>JARWKJ010000001.1:31126963-32326963 GCA_029959095.1 Rhinichthys osculus | reverse complement strand
ATATCTCGCAATTGCAAATTTATTTCTAACAATTCTGACTTCATATCTCGCAATTGTGAGATAAAAAGTCGCAATTATTTTTTTTATTAAGTGGCGGAAACAAGCTTCCATACTTTCCTGTTGCTGCCTTGCAAGTACTGATATTTCCTTCTGAAAATGCAAATGTAGTTTTTCTTTTAAAGTGATCTTGATACTTGGTTCTGAAATATTAAAGCTCATGATTACATGAGTTGGCATAACTTTGCATTTACAGAGAATTTCATTTCATATCATACAATAAACACTCTTCCAGCACGTGAGCGGTTGCTGTGTGACCATCTGTCTTCCACATAAGAAGCTCTAACAATAAATGAAAAAGCCGCAAACTGATCCAGGCAGAAATCGAAGGAGGTGGTTCAGATGTCTATAATAATAATAATAATAATAATAGGACAATGCATGCTGTCTTTTTAATGAGAGCAATTGTACAAAACGTTCACAAAGGTCACTCTTTGCATCACTAACTGCCATTTGCATGACATCATTTATACAGAAAGAGGCTTGTGTGTGTGTGTGTGTGCGCGCACAGGTTTGGCCTCATTTATCTATTGAAACATTATGACTGACTATCGAGGACATTTTACTGGTGCTGGCACCAACAGTGGGCTGGCAGTGATTCCAGCTGACATTGGCACACCAAGAAAGGCTGGAGAAAAAGTACACACAAGTACCAAAGCAAGGACATACCTAGAGCCATACATCACACACACACATACACATAAGAAACACTTTCCTTGATCTTTTGAGAGCTCACTGTGCTATAAAACACTGTCTGTCTCAAACCTATGCCTTGCTAAGGAAATGGAATCACATAAGTGATTGCAAACCCTCTACAAAAGAAGCGACATAATGCGTCATACAAATAGTATTAAGTGCCATGGATACATGTGTTGCGGTTTTAAAAAACTGGTTACAACAAGGTATCTTAGGAGCATAATTATGGAGGCTGTAGGGTATTGCTAAACAGCAGTAGAATTAACAATAAGAGTAAAATGCCGTCAAACTTCATGCCGTTTCTGGTTGTGTAGCACCGGCTGCTCTGCAGTTCCTTCTGAAGGATTCCAACATAAGAAACAAACGGCTGAAGTTGATTTTTTACAAGTTTCCTGATCATTTTAGTCTGATTATTTTATGAATCTGTGATGATGTAATACTAACATTGTAAAGAAGAATTATTATTTGTATGGCAACTTGTAACTTTCCTCATTTCATATGCAAAAAGGGAATTTACTTTACATATATGTCTTAAAGGGAATAGCAGAAGGGTGGAAAATGGTCATTTATTCATGTCATTCTTGATATTATATATTCATTATGTGTGTGTTTTTTTTTTTTTACTTTGCTGTTTTGTTGTTTTTGCACTGTGGGATGAGAAACTAGAGAAAAACATTTCACTACATTACATCATATGCATGCGAAAAATAAAGAACCTTGAACTTAAAAATGTGATCCTGTGGTCCTCTGCATAATCAGAAAAACACAAATGTGTCGTTTAAACACCAAACGCCAATTTTTCATATAGGTTTCTTGACCTATTGCATATCTAACAGATGCCCCTGAAACAACCTCCTGACACTGGAGTCAATGTTGCTGTGTCAGGCAGAACAGATCCTCAAAGAAACAGAGTAATGTTTTGATAGAACCACAGAAACACAATGTTTACACTTTTAGGGGGAATCAATCTAAGATTGGTTTACTGAACGCCATCTATGAATATTTGGATAAAAAACACTATACCCTTTCATTATGTTAACAATGTGATACAACTGGAAAAATGCATGCATTGGAATGCATTAATCTCCATTATTATGTTTCTGTCGGCTGTTAATGGAGCCACGGCCCAAACTTTAATTAGGACAAAGGAAATGATCCATTACAGAAAACATCAATTCAGCTAAAGATTAAAAGTTCATCTCAAACAAAGCATCAAACTTAAGAAGACGTTAAATCTACAGAATGTGACGAGACATTCATTATCAGCAAAAATCTAGATACACGGACTAAATGGATCGATACTCCTTCGGAAAGAAATGGTTCTGCTTTGAAACCGATTCAAACAAGATGGGAGTTTTGAGTGAGATGTTTTTTGGGACAGGGATGGAGGAGGGGACAGGGATGAGATGGAATGATTGGCACCCGTCAAAAAGCATTTGCTTATTAGTTTCTTCTTATAATATTCCAATTTCAGAGTGCTGCCACTTTAAAATTAATCGGATTTTGATGGGAACACTCAAAATGACCCAGATAAGTCTGAAAACACACCAAAACACAACACAAAGCGCATGTCAAAAAATAAACAGAGGTCCTCATTTATGAAATAAGCGTGGAATTAATTTCAGCATAAATCACGCATAAAACTATTATAACAGTTTGTTTTATTAGGGGTGGGCAGTTTGAACAAAATCTTAGTATTAGGGTATTTATGTTGGAATTAAAAAATATATCTATATTCCATACATTTTTATGAGTGGTCAGCCTCCTTATACTCTCTTTGTACCTGTGCAAATATGGCTACGACTAGGGCTGTGTGATTAATCGTAATAAAATTGTGATGTGAGCATGTGCGATTTATAAACCTCTTAGTGTGTGAATCTAGTGCGAGAACAGAACAGAGCTGGTTTACTGTTACGACGTGGAAGAAAGCACAGAAACAGGTAAGGTCAAATCAGGGCAGGATAAGGACTTAAAAAAATCCATGGTTTTGGGAATATTTTGAATGCAGGAGAGATGATGTATCATAGAGCAAGTATATTTGCAAACCTGTCAAACTATAGTTGTAGCAAAACAGAGTAGGGGCCATTAACACAGAACATGTGTTTTTTTGTAGTTAAAAACACAAGATACATGTCTAGAAATAAGCTTTTTAAAAGTTGAACTTGTTTTTAGTTGAGCGCGAGAAGTGCCATGGTAAAAGACGTCCGTATAGTGTGTGTTTACATAGAAAAACAATTGCACATTTCGTAGCAGGGGCCGGATTCACGAAAATCTTCTTTAGAAAGAAGTTAAGTAAATTCTTAAGGTACATTCTAAGAAGATTGTAAGAATGTTCCTAAGTGCAATTCTTAAAAAATTCTTAAGAAGTTCTCAAATATTTTTTTAAGAAAATGACAGGCTTTGGTGTTATTTGATTGAAAAAGGCTTATTATTGCTGACTGAAAAAAACTTCAACGCCCGTCTTTGCCTGCAGATTACTGTAGATATCATAAGTCGTCGCGACTGGTTTCGCAGGAGTTAATCAGACAGCAAAGTGTTTTTAACACACCGTGTCAAGTTAAAATAGTTACTCTATAAGAGCCTGTCTCTAGGAGATGCTATTATAAGGAGAAAATATTATATTTAGCTAGCTAGTGTTATTGTAATGCTTAATATTTGAAACATCTCAAATTCATTAAACATTTGGTTATTTAAGACCGGTTGGAGGTTATATTACCAACTTTAAGAAGTTATTTACGATGATTTTTAAGAACATTCTTTTCGGGAATATGAATACTTCTTCAATTTTATCCTAAGAACAATCTTAAGAAAAAAAAAGATCAGAACATTCTTAAGAAAAGTTTTAGGGAATACAAAATATTTTCTTTTTTCTTTTTCTTAAAGTGTCATGAACACATCAGTTTAACACAGGAAGAGCATAGTTACGTTTTTGTCCATTGTTCTTTGATTTTTCTGTATCTACTTCTATCTATCAGAACAATTCATCGTGTCATTGCGTTCAAGATCAGACGTATTAGTGTCCTCATTTGCACATATTTTCATTTGAAGACAACGTGATTAAATATATGTGCATACACGGTGCTGCTGGTTCATGTTTAGAACACTAGAGTATATGAAATATGTCCATTAAAACTTGAAACATCCATATGAGTCCATATGTGCTATGATCCGCGTTAGATTCTCAGCTGTAATGCGATCTCATGTGTAATACAGCGCGCAGTGATTGGATTAAAACCGTTCGTTCTCATGAATAAATGCGGAGAGGTGCTCAGAATCGTGAATGATGTAGAATCGTGCCTCTCCAGCCCCTGCGGCCAATCACACACTCCGGATGCACGCTTCTACCTCAGATTCTGTGATGTCGCTTAGACTTTGCTTTTCAACCTAAAGAACTAAATTGCTCTAAAAAGCCCAAAAATGACCAAGTTCTTAGTGTTTGTTTACAGTGATGTAGATATCTGTTCACATCTCAAAAAATATTTTTGGGGTTTCATGGCCATTTAAGTTAAAAAATATAAAGAAACTGGCAAATTTTATACATTTAATTTTAAGAACGATAATAGAGGCATTTGCGAGCTGCACAACATACGAAAAGTGTTCTAAAAGGCATAAAGAAATAACCGACGCCGTCACGTATGATTTATTCAAAGATATGGTGCCTGCAAATATCGTCAGTAAAGCAGGCTTCCAAAAATTATACAGACAAGTATGTGTGTGAGGAAATATCGTTTCGAAATCCCGCATATCGCACTTCCTTAGTAATCGCACAACTCTACCACTACACATTTCTGCTGTTGCACCTGTGTATGTTTACACACCTCCTAGTCCACAAATGATCTACACACAAATTAGTTTTGTTTGCATTTCATGAATGAGGCCTATTGGTTGAAGAAGTGGCCTGGAGGGCAGAGCTCGCGTAAACAGAGACAGCCATTTAATGTACCCCGCTTCGTGATGAATGGCCTCATCCATCAAAGGCAGAGCCCAACCATCCTACAACAAATCAACTTCGCTTTTAATGTGCTGCTGGTTTGATGTATGCTGTTTATTTTAATACTGCATCCATATGTCAGAGAATACCTACATTTCTCTCGGCTTGTGAAGATTAGGTTCTAAACAAAAAGGTTAGAACCACTGCTGCCGCGGCGTCTCGCTATTTTAGGACGCAGAGTAGCAAAAATAAATCATCCTGACAAATTCTCTCCTTTTTTTAAAGGACACATACACACAAAAAACACAAGACATCGCCTAAGTAGCCATGTTGAGAAATCCAATTATTGAACAGCCATGATCCAACAAAGATGTGTAAAAGCCAAACCTAATTGTGGTGGTGAATAGATCCATCTTCAGCAGGGCCTACATAGTCCTTTACAGCATACGGCACGATCAAAATCAAAATCAAATAAAAAAACGCATCTACAAAACGTTTAGCAAACACAGATATCAGTGGTGCCACTGGACAGTTCTGACTGCTCGAGGGGGGGTTCCTCTCTGACGGTGTCCTCCAGTACAGCATCTGTTTTAAGTAAGCAATAAGGTACGAGAGGCTTATTTCGCCAATAGATGTCTTTATGAGTGAGTCAGTCAGTAGAGAAGACTTTTATATTGAAAGGACGGAGAAGGAAGACGTAACTGACAGATGACTATAGGGCATGGGAAAACCCCTTAACTGTTAAAAGGACAAGATATCGCAGCGGATTTTTTTATTATGAATATAGGACTGACCTGAAGGAAAATGCTATGTCTACTGTAAATGCAGGTACACTCGCTTACTCGATCTCTCACAATACTCTACTATAGCTTCAATGAACAATGTCAATGAGATCAAACATGTGTTTAAGTTGCTAAGAGTGGTTGCTAGGGGTGTTGTGTAGTGATACATAGAACCGTTGGGTGAAGCGGTGAATAAAACACAGCTATTGACCAATCAGAATCAAGGATTGGAACTAACCGTTTTATAAGGGAATATGTTGTACACTCTTATGAAGTCAAATTTTCTTGTACCAAGAACTGTTATATAAACAGGATTGCTATTTTTCTGTCATCATTTCCTCACCTTCATTGGTATCCAAACCCATAAACCTTTTATTACTTTTCAAAACACAAATGAAGATATTTTTAATAGATTTCTTTACCTCCAGTCCATTTACCCAAATTTTTCATACTTCAAAAACTTGCAGCAAACAAAATCTATATGAATCGAGTGGTTTAATCTAAGTATTTTGAAAGGATATGATCTCTTTGTATAATGAAAAGATTTTAGGAGTTTAGGATTGTATGCAATATAACATAAAATATGGTCAATGGAATCTCAACCATACTTGCCTGACACACAAGATTTAACCTACTGTAAATGGTTCTTGTGGAAGCATAAACATGCTTGTGTAACATGCGAGAACAATCCTCGCTGGTTCTCTGCATCATTATTTGGTGAACTATCCCTTTAAGATTTTTTTAGTCAGCATGAAACAAAAGTTCTAAGTGAAAAGAGTTCTTGAATGAGAAAATAAATGTAGTGTGGGACTAGATTTTGTCCATTAGGAGTTTATTGGATTTTTGGAACATTATGGTTTGCTATAGATTGCATCAATCGGGTTCCAGGAGTAAATTCTCCATAGGGAAAGAGATTTTTAACAATAACTTAAAGACAGCCCTACTGTGAGCTACGAGGTTGTTAATCAGGCCATCCTTAAAAATATTTTGGTTTGCAGTAACAGCAAAAAAAAAAAAAAAAAGGGTCGGTAGGTAGGTCTATATTTTTTTTTTTCAAGATTCAATGTAAAAAAAAAAGGATAATTTTGGTCATGGTGATTAGGTCGGTATGAATTTAAACAAATTTGCATATCGTGACGTCACTGACTGGGTCTTCAACCCCCATGCCTTCGGGCGCACCATTGCGAACCTCATTTTGATACAGGTTATAGACCACAAACAATTTGAAATCTTTGTAAAAAAAAAAAAAACATATTTATTGCATTAATTCCAGCTGCATTCATTTGGAAAAAAATAGGCAGAATCAAAAAAAAAAAAAAAAAGGAGCCACTAGATTTCAATGAAAGTGGATTTTCAGAGGGAAACAAATAAATTAAAGTGACTAATCTCACCAGCGCCGCGCCGACCAATAAAACAGCGCGTTTGACACCATTCGTTTACATTTGACCCATACTGTTACAAGCCCCCTTTCTGGTCTAGGGGCAGGAAAGGAGGGTAACAAAAAGTTGCAGGGAGAGAGTGAGAGATTTGACCCATAAACATCTGCTATTATTAACGGAAATCAGTGTGGTCAAATAGCTAGGCGCATTGTAGGAAACTATAGGCCGATTAAGTAGTCCTGACATATTATGGAATGGTCGATTTTCTTTTGTGCAATTTAGTACATTTCGGTATGGGATGTGCTGTTTTATTGGTCAGCGCGGCGCTGGTGTGATTAGTTCCCGCCGCTCTGACCATTGGCTGCCGCAAGCAAACACTTCTCCCTGCGCTGTCGAGTCTGTCGCGCTCGCGCGTCTCGGTCCATTGAGCCACGCAGATTACAAGTCAGCGCAGCGCGAACTCTGTAACACACCGCGCCGTTTCGTCCCCTTTCGGTGTGTTTGGCTTCCCACACTTATGTGTGTTTGTTTGTCAGAGCCTGCTGTTGCAGTTGCGCGTTCGCGGTGGGCTTATCGTGACGAGCTGGATGCGCTCCGAGAAAAGGCCGTTAACATCGATTCCCTATTTGAATTGCGAATAATGAGCGACTAAATGTAGGCTCATACAGACGTATTTCACAAGCAGCTGCGCCGCAGCCATCATCACCGAGCGCGAACCATTGACAGTGAATGAAACGAAGCGAACGCACAGACCATAGTGTGACATGCGTAAACCAATGGTGTAAACATAATCATAATAGATGACGCCACGGGTTTTTATTGAAAAGAAAGAACGTAGCCTACGCAATTTATATTCACAATACTTACTATAATAAATGTATATTATTTTATTGCATTTGTATTAGTTGTTAAAAAAAAATCGGTCGGTCTTAATGCAAGTTTACAACCGGCAAGTCGGTCGGACTAAAAGGAAAAAAAAAAAAAAAATTGGGTCGGTCCTAATTTGACAGGGTCGGTCGGGTTACGGCAAACAAGAATATTTTTAAGGATGGCCTCAACAGTATTTGCTTCTGTTGAAGCCGCCAGCCTGCATTATTTCAACTTAGTTTTAAAATAATCGTGTTTCACAGCAGAATTCATGGTGAAAAACTACATTATCCACGATGCCATACAGAAAAATCCACCAATCAGAGAGTCAGAACAAGCAAAACAAGCCAAATGAGCTCTTTAGCTCTGCCCACTCTCATGAAGCGCTGCAATTGACGAAATCAAGTCAGTCTATTTGATTATATGAATATTTTGCAATAAACTTAATATATTGTTTATTTATATAAACAATTTTTTTTTAAATGAGTAGTTATATATTTCTCGATCGCTTTTAATTTGATTATGCTATTCGCAATGCCTCATTGGATTGTAGTTCCTTCCCTCACTAAAGCCGTTAAGTGCACAGTCTGGTACCTTTGAATTTTAGTGACATTTTCCAATACTTTTTTGATTCAAATCAAAGTGTGTAATGTTAAGATTCACCTCGCAGCTGGTTGGCCTGGTTCATGGTTAATAATAACACTTTAACAAAAACTTATTTGAATGGAAAAAAATACTTCCGGAACCAACGGCGCTGAAAAAGTGGGCGGGCGGTGTTTCACAACTGCTGTGATCTCATGTGAGTGACAGGTTGTCCTGCCAATAAATATGTCAACAGAGAAGAGAAAAGATGCTGGCGCGAGGGAGACAGGAAGTTATTTTGATTAAAGATTACAAGGGCACATTAAAAAACATTTATCATAAAAATGGGACTATTCCATAAAAAATAAGAATTGTCCCTTTTGATTTCATGGTGACTTTTACAACCCTCCACATTGCGAGTAGACTACTTGCATATGCAACTAAATTTTGTGCTAGGCAACTAAATAATGTCTGTTATTAGCCATTAGCTAATAAACTTTTAGATTTCACTTGCCAGTGATTGAGTTAGATACTAAGAATAAGTTAAGAGCATATTTATTTTCATGGTGTGTTATATACTATGATCGCTTTCCACTGGAAATCTTTTTATAGAAAAGAACGTGTAAGCTTGTTTATGAGGTTGTAGAAACAGGCGTTCTAAATTTGAATCAGGTTGGAATACAGTGAATTGGACCACAGTGTTCCCTCGCATTTACAGCGCACTATTCCTCTGTTGATATCAATGGATTCACAACGTTCTCAATGGACTGTAATCTATTGTGTGTGAATGCTCTTACTCACCGTCACTTTGCTTTCACAAAGCATATTTGTAAAAGACACAAGTCTCTGGCGATATTGAATACTGTCAAACTCTATTAGTAAAAGTCTTTTTTGTGCCCCCTTTAAAGGAAACAAATCAACTACTGAGAAAAACAACTGTCATTTATTTCCCCATTTTCTCTTATCCTTTTCCCTCTTTCCCTCTAATCAATAAGTCCCACACTTGCCTGTCCCAGATGCTGCTTTAATATCACAATTTCCCCACAGTTAAAGTCAGCTGCAATTCATTAACTCTGCTATTGTCGCTCTGCCACATTCCCACCGCTGGCATTTCGGATGAAACCCGGTTGATGTTACGACTGTGGATTTGCATGTTGATTAGACGTGACGGCTTCACATTTCATCTGCACATGGTGATGTCAGACGGATCATCAGATAATGACTGGATGACACTGACCTCATCATGATGCGATTGAGATGATGTGCACGTGCATTGATCACCTTGCGGTCACGGAAGCCGACTCTCTGTTTCTTTTTCTTCCCATCTGAGCCCGCCTCATCTTCCTCCTCCCCGCCACTGGACTCGAGAGCGCCGTCTGAGACCTCCTCCTGCACCACATCATTCAGAGGCGGCTCCTCCTGCATCTGCTCCTCATGCTTCACTGAAGAAGCTGCTTCAGCATATGCTCTGCCGGGCAGGAGAGATATGCAGATCAGTCACACTGAAAATATACAGTAGTAATACTGTACATCTTAAATAGCCTCTTGCGCTCATTAAGGCTGCATTTATTTGATCAAAAATACAGTCAAAACTGCAATATTGTGAAATATTACAATTTAAAATAACTGTTTTCTATTTTAAAATGTGAAGCAAAGCTGAATTTTCAGCATCATTACTTAATTTTTCAGTGTCATATGATCCTTTAGAAATCATAATAATGATGATTTGCTGTTCAAGAATAATTTATTACGATACTATTATCAGTGTTGAAATTATCAATGCTGATGTTATCAATGTTTTTGCTGCTTAATCTTTTTTGTGGATACATTACTATTCAAAAGTTTGGGATTTTAGGAAAGAAAGAAAGAAAGAAAGAAAGAAAGAAAGAAAGAAAGAAAGAAAGAAAGAAAGAAAGAAAGAAAGAAAGAAAGAAAGAAAGAAAGAAAGAAAGAAAGACTACTATTCAAAAGTTTGGGATTTTAGAAAGAAAGAAAGAAAGAAAGAAAGAAAGAAAGAAAGAAAGAAAGAAAGAAAGACTACTATTCAAAAGTTTGGGATTTTAGAAAGAAAGAAAGAAAGAAAGAAAGAAAGAAAGAAAGAAAGAAAGAAAGAAAGAAAGACTACTATTCAAAAGTTTGGGATTTTAGAAAGAAAGAAAGAAAGAAAGAAAGAAAGAAAGAAAGAAAGAAAGAAAGAAAGAAAGACTACTATTCAAAAGTTTGGGATTTTAGAAAGAAAGAAAGAAAGAAAGAAAGAAAGAAAGAAAGAAAGAAAGAAAGAAAGAAAGAAATGAATACTTGTATCCAGCAAGGATGCATTAAACTGATCAAAAGTAAAGACTTTTAATGTTACAAAAGAAAAATGCTGTTCTTTTAACATTCTATTCATCAGAGAATTCTAAAAAGAATTCACAAAAATATTAAGCAGCAAAAACATTTTCAATATTGATATATAAGAAGAACCATTAATAACAAACTGAGCACCAAATCAGCATATTAAAGATTTCTGGAGGACACTGAAGACTGGAGTACTGATGCTGAAAATTCAGCTTTGCATCACAAAATTAAATTCCATTTTAAAATATATTAAAATAGAAAGCAGTTTTTTAAAATTGTAATAATATTTCACTATATTACTGTTTTTACTGTATTTTGATCAAATAAATGCAGCCTTGGCGAGCATAAGAGACATCTTTCAAAAACATTAATCATTCTAAATTATTACAAATTTAACCAGTAGTTTAATCTAGCACACTGTGACTTAATCCAAGGCCTTAATCCATAATCTAGCAAACTGTCCACAGTTTTCGTCATGTGTCCTCATACCATTTTTTTTTCAGCAATCACACTTATTTATATATATATATATATTATTGATTAAACAAGCAATTTTGACTTGGGCTAGCTAGCAACAACCCAGAACACCCTAGCAACCACATAGCAATGTGCTAAAAAACACTCTGAACACCTTAGCAACACCCTGACATGATGGTTTTGAGTTTTGCGTAGGTAAACACCTCTCATTTTTTTCTTCAAAAATGTAAAAATGTAGTTTACTCAGCATTACACATGGGAACCAATGTTGTCAAGCTGTCTGTGTATGTATCTCTAGATGTGTGCCTCATACTAAAAGTCAATGAAGAGTGCAAGGAGGTCAATATCTTCAGGACACAAAGCAGTAATTGGAAAAAAGGCCTGCCGTTGTGTTGATGGGACGTGTGTTTGAAGGTGTGTATAATAACTCAATATAATGTGACACAGGGAAAATGACTGCACAGACTGAGAACTGAAATGCCACCTTGTCCCATAACTCCTTCATTCTATAGATCACGTCCCAGATGCATTCCTCTATTTTGCTGACATATCAGCTCCTCTATTCATACACACACCCTGCATTGGACTGGCCTTCACCCAGACTGCAGATGAATCTCTGCAGATATGGGCTCCATAAGGACACTTCTATTAAAACACTTTCTCCTATCCCAGTTTAATATAGCTATATGTCCGCCATTCACAGGAAGACTTCAACAACTGGTGAATTTCACTAAATAATGAACATTTTACAGTCATATTTTTCCGGATGCACCACCAAATATTTAAATTATGGCCTATACTGATAAAGTGATGTTATGTCTGATAACTGTTTGGCTAATATTAAAAATTTATAGTAAACTATCTAAAAAATATATATATTTAAAAAACATAAAGGACACTTAGGGTGTATTCACACCTGCCTTGTTTGGTTCGATTGAATCGAACTCTAGTTCGTTTCCCCCCTTGGTGCGGACCTTTTGGGCAGGTGTGAATACAGCAATCGAACTCGGGTGGGACCAAACAACCGAACCGAACCGAGACCAAGACCCAGCTGAAGAGGTGGTCTCGGTACGGTTCCAAACGAACTCTGGTACGGTTCGTTTACAGTGTGAAAATGAACCGACCCAATTGCAAGAAAGCACTGCGCCTTTGAGTTAACAGGCTTCCGTAGTCGGAGTTGCGTTATGGGAAAGTGATCTGTTGTAGCCTACAACATTACATCTGTTGCGCGTCTTTCTGCACGTCGTGTGTGCATCATTGGAATGGAATGAATGAATGAGTGTGTACATCAGGACATTCACATACAGCGCGTTCTCTTTAGTCTAATCGCGCATAGATGCGAAAAAAAGCATTTGCAGTTCATACAATGTAACGATAGTTACAATAAAAGGATGATGCTGCGTTAATTTACGTTAAGCCTTTTTTGCACTTCCTGATTTCCCTACTTGAGAATCCTTGTCCAAGAAAGAAAGAAAGAAAGAAAGAAAGAAAGAAAGAAAGAAAGAAAGAAAGAAAGAAAGAAAGAAAGAAAGAAAGAAAGAAAGAAAGAAAGAAAGAAAGAAAGAAAGAAAGACATACTACTATTCAAAAGTTTGGGATTTTAGAAAGAAAGAAAGAAAGAAAGAAAGAAAGAAAGAAAGAAAGAAAGAAAGAAAGAAAGGAACACTACTATTCAAAAGTTTGGGATTTTATAAAGAAAGAAAGAAAGAAAGAAAGAAAGAAAGAGACTACTATTCAAAAGTTTGGGATTTTAGAAAGAAAGAAAGAAAGAAAGAAAGAAAGAAAGAAAGAAAGAAAGAAAGAAAGGAACACTACTATTCAAAAGTTTGGGATTTTATAAAGAAAGAAAGAAAGAAAGAAAGAAAGAAAGAAAGAAAGAAACTACTATTCAAAAGTTTGGGATTTTAGAAAGAAAGAAAGAAAGAAAGAAAGAAAGAAAGAAAGAAAGAAAGAAAGAAAGAAAGACTACTATTCAAAAGTTTGGGATTTTAGAAAAGAAAGAAAGAAAGAAAGAAAGAAAGAAAGAAAGAAAGAAAGAAAGAAAGAAAGAAAGAAAGAAAGAAAGAAAGAAAGAAAGAAAGACTACTATTCAAAAGTTTGGGATTTTAGAAAGAAAGAAAGAAAGAAAGAAAGAAAGAAAGAAAGAAAGAAAGAAAGAAAGAAAGAAAGAAAGAAAGAAAGAAAGAAAGACTACTATTCAAACGTTTGGGATTTTAGAAAAGAAAGAAAGAAAGAAAGAAAGAAAGACTACTATTCAAAAGTTTGGGATTTTAGAAAAGAAAGAAAGAAAGAAAGAAAGAAAGAAAGAAAGAAAGAAAGAAAGAAAGAAAGAAAGAAAGAAAGAAAGAAAGAAAGAAAGAAGACTACTATTCAAAAGTTTGGGATTTTAGAATCCCAAACTTTTGAAGAAAGAAAGAAAGAAAGAAAGAAAGAAAGAAAGAAAGAAAGAAAGAAAGAAAGAAAGAAAGAAAGAAAGAAAGAAAGAAAGAAGACTACTATTCAAAAGTTTGGGATTTTAGAAAAGAAAGAAAGAAAGAAAGAAAGAAAGAAAGAAAGAAAGAAAGAAAGAAAGAGACTACTATTCAAAAGTTTGGGATTTTAGAAAGAAAGAAAGAAAGAAAGAAAGAAAGAAAGAAAGAAAGAAGACTACTATTCAAAAGTTTGGGATTTTAGAAAAGAAAGAAAGAAAGAAAGAAAGAAAGAAAGAAAGAAAGAAAGAAAGAAAGAAAGAGACTACTATTCAAAAGTTTGGGATTTTAGAAAGAAAGAAAGAAAGAAAGAAAGAAAGAAAGAAAGAAAGAAAGAAAGAAAGAAAGAAAGAAAGAAAGACTACTATTCAAAAGTTTGGGATTTTAGAAAGAAAGAAAGAAAGAAAGAAAGAAAGAAAGAAAGACTACTATTCAAAAGTTTGGGATTTTAGAAAAGAAAGAAAGAAAGAAAGAAAGAAAGAAAGAAAGAAAGAAAGAAAGAAAGAAAGAAAGAAAGACTACTATTCAAAAGTTTGGGATTTTAGAAAAGAAAGAAAGAAAGAAAGAAAGAAAGAAAGAAAGAAAGAAAGAAAGAAAGAAAGAAAGAAAGAAAGAAGACTACTATTCAAAAGTTTGGGATTTTAGAATCCCAAACTTTTGAAGAAAGAAAGAAAGAAAGAAAGAAAGAAAGAAAGAAAGAAAGAAAGAAAGAAAGAAAGAAAGAAAGAAAGAAAGAAGACTACTATTCAAAAGTTTGGGATTTTAGAAAAGAAAGAAAGAAAGAAAGAAAGAAAGAGACTACTATTCAAAAGTTTGGGATTTTAGAAAGAAAGAAAGAAAGAAAGAAAGAAAGAAAGAAAGAAAGAAAGGAAGAAAGACTACTATTCAAAAGTTTGGGATTTTAGAAAGAAAGAAAGAAAGAAAGAAAGAAAGAAATACTTGTATCCAGCAAGATGCGAAAAAAAGCATTTGCAGTTCATATAATGTAACGATAGTTACAATAAAAGGATGATGCTGCGTTAATTTACGTTAAGCCTTTTTTGCACTTCCTGATTTCCCTACTTGAGAATCCTTGTCCAATGAATGGACGACCTTAGCACACGTGTGGTTTTGTTTACAAATTTTGGTTCACTTGCAAAAAGAGCAGTGTGAAAGCGAACCGTACCAAAAAAATAAAAAAAATAAAAAATTTGGTCCGGACCAAAGCAAGTGAACTATCGGACTTTCCTGGTGTGAATACACCCTTAAAATAAAATGTATAGTTTTAAGTGCTACAAGTGAATTTAGAAAACACAGCAGTTTGAAAAATGGATACCGTATTTTCCGCACTATACGGCGCACCGGATTATAAGGCGCAACTTCAATGAATGACCTATTTTAGAACATTTTTCATATATAGGGCGCACCGGATTATAAGGCGTATAAGATACTGCAGTCAAACGTTTGACTGGGTTTGCGTTATGCATCCACTAGATGTCAACAAATGTCAACAAAACAGTCAGATAAAGTCAAACTTTATTAAGCTTTCTGACAACTCCGTTCACTCCCATGGTAACGTTGTTCAAACGTTAAAGGAAAACTCCGGTCAATTTTAACATTGAGCTCATTTTTTTGTAAATTTGGAGTGCTGTCAGTACAGAGAACAACGACAAAAACCGGTGTTGCCTACACCGTCTTATCCTCTTTTTAAAATTTGCACCCTGTTGACTTAAACGGGAAAAGTTTTAAACCTGCTTTTAGCCTCTTAACAACCTTAATGTGTCATTACAAGTGCACAGCCAGGCGAGTGATCTCATTAAGAGTGAACACGGTGAATCTGACTGCAGTAAATGTGAAAGATATGAATAAAAATGATGTTTATTCAGCCAGCTCACATACTCGTATTTACCTCCTGTTTTCGGTCGAAGTCCACAGTAGGCGATTGTCGAGTGCGCGCGCGCGATCATTGGTAACTAAGCAACAGTGGAGACTCAGCCTGTCAGCTGTCAGCCGATGACGGCGCTGTGTGGTGTTGTGAGAATGTCAGCTCAAATGGATAGTTCATCCGAATCAGATGTTGAACACACGGAGGAGGTTTGATCGCGCGCGCGTGAACTCGACAATCAACTACTGTGGACTTCGGCCGAAAACAGGAAGTAAATACGGGTATGTGAGCTGGCTGAATAAAGAGATTATTCCTGCCTTCGTGAAAGCTCGGATCACAGTTGAGACTGATATATCAGCCCAGGCATCCACGATCCATTGGCAGATAGTGGCGTAAGTCGCCCGGCGCTGTCTCCCCGTCTTGGTGAACGTGTGTTCCCCATCCATATATAAGGCGCTCCGCATTATAAGGCGCACTGTCGTTTTTTGAGAAAATTAAAGGCTTTTAAGTGCGCCTTATAGTGCGGAAAATACGGTATTAGTTTTAAGATCTAGTGTATTTAAGAACAGAGCAATTCAATTATCAATTCTATTAAAGGTCCCCTGACATGAAATTTTCACTTTCTGAGGTTTTTTAACATTAATATGAGTTCCCCTAGCCTGTATTTGGTCCCCTCGTGTCTAGAATTTTCAATCGGTGTAAACCGAGCTTTGGCTATTTTTCTCATCTCTGCAGCTCAGATGCGCTGATCTTGAATCTCTTCGTTATGACGTCATACGGGGGAAAGGTTACCTCCCCTTTCTCTGCTTTGCCCGCCCGGAGAATTTGGCTCGCCCATGAGAAAACGAGCTAGGAACAGGAAGTACGAACGCGCCGGCGCGATTTTAGTTTTTCCTAGAGAAATAGCTTTGGGATTTGAGTTTTTCCTCGAGAGATATCATGGCTTGCAAACGAGCAAAGCATGGCAGTTGATCAGTGTTCGGATGTACAAATGAACACAAAAGTATTTTTTAGTTCCTTCATCCGAGCCTCTGGAGAAACAATGGGTTAATTTTATTTTCTCTGGAAATGCGCCGACAAGTTGTGTATGGTCCAAACATTTCACCGACGACTGTTTCCTCAACTCGATGAACGTCTGAAAATAAATCGATCGAGCTACCAAGCAACAATTTCTGATGTGTAGCCTAATTGTTCAAGTTCAGACAGGTAAGTTAATCTTTCTCTCAAAATCGTTCAATACTGTTTATGCATCAGTAAATCAAGCCAGTGACTAAAATATCAACTTCACATCGTTTCTTTTAGTACGATGAAAATAATCTTATTTAAATTGTAAACAAATTATACAGAAAGCGATCAAAGAACAATCTTTCCACACAGCGCGAGTTTATCTGGACAACTCGTTATGAAATCAATGACGCACGTTACACTGCACAACGAAGCTCTTACTGTATTAGGTATTTACATCATCGTGTTTGCATTGGTGAAAGCATTAGAGAGAGCAGAAACTGAGTTGCAATGATAAGATCTTCATTCTCGCGATCAACAGACTGTCATCTGCTTGCTCAATGCTCATCACGGCAACTTTTTATGTGATGGGAATAGATCTAAATACTTTAAAAACTTCTCACGATTCGTTAATCTCGATACCTATAATACTAAAAACGTATAATAGCTGTAGTAAAAGTATTCGAGAAAGTTTTGCATGTAATACATAGCTATTTCATGTGCAAGCATGTCAGCCAATCACAGCAGTGGCCGGTTACACTGAATCCCACAGAGACACGCCCCTTCAAACAGAGCGTTCAAATCAGAGGCTAAAATCAGGCTAGGAAAATGGCCTTTTATTTCTAAATTATGACTATTTTTGATCTAAAAAAACATACTAACATTATAAGGGCAACCCAGGAAACATAAAATAATAAAATAACCCCATGTCAGGGGACCTTTAAAGATTAACTTTAATGGGGTCTTATGCCCTTTTAAGAAGTCTTGATTTTGTTTTTGGGGTGTACTAGAATATGTTTTCATGCATGATTGTTCAAAAAAACATTATTTTTCACACACTTTACAATATAACAGAACCTCTCTCCCCAGTATGGCTTGAACACACCAATTTCGATTAAGCCCCTCCTTCCGAAATACAAAATGTGCTGTGATTGGTTAGCTGGCCTAGCGTGTTGTGATTGGCACCGCGTGTTCTGGAAATGTCCCACCCCTCCATAACTGTGAGTTATTCGCTAATATATATATGAATAAGGATGGAGTCAATTTCAAAACAATTCAAGCTCGATTCAGACCCTGACAATGTTAACGAATGAAAGGACAGTGCGGAATGGATGTCATGCAAAGACAAGTACGGATTTCACAGGACGTTTCAAAATGGTATGTTTTTTGTAATTTTCTTATACAATATAGATACGATGTTATCCACCATGATATTTGTGATTCGTGATATTTGTCGGAAAACTAAGATAAACGGATCACAAAACCATGGTTAATTTGAGAGTGATATATCGTGCATCCCAACATATTAGTGGACAAGTATATGGTGAGATAGCCTAGGTGTCCACAGTGGTCCATACCTCGTCCACAATAGTCCAGCGCTGGCTGAGATGCCCGTCACCCCCGCCAGGGCGGCCAACATCAGTCTACGCCGCTGATGAGAACGGAAGGCACCGGTATGATGCCTTCTTGACAACTGCACCATCCCGACGGATGCAGCCGTCAGTGCCCGCAAGCGGTACATACTGCAAGAAGATGGAAAGAGAGAGTGATTATTATGCAAATGATACTTTTAATACAGAATGAGAATTACATCCATATGCAAATATCTCCAGGAGTGACACAAATGACACCATTTCAAATATATAATCAGGGCAGTGAACTAGCGTTATAAACTATAAAGTTAAATGAAATTCATCCAAAGTCGAACAGGCCCATTCCGCCTCTCTTTCACCAGGAGATTTGGGCCAATCTTAAATGGTAAGATATAATGTGATTCTGTCTGAAATTAAAACTGTAAATGGGGGTTCTGGATCTTTCCAGAACACTGCATGGATTAGCCTGAATCCCTGCACTAGCACATCTCCCACAACCCTGAGCTTGCACTCCCAAAAAACTAATTATCCAGCAGTGCAGGAACAAGGCAGATTTTTAACAATAGACTTAAGAAAGCCATGAAATGAAATGGGGCTTTGCGGCTTTTAGTCCATTTATTTTTGAGGTCATCTTTAAGCTAATGTACTCTTAAAAGTTTACAAAACAAACTTTTATGAGATGCAAGTATATAAAATGTAAAGTGTTTGTCGTCTGGGCAAATAGTGCAGAAAATGTAAGTGAATGTATAAAGTATCCACATCACATTTAATTGTACTTAAGTATTTAAAAGAAAAAAGTAGGGGTGTGACAAGATCTTGTGACGATATTTCAGTTGTGAGTCGAGTTTGTGGCAAAACCTTGCGGTTTGTTTGGGTTTCAAATAACGTGCATTTGGAAAACGCATTTTGGCATGCTTTGTTTTATTGCGAAGTGTTGCACTGTTATCATTTTGCATACGTGGAGCGGCTAAGCAGCTCATTTATGCATATGCTGAGAGTTTGGGTTGCTTATAACATTCATCTGGGAACGTAACGTGCAGCATATTTGTAACCCTAACGCAGGAGAATTTAAATATGAGAATTGTTGTTCATCGCACCCTCGCTCTGCGTTTGCATGTTCTGTCCACATGTTCTTTTTCAAGAAATTACAGTGGCTGTTGCATTTCTATCGTGAAGAAGTGGCCAAATATTAAAGATTAAGAGGACATTGGAATTAAATGTTGTTTGGCCGAAACAAGGATTTTATCAGTCTGTAAAGTGTAACAACAACATTCACCAGGCCGTTGGCACCCTCTGCAAGCATTTGTTCGTAATGTACATAAGTTGATTATGTTTAATATATATATATATTGCATTATGTATTTTAATGGTGTTGTTCAATAAAACCATATGATTACATGCTTTTGAACCATTTATTATTAGGGATGCACCGATGTGAACATTTTGGCTGATATGATAACTGATAGGCCTAGTTCTTTATATTTGAAAGCTGATAAATCTAAATCCAAATTTTTTTGTACAATTTATGAGAGCCTGATTACAAAAACAAAATTTCCATCATTAAAAAGCCATGTCCCAAGCACTTCAACATAAATCAAACATGTACAGTGTCCTAGTTTTAAAAAGTTTTAAAATGAATTTTACACTACTATGGCCAACGGTCCTTATAAAAAAAAATATTGCCTTAAAAAAATAAAACAATGCCTAAATAATGCAAACAAGTCATTGGACAACATTACTTGCATATAAAGAATCAAAATGCATATGCCATGCCATGGATAAATACAATTGAATAGCCTCCGCACAGACGGTTCATGAAATGATTTGAATTAAACAATATTGTTGAATAAATAATAAGAGTGCGAGATATTATTAACAATGCATTATTTTTTTTAAAGAAACATCTAAAATGACTATTACCGTTTCAAAAATGGCATTGAGCTGCATGCGCTGAAGCTGAAGAGCTGAACGAACACCGGGAAACTGAAGGGCTTTGTTAGCAGGTTAATGAACTCAACCAAATGCATCATAAATTAGATAAATTAGGTATTTATACAACATAAACATAATATTAGAACTTAATGACACGAATGCAAAAGTGAACTTGAAGTAATGTGCTAGTCATGATGTGTAATCCTGTTGTGGATGTGCTAATCGTGTAACAATGCACTAAAACAACAACTAAACCCAATTCACAACTCACTCTCTACAATTTTATATATATGACTGACAGTCTCAATTATAGTTATAAATGTTGTGCATTGCTCTTAAAACTGAGTGCACTGCACTACACCAGTAAACTGAAGTGCTTTGCTAGTGGATTATTTAACTCAACAAAACGCATGAGATAAATCAATATTTACACAACATAAACATAATATTACAACTTTAAGATATTGGACCAGTAAAGTAAAATTAACATGTGTCGGCAAATATACAGATACAATGGCCAAAATATTTTGTGCATCCCTATTTATTAATGCCTCATTGTATTTTAAGTCATTTTAAATGCTATTGTTCTATTTTTATTACCACAAAATTATCCGATTACTCGATTAATCATCAAAATAACCAACTGATTACTCAATTACTAAAATAATCGTTAGTGACAGCACTAGATTAGTTAAAGCATTTCTAAATACACCAATTCATTGTTTGCATTGAAGATGGTGTTAGAATATTGCCTCATCTCGTTAAAGTAACCCAATATTGTGAATCATGTATCGTCTCGTCAGCTATAAGTGCATCGTCACACCCCTAGTAAAAAGTAAACTGATGCGGGGAGGAGATCCAGTCAGATGATTAAGTACAATTGTATTTCTTAACAGCAGACAGTCAAATAATAAATGAAGAGTAAAATGAATTCATCCATATTCAGGATTAAAAGTTTAATTAAGAACCATAAATGAACAGTTAAAATCACTTCTAATATTTCTAAGTAAAATATAATTAAAACACTCAGAGTATAATATTCATGCCTAAAGATAAGCAAGTTGTTTTTGAGATCTTTCTTTGAAAAGACAGGTCTGAGTGCGAGGTAAGACTGACCTGTACACAAATTGATCTCCCTATTATACAGTTGCTTTATATAGGAACAAAGCTAAGTTCCTCTTATCATAGTATATCGCATCGCATCGAAGCAGACACACGAGACACAAACATATCTAATGTTCATGTTTTCACACTCTGAGGTGTTAGCCCGTACACTGCAAGATGTTTAGCTAAGATAACATTCGTTTATCACTTTATTCTGAGACATTCGAGCATTTGTGGTCCGTCTATCGGAAACGTATAGATTTTTGCCCTCCTCTAAACAGCAAGCTACAAAAGTTCGCCCCAAGTCAATCAGCTACATTTGAGGCATAAAGATTAATAAAAGAAAAGCATTTAACATATATTTCAAATGATAACAATGATTTCTTAAAACATGATGATTACATTTGATTAAATTATATTTAAGATCTAAATGATAAAACATAAGCAAATGATAAACATAAGATTGATATTTTTTTTCTGCTTCATCAAACATTTTTCTTAGCTTTAGAAATAGACAGATAAAACCAAGAGGCCATGTTTAGATCTAAATATTAGCAAGCTAGTTTTTATCTTACCTGTTCGGGATCTAAAAATCCTCAGAATTACACTTAAGTACAGTAACAACAACCAATTACTTAAGTGCTTTACATTCCTGTTAACAAAGTTATATCAGACAGAGTTTTAAAACAGGATATATGCATTTATTTAAACAGACAAAATGGAGGGACAGTGGGGAGTTGCTTTACATCTGACCAGACAATTTCCAGCCTTTATCAAATCACAATCACAGCACCTACTGTAACCATTAGCTTAATATGGTATGTATGATGCTATTTTGGTTAGCGATGGACTTACGAATCTAACGTTATTCGAGCTCTTCTGGAACTCTTCACTCTCTTCAGAAAGCTATATCTGAAATAATAGACCAAACAGTATGAGGACACTGTGTCTAAATGCACCGTATTTGATTCAAGGGCTACAGAACTGTTCATACTGGTATATTCACCACAGAATGCTACTAAATAGCTTCAGAAAACTTGGAGATAGGCACACAGGACCATTTAGGATACTTCTATGGTGCTTTGTATGTGTTTTTCGAGCAAAGCTGCATCCATCTCCATTCACTCTTATTATATGGAAAAAATAAGACATTCGTCAAAATTCCACCTTTCAAAACTAATTTCACAATCACAACATGTGTCTGAGTATATGATGACTCATGACTTTTCATTTTTGTGTGAACAGCTCCTGTTACGGGAATAACATATTGCAGTAAAACAGTGTATAACAACTTTTGATTGAAGCTGCAGGATAGCTCTTGAGACTTGTGATTTTCAATCTTCTATGCCAATTTTGTCAGACTCCCCCACATAAACAATCCAGCATCTGCTCATTTTTCCTTGAAATGAGCTACTTATGTCATTCACATCTTTTGTCACTTTCAAGTGTAGGCAGAGAGGGACTGGTAAATCTCCCCATGTGCTCTGCCTCGTTCGTAGGAAGGCAAAAGCTCCGTAGAGGCTAGAAGAGCCACCTGTCCGTTTTCCAATATTGACTGTAGTTTGATTGAGGTCCTGATTCAGCAGAACATAATGAGAGTGGGAGCGCTACATGCTAATTGGAGTGAGCGCTTGTGCGTGACATTGCAGACTGATGGCACTGGTCTCTGGGGCGGAGGACATTGGGTCCGCGCAAAACTCTTCAAACAGAGCGGATACTGCATTAGCTCAATAAACACCCTAGTGGGTTCTATCAGAGTGAAAGCAACTGGTTTAAGCCTTCCTGAAGAACACTTTATGTGCGGCTTCACATTGCAAGGATTAGGTTATGGCCATTACTATGTTATTAATGTAATATTTGCACAGTTTAATTGTAATTACAATGAGCTTTTCATTAAAATGTTACTTCCAATGAGAGTGGAAGGTGGTGTAGACAAACCATTTCCAGCAAATAACCAACAGTGTGATTACTAGTTAAAAAATAATTGATAAAATCTCAAAATATTTATAAATCAGAATTGGAGTTTTGTAGCCTATTAGCCTTGAGGCCATCCTGTACTCCTAAGAGTTGAAAAATTACCTTTTCATGGGTCAATGATATGATTTATCTTTTTTCTATCCGAATAAATTAATTTATTCAAACAACTCTTCAAACACTCGCACGCCCGACTAAATCTTCCCTCTGGGCGACAAAATGTCTATCATTAGCCATTGGCTAATAAATTATTATTCTTACTCGCCATTGTGTGTGTTCGAGGGCTAAGTATAAGTTAAGCATAGATCATACCTGTCAACATTTGGTTTTCAAAATCCGGGAGATTTCTCCAGGGGGGGGGGGGGGGGGGGGGGGCGGGGTAAATGTACAACTTGTAACGACTGGAAATAAGGTGTGGCCCTCGGCAGTATTGTATTGAATGTGCCTTGGGCCTCGAACACACCTTTTGCGAACACCCCATGTATGCGGGTAATTTATGTTTGATGATATTTTTTTTCTTATTTTGTTTATTAAGTAACGATGTGGACGGTAGAACGTGTGACAGACAGTTAGGCTACACGAGTTCGATTTGGGAATAAAGTGCGAGTTGTGAGATGCCAATCGCCTCCGTGTGTCTGTCTGGCCTCTGCATGCAATAACTTCAGTTGTGAGCTATCCCTAATCTTCCTGAAGCAACGCGTTACAAACTGTACTTAAGTTTCATTGCGGGAACACCACCTTCATCACCTGCCATCATGTCTATCGGCTCGCTTTCGGGTTAAACTTTCCGCGACTGCGCAAATGGGTTATAGGTTGCCAGGTTGAGGTGACAAACGGGTTGAAATTGTAAATGGTCTGTGGATTGTGTGAATATAATGCATTAAATACAATCTGGCAACTGGTCAACATTAGACAAACATATTGGTCCGATTATTCATAAAGGAGTTTGGCCCGGGCCATGCAAATTACAGGAGTTTCCCAGGAAAAATAACAAACCGGGAGGGGTCCGGGAGATAGGGCTAAAAAACAGGAGAAACCCGGGAAAAACGGGAGTGTTGACAGGTATGGTATAGATATATCCTCCTGGGACCCAAGAATAGACATTTGTCCACTGTAGTGGACATTATATTTTAGTGAATTTCTCTGACATCATACATGTCACATGACACAACCTGGGTGTCCTGTAAAGAGCACATTCAGGACTTTTCAGAGATACCAAATGTTTGGAGGTTTCACCATGAAAACAACTTCTCCTTGGTCTTTAAAAATGTCTGACATTAATTTAGTGATCAAATGTAGCATTCTTATGGAAATATGATAATATATTGTAATTATAATTTAAATTGGACTACTTTTCAAATTGTATTTCATAAAACAACATCTCAGGAAAATGTTAAGGGGTTTCAAATAAAAAAATTACTTTCTGTTACAAAACAGGACATTGATTTCAAACGTGTCCACTGTAGAGGACATCAGGACTAAAATCATGTTTATCAGGCATTCTGGGAGACACAACAAGTGAATATGGAAATAAATTATACATCAATATTCCTATGAAATATTAGATATTATTATTAAAATGTTGCCAATTATTACTCCAATTATTACCCTTATTTTTTCATTAAATGTTGCTCCAAGAACACATTAATGTGCAAATTAGATACAGTGTATAGATACATTGCATTAAATGGGAATATTAACTTATGGCCATTTTACTTACATATTGCAAAAATTAAAATGGTGTATATATTCATTCCATTATTTCTTTCATAACATAGTTGAGAATAATCTTTATACAAATTTTGGTTGAAAAAATCCTGAAACCCCAAAATGTATTGGTGATTGAAAAAAAAAATCCCATTGGTTTTGCCAATACATATAATTTCATGTCATTTTATTTTTTAAACAACTTAGTCCTGGCGCCCACTACAGAGGACATAGCATAACGTATGAATAAAAGATTATTTTATATATATGTTTTTACCATTTGTTTATTGTGCTCTAAACAGTGTGATGACATGGAAAAAAACTACATTCAAAAAACTTTTTTTTTCTGGGTCTCAGGAGGATATTTTCACACGCTAAACACCGACTGACTGAGAGCTTGAGAGTTTCTAATAAAAGTTCTAGAGTTAAAAAGTGCTTGATTATCATAATATGAAAAATATATATAATGTAATAAAATAATATAATGCTTGATTGACTGATGTTAAGAGTGTACGTTCAGATATTTAAAAAGCTGTGCCATTTTATATAAGCTGATTTGGTGGAATCATAATATATATTTGGAAAAACATTAATCAAAACAACGCTTTAGTGTCTATTAATTTTATAGATTTTAATCAAAGTCATGAAGTGCAACCAACAAAGAAACTAGCAGAAACATTAAGAAGTAATTATATCATAGAGAGTAGGGGTGGGACAAAATATCGATAGGGCGATATATCGTTGTCCTTCATGCGAGACGAGAATCATTACGCTGGCGGCGCCAAATATCAATATTTTAATTAATAAAATAAGCCGCTCTAAACAGATTTCCCTGCTCCCAGCGTCAATATTTGATGGCTCCTCGAGGTGGACCTCAAAGCATGAATGAGGGAAACGTGAACATAAGTTAACAAGCCTAACAATAAGGGTTTTTAACGGGATGGCGGACAGCTGTGTGAGTAAAATAATAGATGCCCCAGCCACGTTTAAGTCCAAAGTCTGGACGCACTTCGGCTTTCGTACCATTGATGGGACAAACAAAATCGACAAAGAGTAGCCTACACAATATACAGAAACTGCCTTTTCACAGTCATTTTGTCTTCATAGTTATACAGATATCGTGATGTATCATTATAGGATTGTCTAGCAATATATTGATAAACGCAGAATTGTTGTATCGTGATGGTATCGTAAAGTATTGTGAGGTACTACCCTGTGATTCCCACCCCTAATAGAGAGGACTGAGTGTCAAGATCAATAAGCCTCTTGAAATATAACATAATATATTTTTTTTATAACAAGACAAGGTTGTACAATGTGATGTGGTCCGGCTCCCAAAAAATAAATCATTATTTGTCAACTTTTTACCTTGAAAAACATTTAAAACAATCGTATAGTTCATTGACCTCAACACATGCATTTCAATTTGACAAGTTTCTCTTTCTGGAAAACTGACCAAAAATATTGATGAGTTGTACTAACAAATACTTTTGTCCAATCAAATGCTCTCTCGAATGAGAATGTCCTTCCCTGTGAACATAACTATCAAGTAAATCATGGTTAAATAGGTACAACATAGGTTTCATTATCAACACAATGAAGGCTTCTTAAGAAGAAAAAACGGGCAAATTGTAAGGGGGGGGGGGGATGTCGATTCTTAGATGCATCGCGATGCGGACGTGGACGATTCTGAATCGATTCACAAATGTCAAAAATCGATTTTCAAAAAAAAAAAAAAAAAATTTGATATACATATAATAACGTAATATTGGCGGAACGCCAAAGACGGAACTCTGAAGCGCAGAAGTGCAGTCAGTGGCCGGACCGTCTGTGGCGTGCACATAACAGAGACGCGATAGCGCGCGAGATCCAAACGCCCTCGTTAAAAGCTGACGTGTGGAAATATTTTGGCTTCTGAAGTTGAAGGGGGAAAGGAGCTGGACAGTCAAGAGCCACACTAGTTGTAAGCTTTGTAGAATAAAACAAAAATATTTCGGAAACACGACAAATATGAGAAGCCATATGACACGTTTCCACCCAAAGGAGGAAAACACTCGGCTGTAAGGGTCGTTGTTATATTATTAATTTACTACAAGCTAGTCCAGGTACACATTTATTTTCCTGTTGGTTCTTGGTAATGTTAATAAAATATATTGAACTTTAATTCTTTATAGGTCATTACTTTGTACTTTTAAAGCAAAGTATTTATAGTCACACACACACACACACACAAAGATTCAGATAATCGATTTAGCATCGAATCGCAGCCCTCTGAATCGTAATCGAATCGAATCGTGAGGTGCCTAGAGATTCCCACCCCTAGCAAATTGTGTAAGATAATATATGAGATGCCATGCCAAGTGCCTCATTTAGACAGATTACCATTGCTTTCCTTAACATTAACCTTCACAGTTCATGGAGATTCAATTGAGTGGTGAGTGTGATAATACAAGTTAGTCAAATAACAGCAGTTTTTTAAGGCAATAAAAATGACAGATTATGCAGATGCTTTATGACAGTTCATAAGGTTTCAAGTTTATCCACACATCAGAGAAAGTTATATGCAAAGCCTTTACACTTTAAAATATAATATTAACTAACAGAACATCAGCATTCTTTTCAGAAAGCTGAATTATCCACAAGTGATGTTCTGTGAAACAGGAAATTTGATTCTTAGTCGGCTCCATTACACTTGGTCTGTCTTTCCAAAACAGCTTAAAACGTGTTAGCTAGGTTGTATTTTGGACAGTAATTCAATTTATACAGGTTTGGAACAACTTGAGGGTGAGTAAATGATGACAGACTTATAATTTTTGGGTGAACAATCCCTTTAACTAAAGTATACAAATGTAAGTATAGCCTTGTTCAGACTGTCAGTCCAAATTAGGGCTTCACGATTAATCGCAAAAAAATAACATGAAATCGCTCTTAATCAGATTTGGCGTATTGCGATTATTAGCAAAGGCTGCGATTATTCTTTATGCGCAGCTTGTCAGTGAAGCACGGCTCTGTGATCAATAGTAAACGCTGCTCTATCTGAAAGCACTGTGAGTTTGAGTCGCTTATAACGTGCATTTGAAAAAGCAACACGTCAAACATCTTCCCAAACATGAGAAGCATTTATGAACCTCTTGTCCAACTAAAGACAACATTTAATAACATGTTTTTACTTCAAACTCACTTCATAACGACAGTCGAGCATCCTTCTGTGAGAGGATTTGGCTTCTTACACAGAATAAGGCAGTCGTGCGTTTAATCAATCAAAGCGTTTCAATCTTCTGTTTATTCAGCTACAGATAGTATGATGCCCATAGGGATTTCCTGGAATGATGTGTTATTTACTTCTGCAGTGTATATTTGGAGATTCTGTGAGCCTTTGCCAAATCGTATTCGGTTTCATTTCGATTAATCGTGCAGCCCAAGTCCAAATACGTTTTTTGTGCATATCTGATTAAAATCCGATCAGATTTAGCAAGTGTGAACAGCAACAACAAAATTTATTTTTTACAAATCCGTTTCGAGCTACATTCATATGTGGTTTGAAATCACATTTCTGGAAATCTGTTTCAGTCTGACCACTTGGATCAGATTTCGCATGGTTTATGTGACTTACTGTCACGCCACATAAAATGTAAAGTCAGACGTCGTTATAGGAAACATGCTGAAAGTCACAGAAGAAAGGTTGTGTTGTTGCAAAGTGCCAGACGAGTAGAAAATGACAATATAACGGAGACATGTTTTGAAACCGGCAGAGACGACAGAGAGTGGCATGTATGATTTACTCACTCTCCTATCATTCCAAACCCATATGTCTTTTTTTTCTTGAATTACAAAATATGATAATTTGCTTTAAAAGAGTATGATATGGACTACTCTTAAGATGCTTTCATGGTATTTTTTGTTTATTTTTTAAATGGATCTCTTGTGAAAAAGAAGTGTGCTCAATTGTATTGAATGTTCGCCTGGGGTGTACTTCAAATGAAAAGTATAGTTTAAAAAAGTATTTCCAGATAAGATAAATGAAAAAAGGCCACTTAAGTGAACTTAAAGAGAGTACAATATCACTGGAAAAAGAAGGGTTATGATCAGGTTTCAGCGCTGGAGAGACATTAGCAGGAAGGCCTGAAAACAGGCGGAGAGGTTGCATTGTTTCTGCTCCATACTGGAGTAATATTGGCTTTGCTGTTTCACAGAACCAAGATATGCTGTTGTTGTAATGTTAGATATAGTAACAGTTTTGAGTGTCACTGAAGCATTATTTGCTGATAGATTATTTTATAATAAAGAGACATCCACTATTGCATTGCATTTTGGGGGCAGAGCAATGAAGTGTGTTTGTTTGGATTTTTTTCAAATAGCAAGTGTTTCTCAGAAATCGAAATGTTGTTTCTTCTGTGAATCACCAAAGAATATATTTTGAAAATCAGTGGAGTCCAAACAATATTGTACCTCACTCACTTTCTTTGTACTAACAAAACGCTAAGACATTTTTCAAACTATCATTTTTTGTGTTTCACAGAAGGAAATTTGGACGATTAGTAAGGCCAATTATCTCAATGTTTTAAAAAGCAGCCTGAACATTCAACAAAACATCTCTTTTTCTGTACCACAGAAGAAATAAAGTTACAGGGGATTGGAAGCACACCAGCCCACTGACAGGAAAAACTTTGTAACACTTGAGATAAACTGCAGTTATTTTGCGCCCATTTGGTTGAGCATAATTCCTCCATGGGTTTGAAACGTTGAGATTCCCAAACTGTTCTATTCAAAGAGAACTATTTAACCTTGCTTCTCTGCAATCTACAACAGAAAACAGACTGCAGCAGTCTGGGATTTCACATATCTAGTGGCAATCTGGTATCAGCTTCTCTCTATGCACCAGTGAACAGCCACAAGCCTCTCAGATAAGGTTCTGCCAGGGATTGCACCAACAGGAGACATCAGGGCCAACTTCACAGGCAGGCGAGGACTAACTTGACTAAGGACCAACATTGTTCCCTATCTGTCAGTCACTTCGATGTGGTGTTGATGGCTGCACTTGGGAGCCCCAAACACCTCTGATACTTTGAAAAAAGGCCAAATAGAATTGGCAAGTGAAATTTGCATGGCACTACCTCGCACATACAAGTATAAAAGGGAGATGGCGTGCATCACTCGTTCAGATTTGTTCTTCGGAGCTGAGTGAGTGTCATCTCTCTACATGAGCTAATTTTATTCACCTCTCGGAGAAGAGAGTTGCTAGTGTTAAGCCACTTTCCGGTCTGTCTCCAAGCATTGTCTCCTGATGTCCTGATATCCTGTCTCCAAGGATAAGTGCAGAGAGAGTTCCCCCGGGCACTTTAGGAACATAAAAAGTAGCTTTCCTCTAAAAGAGCAAACACAGACGTAGAGCGTCTTTTTAAAGATGCCATTCTGCCTGGGTTTCTGAATGCAGTCGATATCTTTCCACCTCAGACGGTCTCAAGTGTTTGGGTCTCACCCACACTGAGACAGCATTTGTGAATGGCACATGTCCTCATTGCGAGAACATGACAATGGCATCGTTGCCGGATGGAATCTTCCCAGACTCCCGTCCATGGCCTATAAGTTCACTTTGTCTCTAACGGCGAAGGCTTACAGTGCAGCTGGACAGGCTGCCTCCACCCTGCATCCCATGGCCATCCTGCAGGTCCATCAGGCCAAAGCTCTAAAAGAGCTGCACGAGGGTAGTCCTGAGCCAGGATTGATGCAGGAACTGCAATCAACTTCACTCTCCGAGCGACGCAGGTCACGGCGCAGGCTCTTAGCCAGGCCTACAGGCTACAAGGTCGTCTGCTCATCGCCGAGGGTGTCCACCTGCGGCTGCCACATCAGCTCTGCTACAGCTACAACACTCCGCTTCACCGCCCCACTGCAGGTACATCAAAAATGATCATTCCTCTAGTGCCGCTCATCCAAGTTTGTCCCTCCAGCCGAGATGAAGGGTTTCGACAGCCCTTACTTTATTGTACCAAAGAAAGGCAGTGGGTTGTGACCAATCTTAGACCTGGACTTTTGAAATAAGCCTTGCAAAAGCTCCCTTATAAGATGTTAACGCAGAAATGCATTCTGACATGCGTTCGCCAACAGGATTGGTTCACTGAAGTATACGTATTTCCATGTCTAGATTTTTCCTCGACACCAAACGTTTCTCCGGTTCGCTTTTGAGGGTCAGGCATACCAGTACAAGGTCCTCCCTTTCGGGCTGTCCGTCATCTCGTGTCTTCATGAAAGTCGCAGAGGCTACCCTTGCCCCGTTAAGGCAAATGGGCATTTGCATTCTCAACTACCTCGACGACTGGCTGCTCCTAGCTCACAATTTGACACCAGGCCAACTACTCGTGATGCATGCACTTTTTAGGTCAGCCCAAATACTTGGGCAAAGTGCACTAATAAAGTGATTCTCTGATGGTAATCCCATGTGATGTCTTGTCCCTAACAGTAAACCCGTGTCTTTCCCTAGGCAAAGCTCCATATAGGAGAAAGAGCGCTTCCCCAACGTTAATTTTGGTTTGCACAGCAGTGAGCTTTTTTTTTTAAATAAAAGAAAAAGTTAAAAAAGACCAGCTGAATCGGCCTATTCCCATAATAACTACTGTCCTCTCTGTCCCCACATGAACACGAAGGACTACACGGCATAACATGGGGCATTGGGGGTTACGATGTTGTATAACCCGAATGGGAGAAAAAAAACGTCTAGCGCATGTTAGAAAAACAGCGATGTGTAATGCAAAAACACATTATGTGGAAACGGCCCCATACGGTTTCTCCCGTTTTGTTGTTGCCAGAATATCCAAGGCTCAAGTGGTAAAGGCACAGCCCTCTTCTGAGTGGGGTATTATCATAGTATAATAAATTAGCTGAGGGGTATTTTGAGCTGAAACTTCAGACACATTCTGGGGATACCTGAGACTTATATTACATCTTGTAAAAAAAAGGCACAATACATCCCCTTTAAATGTTCAAAAAACACATCTTTTTTCATATACTGTATTACTGCAGCACCTCTATTCCCCAGAGTGCTCTGATTGGCCTGTAGACCCATTGTGATTGGCAAAACAACTCAAACATATGTCAGAAATATAATGCCTTGACCATAATCACAAGCTTCATCTTCCAAGGCTTCTAAAGCATCTGTAAAAACAGTTAATATTGGCATTGGTTTTACTATCAGTTCAAGCCCAAGTCGGATTCTAAAAATGCCTTTGCGTTGTACTCTCCCAGGTTCAAGAAGCTGTCCTCTGTAAAATGTGCTGTGCACAAGCAAACATTTGGGTTGTACTGCTCAGGGCCAGCTTTATAAATAAATCTTAATAATTGATTCCTAATTTCATCCATTCGGAAGGCCAAACAAAGGGGTTTTGATTTTGCATTGAAACACAAAGCGTCTCCACTAGGGCTGTCAAAATGGATGAAAAGCTAAATACATTTTTTTTCTCTGAAATATTAGCAAAATTCGAATTATATTCAAATTATAAAGGCAATAGAGAAAAAAAGTACTGTATTGTCTCCTATGCAAGCGAGCGCAATAAGCAAATAAACCAAATCAAGCATTGCGTATTTTATTGAAATTAAATGACATTTACTTTAAAGTGCAGCATTAACTTTTCAAACAATTGTTCTTAAATAAAAAGTAATTTCCTTACTGTACATGCAAGGAAAATTAGATAACAAAAGTGCATAAAACTGTAAGTTCATCAGTAACCTGAGAAAACGCGCTTCAACAGACAGCGTAATGTAACGTTAGCCTACTACATGAACACAAAATAGCAAACTGCCATTCAGAAACAATCCACTTCTATTAACTACACATCTAGGCTACATATTATTGTTCGTCAAAAACACCAGAGGGTCAACTTGATCTGCAGCGAGTGTTGAGCGCTTTTTGTTGATAATGATGAAGCAGCTGATGAAAACACAACGCTCAGCTCTGACCAATGTGCCAGGTATGGTCATGTATGTCTTGGCCAGCTGCGCAATATGTGGATACATACACTTTTTAAGATGTTTTGGAGTAAGCAAGATTCTCTCCGATTCTCTTGTACCGCCATTTTTCGAATTAACAACGCAGCTGAACCACGCTGTATACGGGATAAGCTAACAAAAACAAACCGCGTCAGTTACATCATCATATCTCACACGACACCAAAAATTGATGAATATTCGCAATTTGCATTTTTATTTGACAGCCCTAGTCTCCATGACATGACAACAACACTCGAATTCACTGAAGCATAGCCTTTCTTTGCATGCCTTTGGATGGGAATTTTTGCTAATATGCCTCATTGTGACGTAGACGTTTGGGGAAGTAGACTAATATCTGGACTTCGATCGAAACGGTTTAGGCAGGTCTGGAGCTGTTCTCTGTTAAGATAGAATAAATTCCTTTGTGGGAGACTATGAGCTCTGTAACTTTACAGATTTTATACATCCACTTACATGTAATTACATTACACTAAAAGAAAAGATATTAAAAAGCATCATCTGACCCCTTTAGTAATGAATTGCTTACTATAAATTGTATTCCTTATTTTTAAATAACTTTGGGCTTCAATTATATCAAAGCAAAATCAGGATGGCTTAAAGAAGCTGAATGAAATTAGTTTAGATAAATTAAAACAGACTGAACAAAACTGGGTCATAGACTAATCAGTCAAGCTGATTAATAAGCTGCTATGTTGGTGTTATTGCATGTGCTAATAAATGTCAAACAGTAGTCAATGGATAGTAAACAGTTTTTGGAATTTTGAGTAAATATGCTCTCATTGACAAATGCGGAACAATTAGTTCATGCATTCACGACCTCAAGGCTAGATTATTGTAATGCTCTACTGGGTGGTTGCCCTGCACGCTTAATAAACAAACTACAGCTAGTTCAAAATGCAGCAGCTCGAGTTCTTACCAGAACCAGGAAGTATGACCATATTAGCCCGGTTCTGTCAATACTGCATTGGCTCCCTATTAAACATCGTATAAATTTCTAAATATTGCTGATTACTTACAAAGCACTAAATGGCTTAGCTCCGCAGTACTTGAGCAAGCTCTTTTAACACATTATAGTCCTTCACGTCTATTACGATCTCAAAGTTCCGGTCAGTTGATAATACCTAGAATATCAAAATTCCAAAACTTTGGAACAGTCTTCCTACCATTGTCGGGGAAGCAGACACACTCTGTCAGTTCAAAGCTAGACTAAAAACACATCTCTTTGACCTAGCATTCACATAATACATTATCGACTTCTATAATTCAATGTTAGGCTGCATAGATTAGGTCAGCCGGAACTGGGGACACTTCCCTTAAATCCTGATGTACTCGTTACATCATAAGAAGAATGGCATCTACGCTAATTTTATTGTCTTTGTTTATCCCGAGGTTTTCCCGCAGCCTGCCGGATCCAGGCCGTTTCCAGATCTGACTAAGGACCTTGGCCTGGACCCGATGACAATGCAGTGCTGAAGTGCCAACTAGCCTCTCCCTATGGAGGATCCCTATTCTACTCTACAGATAAAGCGTTGTGGAAATTAGGGTTCACGTACCAACCCCAAAGTGATAAAATAAAATAGAATTCTGTATCAAAATTTACAGGCAAGACAAGTAGTTTGTTTAGGAATGGTTTGTAGGGAATTGCAAACATATTCAAACGCACATATAGAATCAATTCTTAAGCGCATGTGAACGCCATCAGCGTTTATCACAGGTTCGCGTTTAAAGTCTGTTTAGAGAGAACGGAGTCATCTTAGCGGCCCCTAATTTAATAACAAATGATCATTTCAACGGAAGTGAATCAATCAAAACTAACTTTAGCTGGAAAATAACATTATTCAAGAACCGCTATAAAACCAAACCAATCTCTGTTACCTTAAATTATATTAAGTTTATCTTTGTAAATCTGCTTTGAAACAATCTACATTGTTAAAAGCGCTATATAAATGAGGATGACTTGACTAAATATGAATAAGCATTTAGCATCTGTTTTTTTTTTTGTATTTCATTTGTGGTTATTAAATTCTATAATTGGATATTAGCATGATATCAGTGATTGCTTTAATAATAAAAAATACATTTTTAAATTTTTAAAAAGCCTGTATATGTCAGCAAAAGCCAACAAAACACCCCTCGATTATACCCCTGTTCTCTTCACTGAATATCAGAACATATTGGAAAGCCCTTCATAACTTTAAAAAGATAAATTTTAATCTATACTTTTATAAACCCAGAACATAAGGATACTGCATTATAACAGGGCAGGATAACATGTATAAAAAGTTCAAGTTTTAGCTACATTATGACAGTAAAGGAAAACATAATAATATAACAGTCTATAATTTTCGACTGGTAAAATAAAATAAAAATATTAACATTGTCTATCTGAGAAAGTATCTCATAATTTTCATTTTGACCCTAAAGTCGTTAACTTGTGGAAATGAATTCTCCTTCACGAAAGTTACTGTAACCTCTAAAATACAACGTAAACAAACCCAACACATAACTGTAAACACAAAAAAGTAACATGGTATTACCATGAGATATGATATAACAGACAAGTCAGCACTATCTGAACAAAAATGCGTTTGTCAACAAGACTGCCAATAATGCCTTTTAATGTGGTGGGGCAAACGACGACGACCATGCTTTACAAAAACATAAACAGGGTCATAGGCAAATCTTAGTCTCTTATCAACATGGACACATTATAGAACCTTTAAAATACCGAGAGCCAGCATATGAGCCAGCAATATATGAGCCAGAGTTTATGATGAGCTTTAGCATGTGGATGAGCAGAGGCGTTGCGCAGCTGGAGCATTAGCATCAGCTACACAACGAGTACAGCGATAACTGCTTTCTTTTCAGTGAAAAACTGTAAGACGTCATTCGACTGCGTGGCTATTTGTAATTATGGACCTTTCAATTGTAGTATGGTCATGCAGGTACGATTAGTCACGTACAGACAGCCCACCTATCTGAAGACAGACTGACTCTGGCTATATTCGCTATCCCCTGTGGCTGTCTGTCTCTGTCAGTGGTGTTAAAAGTGATCGGGTCTGATCATACTCACTCTGACACTTCAGGCGATCTCAGTTAAAGTCCTTTAAGGAAGATGTTTTCAGTGAAAGCTTCAGATCCCCCTCCGATTCTCCTTTAACGTGAATAGCGTCCAATTTATAATGAAGTTCCGCGTCTACGGAGGCCGAACACAAACATAACCCAACATAAACGTCAAAAGAGCCTCCTCCTTCTTTCTATCGTCTCCTTTGCTGGATCTCCCTTCTGTTTGTAAACACAGGTTTTCATGGGCGAGGTCGAGTTTTTGTGTACGTCTTATATAATTAGAGTTTTATACATGAATCAATACTTTAAAAAGTGTGATCAAAAGATAGGCTCATTGCAAGTATAGATTGACACTTTTTTTATATAGATCGCAAAGTATTTGCTCAATCGTATTCTTTGTGGTGACAATACGTGAATTTGGTAATCATACAGTAGCTCCCATGTAAAAAAAATACCTAAAATAAATTTACCAAAAATACCAAAATGTTGGGGTTTTGTGTACAAACTTTATTCTATCCCCTAACCCTTACACATTTTTACATGTTCAAAATACAAAAGATAACTTAGTATGATAAACTCTTTTCCTCATGGGTGTTGCAGAGACCATCCCCCATATATAAAACTTTAACTTTAATATATAACTTTTTTTCCAAAGTTACTAGCCAATCAGCATTTTAACTGGTCACAATTTTGACATTGATACCATGGGGGAAAACTGCATATAGATATTTTTAATATTATCCCATAATTTGTAAGCCGGTATATAGGCTGCTGTCACTTTAAAGGCACATTATGCAGAAATTGTGTTTTAGTCAAACAGTGACCCCTATAGTCGCTGTGGAACACTTACACTGTCGTAAATAGCTATCTAGACATTATGTGGACATTTTTGGACTGGTCTAATTATCAACAATGGATGAATGAACAGCATCGTAAAAAAATGGCATACTACAAGCAAGCGCAACAACATAGAACGCAATCAAGTTTAGAAATAAGAGATTTAGGCTACTTAATCCATCAACAAGATCGCCAGGTCAGCATCGCGGTTGAATCCAGTGCTGCTTTTTAGCTCTCGCCAACTAGTGAAAGCCCGACCGAGTGGGACTGTCACAAGGAAATAGTCAAAGGATTCAGTTGCGAGTAAACAGTAATTTATTGAGCACAATAGTAGATATCCGTGTGGGTCAAAATGGAAGCAGACAGAAGAAGACTCAGGCTCGGCAACGCAGGGACGCAGTGGGCAGACACAGATGCAGGAACAGGTAGAAATTCCTCCGGGAAAATCTCAGGAAACCACAGCATGGTACAGGAGTGGAATGCAGGAGAACACGGCGAGTAGAACCCTGGTAGCCTCAACAACCAACTGACAAAGACAGGACGAGGTAACAAACAATATATCGGACATCCTCATTCAAAACAGCTGGCGCTGATCAGCTCATCAGCCGCGCCCGCCCTCGCGCTCACTCACACAACACGCACACACATAGCGAGGGCGAATCAGGGACTCTTTTCCGGTTCCTCACGCGGTCAGATTCTCTTTTCCTTTTCCAAGTCTCTTCCGACCGCGTTTTCTTTGCTTTTTCCATCGTCAAGTATCACGTCTGAAATGCGCGCAAGTGTCTTCATGCTTCATATGTGGTTGTTGATGTGTGTGACGTCGTTGCCGTAAAGCAAGTCGTGATTCTCGCGAGATTTGTCGGGGGCGCTCCTCTCAAACTTGCATTGCTGGTTTTTCCAGCGGCGACCCCGCCAAGCTTTATTACCAGGATGATTCGCCCTACTATGAGTTTGTTTACCACCGAAATGACTTTGAAGCTGTTATATCAAGGTACAATTCTTGCATAGTGTGCCTTTAAGACCTGACGCACAGACCCATTTTACTGTTTTATATAGCCAATATACTTGTCTTATGTGTGCGCACTTTGGGTTTGAGCACAAAATCTGCTGGAATGAGAAAAATTATGCTTAATACGTGCCATTCCGTGCTGAAATTCGAGCCCTGTAACACCAACAATATGTCAACTCGCTGTCGGAGAGATTAGAGAGCGAGAACGCGCAGCTGGTATGCATCCTGTGAAAGCGTTTCAGATATTTCAGTATCGATATGTATCGAAAAATCTACTCGGTTACTCACGTAACCTCAGTTCCCTGAGTTAGGGAACGAGTATTGCGTAGCTATACGCAGTGGGGAAACTCCTTTTCCTCGATTTACTGAAGCCTTTATGTAAAACGCATTTGCAGCTGCACAGCTAGAACATGAGCGTCTGGCTCGCTCATAGGCTGCGCTGCGGCAACTGCACATCCAATGGCGCGGGCGCCTCTGACGTGCGACCAATGAGATTACTCTGCGTCATACACGTCAGAGCCCGCCAAGGGGGCGTGACCTCAGTCTATAATAGTCCCCGAATTCGCCATTATAGCAGGTTTAACGACTGAAGCGACAACTTGCCATGTTACCATAGTGCGGCCGGCTACGCAATACTCGTTCCCTAACTCAGGGAACTGAGGTTACGTGAGTAACCGAGTAGTTCCCTTTCGAACGGTCACTTCGTATTGCGTAGCTATACGCAGTGGGGACGCCATGCAAAACGCCGCACTGAGTAACTGGCTGCCACTGCAACTCAGGCCCCTGAGCATACAGAACAAGCCATAACCGCACCATTACGCATAAATAGACCAGACACCGTCAGGTCTAAATAGTACGCGTCAGTTAGAATAACCCAACATACTACACCAACGAACCCAGACACTGTCGGGGTTATTAGTATATGAACGTATACCCAGACAAGTGGGTTTATACATGAAATTATAACCGGCCAAAGCGGGTTTTATATATGTATGGAATATAACCGGCAAAAGCGGGTTTTATATCATATAACCGGCCAAAAGCGGGTTTTATATATGTAATTATAACCAGCAACAGCGGGTTTATATATATATATATGTGAATGTGATTGTGCACAGTAATATATGACAAGGCCGGCCACAGACGGGCCTTAATCATACCGAAAGCACCTTCGCCTGCAGGGAAGGCACTTCCATATTATAAAAAGTCATAAACGTGGAAGGCGAGGACCAGCCGGCCGCATCACAAATATCACTTATGGGAATGCCAGATGACCAAGCCCATGACGAGGCCATACCTCTGGTCGAATGGGCCTTGACGCCTATAGGGCAAACTTGACCTACTGCGGTATAAGCCATAGAAATAGCATCCACTATCCATCTAGACAGTCTTTGCTTAGTGACTGGATCCCCCTTGGATCTACCACCAAAGCAGACAAAAAGCTGTTCTGATTGTCTAAAAGACGCAGAACGCTCCAGATAGATTCTCAGCGCTCTGACAGGGCAGAGAAGATTAACCTCTCCATCCTCTGCAGAAGGAGGGAGGGCTGATAACGTCACCACCTGTGCTCTGAACGGTGTTGAGAGCACTTTAGGGACGTAACCATGTCTGGGCTTGAGGACGACTCTGGAGTCATCCGGACCCCACACCAAACATGCAGGGCTCACAGAGAGCGCCTGCAGATCTCCCACTCGCTTGATAGATGCCAAAGCCATAAGGAGAGCAGTCTTCAGCGAGAGGGGTTTTAGATCAACCGATTGGAGCGGTTCGAAAGGCGGACCTTTCAGAGCCCTCAGGACCATGGAGAGGTCCCAGGACGGCACAGATGGAGGTCTGGAGGGGTTAATCCTCCTAGCACCTTTAAGGAATCTCACGACCAAGTCGTTTCTTCCCAGTGACTGGCCTGCCACCAGAACATGATGTGCTGCTATGGCTGCCACATACACTTTGAGCGTGGACGGGGAGCGACCCGCATCCAGCAGCTCCTGTAGGAATGAGAGAACCACAGATATCTCACATGACCCTGGGTCAGCCTGATTTTTCGAGCACCAGCTGGAAAAAACCTGACCATTTTGAAGCATAGAGGCGCCGAGTCGACGGGGCCCTGGCTTCGGATATAGTGCTTAAAACCTTCTCAGGAAGGTCTTTGGGTACCCGTTGAGGGGCCAAACATGGAGGGCCCATAAATCGGGTCTCGGATGCCACAGTGTCCCGTTCGCCTGTGTGAGGAGGTCTTTCCTCAGTGGGACAGGCCATGGGATTGTGTCCGATAACTGAACCAGTTCCGGGAACCACGGTCTGGTTTTCCAGAGAGGGGCCACCAGAAGGACTGGGCACCCGCTCTCTCTGACCCGTTTGATGACCTGTGGAATCATCGAGACGGGGGGAAAGGCATAGAGGGGGCGGTTGGGCCAGACATGGGCCAGCGCGTCCCTGTCCTTCGAGAAGAACCACTTGCAGTGGGTGTTGATTCTCGAGGCGAACAGGTCGACTTCGGCCTCGCCAAACACCTGCCATATCAGACTGACCGTCTGTGGGTTCAGGGACCACTCGCCGAGGGGAGTGTTGCCCCGTGAAAGCATATCCGCGCCCACATTCTGGACGCCCGGTATATGCGCTGCTCTCAGAGAGCTCAGGTTGGTTTGTGCCCATAAGAGGAGGTCTCTCGCCATCGCATGCAGGTTTCCAGACCTGATGCCCCCCTGGCGATTTATGTAGGCCACCACTGACATATTGTCTGTGCGGACTAAAACATGGTGACCTCTGAGGTTCGACAGAAACGCCATCAGGGCCAATGCAACTGCTTTCATCTCCAGACAGTTGATATGTAAGCTCTGCTCCGTGCTCGACCAGAGGCCGGATGCAGGCATGCCCTCGTGCAGCGCTCCCCAACCCAGGTTGGACGCATCTGTAAGAACCACTTTCCTCCTGGAAATTGTTCCCATTATCACCCCCTCGTTGTACCAGCTCTGAGCCCGCCAGGGAATCAGGGTTCTTAAACAACCGTGATTTACCACGATGCGCAGTTTGCCCGACTGCCATGCGTGAGTTGGCACACGGCGCTTCAGCCAATGCTGCAGCGGGCGCATGCGCAGTAATCCCAAGCGGAGTACTGGCGATGCTGCTGCCATGAGACCGAGCAGTTTCTGAAATTTTTTCAGTGGCGCGTGCTCGCGCGCTCTGAAAGTGCCTGCAAGCGCTCGCACTGAGAGCGCGCGCTCTGGTGTGAGACGCGCTGTCATAGCTCTCGAGTCCAGCACTGTGCCCAGAAAAATCACGCTCTGGCTGGGGGTTAGTTTGCTTTTTGAAACATTGATTGTGAAACCCAGGCATTTTAGATGGCCGAGAATCAAATCCCTGTGTGTTAATAGCTCGATTCTCGACTGTGCCAGCACCAGCCAGTCGTCGAGATAATTTAACACACGCACTCCCTGATGTCTCAGAGGAGAAAGCGCTGCATCCACACACTTCGTGAATGTACGGGGCGCCAATGATAGACCGAACGGCAGAACGGTGTATTGATAAGCTTGGCCCTCGAAGGCGAATCTCAAGAATGGCCTGTGACGAGGGTTTATTTGAATGTGAAAGTAAGCATCTTTCAGATCCATTGTGACAAACCAATCCCCCGTGCGCACTTGCGCGAGGATATGTTTGATAGTTAACATTTTGAACGGCCGTCTCATGAGAGCTTTGTTCAAATGTCTCAAATCTAGAATGGGTCTGAGACCGCCGTCTTTTTTCGGAACCAGAAAATAGCGGCTGTAAAAACCCATCTGTTTTAGCGCGGGGGGGACTAATTCTATCGCCCCTTTTGCTAATAGATTCTGTACTTCGGTGCGAAGCACGTGACTCACGCTGCTTCTCACCGAAGTCTCGAGAACCGCCTGAAATTTTGGGGGTCTGCGAGCGAATTGGAGCGAGTATAGTGTTTATGACCCAACTCGACACACCGGGGATAGCTTGCCAGGCTAGAACCCGTGTGGCTAGGGCTTGACACACAGATTGGGGCTGGTCGCCTAATGTAAGGGGACCTGATACCCTTATATTGTGATTTGTGCATACATTGAGTATTGGACTGACTGTACAGGCATTCGCGTGTGGGGAAGTCAGTGTTACAACAGGGGAGGGGCCACCTAGTGAAGGGGGACCTGATACCCTTATATTGTGATTTGTGCACACATTGAGTATTGGACTGACTGTACAAGCATTTGCGTGTAGGGAAGGCAGTATTACAGCGGGGGAGGGGCCGCCTGGTGAAGGGGGACCGTGAACCCACGTGTTGTGTTTGTGAAACATACTCTTTTTGTGCTTTATTTGGGTCGCCGTGAAAACGGCGTTTGTTTGCAAGAACGCGCTTACTGTTGCGGGCCTGTTTGCAGTAATAAAATCCCCAGCCACCTGAACTGAACAGGGGGCTGTGGGAAGTTTTGTTGACTTCTTTGAGGGTGGTCCGGCTAGTGCGGGACCCGTGCCCTCTCTCTTCCTCCTGCATGCTAGGACGACTTAGGCGGCGCTGTGTGAGGCGCGGCGCTTGGTCTGGGGCCTTGGCGTCGAGGAAGCGGGAAGCGCTTGGTTGCTCTCGGCTGGCGCTGGGCTTCAGCCGCAGGGCGGGGCTGAGAGGCCTGTTTCGCGGGCTTTGCTTGCCGAGGCGTCGACGGGGCTGGCTTGTGAGCACTCGACGCCGAGCTAGAACGTTTTGGCAGGAAGTGACGCATGGCCTGGGACGCTTTCTGTGCCTCGGTGTATCTCTCCGAGAACCCCGTCACCGCCGGGCCAAAGAGGCCGGTGCTGGATACTGGGGCGTCGAGGAACTTCGTTCTCTCCGCGTCCTTAATGTCAGTGAGAGTAAGCCAGAGGTGGCGCTCGAGCACGACCAAACTCGCCATATTTCTCCCGATAGCCTGCGCTGTGGCCTTGGTAGCCCTCAAGGCCAGGTCCGTGGCGCTCCGCAGGTCCCGAAAAGCCTCAGGGTCCGGGCCAGCCTCGTCCATAGACCGGAGGAGCCTGGTAAACCTGCAGCACGGCCATCGTGTGCAGGGCCGATGCAGCCTGACCGGAGGCGGAATACGCGCGTCCAGCAAGGGCTGAAGTGCTACGGCACGGCCTGTTGGGATGAACAGCTCTAGTTCGCCAGCTAGCAGCTGTGTTCGGGCAAAGATGAGCGGCCAACGCCTCTTCGAGGGGCGGCAACGACTCATAGCCTTTATCCGCTGCTCCGTCCACGGAGGAGAGCGTCGCGTTAACTGCGGGGCCTCGTGTAGAATAAGGAGAGCGCCAGGCCTTGGTAAGCTCCTCGTGTACCTCAGGAAAAAATGGCGCTGGTTTGTGGCGAGGGGCCTGTTGGTGCCCCGGCAGAAACCAGCCCTCCAGCCGACTTCGAGGGGGTTCAGCGGGCGCGGCCCACTCGAGCTCGAGGTCCGCTACGGCCTGCGTCAGGATCCGAAGCATTTCCGCGTCAGAGTTAGTCCTGGTAGCTGAGGCGTTGGGCGTCGGCTGGGAAGCCATGACGGGGTCGAAAGAGCCCGGCCATTCTTCCTCAGACGCAGCGATAGACAGGCTGTCGTCGTGCTCGCTAGGCCCGCCGAAGGAGACAAGGCCCGCCACATGGGGGGGGCGCTGATCTCCCTCGAACAGGACCGGAGATGAACGGGCTGGAGAGAGCCGGCGTGCGTTCACTAACATCCATGTTCTCCGGATGCCGTTGGCTGCGGCGCTTCTTCTTCCTTGGCTGAAGTAGGGCCGGAGAAGGAAGCGCGGGAGAGGCGGCGTCGCCGTCACGGGAGAGGGCTAGCCGAGTTCGCAGCACGGAGATAGGCATGCTCTCGCAGGCCGCACATCCGCCGGCAGAAAGTGCATTCTCCGCGTGGTGAAGTCCCAGGCATGGAATGCAGCTAGCGTGTTCGTCCGCCTCGTGCAGCTTGCATCCGCACGTGGCGCAGGTCTTAACACGAGGCATTTGAAACAACGCTCGTACAAATAATATACAATATACAATGAGCAATGAAAAGGATATCGCCGGATAGCCACAGGAGAGACGGCGTCAGGAGAAACACGGTGAAATGTGTCGTCTGCTGAACTGTAGCTGGCTCAGGCTGAAGGCTTGTTCGACGGCGAAGGCTCAATAAATGGTCAGAGACGTGAAGTTTGTCGCTGAAGGAGTAAAATCTGCTATAATGGCGAATTCGGGGACTATTATAGACTGAGGTCACGCCCCTTTGGCGGGCTCTGACGTGTATGACGCAGAGTAATCTCATTGGTCGCACGTCAGAGGCGCCCGCGCCATTGGATGTGCAGTTGCCGCAGCGCAGCCTATGAGCGAGCCAGACGCTCATGTTCTAGCTGTGCAGCTGCAAATGCGTTTTACATAAAGGCTTTAGTAAATCGAGGAAAAGGAGTTTCCCCACTGCGTATAGCTACGCAATACGAAGTGACCGTTCGAAAGGGAACTATATTTTTGACAACACTAGATTGCACTTAGTTTATTATTTCAAATGCCTTTTTAAAGGTGCCATGTGGAATGTCTGCCAAAAAATAAATTCATACTCCACATATTCCATACCAGATGGGGGCAGTATACCTCCAGAAAGTTGGCCTAGTCTAGTCTGTTTTTTAGTTTCAGGTTGTTAATCTTCTAAAACCGTCAAATCGTCCGCTTTGTCCCGCCAAAGCCTATTTTGATCGGTGAGTGATGTAGAATATAATGACTGCTGCGCTTAACAGGGCTTATAACGAGCAGAAAGAGAGAGAGTGCCCCGGCCGTGCGCGCGCGCACTCTCACGTCTTCAAACAACACGAGCGCAGTCCTCCTGCTCTCTCTCTCCCTCGCGCATATTAATCAAATCAATTGACACGATAGTAAGACCACAGTTCATTTTGAGATTTTTAGAGATTAGAGACTCAATGAACAACATGTCAACACTAAATTATAAAGGCCGGTCTCATATAGACGCGATTGACATCAGGTTCAATTACGCCCACAAGCCGTGCGAGTTATTCGTGTACTGCAGTTTGGCTGGTGGTTATGTATGTTGCCCGCCTACCGCCTCCCATGGCCGAAACTGGTATTACGACACCAGTCGGGCCGGCGCTAGTAATTTAGCATGCTAATTTAGTTTTATATCTCGGCAGCACTATAACTTGTCAATTTTTTAATGACATCATTGCACTTATTTCTTCTCATTCTTTTGATGCGTGTAGCTAATTTTTTTAGATAATTTTACCTCAATTTTTACATAGGGCACCTTTAAAGGACTAAAATGTATAAAATGTATATTATATAAAATTCAACTAGCCAAAGTAGCTAGTAGGAGTTTCTGCATTACACGCCACCGCCATATAGCTACACATACATATTTGCTCCACCTAAACACAACCCTCACAGAGGCATGTGCAAAACACTAGAATTAAATAAAAACTAGGGATGGGCATTTTTCAAAAATATTGCATTCGAATATTCGGGCTCATAAAAATCGAATATTCGAATATTCGTTTATTTAAATGACGTTTAACGAAAAAGACGTTATTTTTTAAGCTAAAAATTTTTTCACGTTTTTGTCACCATTTCTGAACAAGCTTACAATTAGGCAATATACACAACAAGCTTACAATATATGTTAAAGTTTTCTTTTAGTTGAAAACATTAAACAGTAGGCCTATGTGTAAACAAAAATATAAAAAACAAAAGCATTAATAAAAGCATGCTTAGCAGCGCGAACGGGAAAAAAAACGCCTAATAAAGCAGATTGCGCCAGATATCGTACAGAACGTACACACACACGCGAGTCCGCATATGATTATCGTGTTTATATTGTTTCACGTTTTTATTGAAAAAACAATATCCACATGCAGGGGCGCCGCCAGCAATTTATGCTCGAGGGAGAAAAGGCGCTTTGCTGACAGGCGCTTCAGAGACACAAAGATAACGGTGTTCTAAATTTCTAACAGCACTTTGCGTTTTCTGTTCTTAAACCGGTCTCCCTCAACGAAACCTAAAGGAAGTATATGTCTCAAAATCATTTTGCTATAAGATAAGTTATCATTTCGGATCACGCGGGGTCCAGCTGCGCTTACCTGCAGTCGTGAATGCAGTGATGGACAGCTATCTTTCCTCATTCGACTGTTTGGATTTCATGTGATTTCTCATTGTGTTGATGATGTTATAACTCAGATTAATTAATTAATTCGATCAAAAGCAATTCCATTTAGTAAGATCATTTTCAAGTAATTCCAAACTTCGCGAGGCAGACGACAACATTATGTGATCAAATACACACAACTTGTTAACACACTCCACAGCGCCACCCAGTGCATTTAATTATAACTGCGAGTTAGTGCTTGGGATTTATCATGGATTCACTGCATTTACGGCCAGCAAAGCAATGTAGTAAAATTCGAATAGTATTTTATTTTTCGAATAATAATTACAGATCGAATATTCGAAAATTCGAATATTCGTGCACATCCCTAATAAAAACATGTTTTGGCCAAAGGGATGGTGATGGGAGGACGACGAAACCCTGGCAGCGATGATGGTAGATGCACGCTTTCGCAGACCCAGAGCACAGCAAGGATGACAGCCCACGGTGGAGTCGAGAGAGGGAGGAGCCAAGGTGTTGCTGTGGCTGACGACATCCTGGTGACGACCGACGGAGGTGGAGCCGATGGATCCCCAGGCACAGACGGAGAGCTGATGAACTCGAGCAACACTGCTGGCACTGGAGACCTAGGTGGGTGACGAGCATTTGAGGAGGAGACAGAGTGCCCGAGGACTGAGGCGTAGCCCGAGAGAAGGAGGAACCCGCTAGCTGTAGGGGTGGAGAGACTGAGCGGAGGGGAAGGCTTGCAAGTCTGTGACGGAAGTAGAGTAACGATTGACCAAGTGGGAGCCGGTAAAACAATGGAAGCCGGTGAAGCCGCAAGGTCGAGGGTCTCTGGTGGAGCCTAAGGTGGGAGAAGCCAAGGCGAAGCCGACAGGTCAACGGGCTGAGGTGGAGCAAAGAGATCAGAGGCTGGAGGAGGAGTTCTGCCACGCGCTGTGGCTTCGCGTCACAGCAGGAGGGGCTGAAGGACTGTCTGAGCTTTGAGGTGAAGGTGCTTAATGAGATCAATGACGGAAATTCCAATTCCCAACAGGTTAACAAAAAAGGCTGGATAATTCAGAACAGAAAATTAATACCAGATGGGATAGGGTGGGAGGCAATATAAACCAGTATTCCCTCTGTTGCTGATCACAACACAGGTCAGACGCAATCTGGGGAACCGGCTCCGGGGCGATGGTCAGCGCTGTCCCTTCCTCATCGGGCTCTGATTCACGCATCGCGGAAGGCGGTCGCTCTCCGTCTGCGGGGGGCTCTCGCAAAGTCTCCGTGGTTGAGGGTGCTGGTGGGCTGGGCTCTGGATCTGGCTGTATCCTGGATCGTTGACAGACACTCTCTAGACATCTGATGATGGCTTCCCTCCACTTCCAGTCAAGTCCTGATGTGTCTGGGAGGTCTACAGGGTGGTGTTAATTGGCCCCGATCCAGAACAGCGATTTGAGGGTCTCGTCATCATATGGGCAGGTGATGGCAAGACGGTAGAAAAGTTCAGTGAAAACAAAAAAGTCAACACCCTTTTGGGCAAGCTGCAAACTTTGTTGCAAAATACATTTTTAGGTCCGGTGTTCTGTTAGAAAGATGCGTACGGACAGATGAAGATCAGGAATAACATTCAAAGGCAGAGTTTAATAACATTCCAAACAGCTAATACAGACAAGTGCTAACGCAAATGAGACTGGCCCTGTCCACACGGACACGGGTATTTTTATAACCGTGACTTTTTTTACGCGGTTCGGCCGTTCGTCCACACGAAAACGCACTGAAACCGAACATTTTTGAAAACCCCTGCCAGGGTGAGGATTTTCAGAAACGCCGGTTACAGTGTTGTCGTGTAGACAGTGAAACCGGGGTTTTTGCCTTGCGACGTCAGAGTGTGCGCCGTTATCAGCTGTGTTTGACGTCAGATTTGCGCTTCTGATTGGCCAACGTGGCTTTAGGGTTAAGGTTTATATCGCCGCCTGCTGGCGTGGCATGCTCTTGACCGCGCTTCATTGTGTGTTTTTACGTTTTCATGTAGACGGAGACCGAGCATGTGTGGACGGGATTTTTTTTTAAAACGCTGTAGGAAAAACTCCGGTTATAAAAATACCCGTGTCCGTGTGGACATGGCCTGAGTGAAGGTGAGGGACTTAAATACACATGGTGATGAACTAAATGACGAACAGCTGTGATGATTAGTGTCCATGGAAACTGATGAGTGGCAGGAAACAACAAAGGAACACATGTGACTAATGAAAACAACCTAAAAGTCCATGATAAGGAAACTAAGGGTATGCTTACACAACACTGATATGCTACATACTGAGAAGTTTTTCCTTTGAGTTTTCCGCGTACCGACGACTTCATTGGCAAAACGATCCCCATTCACACGGATCCGCGAAAACGAATAAAAACGCTATATTCTCCTGCCAGGCCATTAGATGACGATGAAACACTGTAGACTGAACACGTAATATGCATATGAATGACGTCATCGTCTTCGGAGACTCCATGGGTGCTTCTCATTTCTTATTTGTGCATCCTCGTTTCCTTTCCTCGCTTCCTTTCCTCGCGTCTCAGCTCCACCCCCTGTAGGACGCGAGGGAAGGCTGCAAGGAAAAAAAATGAGGACGGAGGAATTGAATGAAAGCTTTTTTATACATTGGAATACTTGATCACTCGAACGTCACTTCACTGCGTCATCAGCAGTGCTCAAAGGATCTGCACTTATGTTGTTAAAGTTTGTTTATTTAAGAAATTCATAATAAATAATAATAAAGCAAGATACCTTGTTGAAATATGTGAGTTGTGTGGTTTATGTAAACTACAAAAGTAAAGTATAAATTCAAATGATTGTGACAGATGTGAAGGGGGAGGAGAATTGATACGTGCGGCATGTTTAGTCGATAAAACTCTTCCGCAAAGGGTACACCTGTGTATCCTCGCTCATAGCTCCTCTGGAAGCCTCCTCACTCCTCGATCCTCGCCTCCTCGCGGTGCAATTAGAGAATTGAGATGTCCTTCAAGATGGCTGAGCTCGATCGGTTTCCGGGTCATAGGATGGAGGACGGAGGATTGAGGAGACGAGGAGGGATATTGAGAAGCACCCAATGAGATTCCATTTTAAAACCTGTTTTCAAATGTTTGCATTTTCAGGCACCCAAAACGCTGTTGCTGTGTAAACGAACGGCCAAAACGCATATAAGTTTTGCAATTTTAGTTGAAAACGGTCTCGTGTAAACATCTCCTAAGAATAAACACAACTGAATAAGTGTGACTCCTATAGACTAACCTGTCTGTAAAACCATGTTTTTGTTTTTGTCTTTGTTGTGTTGTCATAAAAGGTCCATCACCCTGCTGAAAAATCCAGCTAAACCAGCTTTGGATGGTTGCTACATGGCTTTTAACTGGTTAAAGCTGTTTGTATAGTCACTGGGTACATAATACTGTAGGTTGATCAACTGGACAACCAGCCAGAGGAGCCCAAGTCAAGCTGGGTAAAGCTAGACCAATAGGGCTAGTCAATAGGGCTAGTTAGCATGTTCTAAAATACAGCCTTGATTAGTTGACCAGCTTGACAACTTTAGGATGGTTTGACTTGACTTTTCCAGCAGGGCCTGGACATAAACACTTACATTTTTATGTTCACATGGTGTTGGGATTGATACTTGATTCAGCTGACTGATTTAATTTTCTCTTCGAGATGTCTGGCAGCCTCACCGCAGCTGGAGATGGCTCAAATTCAAAAGTGTATGCCCAAAGCACAGAACATAAGAGCTGGGGACCAGAAATAGGCCACATTTTTGAAAGTTTTTTTTCCCTACATGTTTGAAGTTGCTGAGTTCTATTAATTCCTCTTTCTTTGGCCCTCCTCTTTTTCTCCGTCCCTTATTTCTTCCCTGCTTCTCGATATATAATTTGTATCACACACACACACTCCCTCTGCAAAATAGATCGTCTTTGGCAAATTTCCTCTCTGGATCAACCAACCGTGAAACAGGATCTGAGCAGGCTTAGGTGCATAGAGTATCAATCTGCGAACTGATCTATTTTGGACGGTCTTGAATCTTTTGAAGTTAAATGTAGCTCTATAACTTAGTCTGTGTGAAGCTTGGCTTTGTCACCAGGTTATAATTGTTGCCACTGCACGCTAAATGATTAGCCACTGTTAGCATGCAAGATCCAGTTATATATACAAGTTAAACACAAGAGCAGCAACAACTGCAGGTCCATTAATCTAATAATGCTTGTCAAAGAGTGATAAATCAACATTTTTATCCATGTTTATTAGCGCTGAAGTGCACGATTTTCCCCCTCTAACCAGTTACGGTTAAACCCCGCCCCATAGCACGATTCTAAAAATGTAATCGGTCAGGTCAATCACTGTGCTGACCCCAATTATAGTCTTCTTCTAAAAGCTGGCTAAACAAACCTTTAGCAGATACACTATTTTTAAATCTCTCTCCTAGAAAATTAGCCAAAAATAGTGATACAATTTGATTATGCAAATGTTTGTCCATTAAAAAGCTCTCTGGAATGAGAATCTAATACTTCCTCACTCTGCCTAGCAATAGCAAGTCGCAAATCTTTGTTTTGCCAAGGTTTTTTGACCTAAACTTTGACCTTTCTACGTCAGTTAGCAACTTCATTTGTCAGTAGTAAATAAAGCAACACAAGAAATAAATGAGCATTCATTAAAAAATGCCATCAAGTATTTAAGAAACTTTTCATATTATTATCAAGGTTGAAAACAGTTGTTCTGACTAATGTTGTGCATTTTTTTCTCAGGATTCTTTCAGAAAGTTCAAAAGAACTGCGTTTGTTTCCATATACAGTATTTCATCGCCAGCTAGAGTCACCGGTGGTACAGTTGTTCATGATGTGTAAAATTGAGTAACTTACAACAATATTTCAATTCAAGTCTATTTCAGTCTATCAGAAATGTCATTGATCTGTTAAGTGCACTGCATAGCATATCCAATTTCTCTGCTGTCAGATTGTCAGAATCTCTCTCCTTATCAGCGAGGACTTCTAAATGGCTACTTTAAGTCAGAATAAAACATCATGTTTTATTGTTCACTGAAAAAAAATCTAAAATAATCTGCACGCAAATCCATCTTTATTACAATAGACCTATTCAGATCATACGCCTACAGCATGACCGAACTAGCCATATTGGCGGCATATGCGTCCTCATCTCTTTTGTTTTTCATCCCTTTCAATGTTTTTTTTTTTTTATATCACAGGAAAATGCGTGACAACAATGACAGTATCATGTCTGTTTAATTTCTGAATGTAAATAAAGTGTTTATCAGTGTTTGAGGAGGTTACTTTGAAACATATAGCTTGCCAAGCCACTAATTTCATCCACAATGAAAAAAGTAGATGTTAAAGGGATAGTTCACTTTGAAATTAATTTTGGTATGTTTTAGCTTACCTCAAGGGCACCCAATATGTAGGTGTCTTTGTTCCCGCAGTAGTTTCAATTTTGATATTTTTAGGTCAAACCGTTCTTGTCTGTCAGTCATATAATGCAGGTCTATGGTCACCACCTCAAAGAGCATGCACAGAGAAGTCCAAATTAAACATGATTTAATGACTCGTAAATGTAAGTACACATCGATGTCCTAAGACACGAAACGAGCAGTTTGTGTGAGAAAACGAACAGTATTTATATCGTTTTTACCTCTTGTAACCACAGGCACGTCCAAGTGTTCTGAGGGCGCGGGCGCATCGGTCTGTGCGTTACAAGAGGTAAAAACGATATAAATACTGTTCGTTTTCTCACACAAACCGCTCGTTTCGTGTCTTAGGCCATCAATGTGTACTTACATTTACGAGTCATTAAATCATGTTTAATTTGGACTTCTCTGTGCATGCTCTTTGAGGTGGTGACCATAGACCTGCATTATATGACTGACAGACAAGAACGGTTTGACCTAAAAATATCAAAATTGAAACAACTGCGGAAACAAAGACACCTACATCTTGGTGGTAAGCTAAAACATATCAAAAATTAATTTCAAAGTGAACTATCCCTTTAACTATGGAAGCTGGTTTCTTCCTCAAAATAAAAAGGTAGAATTACTTTATATTTCACAATTCTGACTTTTTTTCTCACAATTGCAAATTTATATCTCACAATTCAAACTTTTTTCCTCACATCTGCAAGTTTTATATTTCACAAATGCAATTACATTTTGTATATTTTAAAGTTAGATTTTTTTTGCATTTGCGAGTTTATATATTGCAATTCTGTTTACATATCTCTAATTTTTGTGTTATAGCGCTAAAAGGTGATATAAATTCAGAATTGCAAGGGGAAAAAAGTCAGAATTTTGAGATAAAAAAAGTCTGTTGCCTTTTATTTTTTTTTTATTCTGTGATGAAAACAAGTTTCCATAGTTAACAAAACAGGTAAACTATACATTCTTTCGACTTGGGCCAAAAGGTAAGTAAGCAACCACCCAGATAACCTTAGAAACCGTCATGCACTGAAACAACATAGGACACCTTAGTAACCGCATAGTAATGACCACAACACTGTGGCATTGTGGCGGTGACTTTGGCATCACTTACAATTTCTTTCAGAAAATCTAGTTTCTAAATTATTTATTTTAACCATTATTATTTAACAGTTTGTTTGGAAGCTGTCATAATATTGACAATTCAGATTATTTTTGTTGTTGCCCTAAAAGACAGATGAAGTGCATAGAAACAAACTGTAAACTCTGTACAAAATTACGCACACACTTTTACCGCCACCCCCCAAAATGGTCAAAATACTTTGTTCTGCTTTCCTGGAAGAGAAATTTCTGCATGAGAAAAAAAAAATCTCATTTAGAGGAAATGGCCTTTTAAAGATATGCACTGTAACTGAAATGTAGATGCAAATAGATAAAGAGTAATGAAAAAAATCTGGTTTAAATATATATAAAAAAACAATGCCTGCAGTATCCTGTCTTTAACGGAGCTAGAAATCACCCCTTCACAAATGAAAACCCTGAAAAAGCAGAGCTCTGCAGATACTGGTGTCATAGAAGTCGAGACGATGTTGATGCTGTGGCTATCTGTCATCTGTGTGTGTGTGTGTGTGTGTGTGCATGAATGAAAGAAATGGACTCAGGTTACAAACTGTTAATCGAGTGTGTGTGATAGTTCCAACAGAACGAGTAATGCTGGTTCAGATTTCTACTTATCTTGTCCAGTCGTGTGTGTGTGTGTGTGTGTAATATTCTGCCATGCACGAGTCATCAGGTGTGGAGTCCTTTCGACTAGGAGTGGTGCATTTATCAGCTGCTGACAAATGTTTCCGTGTCGCTTTGGTTACCAGTCCTTATGTCCTCTCCTTAGACGTGACTGCGTTCCTGCAACATGACCATGAAATGGGCCGTTGAGTACTGAGTACTTTGTTTATCAATTTAAATTATATCAAATATTCCTTTAAAACCTTCCCAATTTTAAGCATTAATTAATCCAAACCACTTTGCCTCAGGCTGTCTATCTATCACTTAGGCCTGAAACTTTAATTTATAAAGTTTCTTTGGTTGCCTTGCAAGCACCACTGTTTCCTTCAGGAAATGCAAATCTAGTTCTTCGAATTCTTCTTCTCCACAATTAATTAACTCAAATCTTTTAACAAACAGACTCCACTCGAACTATGTCAAATTTGAGGATTTCTGCATTCCTGCAAATTTGCATGGGCAAAGAAATGTGAAGTCAGAGACTGACCTCTTGAACTCTTGGATGAATTCAAAGGGCACACAAAATTAAAGGCTCCCAGAAATCAAAATTTAAGTTTTTTATAGCTCTTAGTATGAATAAACTTGTCATAAAAACCGTAATGATAATTACACTTAAATATTTTCTTCTCAGCCATGTTAACAATTGTCCGCGAGCGAAATCTCCTCCCATCCGTTGTCTGATTGGCCTTTCGCAAGGTTAAAGTGCGTGGAGTCTGCATCTATGCGGGCTTTGCGGAAGACCGCTTCAAGGGTACAAAGGGGGCGCTGCTGAGCACACTTCAGGGCGTTAAAATGCTAAATGGGACGGCCTACGGACTCGTAGACTCGGCGAGCACGCGCAATTTGAGACCGAAAGTCCGCATGAAGTGCGCCATTTGGGACAGGGCCTTGGTCTCACGTCCCGTTGAATAACATGGGGAGGCGGGGTTTATGACCTATACTAGGACCGGTCACTGGGGGGCGTTTGAGACGTTTTGGCTTTACTTTTGAGGGCTTGTGCGCTTGGTCTTGACTATGAATTTGCACATGGTTTGTCTTAAAGTATATTAAAAATTTCACATAGACATATAAACAACATTAAAAGCTTGGTTTTCACCACAGGGGGATTAAAGCTGCATGATTTGCTTTTCAATTCCGTAGCATCTGGTATATTAGCTATATTTGGTTTTTATACATTTCCATAAACTTTCAATAAAATATTACAATGAGAAAAATAGGGGGTTTGCGTCATGCGTCTCAGTTAATTGATGACATCATTATAATATTTACATGCAAAATTTACATTTTGGCTGTGTCCGAAATCACCCCCTAAACCAGTAGCATGGGTAGGATTAGGGGTGGGGTTAGGGATCAGGGGGGCGGAGATGGGTAGGTTTAGGTATATGTAAGGTGGGAGGAGTTGGATCTGGATCCAACTCCTCCCCCTGAATTTTGTGTTCTGCAGTGAGGACCATCTCCCCTAAACCCTTAAATAGTCGAGTCAAGTCAAGTCAAGTCACATTTATTTATATAGCGCTTTTTACAACACAGATTGTTTCAAAGCAGCTTTACAGAGATAACAGGAAAATGCAACAAAGTTTGTTTCCAGAAGAAAATAGCGTCACAGTCCAGCTTAAGTAAGTTCAGTGATGTTTAATTTTGTTGTAAAAAAGTTATTAATTTAGATTATTTATATAGGCGCTCTGAAGAAAACCGTGATAGTGCACTATATGAGAGGACAGCCATTTGTCCTGAGCACTGCCATCAGCTAACATGCTTTCTTTTGTTCTAACCTCCTTTCAACCCACATTTAGTCCTAAAGTTCATGAATACTGGCTGTAGCTATACCTTAGGACTTAGTGTCAGCTAAATCAAACCCCTTCACAATTACTGAAGCACTCCGGTCCAGATTGTCAAGTTAAGAACAGAGCTTTTGTTTGGTTTTGACTTATCAGTTGGAGTTCGTGCAGATTCACTGATAAGACTCCTCAGTATTTTGAGAAGAGCAAATATGTGCCTGATTATCCCCCATGGCAACAAAGGAGAGACTCAGAGAGCGTTGTAGGCAGAGAATCAAGATGTCAGCCATGTTTTCAGGCTGGTGTCATTGTTAGAAATGGGCCTTTAGGGGTCTGTGACTCAGCAACAGGTGTGAAAAAAAGCCTCAATCACATGGCTCAAGTTAACGAATTACATAGGCCTTACAGCTGTTGAACGCACATGTTGTCCTAAAAACGAATGACCATCTATATAAAGCTTAAGTCTCAAGATGAGTCGAGGATTTGGTGGGTAGATATTCTGTAGTCTGAATAGTCCAGATTTGCTTGGACCAATGTCACAAACTAACAAAATGTCAAGCATTTAACACTTTAATTACACTGTTAATCACTTATAAAACATCTATATTAAATAGTTTTAAGTAAAACATATAATTTAATATGACAAAATAAACGTAACTGTAATAGGTTATACCAACAAAAGTTGTCTTAAAAGGGACCTATTATGCAAAATTCACTTAAAATGAACATAAATGTGTGTCGGCAATGTGTGTACACAACCACCCTTTAATGGTAAAAATCCACACACTCCTCTTTTTTGAATCCCCATAAATCATTAGCAGTGTCTCAGAACAAGCCGTTTGCAGACTGTAGCTTTTGTGACATCACAAATGCTTAGACCCCGCCCACGACTGCTGACGTACTTAGCTCCGCCCCTCAGTGAGCTGTACACAGTCCGCCATGTTTATCTCCTCACCAGAGCATTTAACAGCAGCATTCAAGTAAGAAATGTATTCTTATTAAAGCTGCTAAGTTATTCAATCAAGAGCAGAGAGTGATTTTCTGGTTTTCTTTAGTTGTATGATTTATATTAACAGCATATACAGCATCTATATATTACACTGCTTTCACTTTTATACACAGATCTAATATACACATGCGATTTATTTACTTGCTGTTTACATTCACAGACATAACCGACTGTGAACTTTATGTGAACTTTGTGTTTTTGACATAACCTTGTGTGTATTTGATAGTTTAATGCAATAAGATGTGAAAGAGAACTTAGTTTAATACTTACGGGATGTTTTCTGTGCGCGCGCTTCAGATGTGTGTGCACAAAAAACCATATATAAGAAGTTTAGACTGATATGGCTTTAAAACGCATGCAGATAATAAACTTTCATGATGAAGGAGAACGGCAATGTCACGTGAGCATGACTGCAAAACAGATGATAATCAAAACCAAACAGATGTTTTGTCAGTTTTTGGCAGAGTATCCGAGGCCCGAGATGTAAAGGCTGTGCCCTCTTCTGGAAAGCGGGGGTGGGGAGCAGCAGCTCATTTGCATTTAGAGAATTATGCACTCATTCGATGCAATCGTTCCACTTCAAAATTGGCATTTACAACATGGTATAATAAATGATCTATGGGGTATTTTGAGCTTAAACTTCACAGACATATTCTAGGGACTCCTGAGACTTACATCACATCTTGTAAAAAGGGACATAATAAGTCCCCTTTAAGGGTGAGGTCAGGTAGAAAGGTTTTTAACTAAACATTCCTTGTAAAACAATTAAAGCAGAAAATAAATATTCCAGCACAAATTGTACTGTTAAAGTGAATTCATTAATATTGACCAAATTCTACCAGATGTGATTTTGAGCTAAAAAAAAAAACAATAGTCTTTAGTCTTTTTGCTAAGTTGCCAGGAAAAATGTAGATTCCCAAACAATTGCGAAAGTATGTTAGATTTCTCCAAACAAATCATATAAATAAGAAGTTAACCTAGTTACCTAACCTGGCAAAAAATCTCATAAACAGACTAGGCTAGGCAGACTATAGCAGATTAGGCTATATTAGATATACTAGGTAGCTTAGTAACACATTAGTATGCAAGTAATGTAGTCGGCTAGATATATTAATATATATATATATATACATATATATATATATATATATATATATATTTTTTTTACACTTAGTTGAAATAAAGACAAAAGGTATTTATCTGTTAAGTTGTGGTGCACATGATATAAACCCATTCTTGTTTCTGTCAGGGTTCTGTCACTTTATTCTGTTCATTCTTGGTTTGGTGACAGAGCTCTGACACTCCTATTGTCTTGTCATGGTGAGCGTGAGGTTTCGAGTTTGCTCGGGCTGTGCGCTCATTTGTCCACGTGAGTTGTTTTTTGTGTGCGGACCGTGGTGTTCGTTCGGATCCCGGCACTTCGGTCTAGTTTGGTTTCGGTTCTGTTTTCTCCAAATACTGAAGCCGGATTTGTTCACTTTTTTTGCAGCTGCACAAACCTATGGCATTTCAGCCCGCCAAAATTGGCGGAGCTGATTGCCAACCTACAGTCCTCCTATTCGGACTGTCTCTGGCTCCACGCACTTTTACCAAGTGCACAGGAATTCGCGTCATGAACTACCTCGACATCTGGCTGGTGTTGGCTCGGACACAGCACGAGCTCTGTGCTCACAGATTGCTGTTCCTTAGCCACCTGGAGCATCTTGGGCTCAGAATCAATTCAGCCAAGAGCTTCCTGTCTCCCAGCAAGCGAGTCGCTTTTCTGGGGGCAGTTATCGACTCGGCTCGGATGCGGGCCTGGATCATGCCGGAACGCTCACTGAGTATTCAGCGGCTAGCGGCATCTTTCAAAGTGTGGGCTGTCTTTCCCCTCAAAGCTTTCCAGAGGTTTCTCGGCCTGATGACAGCCGCCTCCTCTGTAGAACCGCTGGGCCTGTTCCACATGCAGTCCCTGCAGTATTGGCTGAAAGCCTGAGTCCCGTCCCACTCTTGGCATCACGGACATGTGCGCCTCAGGGTGGACCATAGGCATTTGATTGGGACTGACCTCTAGATGAAAGGTTGTCACGACAGATGCCTGTCTCGGGTTGGAGCTCTGTGCGAACGCAAGCCGGCATTCGGCTCCTCGTCCAGCCTGGAGCAACGCCTACATATCAATGGCCTCGAAAGGATGGTGGTTTTTCTGTTTTTTTCTCAAAACCTTCCTTCCTTGTCCGTTTGGACAACATGACGGGTGGTAGCCTTCATAAATCGCCAGGGCAGTTTTACAAGACGTGGTCTCATTACAAGCGAGACGCCTCCTCCTATGGGGACAGTGCAACCTGGGCTCCTTGAGGGCGGTGCACGTGCCGAGAATGGCCTCCTCCTGGGCTTGGTCCATCTTAGGCTTTTTTAATTTATTTATTTTTATTATATTTTTTATATAGCGCTTTTAACAATGGATTGTTTCAAAGCAGCTTTACAGAGATAAACATATAATTTAAGGTAACAGATTGTTTTGGCGTTATAGCGGTTCTTGAATAATGTTACTTCCAGCTAAAGTTAACTTTGATTGATTCACCTCCGTCGAAATGATCAGACTTTAAACGCGAACCTGTGATTAACGCTGACGGCGTTCACATGCTCATTCAGAATTCTATAGTTATGTGCTTTTTAAAATATGTGCGCAGGTTTGTAATTCATACAACCCAGCCTAAACAAACTACTTTTCTTGCCTATAAATTTTGATACAGAATTTTGTTTTATTTTATCACTTCGGGGTACGCAAGCCGGAATTCACAACGCTTTATCTGTGGAGTGGGAAAGGGATCCTCCATAGGGAGAGGATAGTGGATACTTCAGCACTGCATTGTCATCGGGTCCAGGCAAAGCTCCCTCGTCAGATCTGGACACGGCCTGGATCCGGCAGGCTGCGGGAAAACCTCGGGATAAACAAAGACACTAATATTAGCGTAGATGCCATTCCTCTTATGATGTAGCGAGTACATCAAGATTTAAGGGAAGTGTTCCGGCTGACCTAATCTGTGCAGCCTAACATTGAATTTATAGAAGTCTATAATGTATTATGTGTATGCTAGGTCAAAGAGATGTGTTTTTAGTCTAGCTTTGAACTGACAGAGTGTGTCTGCTTCCCAGACAATGGTAGGAAGACTGTTCCAAAGTTTTGGTGCTAAATAGGAAAAGGATCTACCGCCTGCAGTCGATTTAGATATTCTAGGTATTATCAACTGGCCGGAATTTTGAGATCGCAATAGACGTGAAGGACTATAATGCGTTTAGCGCTCGCTCAAGTACTGCGGAGCTAAAACATTTAGTGCTTTGTAGGTAATCAACAATATTTTAATCAATAGGGAGCCAATGCAGTATTGACAGAACCGGGCTAATATGGTCATATTTCCTGGTTCTGGTAAGAACTAGAGCTGCAGCGTTTTGAACTAGCTGTAGTTTGTTTATTAAGCGTGCAGGGCAACCACCCAGTAGAGCATTACAATAATCTAGCCTTGAGGTCATGAACGCATGGACTAATTGTTCTGCATTTTCCAATGAGAGCATATGGCGTATTTTAGATATATTTTTAAGATGGAAAAATGCAGTTTTACAGATACTAGACACGTGGCTGTCAAAAGAAAGGTTGGTATCAAATAGCACACCCAGGTTCCTAACCGACGACGAAGACTTGACAGAGCAGCCATTAAGTGTTAGACAGTATTCTGGGTTATTACGTGTGGAAGTTTTTTGTCCAATAATTAGAATCTCTGTCTTTTCAGAATTTAGTAGTAGGAAATTACTAGTCATCCAATTTTTTATATCAGCTATGCATTCCGTTAATTTTGTGAATTGGTAAGTTTCGTTGGGTTTTGGAGAAATATACAGCTGAGTATCATCGGCATAACAGTGAAAGCTAACTCCATGTTTCTTAATGATATCTCCTAATGGTAGCATGTACAGAGTGAACAGCAACGGTCCTAGTACTGAGCCTTGTGGTACGCCATACTGAACTTGTGATCGATAAGACACCTCTTCATTTACTGCTTCAAACTGATAACGGTCAGTTAAGTATGATTTAAACCATGCTAGTGCAACTCCACTAATGCCAACATAATTTTCGAGTCTATTTAAAAGAATGTTGTGGTCAATGGTGTCAAATGCAGCACTAAGATCGAGTAACACTAATAGAGAGATACAACCACGATCGGATGATTGGGGATATTTGTGCGGCAGCCGGCTGGTCTTCGCCGTCTAGGTTTTATAACATGTTATAACATTGCCCTTCAGGCAAGGATCTTGTCTGCTTGATTGTTCTGCACCCCTAAATAGGGGTTCGGACTATCTTTGCTGAGGCTCCAGCCTCACTATTTAGCCTATGTTGCCTTGGGCCCTCGTGGTAGCTCCAAAGCCAGGGAATATGAAACACGTCTTATTGTGCTTTAAAATTATTTAAAATCACATTAAAGCACACAGGAATCGAAATTTTAATTTTTTATAACAAGTTTCCAATTCCTGACCTTAAGTATCAGATTTATTCCCAATCCGATTGTATAACAGTGATTTTAAAACGTTTATTTAAAATGAAAAGGTACATTACAGGCCACAGTTCGGGTTTAGGCTTTTATCAATTGTGGTCATAAAAATGCAGGCAAACAAAGCAGTAAACCAATCCTTAAGGGTGAGGAAAGAAACCTTGGGTGGAATCAAAGCTCAAAGGTAACACAAATCCCATCTGACCAGCCTTGTAGAGTTAGTCCTTGGAAAACAGTTGTTCATAGATGTTCACATATAAATAGTAAAGTATAAAGATTTATTTGAAATATTTGAACATCAGCAGAGATTTAAGTAAGATGTAATGATCTTTGCATTATCTATGGTGAAATTGTTAATGAAGTACATAGTAGATTCAAACGAGCTATCAATAACAGACATCTATTTCTAACAGAAGTGTATATGAAAAAAAAAAAAAAAATTAAATCCCACAATAAAACAAGACATCTGTCACTGTGTAATCTAAACAGTGGCACTGGTTCGGATCAATGCTAAAACTAATCCCTTATATTGATGCATGATCTAATGGAGTTGCTGTGCATTAGAGTCATACGTTGAAGACGTGCACACAGTCAATCATAGGTTGAACTTTGGAATGTGTTAGAAACAGTTTGAGCTACAGGGTGTGACCTACCATGCAACCCTTGAACGGACAAAAACATATATTTAAAAGCCTAAATTGTATTTGGCTGCTTAGGGATCTTTTTGAGATCAGAAACAACAAGACCTACACCAGGACTCAGAGAAACACCATGCATATACCAGATTGAATATCAATGAGTGTAAATTGTGCTGCTATTGCTTTAAGTGTATCAGATGTCTTAATAGAGTATATTAAATGCAGTTTGGCATTTTCACGTCCCATAACTCCAAATAACTGTTTGAAGGACAGACTAATAATAGAGACAATTATATAATGGACAGGATGGACCAGTTGCCAAGAGTCAAGAATGAATGACACCGTGACACAGTGGAACAGCAGGTTTAAGAAATATAGTCTACTCTTTTTATTGAATGTTTATTGAATTTAGTTGTTTCTTTAAAGTGATGGTTCACCCAGTAATGAAAAATCTGTCATCACTTGCTCTCCCCATAGTCGTTTCATATACGTGTATGACTTTCTTTGACTTTCTGTATGACATATTGGGATTGTATTGTTTATGCCAGTTTTTAAGTCAGCACGAAACAGAAGTTTCGATAGTGTTTTCTTAGTGAAACTGCTTCTCATACAAGAAAAAATGTAGGACGGGACTTGATTTTGTCCATTGTGAATTGATTGGATCATTACATCATTGTCATCTGCTATTGCTGCAATCACAAGTGATTGACAGGTTGTCCCGCCCCCGCACCGGTAAACAAGTCATCAGAGAAGAGAAGTTGCAGCAAGAGGGAGGGGAAATTATTTTGATTAAAGGTAAAAAAAAAAAAAAAGATGTGCATGGATAAATAATTTTTAATAAATACTGCAATATTCCGTGGAAAATAAGAATTTTATTCCATTGTGACTTTAACATGGCTGACAAAACTGCTAGGCTAATGCACCAAGTAGCCGTGTGACTCTCTCAAAATACATCATTTCGGAAATAAAATATTAAGTATTTTACTTAGTGATTTAATATTGTATAATAATATATATTCAATATATTATAATATAACTTTATTTTTCTTCCACAGAGAGAGAACACAAGCGTACGAGCGTCCCGCGTTCTCTGATTGGCCGAGCTGGCGTTCTCTTCAAGTTGTCAAAACTACAGAGCTGGACCTCTTCTCATTGGACGTAAAGAGTTCCAAGCAGTGCCAGCAGGTAACCGCTCGGCCAATCAGAACTCTCCTTTTATGTTGTCCTAGAGACCGTGGTATTTCAGTCTACGACTTCCTTATACTGACATTTCAGAATGTGTTATGAGATATAACATTCTAACTGAGTTTCACCCATTAGAAATACTTTACTTCGAACGCGGAACTACAGCATCCGTCTTTTGAAACATTTGTTGTGTAGGCAATAGGTGTGTGTGTATAGTGTTGCGTGTGTGTGTGTATGAAATATTAGCCCAGCCCAGCAGCCCTTCCTATTTCCCCTCCCTTTCCTCCAACAGTCTCAGTCGGTTCGCCCGCAGCACTTGCGTTCTCTCGGCCGGGGATTCATTTCAGAGATGGCTGCAAAAGTGTGTAGATCGGTCCTCCTCCTGTCCCGGAGCAGCGGAGCCGTAGCCTCTTCTGCTTTCCCCGCATTCGGTGTCTCCTCACAGCGACAGCATCAGAGCACAAGAACGGTGAGTTCCTGGAATGGAAACCGAACATGGGTGCTGCTACTACCGCTGCTGCTGGACAAGGGGAGGGTTGTGATGGGAGAGATAAGGGGGCTGGGTTCCTCTCTCTGGAGAGGATTAGATAAAAACAACCCGCCAAGAAGTGTTTTGGGACATTGCTGTCCGCATTGAGTGTTGTCGTGCATTGCACAGTGATGATCAGCAGTGCTGCATCATTAACCAGTGCACTTTCAGTCTAGCTATAGAAGACGTCCCGTTTACTGGAGGCGTTTACACATGTGCAGTCAGTGTCTTGGCTTGGACTCATGTATGAACATTACATTTCAAGTTTGCATGCATGCTAGAGAATTGCACGCGAGCGGCCGGATGCGCTTTTGGCGCATTGGCTCCGTGCAACCCGTTCCTGGATAACCTTGAAAGCAACAGTGGTCTCAACTTTAACGCTGACTGCACGGACAACTCTGAGACATCACGCGCTCTCCGTGATTGATTACGTGGCATTGGACCGTTTCACTGATTTCAAGCATGCAACGTGTTCTTTCGAGCTTTGCCGAACTGGACGGACCGTATGAGTGTGTTTGATCCACTGCAGTGTCCGATTGTGTGTGTGTGTGTGTGTGTGTGTAGGCTACAATGCGATCAGAGAGAGAGAAAGTGACAGTGCGGCAGGACTCCTGCGTTCTCACAGGACATTGCGTTTAAACGTTCTCGAGAAGCGTTTTTAAAAGTTGAACTATTCTTAACTTGACGCGCCGCCTAAAAACGCAACGTAACGTCCGTCTGACGCATGCGTACTCAGAATAAAAAAAACAAAACAAAAAAAAAACGCAAGAATGCGTACAGTGAGAACGCCCCCTGCTCGTCTGAGCACTGTCATTGTTGGGGAGGAAAGGATTAGACTTCAGTCATGTTCAGTTCAGTTCTTCGTTTAATTATGCCACTCCTCCTCTTTACTCCCACACACCTCCCTTTCTTCCTGCGGGTGTTTCCCGTTTCCAGGGGCAAGCCTGTGGGTTTTCCTTTGAGCGAACTCCAGTGCGCATTGCTCAATGGCGCTCTAGCATGTTTTGGAAGCTCGTCAGCTGGAGAGAAGACATGCGGGCAGTCCCCGAGACACCACCATCATAGCTTTTGATTTGTTCCACCTCGATGACTTTCTAGTAAAAACGAGAAGAATGTGAAGAGGAAGGCCAGGAGTTCCCTTTCATTACCATGAGAATACAGCCTGATTTTGGACGCTAACACATTTGATATACAGCTTAATATTCCACATTTATTAAAAGTATATATTTTTAAACAAAGTGCTGTGGTAGTTCCAGTTTTCTTGGCAATATTATTGTGGTAGTACCAGTACCATGGTGTTTTTTTAAAACCTTACAGTACAATAGATAATACTTTATACTTACATACTTCATTTCCCACATTAGCAAAAACATGTTATTCTATGTTTTTTTGGACAAAGGATAGCATAGAAAAAACACGTTTTGGTACACCAGCATATTGCTAATACAGTGATATTGTATAGCTTACACTACCATATTTTATTGTCCATACTTAAAAACTTACTTTGTACTTATGTTTTTGGACAAGTTGGCAGTTTGGACCAGTTTTGTATACATAAACGATGATTTTTCAACCCAGGGTTACAAGAAAAATGTGCCTGTGTCGACATTTGCAAATGATACATCGTTGCTTCGTGAATGTGAATATGGCTACGGTTTTCTTACGTTGCTTCACAGCAGTTCAGAAATGAAATGTCCAGTCAGCGGTGCTAAAAATTAGTGCTCTATTGCGTTAACCTTCCCCATACACTAAACCCTACCCTAAATCTAACCAATTGTGTTAACAAAGTAAACGTGATGAGAGAAATGCATTTGTAACAAATGTTTTATCATGACTCGTGTTTAAGTGGACTCCTACCTGAGTGGACCACTCAATGCCGAACCAGTTCAGCTCCCAAGCAAGTTTACTACGTCAGAAAAGCCATACATATGGAGCTTATTATGTGATGCAAACATAGTTTACAGATAATGCAGGTCATGACAGCATTTTGCAAGGAACCTACAAAAATAAATCTTTATTTATCAACAATCTGCCCATTTAATCATAATTTGTGTGAAAAGGAATTAAAGTTGTTGGTGTTTTACTGCCACTCGTGTTCATTTGAATTGTGCGTATAAGGTATGGATTCGGATTTTCAAAAAATGTAGGGAGAGGCATGTTTTTCCAATGAGTCGAGGTTGTGATTTTTTTTAATTATTCAAAACTACCACTGTGACAATAAAGTGGCATTCTTTTAAGTTCCTCATGGTACTCTGTGGATTAAGCAATCCCATCATGAATTTCTTGTGTTATTTGTTTATTTCTCTCTGGGCAGTAATATTTGTGGCTCTGCTGGCATTTATAGTGTTTTCCAAACCAAGCCGTGGCCTCTTACGGCGCTCGGCACAAACCTGTCAGGCTGAGACACGGCAGTGACAGGTCTCTGACAGAAAGGCCATGCTGCCCGAGCATCAAGTCTCAAAGCACCGTTTTATCATAAACATCCAAAGCACAGCTGTGAGGTGTTTAACGAATTGCTACAGCACAACGTTTTCCCTATGGACTGTGCAGTTCAGTAGAAATAATAAGGCTTTGAGTGTCTAAAAACACTTTGATCCTTACCTGGACACGAGCAGTGGAGAGTGCTAATGCTAAAAAACGTCCTCTTGGATCACGAGCTGAAACGCCAGTCGCAGTGTCAGATATTAATCCCGACTCTGATGTCAGACCCCTGAGATGTGCGCTTAACTCTTGTTAGCTCCCTATTGACTCAACTGTTCAATAAAAGCCTCCATTTTTGAATGTGGACAAGTACAGAGACTGTACTCTGTGGTCCACTCCAGTGGCTTTCTGCCATGTCTTTTTAAGGATCATCAGTCTGGGCCGTGAATTGTTGACTTTACTCTGTTTCTTCAAGCATATGTAGAGAGCGGATGCGGAGGGTGAGCTAGCTTCAGGGTAGAGGGGTGTCCCTCTGCATACCTTAGAGATGTTAAAAGAAACATGCAGCATTCTTTTCCAACCATCTGGAGTCATGCATTCCGTACCAACAATTTTTTTTCATATTAGCCATGTTTATGCTCCATTCAAAACGCATTAGATGAATCGCTTGTGGAGTCAATTATTGGTATTTACACAGATGATTAAATATCAGTGATGACATCATATTGAAGCGACTCAAGCCAGCATGTATGGAGGGTTTTTTCCATCGGCATGACAGCAAACGTGTTGAACCTGGCCTTTCAACTTGAAAACATTTTAGAAGATGTGACAATCCAAAAAGTTTGGTTGCATATCAATTTAAAGGGGTCATATGATGCGTTTTCATGATTTCCTATTTCTTTAGTGCGTTATGAACAGTAGCTGTTTGTGAATGAATAAGGTCTGCAAATTTACAAAGCTCAAAGTTTCCCACAAAAAGATTTTTTGTATCTAAAAGTGAAGGCAGATCCAGACCTAGCTAAAATGACCTACGTCACTAGGTGGAAATATATGCATGATGCCACCCAAATGCATATGCAAAGAAAGAGGGCGTGGCTTCAGTTATCGTAGTTGTCGCCGCCATGTCGTGAGACGCTTTTCTATGCGAGAGCAAAAGCATTTTATTTGGTCTTTCGAAAGTGGATGCAATTAGGTGATCTTTGAAAATAGCATTATGTGACCTCTTTAAACGTGTATATAATGTCATTTTAAAATCAAATGTTATTATATACTGGACGAATTTGTATTTTTACTGCCGTCACTCTCTCTTTGTGATCAAGAAATCATTCGGTTCCAGTATTTTCTTTTTAAGTGAACGGTTTTGAATTATATCCCTGCCCAGTGCCTGTTTATCCAATTTGGATTTAAGTGGCCCGATTAACTGCCGACGTGATTGACTGAGCGGCTTCAGTGATCTAGAGTAGCAGGGGAAGAGGGAGATTGGTCTCTAGACAGAGATTGCAACAACTGGGAACCGAATACCAGTTTGTGATCATCCTGAATTATGTTCCAGGTTGTTTTGGCTATCTAAACTACCTAAAAGGACAATGCTTGATGAGCAACATAACATGACTGATGTGTTCCTGTGGCTTTATATTTGTTTAATTTATATGGTTTTATAATACTGGTCTGCTTGTCTCTCTCAGTGAATGTCTCAATAAAGCATTCTCTTATCTGTTATAAGGAGCTCTATATGTTTTCAGATTGCTGTTGGCACACAACTATCCTTTGTGTTGATAAAAGAAAGCACCGCTGTGACTAGAATTCTGACAAGGTCAAATGTGCTTAGATGCATGATCATATTAACAATGAGATTTTTTTGCATTTCATCCCCACTAAAGCACTGTTGCCAAAGTCATACACAATACATGGGACACTATTTTAGAGCATCCTGCCACAAGCACTTTAAAAAGTGGACAAACCAGCCTAATCATAATGGGATAGTTCCCCCCAAAAAAAAAGATAATTGTGTCATACTTTACTCATCATGTTGTTTTGGACCTTTGACACAAAATAATTTTTTAGTGTTTTTTTTCTCCATACAATAAAGATTAATAGGGTCCATGTTGTTTTGGACCGCATGGTATGAACAAAAACATTCCTGTATATCTTCTTTTGTGTTGATGATTTATGGGGCTTTGCACATTGCTACCATTTATGGTTGCATGAATAGTCATAGCAATGCTTGCCTTTGCAAACACACCTAATAATCAATATCTGGATGCTGATCAGACCCATTAGGATTTTAAGAATGAGTACTGGTAGTCTTTTAAATTGAGGTCTCTCTATGTTTTAACAATACATCTCTCTATGTCTTTTATTCAGCCTTGAGGAATGTCAGAAAGGGCAAACTCTGGGCTGAATAATAAGCTCAAAATTATGCAATACTCTTCCTTTATGTCTCATAAAAAGATGATCCATTGGTTCAGTGTTCATGATTGTGATAGTTGATGCAGTGACCGTTCCAAAGCCTTGTGAGCTGACTACTGCCAGTCTACTGCATTCCCGAGGATCTTCTGTATGCAATGTCATTTAGTAACTCCCTAAATGGGCAGCAAGTAACCCTGCTGCGTTTGCATCTTCCAAATACTACGCCTCATGCATGGAAGACTTGATATCAGTACAAATGATATTAATAGAGTTTGGCATTTTCATATTGCTAAGCTAACAATACTTTAATACGCATAATTTAGCCAAAAGTAGTCCTTTTAATTTGATTATTATATTATTAATATTTTTTTGGTATTGAATAAATTTCTCTTGCTTTCAGCGTTTTGGATGATTTTTTTTTCCCACAGTGCATGATATTTCAAGGATACATGAAATGTTGGCTTAGAGAATTCGGTTAAAATAAGGTGACTTCTTGGAAAAGCCTTTGTCCCTGTAGCATGCCTATGATGTCTTAACTAGGTTTTGGAACAGAGCCTTTCAAATTTCTGTCAAATCACACAATTTATGCCAAACATAAAATTCAGCTTTAAATGAAGACCGTTTCATTTATCCTCATTGCAATATTGTGTCTTATAGCCATCTTCTATCTGTACTTAATCAGTTTAAGTTGGCTAAAATTAAGTGGTTCTTGAGTGTGGCGAGGACAGGGTAGGCGACAACATTGAAAGTTATTAGAGCTGCTTTTAGTACAAGTGCCCTTACATGAAGGCTTGACCTCCTCAGTGGTACTGTGGTGCTTTTCAATTGCCCATAGGTGCAAGTCATGCTTAATGCGGGCAGTAATGGAGGCCGGTGAGAGTAATGTGATGATGGATGAGGAGATGGTTGGTTACCCCTTCTGCACGGATGTTTCTTCTAGATTCTGATAATGTTATGAAGCCTGGCCCTCTCATTGGTTAGTGAATATTGGATGCATCACAATGTCATTACTTTAGACAGGAAAACAAATCTCTCTCTCCATTGAGGATCTGCATCAGCTTGGTAAATTAGGCTTTTAGAGGAAGGTCATCCGAGCTGAGATTCCGGTCGGACGGATGCAGCATGTTAACGATAGGTTGGTGTAATGCTGAATGAATGCGTGATTGGGTTGATAATGGTTTCTACGTGCTTTTACATGTGAAATGCTTCATGATGTGCTCCAAATATACGTTTAATGGTTTGCAGATATGCATATATTGAGTCGTTGAAGGTCCCTCTGGTTTTATCACTTCTACACTTCTTGCAGTCTTCTTTTTCTTTCTGGATGTCGTTATTAACCTTCCCCTGCTCGTTTTCATTATTCAGCTTTTATTTAATTGCACAACAGTGAATGAAATCTGCCTTATTTGATTTGAAGTAGTTCATCATTTTGAGCACCTCGCTTGAAACCCATGAGCTCAGGGGGAAACCACAAATTGTAAGCGATTGTTTGCCTGGCAAATTTGACACATTCAGCCACATTACCGCATGGGACGAATCAAAGTACCAGTACTTTTGAAATCCCTACCTTTGTATTTAAATATAAGATAGTGTTTGTCAGTTAGACTGCATATAGTATCAGGAAATTAACAGATTTTGCTGGAGTGAGAGGTTTGGAGTGAGATTATTTTATTTGCATTTCCAGCCCTTGTCATTCTTATCAGTGGATTTTTATGGCTGCCTTTTATCTTGCACTGCTTCGAAACCACATAATACTACTTCACAACAGGAGTTGAGCCACTATCTATCTTTTCAAAAACCTATGGCAACCTCCACCTTTAACTTTCCCCTACTTTGTTGGTTTATTGTGGCCCTTGTGGAACTAAAGCCGCGTTTCCACCGCAGGAACTTTCCCCAGGATCTAGGGACTTTGGGGTGGTACTCCGTGTGTTTCGACCGCGGGAACCAGGGTCTAAATGAAGTTCCGGTTAAAAATCCCCCCCTCAGAAAGTCACTGCTTGCGAGGTAGTACTTTTTCAAAGTTCAGGAACTTTCGGGGGTGGGTCGCTGAACATGCTGATTGGTTGAGTTCATGCCGTATTTTGATTGGTTTACTCCATGTAGCATTTTATTTCAACCACCATTTTTAAAAGTCTGTTGCAGTGCGTGCAGTAAGAGTTGTTTGCTTTAGACGGCAGACAGCAACAGGTCTGGTGGAAAAAAAGTTCCTGGGATAAATTGTTCTGGGTGCTTTCGGTGGAAACGCGCCTTAAATGGGGTGGATTAATGTTTTTAAGCATTTTTGTTCATAAAAAAAAAAGATGTTTTCTTTCTTAGTGTTGGTTTGAGTTCTAAACTTATAAGAGGCTCCCTGTGCATGGTCATGCATGGCCTGTGCTGGGCATTGACATTTGTAGGCTTATGTTTGTTTTGTAGCTGAAAGTTTAAGGGAGACATACAGTAGGTCTAGAGCATTCTGCACAAAAAGACCTCACTTTGTTAATGAGACCCTGATCACTTCTTACCAGGGTCAGCGGGGCTGGAGTTGGAGTTTGAAAATAACCTAAAGCTTTGAAACTGTTGTCAGAGGTCATTAAGGGGAACTGAGTGGAGAAGTGATAAGTATTGACCTTGCTATGGTTTTGTGGTGGATCTGTTGCAATGTCAACAGTTCATGTTGTGTGAAATACTTCTGCCTTGTATTTCAAATACCTAGGCCACATGTAACTCTCACACAAAGGGCAGACAGAAAGACGTAACCGAATTCATGTTAAAGAGTTAAATTTACTCATCCTTATGTCATTTCAAACCTTTATAACTTTCTTCCAAGGAGAAACACTGAGTGTGGTTACTCTTGTACTCTTCTATGTAATGAAAGTGAATGAGGATCTGGTCTGTTGAGCTCCAAAGTAAAAAAGAAATCACTATAAAAGTTGAATGCATTTGGTCCATATAACTTGTGTACTATATTCCTCTTCAAAAGCCGCGTTTCCACCGCAGGAACTTTCCCCAGGAACTAGGAACTTTGGGGTGGTACTCCGTGTGTTTACACCGCAGGAACCAGGGTCTAAATGAAGTTCCGGGTAAAAATTTCCCCCCCAGAAAGTCCCTGCTGGCGAGGTAGTACTTTTTCAGAGTTCAGGAACTTTCGGGGTGGGACTTGTGCGCTGAACATGCTGATTGGTTCTTTTACCTTGTTCACTCTGCCGGATGGCGCGCGTTCGTCCCATCCATCTCACGGTCATGTCCGCTATAGCTGATAACAAACGTTGTCTATCTAGCATTACGAGCTTTCTGAAATGAATACGCTTTGGTATTAGTGTTCGTCTCTTTTCTGGCGTTTTGTTAATTACCTCCTTAGTAAACCAATAGATCGCACACAAAAACAGCACAGCTTGAATCTCCTCAATACTTAAAACTCAAAACAAGTACGCGCAGACTGGGAGGAGCAGTCGCACGCAGTTCAACGTCACCAGACTAATCTTCCCGTTACTTTAGTCCACGGTGTAAACGCAGTGAGCAACCGTTCTGGGGCAAACAAAGTTCCTATGAAAAAAGTTCCTGGGACAAATAGTTCCTGGTAATTGCGGTGGAAACGCGGCTTAACAATACCTTTGTACCTTTGAGAAATAGACCCTGACATAAGTTCACTTCAGTTATCCCAAGCTATTCTTTAGCTTGGATATCGCAAATTCGTAGTTAGATTGGTCACAACAATGCATGTCACCATTTTTATTATAGGACAAGAGCAGCTGTTACATTCTTCAAAATCTATGCTTTTGTGTTCCAACGAAGAAAAAGTCCTAAAGGTTTGGAATGACATAGAGGTAATAATATGATGACAGGATTTTCATGTTTGGGTGAACTGTCCCTTTAATGTTTTACTCTTCAGTGAAGCATACAAACGGCTTTAAAAACTTCCACAGTAAGTCACCTTCATAAGACCTATCTTCGTTAATTGAAAATACAATGACAAAGATTGTGCGCTTAGAAATGAATAATCATTAATGGAGGGGTTAGTGGAAATCTTTACTTGCATATTATACCGGCTAATTAGTGCAATTAAAATGCCACAAACAAGCCTGGGCGTCCACACGATGACCTGAAATCTGTGTTTACACTGTAATGAGTTACCACAACAACAGCGCTCTGCTAGATTTACCATAGAGCACTCTGAGAACGGCATAAACAAACAAACCAGCTCCAACTGGCTCAACAGCTGCCATGTTGTTTTTCTAGTCGATTACCTTGACTGCCCATTTCTTCTGCATACAATAGATAAGTGTAGAACCAGTCATACCGGCTATCTGATCAGTTTGTGATTTTGGTTTAAAGATGTGTGCGAGTGTATTTGACCCAGATATTTCAAGGACACAGTTGTTCTGCAAGCTCCCATCTGACTTCCTCATCCTGCCAGGCCTGTCGCGGAGCTCTCGGTGGGCTGTCTGCACCATAACCCCCCCTCCCCCTTTGAATGAAAAGAGAATGGGAGCGGAGACCGTGACTCTGTGGGGCTTGATCTCGTCCACTTAAGCTCTGTATCGCAACAGGAAATCGATATAATTACACAAAAGCTAAGCATGTTTGGGAATAGGAGGTTGCGAAGGATAATGGTGACTGAAGGAATTAAAAGAAAAGGAAGGAATGAAAAGAATGAGGAAAATTTTCCTTAGTAGAAAAGCAACCCATCCTTCAAACTGATCTTTTAACCTTTCGGCTTGATTTTATTAACTGTAACAAAGCAGCCTCACACACTGGCCTCCTCTGGGTGGGGTTGAGATATTGGAAAACGAAAGCTTAGACAACATTCCGATTCGGTTTTCTCAGAGATGTGCTCGCACATGCCTTGGCAAATAATAGCTTAGTAAATTAGACTGTAGGGTAAACTTGGTAGTGGAATAGACTAGCAAATTAGACTGTAGGGTAGTGGAATAGACTAGCAAATTAAACTGTAGGGTAAACTTGGTAGTGGAATAGACTAGCAAATTAGACCATAGGGTAAACTTGGTAGTGGAATAGACTAGCAAATTAGACTGTAGGGTAAACTTGGTAGTGGAATAGACTAGCAAATTAAACTGTAGGGTAAACTTGGTAGTGGAATAGACTAGCAAATTAGACCGTAGGGTAAACTTGGTAGTGGAATAGACTAGCAAATTAGACCGTTGGGTAAACTTGGTAGTGGAATAGACTAGAAAATTAAACTGTAGGGTAAACTTGGTAGTGGAATAGACTAGCAAATTAAACTGTAGGGTAAACTTGGTAGTGGAATAGACTAGCAAATTAGACCGTAGGGTAAACTTGGTAGTGGAATAGACTAGCAAATTAGACCGTAGGGTAAACTTGGTAGTGGAATAGACTAGCAAATTAGACCGTAGGGTAAACTTGGTAGTGGAATAGACTAGCAAATTAGACCGTAGGGTAAACTTGGTAGTGGAATAGACTAGCAAATTAGACCGTTGGGTAAACTTGGTAGTGGAATAAACTAGAGTTTTGATCCACATCTTAACATTTATTGGTGAGAATCAGGGCAGATTATTATGGCTTCCCATGATTTTCAGTCGCAATGTGTGGCTTCTTTTATCTAGTCATTGAAAAAAAAAGAAAATAATCATTGCTGTGGTCAGATCTGATCTAAAACTTTCCTTCTAATTCACTCTATTACTCTTCACGTGGTGCTTCTGTTTTTATTTTGGTGAGGTTCTAGTGACTAGGAATAGGAGGGCAATGTCAATTACAAACAGTCAACAAAATCTAGTTGATCTGAGTCATGTAGTAGCGAGATCTTGCCTTAAGCAAATTTGTATAATTCTGAGCATCACCCTCATGATATGATACAGAATGTGAATCATTAGTCACAATTCATCAAAATGCATCTTGGTGTAATAATTTAAGTGTAGTTGAAACTGTGCCAAACTTGTGAGATACAAAAATTAATCTACCAGATCCATTTCAACATCTGCTGGATGGTTCTCTGCCCAATCTGCTGCTTCAAATGGGCTTTTCACACTTCTTAAACACCAGTTTATGCAGCATTTCACACTTGTAATTTTGAGTAAAGGTTAGTATCGCTTTATAACCTAGAGCAGGGTTAGCACTGCTTTTGCATGAAGAACGTTTCCCTCATTTTTTTCTGCGCAAACTTTGAGAGGAAAAATCAAAATATCAAACTGTGATGTAAAGCATGTTAATTGGATTGAAGAGGAGACCGCTTTATTTAAGTAGCGTGCTGTGTTCGTCCAGTCAGTGTTATTGACTTTGTAAATATGCAAAAAATATAATTAAACCAAATTTTTATCGAATCATTGGCCAATTACAGTAATGATCAGAATATCTCTTCTGTCTCTAGAAATTTTATCATTTAAAAAAAAAAAAACTAGGTGACTACAGCACATTGAAAACATACATAAACTAGCAAGCGATGATATTTAAAAACGAAGGTGCATCACGAAGCTGATGTAGCAAGTGGTCTATTGAGGTGAATGAGAATGCTAATGTAAACCTTGCGCCCGAGTCACCAGTTTAATCCCTCACATCCAACATGGATGCAAAGAATCCAAAGCATCCAATGTGGAGTCGAGTTTGTCATACATCAATGCTACACTGCCCCAAGATACCACAGAAGAAAAGCTTTTAATTCGCCTGCTGTCAGTAAGACAGACATGGTGGTTTCGTTATTCTACATTACAGGGCTCGTTTTAGGTCACTGCGGTTGTTTAAAAGTGTTTAGAAATTCCACAAATTCCACAGTTGTTCCACATTTCCTAATTATCAGACATATGTGGGTTAGCTGTTCAACTGTCATATGAGCCTTCCCAGAGGAGTAATTGTATGTGATGTCCATGTAGCCGAACGTTAATTGTTCTGTAGGAAGGCATATTGTCCATTGGGCTCTGGCGGACTCAACATCTTTCACTACTATCCCTCTAATCTCTCTATTGTGCTGTATGTTATAAGCAGTCATGAGAGTGAATGCTGCAACCAGCTCTCATGGTTGAACTAAAGTTTGTGAGATAATGCTCTCTCATCCTTAATTTAGCATGTGTCGCTGTGTCTGTGCTGAGTAATGGTGGTCCTGATGTAGATGACTCAGCTTCCAGCTGTTTCATTACTCCGTAGCCGCACGATGCTCCTACGTGGATCCAGCCAATGTTCCCATGGTGCGTGTGGGTCAGTGTCCCACTGCAGAATCCTTTAGGAAATGCTGCTACACATTGCGCCTCATTTAAGTGTTTAGAAAAATTTCTGTAAAATATTCATGAAACCATTCTTAAATAATAATTTTTTTTTTTTAATAATCAGTCACATTGCAACACATTACATTTTGCAGGTGATGAAAACAGGACCAGATTTAAAGCAAGTGCCTAGTCCATTGTATGGAATGTACAAAGCACCACCCACAAAGAGGTCACCTCTGAACTCGTTAATGGTCACTGTAAACATTCGATTCAATCTAACTGGCATACGAAAACCTCAAGAAAGAGCGACTCATACACAAATGGTCTGTTTATTGCCTTTTTATTTATTTTTCTTTCACTGCCATTTGCTCAACAAAAGTTAAATAGTTAGTTCACCCAAAAAAGAAAATTATCCCATAATTATGGTTTATAAAGTTATAAATATGGATATTTTTCTTAAAAAATGCATCGCTTTGCTTCAGAAGGTCTTTATTAACCACCTGGGGTCATATGGATTACTTTTATGGTAAATGGATGTGATTTTTGGAGCTTCAAAAACTCTATTCACTCCTATTATAAAGCTTGAAGAGCCGGGATTTTTAATATAACTCTGCTTGTGTTTGGCAGTCATATAGACCTAGGATGGCTTGAGGGGGAGGCAATTATGGGATCATTTAAATTTGTGGGTGAACTAACCCTTTAAGGTTGTTTAAAATGTAGCATCTTTGCAGGAAACAGATGTCTGGGAAATAAAGGTGGGCGATAAGACCAAGATAAGTGCGATAACCAAAATCTTATATCCGCATTCAAAGCTGTTGTATATGTTTAACCTGTGACCTCACATCATTTGAATTCTATGTTAATGCTAGCCAACTGAAACAACTAAACTTCGCCCTTTAGTGACAAGGTCTTCTCGTCTTGACTTGTTTGGGATACATCCCAATTTATGCCTTCTTACTGTGTGCAAAATATACTGCAATATGAACGTAGCAGGAAAATCTTTAAAAAACTAATTTCCACGTCAAACAGTATATTCTGTCATACCACCTTGCCCTAGTCGATAGTAGTTCATTCAGAGGGGAGGATCATGTCAACCTGTTTAGTTATTGGCCTTGTTAATATTTTCACCTGCACATAAAACGATTGATTTGTTTGATGGTGCGTTAAGTTGTCGAAACCCCACATGACCGTGCGATGAACCCTAACTGGAAACCAAACCAGGCAGGCATTATAATTGCAAGGACGAATGTCAGGTTAAGTTGTTTGTTGACTTGGAAAGTAGGGGGTTAAGGCACAATTGTGTGTGTGTGTGTTGTTTGTGCGTCTTGTGGGATAAACTCTCGTTTGACGGGGGAGTTTGTGCTGTGGATCAGTCTGTCAGCCTCGGCTCTTGAGCGGGAGATTTGCAGCCCTGCTCTAGCTATAGGCTGTCAAAGTGATACGGGTTTACCCGCTACCACTGATGGATGAATAAACACTCACTTTTCCTTCTGCATGCTTATGCCGTTTCATCTACCAGACCGTGAGTAATTTTGCCGTGGCATATAGTATTTATCATTTAAAGTATCTTTAAAGCACATCCCTAATAGCATCATGTTAAGTCTTTAACATGATGCTAGGTTAATTTCACTGTCAAAGTAAGTCCTTAAGCTCCTGTAAATAGAAATATTAACACTCACATGCACACACACTAGGATTACTCTTCTAGTTCTACCATTAGTCGATGCTTTGGGGTCGATAAGTGGAAGTAGAATTTTATGACTTGAGTTTTATGTGTTTTATATGGCGTTCATTGGCCGACCAGTTGACTAATGTTGTGGAGCACTAATTGACTTCTAAAAAAGTAGTAAAATAAGAAGTTGTGCCAGCTCTAGCAGCTGGCATTTTTTTTGTTCACAAACAGAATTTGCAGTGCATGGTTTTCTGTGTGCCACAAGGAAAATAAGACAATAGAAAAACAAAAGGAAAACCTTGACGCACTGTAACTCTCAGAGGGGTTTGGTAGGCAGAGCAGCGTGTGTGAGGGTCACCCTGGTTAAAGAATTACATCAGGTCTCCTTGGCAACTGATAAACCACCAGACTGTTGCAATATAATGTGACCTGCATTCTAAAACTCAGGATATAAATGTAGATTTTTTAAAAATTTAAAATAGATTTATAAGATTTGGGTCATCTGAGGAGTTCAGTGAAACTTTACACATTGGCTAAGGCACAGTGGCTAAAATGAGTTGAACAACAAATGTCTTTTTACTGTACAACAAATGCTGATAATTAAAGGAGAACTCCGGCGCAAAATGAACCTTTGGTTTAATTACACATTGTTACCTAGTCAACCGTTATCTGAGATTTGTTATCATGATTATCGAATGTAAATAGTTTTATCTCTAAAAACAGTTTAGCCTATAAAGCTAGTATAACGCTAGTATATTGGGCATAGAGTAATGACAAATAAAAATCGCTTGTTAATACCACTAACAAGGCTCAAAATAGCCCCACACTAACACGGTAGCATAATGAGGGTCCCTACCTTCAAACCGAAGCATTGAGAACTTTGTAAGTGTACAGACAGTTTAATAAGAAGATATTTAATACATACAGTCAACTTCGCGTATACAGGCAGAAGCCATCTCACCAGCACACTTGTATCGGCGTTCGTAGATCGACTGGGAGAGACAGTTTTTCAAAGATGGCTTCTGCCTGTATACGCGAAGTTGACTGTATGTATAAAATATCTTCTTATTAAACTGTCTGGACACTGACAAAGTTCTCAATGCTTCGGTTTGAAGGTAGGGACCCTCATTATGCTACCGTGTTAGTGTGGGGCTATTTTGAGCCTTGTTAGTGGTATTAACAAGCGATTTTTATTTGTCATTACTCTATGCCCTATATACTAGTGTTATACTAGCGTTATAGGCTAAACTGTTTTTAGAGATAAAACTATTTACATTCGATAATCATGAAAACAAATCTCAGATAACGGTTGACTAGGTACCAATGTGTAATTAGACCAAAGGTTCATTTTGCGCCGGAGTTCTCCTTTAAGGATGCACAATATATCTGTACTATATTGCTTATATTAGAGTTTTTTCCGATATTAGATTTAATTGTGCATGTTCATTTTTTACACTTATTTACCTTTTGTCTGATTCTTTAACGCTCACTTCAAGTTAATAAATATTAATTTATCACAAACAAACTACATTAAAAACTTCTTCTTTCGCTTGGTCTGCAATCCAAGCAAACCTAGGAAACGTAAAATAATGTTATATGAAAAAACAAACATTGGTAACTTTATTAAACAAGAGTGAAACTGCGGATGTGTTTTTTGTCTGTACTGTAATATATACAAGTGAATACTTACCTTGATCACCTTTGGACAGAACAGGTCTCAGGACAGAAGATACAGTTTTAAACTGCAGACCAGCAGTGGGCTACTGTAACCCAGCAGGCTGGGTAGTTTGTGAGAAGGTGCATAATTTCTACTATCAGTGAAACTTAACCCAGCAGTGGGTTGCACAAAACTACCCAACAAGTCAAGTCATCTTCATTTATATAGCGCTTTTAACAATGGAGATTGTTTCAAAGCAGCTTTACAGAGATAAACATACAATTTACGGTAACAGAGATTGTTTTGGCTTTATAGCGATTTTGAATAATGTTATTTCCGGCTAAAGTTGGTTTTGATTGATTCACTTCCAGCAAAATGATCATTTGTTATTACATTAGGGGCCACTAAGACGACGCCGTTCTCTCTAAACAGACTTTAAACGCGAACCTGTGACCTTCCTCCATGAGGGTTTCAATAGACCACTGTTCACTAGTGCGCCAAAGTGTATCACGTTTCAAGTTCTGAGCTGAGAAATGGATTATTTTCGATAGCTCTTCCGTCTTGATTGGTCATTTTTTTCCCCTTCTAGTAGAGGAACAAAAGGAAAAATGGAGGAAGGAGTAAAACGAGAAGAACAACTGAGAGTTAATCTATAGCCAGGATCATTGCTGCTGATATATCCCTCAGTGCCTGAATCTCCGGTTCACCAGGGTATCCTTGAGGATTCACTCTTATTACCCAGAGCAATAGGGAGAGATACTTAAAAGGCAATAGACTGGTTTATAAGGATTCCCATTTTTTTTTCTTGCACAGAAAACAGACATGCACACAAAAGATTTGTTTCACTGGCAAATTGCCGTGATGGGTGAGCCTGCGGCGACTCCACAAAGGCATGTAAATCTAGACTGAAGTGTTCCACGCGCAGCTCAAGAGAAAGCATGAACATTCAGGGCAAGCTGCTTTTAGACAGGCATGGAGTGAAGAGATGGTATTCACAGCACATATGACCTCACACGTTTCCCAGTCACCATGGAGTTGCTGTGGAAACGCTGCACTTTTTTCAGGAAGTTCCAATTCAGCCCACTCCGACACACTCCGTTCATTTACTGCATGTGTGATCTGTGTAATATTACATCCAGCTGGTCAACACTAACACCTTGCATTAAGGGCACTGGCAGTTAGCCTCTCAGGTTTAAACCGAGTTGTTGTCAAGGTGTACATGCAGCTGTAGTGTTAGTCCCAGACTAATATGCTCTTGTATTGACTCACTAAGCCCATATCAAATTTCTTTTCAGAGTGATTTGATTGTGTGGCCTTGCATCAATACAGCTCTGTGGTTCGCTGAGTCTTGTTCTATAGAAATACCCATAGTGTTGATCAAGTGTTCTTCAAAAGGCATGGTCTTTCTATGTAAAATATTCGTGCACAGATACCTTTTACATTTTGTAAGCTTGCTCGAAATTAATGAATCCTCTTGTGGGGAAAGAAAATGGCATCTGTAACCAAGAATTAATTAAGATCTAGATTTTTCAAGCATGGAGTCTATGAAGGAGCCTGGAGGTACCTGTTAAAAACAGATGTTTTGCTGTCAATTAAAATAAATATTTGTTGAAGAGTAGTAGACTCGATGAGAGTTTTTAATTTGTCCTATCATTACAAGCCTTGCAATGTCTTGTTGGGGGAAAAAAAGTACATTTACAATATTCCTCAGCCAATGGGGAAACGCTTATCTGAACTTGTGCAGTGTGGGTAAATCTCAAGGAAGGGTACAGGTTGGCTTCTCTGGTAAGTACTATCAGTGACCAGTCGTATATTCAAAGCTCTTTGCAGTGCAAGACTAATGACCGACTCTAATGAAGGGGGTGGGTGTCATAAAACACCTCTTCTCCACTGTAAACCACAACCAAATGACCATCACCATCCTTATGGGGCTTGTCGGGGTCAGATGTCAGTGAGTATAGGCTGATTATTTGATCACTGATACACAAACATGTCAATTTCGATTGAGGACAATTCCAAAGCTTAAGATTTGGGTTCCCACATTACATTATTTGTACGCAAACACATGTTAAGGCCACATTCACACAGCAGCAAATCACACCCCTCAATTTTTTTCTCACAGCTGAATTCTCTGGAAAGCCGCACTATGTAAACGGAACCGGACTGAACAACTATGTGGTTTCGGTAACTTACAGTGACGGAGATATGAGCTGTGTGTCATCTGAAGGTTTTAGATCTAGACACTGTTCTGTTCTTCAGCAGAGCTGCTCTCGTCCTTTTTTATTCTACGAGTGACTCAAATGCTCTGCTCTCTAGTGATGGGTCGATCATGAACGATTCATTCATTTTGAACAAATCTTTAATATGACTCGGGAACAACGAGGGATTCATTCATTTTGTGTTAACCGAGCATGCGCAACATCCTATAGGTTCTGTACAGGAAACAGAAATTATTAGTTCACCTTTCGGCTCTGAGGAGTTCGTTCATCTCGTGACAGGGCTATAAGGCTATGTAGTCGGTACCGGAAACAGAAACGATTAGTTCACCTGACGAGTCTTTTTCCTTTGAGTTGTTCCCAAATTCCCAAACTTCCTTACAAACAAACCATAGTTTGTTTTTCCTTAACTCTTATGTGATGTCTTTCTGGTCTCAAATTGTAAATTTGTGAATTTCTGTCATGATGATTCTTTTCCATAACATTGAATGTGGTAATAAAGAGATGGTTAATGCTTTATACTTTAAACTCCGTATGATGGAGAAAATACTAACATAACGTTGTATTTGTTGTAAGATACTGAGCCGGGAAGGGTTGTCAAGTGACAAAAAAACGAACGACTCAGACCCGAAGACTCTGGAGGTGAAGTAATCATTTCTGTTTCCAGTACAGACTGCATAGCTTCAGACTGGGGATGTGATGAGACCAAACAAAAGAAGTAGATGTGTTTGGGGATTTGGCTATTAACATGTAACATTTTAATTGTATTCTGTTGAAATGAACGAAATGACTTGGAAAAAAATATTTGTTCGTTTTGATCCGAGTCTGTAAAATGATCCGAACTCCCCATCTCTGCTGCTGTCCAACACAGATATAAAAAGCTGCTTTCGGTTAATGAAGATTTGACGGATGAACTCTCGGAATGATTTGACTTTTGTCATGCCAAAAGTGATAAGATATAATTTTTTTGGACTTCGCCATCTTTGATATTATTTTGGTCACTGTTTCTATGGTTACTGATAAGAGAATACAGACGTGACTCCCTTTGCACGTTCATGCAGACAGTATTTGAGATGCTGTAAGTTGCTGTGTGAATTTCACAGACTCAAGACCTGTAAGTAAATGCGTTTGTCAGTCCCCAAAACTGACATTGTGTGAACAAGTGTTATTCTATCATGGTCCTTATAAAATTATATATATAGCTTTGATTTAATGTATAACTAGCTGCTTTCTCTAATCATGCTTGAAGCAGCTAGCAGCAGGATTTGTTCTTGTGAGGGAACAACTTGAGCCTTAAGAAAGATCTGCTAATAGATGTGCATGAGAGAGGGTGAATGAAAATGAGATGGTAAAGAGGCTCTCAGGGGGCAACTGTCAAATTCCCCGTTTAGCAACCAGCAGAGCTGCTCTGTCAGACGGTTTTCCAGCACTCATCTCTCCACCATCTGTGTTCGTCCGCTCTTTCCTAATACGTCTGTATGCCTGTCTCACTCTCACCCCCACACACCTACACCATCAGCATTTCTCCCGATATTCACCGTGATTTCCTTCCCATATGACCTGCTTTGTGAAGGTGTGAAAATTTCTGAGGTTGAATAACTTCCTGGCAACAAAACATTTTTTTTTCCCCAAGTTTAAAAGGGCATACTTTTAAAATGTCAGGAGAACAGTTAGAAAAGCGTAGAAGGCCAGGTGAGAGTATGCAAGTAAAAGGTGATTTGCTCCAATAAACAGAGGTGTAGTTTAAGTGCTGTAAAGTCCCTCATGTTTACAGGGCTCTTGCTCGATATGTTTATATTTTAGTGACAGTAGCTCCACGGCATGTGCACTTTGTCCCCCTTTGAGAGAATTTTGGTGTGAACACCAGCTGTATATGTATACATATCTGGTTTTGATATCCTTCCACAACATTACTAGAATTTGTGACTAGAATTTGCACTCTCTGTGCCTCTTTTTGTTGGGCTGCCATATTGCAGGTCTTTATGAATGAAGAAAATCAACGTAATTCATCGGTTTCTTCCTTGGCAGCCAGATAGTGATAACTACCACACTGTAATTTAAGCTTATATATAAAATCCTAGTATATAGACCACCTTAGACTTCTTATTTGATTGACTGGCTTCTGTACAATTTATGGCCATTGGGGTGCAATAATCCACCTGGAAATAAAGTTACTATAACTTCTCTGCAATTATTGGATTTTTTTTTATTTGACTTCCAGTGTGGAATCAAGTATTTCTGACCAACCTGTTTTAAACCGTACATGAAAACAAAACGGGTTCAAAAGTAGATGGTTCTTGAACCATATTACACCTATGCTGCCCGTTTGGGATAAAGCCACTGCCTTTTTAAATTGTTATCTTGAGAAAGGGTGGCCAAACCTATCTCTGGAGGACCACCTTCCTGCAGAGTTTGGTTGCAGTATGCTCCAACACACCAGCATTACCCGGTTCAGGTGTGTTTAATTTTGGTTGGACTTAAGCTTTGCAGGTAGGTGGTATTCCAAGAACAAAATTGGACAACCTTGGTCTTGAGGTCCTATTTCTGTGGTGTCCAGCTACAACACATTCTGTTGTTGTGTCCATTTTTTTTTTTGAAAGACCTACATTTTGCATAAATAAAAAATATTCAGGTACACAACCATGTGACATTGGCAAATTAAAAACAAGGATGTGGGGCTGTTTTAAAAAAATATGGCATCCATTCTGACCTTCTGTCTGTTGGTTGCCTCAGTTACCCAGTTTTATCCTTGGCAGAGGTTACGCACCTGATGTAAGTCCAGAATAGAAGAGATGGACACGTGTGTGTGTGACTGAGTGCGTCAGCTGCTGCAGATTTTCACACAGCCACTGACTGACATATCAGTTTACTTCGCTCATGTGTTCCTCCAAGCACACTAATATGGCTCATTAGTAGGGATTCCTTTCATTTCCAAATCTGCACAAGATCTCACGTCTCCCCCTCACGACTCCTGCCATATAATTTTTCTGCTCCAGATTGAGCTAAGTCACATGTACACACACTCTCCTTCACTGAATGCATTGTAAAAGATCCTGATTCTTGCAAGAACACACCTCATCACCTTCTAGTCAGTCTAACCTGTTCTCCATACATCCCCTGCCTTCCTTAACCTCTCCTTTCATGTCCATTTAGGTCATTTGGTGAGTAGTAAGACCATGTTGAATGCACAGATGCGCTTGTGTGTGTGTGTGTGTATGGCTTAAAGAGATTGTTTTATGTGTCTCAAGCCAGTTATGGGACACAGAGTCGATGACTGGGTTCCTGAAAAGAGATTAGGCAATGGCCATGAACGGTGGTTCATTGTCAACCTTTTCAACAACGCTGTAATAACAACCTTCACCACACAACGTAGTTATAGCAACCTTTTGGCCATGTTGTTAAAACGTTGTTAGAAGGTTGGGTACGTTATGCCAATGTTCTGTGTTTGCTGGATACTTTATGGCCCAAGTCTCAAAATATTCTGTTCCTAGATATGACAGTCTTTGACTTCACAGCCTGACTCCATGTGAAACCGATTGATTCAATCCACTTGATATCTTGTCAATCCTTTATTTACTTGAGATTAGATTTTTTGATTTTGCATATAGTTACTTTTTTGTAATATTATTTCATTTCGGAAAATCTATGCTGTGGACAATAGAATCCTTGGGACAGTGAGCGTCATCAAGCCTTGTTTTTGTTCAGCCACCAAAGTGGACTATTTATCCATTACAGTTTAGGTCCATCCTTCAGACCTGTCATCCATTTTATCGCCCACCAGGAGTATATCCAAACACTTATAGCAGTGTTTCTCCAACCCTGTTCCTGGAGGCACACCAGCAGTACACATTTTCTTCCTAATGAAACAAACCTGATTCAACTTTCCGGCTCATTAGTAATCGTTAGATTCCAAAAGCTGGGCAACCTTGGCCCTTGAGATCCATTTTCCTGCAGAATTTAGATTACGTTTACACAACAATGATCGCCTATGCTTAAAACGGAGAAGTTTTTTGTTTGAGTTTTCTGCATACAGACGACATCATTGTCAAAACTATCCCCATTCACATGGATCCGTGAAAACGATTAAAGGAGAACCCCGGTCAATTTTAACATTGAGCTCATTTTTTGTAAATTTGGAGTGCTGTCAATACAGAGAACAACGACAAAAATCGGTTTTGCCTACACTGTGTTATCCTCTTTTTAAATGTTGCACCCCGTTGACTTAAACGGGGCAAGTTTTAAACCGGCTTTTAGCCTCTTAACAACCGTAATGTGTCATTACAAGTGCACAGCCATGTGAGTGAACACGGTGAATCTGACTGCAGTAAATGTGAAAGATATGAATAAAAATGATGTTTATTCAGCCAGCTCACATACTCGTATTTACCTCCTGTTTTCGGTCGAAGTCCACAGTAGTCGATTGTCGAGTTCGCGGGCGCGATCATTGGTAACTAAGCAACAGTGGAGACTCAGACTGTCAGCTGTCAGCCGATGACGGTGCTGTGTGGTGTTCTGGGAATATCAGCTCAAATGGATAGTTCATCCGAATCAGATGTTGAACACACGGAGAAGGTTTGATCACGCGCGTGAACTCGACAATCAACTACTGTGGACTTCGGCCGAAAACAGGAAGTAAATACGGGTATGTGAGCTGGCTGAATAAACATCATTTTTATTCATATCTTTCACATTTACTGCAGTCAGATTCACCGTGTTCACTCACATGGCTGTGCACTTGTAATGACACATTACGGTTGTTAAGAGGCTAAAAGCCGGTTTAAAACTTGCCCCGCTTAAGTCAACAGGGTGCAAATTTTAAAAAGAGGACAACACGGTGTAGGCAACACCGATTTTTGTCGTTGTTATTTGTATTGACAGCACTCCAAATTTACAAAAAAATGAGCTCAATGTTAAAATTGACCGGAGTTCTCCTTTAACAACGCTGTATTCTGCTGCCCAAACCCAAACGCTGTTGTCGTGTAAATGAACGGCCAAAACGCACACATTTTTTTGGGTTTTTAGTTGAAAATGGTGTCGTGTAAACAGCCCCTAAGCTCCAACCCTGATCAATTACACCTGCCTGTAGCTGTCTAGTAAACCTGAAGACCTTGATTAGCTTGTTCAGGTGTGTTTGATTAGTGTTGGAGATTAACTCTAGAATTCCTGCAACAAGACCTGAAATGGATGGACCAGTTAAGGGAGACATCCAAAAAGTGTCCTGTTGGTGTGCCTCCCGAATATGGGTTGGGAAACACTTATGGGGTATTCAGACTGACTGTGAGTAGAGGTGACAAAGCAACCAGAAGTCTTTCTAGCAACATGAGCAACAGCAATCTTTTCCGATGCAACACATTTGACTTGCTGACCACCAGTTGTTTAATTGCTGTAAGTGTGATCTCCCCTTTGGAAAAAAAGCCTCAAACTACCAGATTTGAGGTGTAATGGCACAAGCACTTCAGGACATGTTGCACACACCAAAGTTTAAAACTTAGTATTTGAAGGTTTGTTGTTCTCTTATGCTGTATGTCCTATAGTAATAGTGATGCTTATCATAGAAACAATGGCTAATAAAAGGAAAGGGTTCGAAAACAGCCTAATCCCGAAGGTCCTTTCATCATTCCACCAAAGCGTACCTTCCTACTGAACCCATATCATTACATTTACACTCTCAAGCTGTGATTGCTGCTTTTATCCTCATTCACGCTGAAGTCATTGATTTCTGTAGTCTTTGTTCCAGCAGCTGTCTACAGCGAGATTGCTTTGGATGTGAGAGAAGCCTTTCCTACACACACATGCGCACACACACACACACACACACACTTCCACTGACACTGTTCTGGTGCGGGTTCCCGACCTGTGTCCATTCTCGAACCGTTCTGTGCATTTCCAATGCAGAAAAGTTATTTCCGTGCTGGAAAGATTGGTTCAACTCTGGCCCTAAAAACAACTTGCTGGTCTCGAACAGAGCCGGGGGGCAGAGAAATTCTGTCACTGTCAATGGCAGTCTCGTTGAGCAATGTAATAACTTAGCGCTACATTGCTCTTTATATCTAAAAAATAATAAAACTGTGTGCGAGAGAGACACAGTGTGCGATAGTTAAAGTGAATCAACAGTTTCAGTTTCAATATGTCTCAGAAAAGGACAGACGAGAGTACCAGGACTTTATACGAGCTGCCGGTATGCTAGAACCGTGGTGGTGGTGATGGCGCAGTGGATAAGACACATGCCTTTGGTGTGAGAGACCCGGGTTCGAATCCACTGCGAGACACCAATGTGTCCCTGAGCAAGACACTTAACCCCTAGTTGCTCCAGAGGCGTGCAACCTCTGACATACATAGCAATTGTAAGTCGCTTTGGATAAAAGCGTCAGCTAAATGAATAAATGTAAAATGTAAATGTAAATGTAGAATCACTACTGATAGTGTAAACAGCAAAACAGAAGTGCCGCACTGCCTTCACATACATTTGTTTTTTAGACTGGTTATAGTCAGGTGAACAACACGTTGCATTGTTATGTCATCATCGTTCGTTACTCAAGTCTGTGGAAAATCGCGGCCAGTTTGAAACAGGCTCCAGTTAGCCTCGCTGAGAACTGGCCTAGACACACACACACACACCAGTCTCGAGCCATATGATCAGCCTTTTTGGACATGACATTTGCAGTCAAAACTTAAAAATGTAACTTCTCAGAGAAAGTACTAACAACAAACTAACTTGTATTTATAGTGCCATTAAACACCCGTTGAAAGTTTATTTATTTAATTATTTTTTGATTGGGAAATTATTTTAAGCCCTGATTCAATATTTCAGTGCCCATATTAAAGGTTAGAGCCTTTTGTTAGTACATACTGAAGCACAATGAGCAATGAAAGTGTCCTATAAAAATATTTATCAATAACTTTGCAATATAGGTGACATGAACATAAAATTATGGGATGTACTACTCGCACAATGTTGTAATGTCTGTCGGCCTTGATGCAAGGTTTTGTAATCTTCGGTGTTGAATAAGTATGCTTGGATGTATATGGTGTTATTCGTGTCTTTACAATTACATCTCAGTATGATCAAGTTTGTAATGTATAATTCTCATTAACTAACTCTTGATAGCTATTTATAATCTGTGGCTTATTTTTTTCAAGAAGTACTTAATGTAGTGACCCAGAAATCACTTTATTTTCTGTATAGAGCTGGTTTCAAAGCTTTACAAAGATTCAATTCTGTTAGGATCATCAGTTTAACTGACTAAATTTAACCAAATCTGTAGGACCATAGAAATAAAACTAATTATTTTGTTTGAAATTATGGCTATAAATGACGTAAGCATTAAGTCAGCTTTGGACAGAAAGTTATATGTTTACCTATAAAATGTTAAGGAGGTGACATTTCTGAAATGCAGTGCCTTTTATAATTTTGTATATAAATATTGTTTGTATGGAAAATGCTTATTGATAACATAAATTGAGAGTAAGGAGTCCTCTGTTCCCTATTTTGAAACCATAAAATATGAAACAGTTTGTTTTAGTATTGTTGCACACAACTTATGTGTGGTGGATAAACGATGCAGTTAACTTCATAAATCTATTAAAGCATGTCATTATAGTGAAATACGGGCCCAAATTAAGAATCTAAAACTTTTGCTCCTTTTCTAAAGTCTTTTTTTTATGCTATGGTTGACATTTCTGTGGAATTACCAAATGGAGGACAAAGTTAATTAGATTTTTTTTGGCTGAGAACTCCCAAAAATATCCTAGATACTGTGGCTTGTTCACACCTTGCTATACTAAGTACAATTAATGCAAAATACAGCTCTTTCAGACCAGGGTGTCTCCTGTGTCATGCTGTAGGCCTGTAAGCCTCGCTGGGTGTTTAGTTTGCGTGCGAGACTTTATTTACCTCTTACTCCTGTTTCTCTCAGCCATCTGTCTGTATTTAGAACTGCTGCACTCTGGTCTTGTGTATCACGGCGGCTTCATTACCACTTGCTCGTGTTTGTATGTCAGGTCATATATTAACTCTAGGTCTGTTACTGATTTCTAAACCAGAGAAGAACTTCATATGGAATCTCATTAGGAGAATGTGTTCTCTAAAACTGTGAGGAGAGAGAGAGTATTAGGACTACGTCAGAGCATATTTGTTAAAGAGGTCCTATTATACCCTTTTACGAATTCTTGATTTTGTTTTTGGGGTGTGTGTAATAGAATTGTTTTTATGCTTGATTGTTTTCACATACTTTACATTATTGCAGAACTTCTCTTCCCAGTCTGTTTCAAATGCTCTGTTTAGTTCCTGTTTCGATGAAGCCCCTCCTCTGGAAATATGAAATGTGCTCTGGTTATTTAGCTGGTCCAGTGTGTTGTGATTGGCCAACCGCTTAGAGCAAGTTCCAGAAATGTCACGCCCCTTACCATAACAGCGAGTTTCATTGGCTCAGGTGTAAATATTAAAGGGATCCTCCACTTTTTTTGGAAATAGGCTCATTTTACAACTCCCCCAGAGTTAAACTGTTTTTGAGTTTTACCGTTTTTGAATCCATTCAGCCGATCTCCGGTTCTGGCGGTACCACTTTTAGCATAGCTTAGCATACATCATTGAAGTGGACAAGACCATTAGCATTTCTAAAAAAATAAATGACCAAAGAGTTTAGATATTTTTCCTATTTAAAACTTGACTCTTCTGTAGTTACATCGTGCACTAAGGCCGACGGAAAATGTAAAGTTGCGATTTTCTAGGCTGATATGGCTAGGAACTATACTCTCATTCCTGCGTAATAATCAAGAAACTTTACTGCCGTACCATGAGTGCAGCAGGCGTAATGATATGACGCAGCGCCTGAAAATAGTTCCGTTGTGTTGACAATATCAGCCTAGAAAATCGCAACTTTTCAGTCAGAAAAAGAAATTAGGAATGGTGAGAAAACATTGTGCTTGGTCTGTTTTTTGTCTTCTAGCGCACTTCCCATAATATTTACACATTAGGCGGTAGATGGTCCTTTGTTGCTGTTCGAACACATTCGACCACATGAACGTTTACTAGGGGTGTAACGATACCCTCATGTCACGATTCGATACATATCACGATACTGAACTCACGATATGATATTATTGTGATACTCGAAGACATATGCTAAAAGGTTAACTAACAAAAAATTTACTGTTGGTTAAAATGCTAAATTTGATATTACATTGTGGGTTTAAATTAATAGGCTTGGACTTGGGGCTGATAACCCAATTCACAGGACAATGGTGACACCAGAATAAAAAATATTCATGATTTTGAAACTGAAAATACAGAATTATTTTAGACAATCCGATCGACCAAAACGCATCTTAATACCAGGTGTAAACAGGGCCTAATGTTAGCTAGCAGGCTAGTGGAGCCAAAAGTCTTTGCCCTTTGTTTACATCTTAACAACAAAAATAAAACTTATAATTGGAACAGTTAATATAAAACATAACAAGTAATAAAACATACTTACAAGTTGTGATCCATAAACAACTGATTGTCCCGACAAAGTGGGAACTCAGGAGAAGCTTTGATGCGTAACCGGCAGTGTATTCTCTTAGGTTCTGGAAGCTGTCCTTTAAAATGTGCAGCACACAGATAAACGATGGGGATATAATGTTCAGGAACCGTGTTAAAAATCAACTTTAACCACTGTTTTCTAAGTTCGTCTGCCTAAGGAAGGCCAAACAAAGGGGTTTTGGAACCAGGGTGGAAGAAAACAGTGTCTCTTCAGCATGGCAACAACATGCTACTAAAGCAGGTCTTCTTCATGTTCTCTAGTGCAGCTAAACCAGGCCTCGCTCCCTTTTTTTGCATATTCTGTTGGCTGGGATTATTTTAATGAGTGACATTGTGACTTCACAAGATCTGGAAAAAGCATGTTGTAGTCCCAATGAGCCATTTGTTGTAGTTCTTGAAAAGTGGATTCTGTTAAAGAGAATATCTCCCTGTGGAGTGAGCTTTAACCTTGCAGATCTTTATGCTCAAACAACCACATTAAACACTAACTTAAGTTGAAAAAGTGAAAAATCATAATTGGACCCCTTTAATTTTTTTTTTTTTTTTACTGACAAGCTCTTCAAAATCTACCATTGCCCATATCTCTACATGACAAAATGAGTTTCCTCCTTGTTTTATTTTCAGCTAAGATGTCGATTGGCAAACATGCAAAGTTTATAATCTCAAAATCATTAAAGACCCCCTGTGGTGTGAATTTTAATGATGTTTGTCTATGTAGTGTTTAATATGCATTAAGACAAACCATGTGCAAATTCATAAGTCAACACCATTGCTGAGTATTTTCTCCTTAAAACTACAATAAAAAAAGGCTGTCTCAAAAACATGGTTTGAAATTGCCGGTCTTTCTTGGGTCACAAACTACCTTGTAACCAATCACGTCAACATGTGGGCGGGCTTTAGCATATCATTAACTGCTGCGAAGCAGGGGAGTCACGAGAAGCCAGGTTATCTTGGTATATTTTTTTTGTTGATATGAAAAATCGGGTACTTTTACTACAGTAAAGTTGACCGAGTGGATCTCTGCGCTGGTGTGATTGACTGACTGGAGGCGGGGCTAATTTGCATATTCATAGATCCAATACTAAATTAAGCATTAGAGTTATATTCAAGCTATAAGGCATAAATGCAAGAATGTTTAAATGTCATTTCGGTGATCAAAGATGAGTTTTAAGGGATAAAATGATTGACCACAGGGGGACTTTAACAATTTTGAAGAGTTCAGGGTGTTTTTTCCCCCCATCCTTATTTAGTTTGGTGTATTGAGTACCTAAGGGGTCCTTAAATGTCTCTCAGCTTGGTGCTTGTCAATTCATGATGTGCTCATCCCTAATAAATGAGTCTGCAAATCAATATTTAACCAGTTGCTGAGGCAATATTTGCGACTTCATATGTTGTCACTTTAAACTGTGACTTTCCTGTGGTTTAAGCTTCCCACGGTGTTGTTGACATAACTGTCAACCACAGACCATTTTCCCCCCTGCCTTTGATAGCCAACGTTTTAGTTATTGTTTATAAAAATATATTTTAGCTGTTCAAAACCCCCTAAGAGCCTATTGCTTTTCTTTAGGCCTATGTTTAGTCTGCACATTTTGAATCTGTCAGCCTGTGCTCATGGTCCCTGTGTCTACAGGCCTCAAGAGATGAAATGTCCATAAAATCGCTGTCATTGTGCTGACAGAAGAAAACCAGACAGCTGGATTGTTGTTCTTTTGATCTTTGGGGGGAAACTTGTCATGGTGCCGTTAACTATGACTGGCTAATAAACGGCAAAACTGTCATAAAGCAACCACGTGTATTCCAGTTTGGCAAGATGACAGCACTCTACAGGGCAAACTACAAAAGCCAGTGACCATGACATGATATTTTATCCCTTCACAGAGAGATAACTTTGCGTTTCTTGGAAATCCCCACCCAGCGTCAAAGGATGCGAGCTGTTCAGTCTCATGCAGTGATAAGGAGAACAGCTGTATGAAGATAGCTGGTCGTAAACACACAGGAGAAAGAGCAGCTCTGTTTTTGCTAGATCAACATGACCGAAGAGGTGGCAGATTATTTTTCTATTTTGTGTTCAACTTAAACTTGTTTATTATCCTAAGTCGAACCTCTCAACCGCTGTTCTTTTTAATCTTCTCGCATATGAATCCACGGGGTACAATTAACAGATTACACTAAGCATGCACTTTTAACCTCAGGTCATCGTAAACAATTACTGCCAGTGTACTGGATTAATTGTAGTCTCACAGCTGAGCACAACACTGGCTTTCCAGCAGACCTCTTACTTCATCTGAATGGCTGCCACAATAGATTCACCACATAAACATGCTCTATTACCTTTCATGCAGCATAAAACCTTTTAGCTGTCAATAGGACTTCAACTTTCATTGTCCCGGCATATTTATCTTCCAATGGCTGTTTAATGCCATACAAGCAGAAGTACTGTATAGACCTTATATAGCTGCACTCATTGCGTTCTGTCGTCATGTTTGTATTTCCACAGCATAAAGGTAAGATCTTACGGATTTATGAATGCACCGCTCGTTTTAAATTCTTCCCGGTTTACTGAATTTTGTTACGACGTCTGCTTCAAACATTACAATGCTCATGATCACTTTCGTTAACTCTACAATAAGTATATCCACTTCACCAGCTATACTCTTTGACAGCGATGCTATAGAAATATACAGAGCCACCGTAAAAACTGAAGTTCAAAGACGAAATTCTAATGGATTCTCTGCTACATAAGGTCTATCACAACAGCGTTTCGGGTGACCCAAGTATTTCTCAAGGAGTCTTTTCCTCTCTTATTACTTTCCACCTCTGCTGCAACTGGAATACAACTGTAACTAGTTTACTCATAACAGAGGTCATTTATATGTTATAATTTGAATATTCTGTTGAGTATAAGTAACTTTGCAACTACATGTCAACTAACTCTCATTAGAGTATTAGTAGACTGTCTGCTTAATATCTGCTAACACTTTATTTTGATGCTCAACAGACACTCTACTGACTATAAGTAACTTTGAAAGTACAAGTCAACTTATTCTAACCCTAACTCTACCAGTCTACTAATACTCTACTAATACTCTAATTAGAGTTAGTAGACATGTTGGTGCAATGTTACTTAGTCAACAGAATGTGTTGAAAAGACCATCAAAATAAAGTTAAATCTAATGTTTTTGTGCATAATCCACAGGTATATTTTGTAAGTATTGTGAAGAAATTGTGTTTTTTTTTTACTGATTATTAATTTTGTATCACTCCCAGGTGTCTGAAATGATCAATTTATCGTTGGCATGAAACGGAGCTTGGGATTTAGTATTTTCTTCCCTATAGTGATGTATATCTGAGTGAAACGGCTTCTTGAAAAAGAACAAATGTAAGACGGGACTTAATTTTGTCCATTGGGAATTAACTGGATCGTTGTCATTTACTATTGCTACGATCTCATGCGAGTCAAATGAATTTGGTCAAATCCAATGATTACTTCTTCTTCCCCTAAAATGCGCCCTGGTATTGTAAAAACCTGCACTTGAGTCCTGGAAGTTATGCAAAGCCAACCAATCAGGGGTGTGTTTCCCGTACAACGACACAACTCGCTGCTTAACTACCATAGTACGATGCATCGTTGAAGAAATCAACAAGCTAGTCTCGACTGTTTCCCGAAACCGTGTTGTTGCAAATTGGTCGTTCAACCAGGATGGTTAATGATGTCACGCAGGTGGTGGAGTAATAACTACTTTTACCAAAGCTGTTTAAGATCGAATTAATGTTTTGCTATAAATTACGGACATGGCATCTGAGGAATATTTCTCCTTTGTCTCAGTTATATTTCTTTATTTCCAGATTGAATCATAGGCTCGTTTTTACGCACTATAGAGCGTGGTCGCACATGCTCACTCTTCAAAAACGACACTTTAAATCTCTTGACAAACTAAAAGATGTAAATCACATTTTTCTATATTCTAAATAAGATACAGATTGTACTGAATGTCAGCTTGCGTATTTTGCTCAAGATAAGGATTTATTGAGTCCACATGTCATTCAAACAAGAAACTATGCTTCTACCACAGGTCGAGATCTGTCGTTCCAACCACACAACTTTGCGATGCTCTTTGCGAATGTTCAATGGAACTATGGTTTCGGGAAACACCGACTCTGTTGAACTATGCTGATAACGACGGAACTTGTGACCATAGTTGGCTGATGATGATGCTTTCGGGAAACGCGCCCCTGATTAGTGCTTGGCAGATTGAGAGAGTGCTTGCCATTTTTGAGTGCAATATGCATCAGATGGTCCGTGAAAAAGACTGTAAGCGTGATACCTAATTGTTGAGACTACAAGAAACTCCTCGACTATTATATTATAAGTGGATGTTGCAAAAGTAATAAAGGATTTGATGAGACGATTTGAAGGAGGGATATCCTCATAGCCTTCAAAGGGCAGGGATAATTGGCGCTGTCATGGATGAGTGGATGAGGTTCACTCATGTCTGAGACCGTGTCAGTTCAACAAAATGATTTAGTTGCTCGCATTGACTGTCCTGTCACAACTCCCTGCTTAAACACTGGTGACACAACGTGTTTGAAATTCCATCTCTGGCTCTGCATACGCAGGCCTATTATTTTCTCTCTATTACTTTCTTCTCGTTCCTGAGGTGATGGACATGACACCTTTTATCTATCACTCTGGGAGCTGTACAAATGCACTGCAGAAGTCGAGAGTGAGATCTATGGGCTCGGCGCCTGCATTAACTTAAGATAAGAGCTTTGCAGACATTTGAGTCCTTGACCCTGCTCAACCCGCGCTACACCTCGCCTACATAGTCCCTCATATCCACACTCTGTCCCCTGCTGCTTTCTGCCTCTTTGATGCGACATACCACCTGCATCTGTCTGTAGTCCTGAGCTTTTGCATTATTAATTTGTAATGTGTATAACTGGCTGTAATTTGATAGGGAACAGCTGCTATATGATGAGTAAAATAGAAGGAGGTGTATATGCTATGGTTGTAATAGTTTTGTATGGTTTCAGTTTGTATCAGAAAGTACTTGGTACATTGCAACCATTTGCAGCAATGATATTGTAGATATGTATTTTTCTAAGAGCCTATTTTACTACACTCAAAAAAACACGACACTGTAAAATTGCAGACACAAAATTAGCTTTCTCTGAATTTAGTTTCTGTTTTCTCTCTCTATCGAGTGCTGCAGTGAGAACATATTATTGTTGGCCAACCCGGAAGTAGCATTTTTGCCCCTCAATAAAAATAAAAAACAATAGGACTTTTTAATTCGTTTTGGATTGCTGCAGAAAATAAGCTCTGTGACCGACCAACAAACGTTTATGATTCATACACCGTTTGTTCATCATGATAATCTTCACAAATGAACACAATTTTGAATCCTTGAATACTGAATTTCATAGTATATATTTTTGAGCTTTACTAAAATAACTGAAACTTCATTCAGGCTTCTGTTAGTCTCACGTAGCCAGATTATCGACACTGATACCTTGACCTCGATACTGGTTCCTGAACGACTCTTTTTTTCGATACCAATTTCATTAAATCGGTTTAAACAAGATTACAGTACATATTGTCAAAAAAAAAAAACTTTTATTTTTATTTTTTCAGTTTGTTGACTTTTTTTTACAGACTCAAAGACTTTTACAGGCCACTGGGGGTCGGAATAAGATTGCCGCAAAGCACTGGCAAAAGTAGCCTAATGATTATGAATGCATCGAAGAAAAAAAGCAAGGAGTCATTTTAATTGTTTATTAATAAACTAGTGTTTTAAGTCAGTGTTGGCTGCAAAGATGAAGTTGATGTTGCTGACTCGTCATCTCTGCAGTAAAGTGCCTATAGAGAGAAATGCAACTTTCATTTGAATTACATAATCGGAGAGTATTTGTTTTTGATTTGAATTGATGTGTTTAAAAGTAGACTTTCAAGCTTTCTATATGCCTATTTCTCATGTCTGTGAGGCAAGTAGCCTATACGGCGAGTTTCAGTTCATTTGTGACATGCTCCTCGAAGATGGAGCAGCCTTTTCTGCTCGTAAGTTTATTCCGTGCAGTGTCAAGTGCTTCATCGGATTTGTCATGTTGCCAGTCTTGGAAGCAATTATCTTGTCGCAAATATTGCATCGCACGCTGTTGGCCTAGAGCCTGGTGAAATGTAGCAACACTTTTGATTTTTTCCACATCTTTATCATCTAACGGGGTTGGGACGGGATCACATACTTTTGAAAATCCATCCTGATAAGTGATTGTCACAGTTGTAAACACGGCGGTGTTCTTCCATGACGGGGTTTAGCGTCACTCACAGCATCTTTGTTTCTAGTCATACCGATAAAGAACGCGACACACGCGTCTCCCGGAAGATGTCATATGCATCAGACGTTCAGCCAACTGTCCGTCTGAGGCTGAGACTAGGCTTTTATTAACATCATGCATTCAAGTCAGATATCTGGATGAATTTGATCCATTTCTATCACTTATTTATACATGGTTACTTGCTTTCCACTCACCGATTTCTACTGTGTATATAGCCTATATACTGTTAATATGATGTTATCTTATAAAAAAGTGTTCCGCAATATTTCCCATCGATATGCCCCTTCCAAACTCGCATCTCAGATATTCATGTATCATATAGAATTTCATGTTTCCCACCTGTGAATACAGCTTCCCTTCCACTTGAAGGGCACATTATTATTTTATTATCATTTCTTGTACTTGAATGTCACATTTTCAAAGACTGATATTCTATATTTCCTCCTTTCCTGCAGGAGGCGCTGTCCATTTCCCTTGGAAGTCACCAGACTGTCAGGAGAGCACACGGTCTGAGAACAGGTGCCAGGTCTGCTCTCTTCTGCCACCCCAGTGCCACTCTGACAGCCCAGGTGAGTGATTTATTCACGGTCTGAGCTACTGTGCGATGCTTGAGACATGCCCCAAATGCTCTCAGTCTCTACAGTACATTTGTGGTTTAACATCATATACACATACTCAGAACTTGGTGGGCGCATAACAAATGCAAAATGGGTTCTCGCGTGCCCTACTTCTGAACCACCTGCAGTGTTGTGGACTTCACTTACTGGACTTTTAATATCAGGCTGCAAATCCATATCAAGTGCACAATTTATGAATGTTTCCCCAGGGCATCTCCTGTTTCTTTCTCCAGCTTATTTTTGCTCCAGCCAAAAAGAAGCATTTAATACTATAATTTAGTATTTTTGTTGAAGATATTACAGTCTTTACTAATATAGACAAAAGGGTCACACTTTAGTTTAGGGTTGAATTATCACTATTACTAACTATTAACTACGACTTTTGCCTCAAACTCCCCCTAATTACTGCTTATTAATAGTTAGTAAGGTAGTTGTTAAATTTAGGATTAAGAGATGCAGAATAAGGCATTAATATGTGTTTTAGAAGTACTAATGAACTTCCAATATCCTTGTAATATACATTATAATATGCAACTTGTTAATAGTGAGAATTGGACTCTAAACCAAATTGTTACCGGCAAAAGTTAACCAACTTGTCCTTTTGAGATCAAACTTTTTTCCCCTGTGGAGGAGCAGTTTAAAGAGCTCAGATCCATGTGAAGACTAGTTGCATAAGATTGCATCATAGTTGCATCATTTCCTTTCCATTCATTTCCCTTTCTGATCTTCTCAGGCAGTCGTTGTATATTATATACAAATGTTTAAAATGTACATTTTATTATTAATTGTTTCCAGGTTGTTTTTACGAACAACTTTATGAAGGACCGAAAAGAACAACTACAATTCTTACCTGTGGTGATACACGGCATGTCACAGATGCAGCTCATAGACTGTACTTTCCCGGTCTTATTATGCTCAATCCATCAGTGCATGTTATTCCAAAGAAAAAAAATAATGGTCTTTCATTAAAATATGAAGCCCAAAGTAGCCTTTCAAGGGATTCTCCATTTGATAGTGTGCGCCAACACAGGAACTCGCTAGTTGTTCACTTGCAAACTACAGCCCTAGCTAGTGTTGTGCAACACATTCAAGGCTCATGTGTGAGCTGAGTATATGGAGTATAAGGCCAAAGTAACCTTCGTTTTTTTTACGCGTACATTATGCATTTGTGTGAGACAAATTTCACCATCTGCATGTTCACCTGTAGACGTATGCTAAGCATTTGTGTCGCCCATACCCTAACCCATTTATGCATACGCATAAAAAACAAAGTACACAACAACTTGCTCCACCCCTGAAATGACTTTCCTCATTGGATGACATCAAGCCATTTATTTCACAATTCAGTCAATTCCCGATCAACTCTCCTCAAACATTGGTCAAATTTGCTGTTCGCTGTCTCATGTTGTTGACTTCATGTTAATAAAAATATATAATATTAGTTTCAAGGTTTGAGTCTTTATCTCTAATGCATTATGATTCATATGAGTGATTCAGACTCCCAGAGGCTTTTTATTTTGCCGTGTTCCTGAAGAGCAATCCAAGCATAATTGAATTGATGTCTCCTGTAGCATGATCATTTCATCCTGGTTTTTACTCATTGTAATTCCCATTGACAGGAGATCAATTCAGCATCTGCCCCGAGAAACATTAGGATTGTTTTTTTTTCTTCAACACTAGTTTGGTTTGCAAAACCAGTGAGTGATATTAAAACATCCCTGTGAGGGAAAGTGTTCACATCTTTCAAATAGGGATGCGTATCTTCTTCCTGCCGGCGTCTGTCACATGAAAAATGTATGATCAGAGGAGGATATTTGTTGTGTGAGTGCTCGACGTGCTTCTTGCTGGTGCATTAGTATGATTCTCTCTCCGTGTGTGTGTGTGTTTTGTTTATTGAAATGGGGAAAAACTGTGACCTTTTAGAAAAGTCCCATTTTCAAAGCGTTGAGTGTGAAATGGAGGCGTTCTCTTTCCTACCCGAGGGATTTGATGAAGGAATAGATTATAGTGCATTATCAACCTCTTTAGGATAGTTGAGAGAGAGTGCCAAGACTTTCTCTTTCTCTCCTTTCACCTTTTTATCTCTAGCAGTGTCTTTACTGCTGCAGAGTGTGTGTTTTTATAGAAAGAAAAGAGCATGTGTGAAAAAGTATTACTGTAGGTCCAGTGGCATGCCAGCTGTAAACCTCTCTAAAGTCAGTTAAACCCATTTTAGTTCTGTAATCTGATGTATTTCCAAGTGAAGCAGGATATCAGAGACTGTATAAAGGCCCGGAAATCCTCACTGCTTTTTCGTTCTTTGGTTTGGGATAAAAAGAAAGTCCGAAATACGTGAGCGGCCGGCGATATACTGTTAGTGAACATCCTGACTTCGTCCACGCTGCCGAGAGTGATGTTTAGATGAATATGTAAATATGTGCAAAAATAGATTGTTTAAAGCAAGCATATTTACAGTATTCAACATGAAAAAAATATATCTTTTCAATTAGAATTGAAACTGCATTTTCTACTATAAAGTGGCTCTCCAGTGGTAATGTTTTTTTCATGATTTCCACATTAAAGAAGGCGGAGCCACAGAGCCACACCTACATATTATGTAATCGCCAAGGACCAATGGTAGTTCATTGGTTTATTTACCTGCCAGAGCATATTTTCTGCAACGTTCGCTTTGGCAAGCTGTTTCAAAATCCTGAAACGAACACGAAACGAATTTTGGTTCGAAATTACATCACACCAGTTTGTTCTACGATTTCACTTGAAGTATATTAGGGCCTTAAGACAGATATGGTCCACCCCTGCATATGTGAGAAATCGTAAAGTTCTGCTAAAGTTCTACAAATGTATCTGTTGTCGTTACACATCAACATGTGTGTGCGCATTTATTGACTGGAGCAGCCTGAAAAAGTTGTGTGATTTGTGCTTAAGAAGCACTCTTTTAATACCATTACTGTTTTGATACTATATTTGAATATATAAATATAAAATACAATATACTGTAAAGGACTTTCACATTGATTTCACATTGACCTAACTGTACGCAATGCAAAAAGATTCCTGCGACAAGCAATTTGTCTATTCGTCTACAGCTTCAAGACAAAATCAATCACAAATTGTATGTGAAATGCACTGCTGTTTGGCACTTGCAAAGAAATGGATAAGTACTTAATCAAACAGATAAAAAAAACATTTTTGTTATTCAAAAAACATACTCGGGGACTGATGCAAACTTAGTCACGGAATATCTGGAATATAAATATACTTGTTTGTTCACACAGTTCACAGTTTGGACGTTCTTTTGAGTTATTTTCAAGATCTTAAAAGATCTCCATTGTCTCTTTCATTGTCTATTAAAGTTATGCACAGCGTTATACAAACTCAAAAGAAAGCATTGTAATATCATACAAAATATAATCAGTACCTGAGCTGTCAGCTGTGACGTGGCAGAAATAGAAACCATCCCAAAAATAGAATCCCCTGTCTCTCATTGTGTGTTGCTTTTGGTTAGGACAAAAACTCTGATTAACATAGAAAATATGTTAATCATTTTATCGTGTGCTGCGTCTGGTTACGATAGTGTAAAAAATACTGGAGGAAATGTTTAAAAGTTGGGTTAGATTTTGGTGATTTGAGATTTGATTGGATGGTGAGGAGGTGAAACATGTTAGGATATGATATGATTGGTTAATAGTATGTTTCCCCGCCCACATGGCCTCCGTTACATCAGCAGAAAAGTTTAAACCAATCGGATGGTTGCAGCTTAACCAATGGCATGAGACTGAGTTTTTTTTGTGGCAATGCAATTTAAGAACGGTTTACAGAAAGGTTCTTTGGGGAACCCAAAATGGTTCTTCTAAGAACCATTTTTATTCTTAGTGTGAAGAATATTTTAATAATCTGAAGAACCTTTATGCATTATAAAGAATCTGCACATTGGAAAGGTTCCATGGATGTTTGAGGTTCTTCATGGAACCATTTATGCCAATAAGGAACCTTTCTTTTTAAGGGTATATCTGACCAATAGCAGATGGAGGAGACCTCTTTGCAAAGTCGTCATTATTTTTGCATAGAAATTACGCATGGTACCTTTTACTTTAACTTGCTCCATAAGATGTTCTTTACATTGTTGTTCTGAGAGTAGTTGACCTAAAACGGTAGAAGTACAACCACTCTAGTGCCTCTTGCTGCAATTCTGAGAATACAACACACATTTGTGCTCTGATGTTTCAGAACAACAATGTGTGAAATAGAGTTTGCATGGCTAGAGGGTTGGCGTTTATATACTCAGGCAAGTTCAAATGAAAGCTGTCGTGGAGTTATTTTCCCTGTCTGTAATATCATGCAAAAATAGTTTAATGAGCTTGTTCAAATGTATAAACTTGGTTGTTCCACAGTGTATTTCCCTATTAAACAATATCAAAAGATTAGGCAATATTTTGACACAACTTATGTTCCAGTACATTGTATAACCTAATTAATAAATCTCTTCTAGGCTGCATGTCTCGCTTGGTGTCTCTGCCTGTCTCGCTCTCTCGCTGTCTCTCTCTCTCTCTCTCTCTCTCTCTCTCTTTCTCTTCCTGCTTTGCTGTATTGAGGGTCAGACACTGCATCGATTGCCCTGAGCTGCAGCTCTCTTCCTGCACTGACAGGTTATCTCAGAGAGAGAGAGAGCTGTGCTCAGCATTATTCTCATATGGACGTGATTAATCTCTCTTACACACACACTCACACGCGCACGAACAGATCAGGAATTACCCCAACAAACAACACGTCACTTTGAGAGAGATGCCGGATAGGTTAACTGACACACAGCCAGGAAAGATGGGGGAATAACTGGTGTGCTGCATTAAGAAAATGGACTTTCGCTAAGACCCACCTTAATGGCACTGACCATTAAGAGCCTTAGTATCGGTTCCTTTCTGACATTTTCTTGATGTTACTCTTTTCTAATGTATTTTAATTGAAGTCTTGTGTATTAGAATTCTTTATTTTCATTTTTTTACAGAAATCATGTCTACACTCTAAAGAAAATGGTAGGTTTAAAACAATATAATTTGGGTAATTCAGACAACCCAGCGCTAGATTGGGTTAAATGTTAAATGCTGGGCTACATTTTTTTTTAAGTTACCCAAAATAGGTTGTAAACTAAAATCACGAGCACATGCGGAATGACTACAGTAGGCAACAGCAATAATCAAAAGATTAAGAACACCTAAAAATGGACAAAAATATAAGCAAACATTAAAAAAATCCATACTCACCACCAGTGTTTGCTGCAATTCCATGTCATGCTGAGAAGGACCTTTCTTTATTGGACCTTTAGGCACCCGAGTAAAAACACCCCATCCATCAGACCTGGGCTGTGTTTCTCAAAAGTATCATAAGCCCAAGTAGATCATAGAGACCATTGATGCCAAAAGTTCCACGAACAACTTGGCTCACAATGCTTTTTTTTATTATTATTAAGCAAGTAAAGAATGTGACAATATTATTTATGTGTGCCAAATACAAAATAACCAGAACAAAGAAACATGTGTATATATATACTAACAGCCAACATTACAAATCCATTCCAATAACTCTGATATGTGTATTTGTGTGTTTGTGTGTGTGTGTGTGTATATATATATATATATATATATATATATATATATATATGGTCATGAAAAAGCAATATCCATCAATCTTGTCAATGTGATGCAGTCTTTCCTGAGAGTTTTAGTTCAATTTTAGTTTCATATTAAAAATCAGTGGATATGCAAATGGTCTGTAGTCGAAGTGCTGTCCATTCGTTTCGCTCAGAGCCATAGAGAGAAAGAGTTTCAACACTCCCATAGACCGCCATAGGAACTTTGGAATGCGGAATTAACGCGTGTCGTGGAGCAGCCAATAGTTCCAAACACTGATAGTTCCAGCATTGAACCCCATTCATTTTCAGTGCTTCCGAAGTGCGCTCGCTGGTAAATTAATGAAATAACTGTATTTTTTTTTTACTTTTACACACATTAGCCGACCTCTCGTGAATCTAGTCTGTAGTTATATTTTATGTAGCCAGTTTTAGTAAATGTTTATGGGAAGATAATAGGTTAATTGCAGCGATAGCTTACGTGACCAACACTTCACTAACGTTAGCTAACTTACGGTAACCTGATGTATATAATATATAATATTTTTAATAATATTTTATCTGTATGTGTATATATATACACTCACCGGCCACTTTATTAGGTACCCCATGCTAGTAACGGGTTGGACCCCCTTTTGCCTTCAGAACTGCCTCAATTCTTCGTGGCATAGATTCAACAAGGTGCTGGAAGCATTCCTCAGGGAGTTTGGTCCATATTGACATGATGGCATCACACAGTTGCCGCAGATTTGTCGGCTGCACATCCATGATGCGAATCTCCCGTTCCACCACATCCCAAAGATGCTCTATTGGGTTGAGATCTGGTGACTGTGGAGGCCATTTTAGTACAGTGAACTCATTGTCATGTTCAAGAAACCAATTTGAAATGATTAGAGCTTTGTGACATGGTGGAAGTAGCCATCAGAGGATGGGTACATGGGGGCCATAAAGGGATGGACATGGTCAGAAACAATGCTCAGGTAGGCCGTGGCATTTAAACGATGCCCAATTGGCACTAAGGGGCCTAAAGTGTGCCAGGAAAACATCCCCCACACCATTACACCACCACCACCAGCCTGCACAGTGGTAACAAGGCACGATGGTTCCATGTTCTCATTCTGTTTACGCCAAATTCTGACTCTAACATCTGAATGTCTCAACAGAAATCGAGACTCATCAGACCAGGCAACATTTTTCCAGTCTTCAACTGTTCAATTTTGGTGAGCTCTTGCAAATTGTAGCCTCTTTTTCCTATTTGTAGTGGAGATGAGTGGTACCCGGTGGAGTCTTCTGCTGTTGTAGCCCATCCGCCTCAAGGTTGTGCGTGTTGTGGCTTCACAAATGCTTTGCTGCATACCTCGGTTGTAACGAGTGGTTATTTCAGTCACTGTTGCCCTTCTATCAGCTCGAACCAGTCTGGCCATTCTCCTCTGACCTCTGGCATCAACAAGGCATTTCCGCCCACAGAACTGCCGCTCACTGGATGTTTTTTCTTTTTCGGACCATTCTCTGTAAACCCTAGAGATGGTTGTGCGTGAAAATCCCAGTAGATTAGCAGTTTCTGAAATACTCAGACCAGCCCTTCTGGCACCAACAATCATGCCACGTTCAAAGTCACTCAAATCAACTTTCTTCCCCATACTGATGCTCGGTTTGAACTACAGGAGATTGTCTTGACTATGTCTACATGCCTAAATGCACTGAGTTGCCGCCATGTGATTGGCTGCTTAGAAATTAAGTGTTAACGAGCAGTTGGACAGGTGTACCTAATAAAGTGGCCGGTGAGTGTATATAGCATATATATAATATTATATATATATACACACTTACACACACACAATTCATTTATTTAAATGGGTTAGGGTTATGCATATATGTGCTTATATGTATTTAGAAACATAGTTAATTCACTCATTAACTATCTCTCCGGTTTAATTTTATGAAGAATATTTTTCGGTTGAATATTTACCGAACATTGCTGCAAATATAGTCGTTGCTTTCTACGTTATGGGAGCAGTCCATTTCCCTCCTAAATCATTCATTTGTACATGCACAGCGTAATTATTTATATTTTATGTTGGTTGGAGTTCTGAACGGACTGCAGACCTCTTTGCGTGATCACGAAGGTAGGCTAATGGCTGAATCGGAATTTATAAGCAAGATCACGGGAACCAATAGCCTAATACAGCCCAGTTGTGCTAAAATAAATATCATGAGACGTCCATCATTAGATGAATGACATGGAAAAGTTAAGTTAGAGCCGCTAAAGCCAGTGCTACTACCCATGCGAACATGAACACTAAGCTTGTCACCCTGCCTCTCCAAATGCAAAACTGACATTAACAAAATGCAATAACAGCTTAAAAAGTACTTGGGTGTGTGTTTTATTTTATATCTACCGTTTAATAATGCAATCGCTGCTGTCTGTCCATAGAAGAACATGACAGCCCGCGTATGTTTTGGAACTATTGGGGCTTACATGAACCACGTGACAGCCGTCGCGGCGACATCAAAGCGTGTCACAACTCTTTCTCTCTATGGCTCTGGTTTCGCTCTGATTCAACGCATTCAAACATTCCAGTCTGCTTTTTCTGCTTTTTTTTCTTCTGTCTTTAGGGAAGCTATATCAGAAATGTGCAGCTGCACACACACGCTGCTTCGAGAGACCACTGCTCTCCTCAGGCATATCTGCAGCACTCTTCCACAGTTTTCTCCATGACCGAAGCCTGCTTTTCTACACTCGATTGTTAACGTTCTTACACGTGCAGGCGGACACTCTGCCTAACAAGAGAATAGCAACTCTTGCTTGAAATGAATTAGCCTCTCAGAAGTATATGCCGTGAGCAAACATGCTGCAGTTCTGAGTCCAGAGAGCCCTATCAGAAACACCTTTTAATAAGATCCCTTTATGTGCCATCTCTGATACAAGCAGTAGTGACAATGTTAGCAAGTCTATCAGAGACTGTACTAGTTTATAGTCAGATCAGTTCATATGATCAAATCTTTTTTTTGAAAAACAAAGTGCAGCACAAAAGAGGTTTAGGGCCCTATCATACACCCAGTGCAATGCAGCGCCAGGCGCGACGCAAGTGTTTTTTGCTAGTTTCAGCCCGACGCAGTTATGATTTTCACGTACTGCGCCACGTTGTTAAAAACACTTTGTCCTGTAGATGGTCTCGGTTTAACCTCGCACACGAGCAGATCCGTTTACTCGCTAGAAGCGTTAAATTTTTCCGCTTGCAAATTCCGCCATGTAAATTGCAAATCCGCCATGGCGTGAGCGCAACTGGCTTTTAAAGGGAATGGGAGATAAGACTCTGATTGGTTTATTGCACGTTACGCCCAAAACACACCCATTACTCATTACGAGAATAGAGACAACCTTTTTAGATCGGCGCGCCAACCATTTTTCCCGTTAAACTAGGAAAAGTGGATTCGTACTAAGTGCACTTGCTTTAGACCATGCGCTTAGATCCTTAAAGGGCCCTTACAGTTGAAATTAAAGAAATGATAACATGGATGAAAAAATGTGTAATATTGTGTGATGTGAGTGGGTGAAGTGACTCTCAGAGCAGCTCTGGAGATGAAGTTTCCAGGGAAAGCATGACAAGATAAAAAGCATACCTTAAATGCAATGTAAATCACTTTGGATAAAAGCGTCTGCCAAGTGCATAAATGTAAATATTTTAATCTTGATTTTAATCCCAGACATGTCTGTGTTGTCCTTGCACAACTTTCAGGATCAAGTAATATTAGTGTCCTCTGAGGAGGAATCTAATCCCATTCAGATAGGAAGTTGGAATTGTGGTATATTGCTTTTTCGCAATGCTCTCATTTATTCTGACCTCCGGCAAACCACACACTAACTAAAGCTGAATTTCCTCTGCTCCTTTTGTTATGGATTAGACCTTTTGAAAATACTGAAGGGAATAATTCACACAACTTTAATAATTCAATCATTTATTTAAATTTTAACAATAATACTTCCCTGTGAAATGTTTTTTCCCCAGAAATTCTGTTGACTGATCCAAATTCTGTTTTATTATTTAATACAAATAAATTATTAAAAAAGGGTTTGATGAAATAAATTCATACAAAATTGAATTATTCTTTTATAAAGTAATCAAATAAAATTGGAAAAATGCTTTTTTTTTGGCCAACAAAGTGCTGTGAGGTACAAGGTACAGTTTAAATCAAAAGAGACCAAAAAAATAATGACAATAGTTTTATCAAATGAAAGGTTTAAATGCTGGCAAAGTGACACTCTGAGTGACTCTCACTCAAAGTGAGCAGCTCTGGAGATGAAATTCATGTATTCATATCCTCATATATTGAGATGGCAGATGCTGAAAACTTGAGCATGTGTAGAACATGCAGACTTCATACTAAATAGCAGTCTTTTTGCATTTTATCATTCACAGGCACCAGTCCATATTGCAATTTGATAAAATATACAGCCCTATTTTTTCATTCATTCATCCAAATTTTGCCAAATTCCTCAACATTCCACAGTAAATACAGTAAATTCCACTTTTATGACCGGATTCCATCTGCGCTTTCGGTCTCTATATATTAAATAGACTGTTCTTCTATCTTTCACAGACGTATTTTGTCGTGTGAACTTCTTGTTTCAGAGATGCTAGCAGGGCCCAGAAGTTGAAAAGCCCCATTTTAGAAACTGCTTTATTGGCAGTCAGAGACGTGGTCTTTTTTCGGCCTCACAGTCCCGTCTAACCTTTCCTGTCTTAAAGAACAGCATTCTGTAGAACCGAGGAAATCAAGTTACTACTGCAGTGCGAAATGAGAACACAGACAATCCAGTTCCTCGTGGTAATTTCTGCATCTGCTTCTATTAGATTAGTCTGAGACATGTCACATGGAGAGAGTGTTGTTTAAAAGTGCCCTGAATTCCTAAGACGTAATGCTTAAATAATGTGTGATACACTAGAGGAGGACGTTTGGAGTGTGTTAAGAGATTCATCACATTCTGTCTGTCACTGTATCATACTGTGTTGTACATCAACGACTTGTTTCATCTCTTTAAAAATATTGGAAGGAGCATTTAGGTTCTGTTCATGTTTTTTGAACATATGCAGTCTTGTTTGCATGCTGGAACACCGTACTAAAATACTCTGGCAGTGTTTCCTGCTAGCAATGTTAAATTTAGTGAATGAAGCCCCAAGCAGTGTAGGACAGTTCCAAAACAATTGACTCTTACGAACCTGTTGTTTTTAATGAATCTGTCAATGACTCAAGTCAATCTCCAGTTCCGGTTTGATGGCTCTCTCACTGATTGAATCAGTTGGAGCGGTTAGTGATTTACCATCTGACTCGATCACTCAACCACAGGTCATTAGTTTTGACCATATTCAACTCGAAATGAACCAAGAACTGCTACTGTGTTGAAGTCAGCATGAAATGAAAATTGTTCTATTTTTCTAAATGCATTTTATCCATCTTATTGTGAATATATTTTTTTGACCTCGTAATTTATGATCAAAATGTCATATCTCTATATTCCAGTGAAATTACATACTTCTTCCTGGTGACATTTTGCCAGACCTTTACAATCATTTAATCCACTTTAAACCTCGTCCTTTCTTACAATCGACTGCATCTCTCTCCATCCATTACACAATTGGTGTACTGCTGGTCCCCTCCCTACATTTTTTTTTTTCCTTTTTAGATAATTTGTTTAACTGAGATGTACATCACAATATAGAAGAAAAGATGTCTTTGTACTTCCGTTTCATTCCACCTTCAAACCAGTATAATATGCAAGAGAAAAAAAGAAAGAAATTTGAAAAGTATTTTTTGTAATATATTAACATTTTTTGTTGTATAGTAAATGGGGATGGGGAGAGCTGGCGGGTAAATTATACATGGATCAATGATATAGTTACGATTTCCCTATTGTACATCCAAATTATGGGACAATCAAACAACAAAGCACACAGTTGTAGCTTGCATCCTCAATAGAACGTTGCAAATCAGCAGCAGCTGGCAAACCTTCATGCACTCGGTTACCAGACAGAACACCTGGTTATTGGCTTATTTTTCCCCTCTTTTTTTATTCAAATGGTCTCTTTGTTATATATAATGTACTATTATAGATATTGTCTAACCACAGCTGCTGAAATCAAAAGAGGATTGTGGTACAGTTCCTCAGGAATCAGCCCATGATGCAACACAACAGCAACTAACTAAGCAGCAGAGTCAAGCCCAGACAGTGTGAGCGTAAGGTTTTCTAATGTTGTGTGTGTTCGGTGTGTATACCAGCTGCCAGACCTCCCTGAGCCTAGAGCGAGGATCCTCTTTTTCAAGGGGCATGTGGTCTGGCGCGCACATCTGGCTCATTTCTGGTTGCATTCCGTCTTTCTTTGCCTGGGATGATGGTGTCCAATTTACAAACACATCATTCTGTTGAGCCAGCTTGTTTAATGATTTGGTACAGATTTGCAAATCATTCCACTGTAACAACATCCTAACCAGGAGTGACACTATAAAACTACAAGAGTTGATCATCCTTTGCAACTACGATAAGCGACAAGACGCGTTGGTAGCTTGGATTCTTTCTTCCGCTTTCATTGTTTCCTGATTTAAAAAGTATGTTTTGTTGTAGATATATGCATTTATTTGTATTTGAAGACATGTGCATGTGACAGGTTCATGTGTATTCCTAGATTTAGTTTTTTATTTGGTGTTACTGTAGTGATTTTGAATTGATTTCACAACTGGCCTATGAGGGCAGGGGATACAATAAGAATAATCGTTATGGAATGAGAATGTGAGTCACTGATGTGTTTTTAATGGCACAATACTTAATCCCAGTTTAATGCTAGAGAGAACTATAATTTCATTTGGCAATCTCACCCTGTCCAAGTTTGATGACTTTATTAGAGATGGAAAAATAAACACTCTCTAAATGGTAAATAGAAGCTTTCTCGGAGCGTTAAGGTTGTTTTTATGGTGGTGAAGGCAAACCATGTATTTTAGGCTCTGTTTGTGATACTGAAGCCGCCTGGAGATTTTCTTTTTCCCTGTGGAAAACTGGAAGATAATGTTTTTTTGGCCCCGTTGTGATCTGAAAACCCATCGAGCCTACAGGTAGACGGCATACACACGTTTAACAGCACACATACACAAACATTAGACTTAACTGTGTTTGCTAGTGTTTATATCATGATGTGCTGTGCATCAGATGAGTGAAGGTTGGTGAAAACCAGGATCATGACCAACAGTCTCCATAGGAAAGGAGCTAATGAAGTGGACCATCTCACTGTTAAACTCAATTCGGATGAGGTAAATGTGTGTTTTTTGCAAGCACACTTGGTGATTTGAATCCCATCCGAACACTCGTCTTTGCTTTTCTCTCACTCTAACAATGGATTAAATGACCTATTGTTTTTCAGCTTTGAACTCTTCTGAGAATTAGATGGAATAGAAATAGTTAGAAATGATCGATTTGATAGATATAAATGTCTGTTATATTTTTCAGTTTTATTATGTTTCCTTAACCTGCAAGGTCCATTTGCCATTGCATGTTTAAAACAATAATATCTTAGTAAAAACCTAAAGTAATATTGCCAAACTATATATCATTTGAAAGCTTAAAATCTCTAGTTTTCATATTTGGTGGCTGTTATCTAAAATAAATTACAGAGGAGCCGTAATTTATCAATTTACAACAAGAATATTTCATATTCATTAGGAGTATTTAGGCCTTTATTTTGAAATAACAATAAACACGAAAAATCATGAAAGATTGGTAGAAACCTGTTTGTTTTCATGCCATGAGTTCAAAAGATAACACCAATTCCATTTTATGAGAAAAAAAGGTCTGAAAATGTTTTAAATATAAAGAAAAATGTATGGATTCTCGATTTCTGATTGGCTGCGAGCTATAACGCTATAACGTAGTCTTTTTATGCATTTATTAGAGGTTGAATTCAAATCAAATACTGCCAAACCACCCATACTACTTCTGAATAGGATGTCTACTTCATAAATTGTATGAAAAGTATGGAAATACATGGTTCAGATCACTCAAAACATATATGAAAATGGAGGCGCCCTTATATGGGCAGTAATGGAGTCTAGTGAAAAAGTTGGGTACTGCGCCCAAATAAAATCTTACTGAAAGCTCATTTTTTTAGATATCAACCTAAAATTTGGAATACAACTTGTACAGATTTGTGTCTTTAACTTTCTTGCAGTTTTAGAGTAAAATATATTTTGTAATATATATATTTTATATAAAATATTAATAATTATATTTTTACATTACACCATTTCATAAAATTAAACTTATATAACTTTTTTTCCGTTTCATTTTTTATCATTTCTAGACTTCTACAATAATCTGGAAAATGTCTTCTTTAAAACAAGACCAGCCATAGGTCTATATTCCAAAGCATTCCTGAATTACAACCATTTAAGTTTGGATAGTGATTTTTATGTCTATGCAAAAAAAAGGGGGGTGCCAGTTAACAGGTTAATCCTTTTATTTTGACCACAACTAAATGAATTTCTCATTACTCTTGACTATAGATTTAGTCAACTCATCATGGACTTTTTTGCAATCTTTTTGTGTAAAATGACAGTTAAATTTGGTGCTGTGTAACATTAAAATAAGCATTATAATTAATAAGTAGAGTTTGTATATATGTATTTATTATGTATTCTTATTTCCATGACCAAAAATGTCTGAATACTTGTAAAGAGGAAGACTGTTTGAACACTTGAACTGAGTCTTTCTCTTCGGTTAAGGCTCAAATCTTTATCTGATCTCCTGGGAGGCGTGTGTGCCAGAGAGGAACGGCATCATTAACAGAAATGGACCGCAACTGTGAATTGAATAGATACGATTTGATTTTAATGGCACCACGTTTTAGTGATGTTACAGTGGAAGGTTTTTTTTTTTGTCTGTTTTTTAGATAGATAACCATGAACTCAGTCAATACAGAGTAAATCCATTTGCACTCGTTCAACCATGCAATATCTTTGCGGTGAAAGAGTGAAGCTGAAGTATTGGACGAATATTGATTCAGCCTCTTGTCTCTTAGGAAAATGAATGGGTCATGGCATTTTAATCTTTGATCCTGGTTTCAATGAGCTTGCAAAAAACAACAACAACGAAAAAAAAAAGTCATGAAGACCTATCCCTGATTGCTCTTGGCCGATGAAACTCTGTATGATCATTGATTCGCTTCAGTGAATCATATGTTTTTAATAGTTTCTCATCTCTCCAAAGAGCTTATGTTTAGTTTGTGTGTGGTTATTAATTGGAAACTCTACAGATTTATCTATAAGTAGGAGTACAACATTTGCAACTATCATCATCACCTTAAGGTTTTTAGGATTCAGTATTTAAGTAATGAATAACAGCTTTCACAAACATAAACACACAACCGGTGTCCAAAATCTCATTCTGTATATTACATTTGGTTTGAAACTTTTTTTGTGACTGTTAAAAAAGTATGTTCTATATAGAATGAATGTGTGGAGTGTTAAAGCATTAGTTCACTTCAGAAATAAAATTTCCTGATAATTTACTCATCCCCACATCATCCAAGATATTCATGTCTGTCTTTCTTCAGTCAAAAAGAAATTAAGGTTTTTGAGGAAAACATTCCAGGAGATTTCTCCATATTGTGGACTTCAACGGTTATCAACGGTTTAAAGGTCCAAATGTCAGTTTCAATGCAGCTTCAAAGGCTCTACACGATCCCGGCCGAGGAATGAGGGTCTTATCTAGCCAAACCATCTGTCTTTTTATAAATCTATATATCGTTTTAACCACAAATGGTCGTCTTGCACATCCACGAATTAACGTATTATGTAATCCTGTTAAAAAAGTCAGGTGGTAACATGACAGAAAATGTAGGGTAGGGCAAAAAAACTCATCTCATTTTCTCCAACTTCAAAATTGTTACATTTTTCATCGTTCAATATATGTTTATATGGCGTTTGACTTAGTCTTTGCACGTTTGCTTTGTACTTCCGCCTACGTCACGCGTGACCTTTCAACATGATTACGTAAGACCCTTATTCCTCAGCTGGGATCGTGTAGAGTCTTTGAAGCTGCATTGAAACTGCAATTTGGACCTTCAACCCATTGATAACTGTTGAAGTCCACAATATGGAGAAAAATCCTGGAATGTTTTCCTCAAAAACCTTTATTTCTTTTTGGCTGAAGAAAGACAGACATGAATATCATGACGTGGGGGTGAGTAAACTATCAGGAAATTTGAATTCTGAAGTGAACGAATCCTTTAATGAAATTCAGATGTTCTACATCCGCCATGTTGTTACTGTCACGTGACCTAAGCCGTCGTTTGCGTCGCTTTACCGCTGTTAACAAATCCTCTCCCTGTTGGCATACAGGTTTTTATTTTTATTTTTTACAATCTATCTAGTAGCGAAGTATTTGATTTTGGATGCAGCAAATGTCTTCCATAGTTTAATTAAAAAGAAATCATATTTCACACTTGAATCACTTGAATTCAATTTTTTTAGGCTGACTGTTCGAAGTGCAAGTTAATATGTTGCCAGATTTTGCTGGAACATTCACATTAATTGTCTTAGTGATCAGGCCAACTTGAATTCATTCACTATGCATGAGACTTTAGCAATGGATCAGATGTGGCATTAATGCACAATCGTGGGAAACATGTATTGTATTCTTGATTGCTACTGTACATTTTTACAGTGTTGCGCAAGACTCTCGCGGGTTGTCATGACGACTGCAAAGTTCAAAGTGCTGCTTCTGATTCTAGCCGCTGAGGAGTATTTTACATCAGCTATAATGTGTGATTTAAACCTTTTTTTTCTTTTCAAGTGCATGTGTGTTTTATTTATTGTAAGCCATCCTCAGACACCATTACTCCAGTCCATTGACATGAACATTAAATTACTACAGCTTTGGGAATGAATTATGAGACTTCTGGAAAACTCCACTAACGCACATTGTAAGTCATGTCCAAGCCTTTGGCTCATTTTTATCAATAACTATTTAATAAGTCTTTTGGCTGGGTGATATATTAAATATTCATGATGTATTCGCACAGATTTTTCTCATGATATAAAATTAAGCAAAATTATGAATATCTAAAGGATTTAATGAGCTATTTATTAGCCATTAGTTTTCCTAAAGACTGTCATTAGAGTAGTTTTACAATCCTTTATCTTAGGAGTATAAGATATGAGAATGAGCGTTAAAGCGGAGATGTTTTAGTAGCGTCTCTAATTTAAATTTCAATAAGAAAAATGGTCTTAGAGCTGGTGAGTTGAATTTTATTTCTATGAATCAATTTAATGATTCACTAAAACTGACAGTTTAAATAGTCCCTGTCTAACATGCATTTATTTTTTCTGTGTATTGGTGCATATAAAATAAATTTAAACAATTAAATATAATTTTTACTACTTTATATTAATCATTACTTGGCTATAGTGGTATTTTTGATCTAAATGTTTTTTTCTTCTGATTTTTATTACAAAAATCTAATTTAAAGTGGTTTCTGAGCTGATAATTGCATACCAAAATTATTATCTGATGTCAAAAGGCTTAAAGATATTTTATAGAGATTTTTTGCTGTATCACCCAGCCATACTACTGTATATCCACACTGAGGACATGAGCCACAGAAAGACAAGCAGCGGAAACTTTGACAGAGGGAAAGCCAGGGCTAATTCTCTTCATCCCAGGCCAGTTGCGCCCCCTAGTCTAGCAGACCCTGCCTTGGCACTGGAGACGCCAGCATTCAGATACATAAGCCATCAGCATTTCCACAAGCAAATGTCATTCCTGCAGAGGAACGCTTAGCTGCAGGTCTCCAGGCCACTGTTGTAGTAGCCAACCTGATCTCACTGGAAAACGAAACAATGTTACGAGGTGACTATTTAGTATGAATTTGTATGATGTGAATCGTACTAAAACATACAATTAGAAAAAAGCAAGCATGAAGGCCCACCTTTAACCACACCCCTAAACATACCCTTCACTGGCCGTAACCAGATCCACTGAAAACGTATGAATAAGATTGTACGAATTCATTCGAATTAGCCACCAATTCACCAAAACGTAAAACAGTTATGATTTGCCATGAGCTTGTGTTGCAGGAGGCCAAGATCCTCCAGTGAGTCTGTTGCTGGGGTTTGTGTGCACATATTTGCACAACTGTCTCTGAGAATTCTCCAGCAAGTCATGTGTGAGGTTTGTGTGGTCGGGTTACTCGCTCTACTCTGAAGCCTATGACCATCTGTCTCCATATGACTCATTGGGTTGGCAGTGCGCTCATTTCAACATGGAGAACAAATACATGAATGCTAACCAAGCGGAAACCCCCCTGTCTCTCTCTTGAATCCAACACGGAAGTGACTTAAACTGCAATTCATCGACTGGCCGCTAGAGACAGGCTGCAAAAGAGTCAATCCCATGTTAAAATGCCCAACTTTACAGCAGATTTTTTTTTTTTACAGCCTGGTGCAAAAAGTAGTTATGGTCTATATAGCTAATTTTGCCCTTCATGACAACTGTGAGGGGGGTGATTTTTTTATACTCATCCTTTTAAATTATATTAAGCCTTAAAGTTCTGCATAATTAAGGGCGTGGCCACTTGAGTGACAGGTGGATTGCCGCTGATGTCACTACTAGCCGTTCGTCTGCTGTCTGTTAGCCGTCACCTCAGCTAATCCCGCCTCTTTGCCCATTTTCATTTATCCGGGAGTGACGCGCTACCAAGATGGCGACGGCCGGCTCTGCCACTTTGGGCTTCAAAAATGCTCTTCAGAAACCTAGAGGTGACGTCAAGGACACTACGTCCATATTTTTTTTACAGTCTATGATGCAAACACTTCTAGCTTCATATTTTGTTGCATTCTGAAATGTCTGTTCCCAATTCTTAAAGTAATGATTTTTTATGCACAATATGAGATACCGGGCAATTAGGGATTTTTAATTATTATTCTTATTGGCATCGATTGATATTGGATGTTTAATTGTGCATGCTCATTTGAAGTTAATATACATATATATATAAAAAAACGTATAAATCAGTAACACTGTTAAATGTAATCTTAAGAAAATAAAACAAGGTTTTCATACTTTACATATAATGTTGTGATGCCTAAATTCACTTGTAGCATTTTTTTTTGCACATAATAGTATAAACATTTTTAATTTCAGCAGTAACACTTAAAATAATTATCAACCTGTCAATATCAGCCAGAACTTGTAATATCTGTGTATCCCTAATGGAACATTCAGGGTACGTTCGCACGACAACAATGTACTAAAAACGGAAACGTTTTTCCTTTGCGTTTTTTTTTTTGCATACAGGCAAAAACATCGTCAAAGCGATCCCCGTTCACATAGATCCGCCAAAACGATTAAAAACGTTGTGTTATTCTACCATTCCAGTAGTTGGTGATGTCACTTTGTAAAGAAACACTACGCGTCTATAGACTGAACACATAACATGCATGCGTATGATGTCTCCGCTTTCACAAATTTGCTTTTTTCTAGTTTTCACCAAGACGATTATGTTATGTTTTCAAAAACTAGCGCACTTTGAGACATTTTCAAAAGAAAAAGAGTCTATTTTCTTATTGGTTGAATGACCTGCTATGTTAAAAGTGAAGCCTTTGCGTGTCACAAACGGCCACGCCTTTTAGGAGTAACAGTTGGATCTAAATGTGGGAAGAATAAGCCCTCTACATTGTGTTTGTACAGATTACAGAAGTCACTCCTAAAACTGTGATAGTTGTTTAGTTTGGCTCTGCACAATCTAGGCTACTTGGATTTAATGTAAATGTGGTTGTCGCTGTCTGATCAGAAATTCCAGTCAGAAATTGTAGAATGTGGTAGTCCTGTAAAAGACCAAACCCTAAATACATATTGAACCTGGCTTTGTTCTGTACAGACAAAGGAGAGACGAACCGGTTTGGTCGTGTGTGTGTGTGCCAATGTTGGGAAGTAACTAACAGAAGTAACAAGGCTATAACTTGGCATCTTTCAGTAGCGCGACATCTGTTTGAAAATGTGCAGCTTTTTCCAAGCTGTTTATTTCTAACATGTGCCAATAGGCGAGATGCTACACTGCTGCTTTCATTTCACGTTGAATTGCTTACAGTGGAGTGTTGATATTGTTAATTAAAAATCCAACAAAAAATTGTTTAAGGGAATTTAAATAAAGCTGTAATAAGTACAAATGATACATTTCATTCATATGTGAATCTCAGTGAGGCTATGATGCCTCAAAACACTCCAGTTGAATAGCCGTGGTGATATATTATGCGCAAAATAATTTTACATGTCTCTGGAAATGACCTTTGATGCAGCCTAGTCGTCACAGCTTCACATGGTAAAGAGCTGAAGTCGTAGTTTAGGTGTTTTTCAGGTGGACAAACACCTACTTCAGCTCTTTACCATGTGAAGCTGTGACGACTAGGCTGCATCAAAGGTCATTTCCAGAGAATGACTATACTCGGTGTAACAATCTATTCAGTTCAGTGAAGTGCAGTGGGGGTGGGTGGATGCGATTTGTGACACTGTAGTACTGATGACGATTTGTAAATAGACTAGAGCTCTTCAGAAACATGATTCTGGCTTCACATTTCCCTAAACCTCACTGCAAGCGAATACGCAAACTTTAATGACATCATTGTGAGTTTATAAATATCTGTCTGTTTTAGTGCGTCTCCCTGCACTGTGAAGCGGGTGTAAAACATTGACCCAGTTGAACCCAAACAGGATGATTCAACTGCACTGACTTTATACTGTCAGATGCAGAAAGGTTTATTTGGCTAAGAGTTGTAAATGCAGTGTTATAGTAGAGTTCAGGCATCCGGCTGTTGTGCTTTGTGTTTTTGTAAAGGTTAGACAGCATTAGCAGATAGCAGACTGTACATCAAACATTAGTGTCTAGTTCCCAAGGTTGCTCTCAATACTAGAGATGGCTAAACAGGGAAACTTTGACAAATGGATCATGTTACAATGTTTCTGCAAAATGCTACAATTACATAATTACTATGCTTATTAAGACAATTATGAAAGCTTACATTATTTGCAGGATATCACATATTCATTTATATGACAGTTTTGCATTAGTAGCAATAAATGCAGTAACTTATTTTGGAAGAAATTATGGTTGCCATGTAAATGCAAATTGTTGCCTTGGTAAAAGATTTTATCACTGTGTAAGACAATAGCAATTCAAAAATGAGAGGTTTGAATGTGGGAGGGATATCAGATTAATTATCAGGTTAATTATGGAAGACAAAGTTGGTATTGCAGACTCTTTTTTTTTTTTTCATAATTCCAACTTCATTTCCCGGAATTGACTAAATATCTTACTGTTGTGAGTATTTCTCATAACTGCAGCTATTTATCATAAATGTGACTATTTCACAATTTATAATTGCATGTTTATATAGCAAAATTGTGAGTTTCTCGTTGTGAATTTATATCTTACAGTGTGACTCGGTTTATTATTTTATCATGCTATTTGAAAGGTTCCTAATTTTGTTTTGGAGGTCTCCTACAGCTGGTTTACATGCATCCAAGGTCAAGAAACGCTTTAATTTTCTCATAATATACATTGCAGCATCACCTCTTTTCTCACGGTGCCTGAAAGGGTTCGATCAAGGATTCAGTCTCTCTAAATCCCGCCTTTCCGAGAGCCTACTTTGCTCTGATTGGTCAGATGGCCCAGTCTGTTGTGATTGGTCGACCGATCAATCTGAGCCCGAGTCCTAATCCTTTTGAAGTGCATGCAAAGTATTCTCAAAATGTCGACAACACGAACCAAACTCACCTAGGCTACAGTGTTTGAGGGCAGTCAAAGTAGACGTTGTTCGCTGGTAGCCAACAGCTATGTTTCTATTACCCTGTTTTTATGTGCATTTTGAAGCATCACATCAGAAACGAGATGGAAATGCCAAATTTCACGCTCGCTTGAGGTGGTTTTTGACTTGTGCGAAAAAGAGTTATTGTGAATAATTTGCCGGAGGAAACGCATTTGCCGAATAAATTCTGACGTAGCGAACATTAAACACACGTGACAAATTTGCTGTTTCCTCACGATGGGAATTCCTATTCCCTAAAAAGAGGGAAATAATTTCCAATAATTTGGCTCAGCTCAGTAATAAAGAGTTTACTTTTGTATACGGTTTGTGTATATATAGTATACAGCTCTCAGACGGGAAAAGACTCACAGTTCACTTAAAGGAGTCGGCTAATAGATTTGAACGACACATCACTATTTCCGCTGATGGTGTTTTATTTACTGTTGGTTAGTAGGTTACCAATACCACTGTCGTCGCCTCGAACAAGCTGATTGGAACACACATTTCGCTTTTTTTTTTAATTTTTGCGAACTTTGAAAACATTTGCTTCACGTTTGGATGGAAACCCAGCTAATGAAGACCATAGGCTAGCATTATGCACATTTGTCACAAACCTCGGTTGGTTCGAGGAGGAAGTAAGACTGCAATTACCGACAACTCGTTTCAGGCAGTTCAGAATCGGTTCTTTCTTTTGGGAAACAATAACTCCGTTAATCTTTGACACACTAGGTAATATCTGAGAAAGCATATGGGCTCCTAATGGACGTGTTCATGACAAGCACCATTCAGTGAATCACGTGTGGCTATTGTGTGCTGTGTGAGAAAGACCCAGATGGGTGTGATTTTCTGCAATAATACTACAAAGTGCTGCAGCACACATTGATTAATGTTACAGGCATTAAAGTGTAGACGTGTTAGGGTGTTTTATTACCACCGCTTGTGCTCTTGGGTTATGCACTAGCCACATCCTCTGTCGAAATCCTCACGTGCACGACACGTACATGCGGTGTGAAATGCATTGTGCTGAGCTGTTTCAGCGCAGTGCGGGGGTAGCGGGGGCGTTATTACATATCAAACAGGGAAACACTAGGATTCAGAGAGAGAGGGAGGGCGGGCGAGGGATGCCTGCGAGAGGAGAGGCGAGGGGTAACCCTCCTTTCCAGGCAAGGGATTCCACCACTGCAGTAATCATGTTTCCTGCAGTCTTTGTGCCGATGCAGATTTCCCATGTGCACGCGCTCTTACAAACGTGCTCCCCCAGAAATCCTTTCATCCGACTCCAGTCATCACGACACACTCTCTTGCTCTCTCCTTCTGTCTGTACTGAACCGCTCGGGTTGTGCTCTTGCATTCAGTCTCAAGAGCTGCAGCGGTTGAGACACGTTTTTCAAACTTGAACTATTTTTTACTTTCAATGTGAAATAGATTGCTTCCCGTAATAATTTGTATACACCCGTAAATGATAAAGCATTTAATTTCAAAATGATTTGCTTTTATGGGAGTTGATACTCTTTAACCAGGGTTATTATCGTTGGCTAAAACTAAAAGTATAAAAATACATTTCCATTGCAAATAATTTTGAACTATGATCTCCATCGCGGTCAGTGTTGGGGTAACGCATTACAAGTAACTCGAGTAATGTAATCAGATTACTTTTTTAAACTAGTAACTAGTAAAGTAACTCATTACTTTTTCAAATAAGTAATGCAAGTTATTTGTTTTCCCATTTATTCACTGACACCTTTCTTGTCCCCATGTTGAGAGAAATTGTGAGTAAGGTGCGTTGAGTGTGCTGTGCGAACATGATGGTTTTTGTAGTTCTAGAATCTAGACTAAATGTGAGCATGCATTTACTTTTACTTTTATCTCACTTGCACAAAAAAAGATTCAGTATTCCTCAAAATAAATGAAATCAGTGAAATACAAAATCAAAATACTATGTAAACCACCAATAATTAAATGTTAAATAAAAAAAAATATTTTTATGGATTTAATCTCACTTTATTGACCAATGTACTTGCTGCTGACCTTCGATGATTTATTTAAACCATAAGCAAAAATGACTTTAGATTTTTAGTTTTTATTGGTGACGTAAAAACTTTCTTCTCCTGCATTCTATTTTTCTGCAATCCAGAATGTCAGCACAGCTGAAAGGTTTGTTAGAGCTGCGCTATCTACTGTACACGTGTGAATTTGCATTTTCTTTAGCCTTATTATTTAGTTTTAGGTGTGAAAGGGCCTTTACATTTGCCCAAAAAACTACTTTTTGTTATTAAAAGAAAAACAAGCCAGGTGAGAAAAGTAACTAAGTTTCGCAATTAGTTACTTTTTAAGGGAGTAACACAATATTGTATTGCATTACTTTTCAAAGTAACTTTCCCCAACACTGTTACGCGGTTACGTTCACTGACGTAAATGTTTCATTTGTTTTTAAGCAGAAAAGAGATCTCATTTCGCTATTTGCACACGCTGTCAGAGAGATGGTTCTGAGAGACGCATGCACATGAACCCGCGAGAAGTGAACTGAGTTCTTTTTGCCGCCTAATTTAGCTTGAACGGTTAAACACACATACTTACAGTAAGTGTCAAAATGCCAGTATTCGCAAGTCTCCTCGTAAACAGTCATTCGTCTTAAGTGAAACACAATCATTTTTGACTTGAGTGAACGTAAACAGTTGAGAAACATAACGCGTGTGTAACAGTGATTTGTGCATTTGGTCTTAAAGTGACAGCAGCCTAATAAACCTGATGCTGTCTTTGCCATTAATGTCATTACTGTCTGATGTGTACAATAGAATGAAATCGTCACAAAGAAATTTTAGCAAAATAGTGGCATTCCCAGTGACTACAGCTTCCGTCTATTTCTATGACTTTTTTATTGAAGGGATAGTTGACCCAAAGATGAAAGTTGTGTCATCATTTCCTCACCCTCCTCACGTCACTCCAAACCTGTATGAAAGAAGGCATTTTGAGAAATTTCTCAGTGTTTATTTTTGTCTACACAATGGAAGTCAATGGGCTCCAATGTTCAAAATATCTTGTTACGCATAAGAAAGTCATACAGGTTTGAAACAATATGAGGGTGAGTAAATGATGACAGAACTTTCATTTTTGGGTGATCTTTCCCCTTCATTGTGATATCACTGGAGGTTTAGATTAAACTTTGTGTTCTGAGAGGTAACCGTAGAACATTTCTTCTCTGATTGAATTATTCAGTCACATTACTTTTTTTTGATGTACCTCTAGGAATTTATTCAGTAAATGTTTCCATCGTAGTTGATGTGCAGTGAGAGAGTGGCTAAGTTTTTTTCGACGCATTTTGGAAATTTTATTCACATCTTGCCGTTTTCATTCCACATTTTTCATGCCAAATTTTGCATGGAAACCCAGCAAGTGAGGTCAGGGATATTAAGCAGGAAGTGAGGTCAGGGATATTAAGCAGGATATGTAAGAGTATGTAATTGGGATTTGCTTACTAGGATAGTGCGATTGAGGGAAGAGATGGGTTGTGTGAAAGATGAAGATATTCAAATTCAAATAAGATATTTTTCCATTTGGAATAGCATGCACAAATGAATCGTTCACAGTAAGACCAGGAGCATTAAAGAGTGAATTTTAATTTACTATTGATTTCAACTTTCCAAGCACTCATGACGTGAGGCACTAAAAATCTGCTAGATATCAGAAAAACATCCGTCTGGCACAGTTGTACATTGACCAACAAATAAAAAATTGCACTGAGGGAATGCACAAATGTATTGTGTATTATGGTCCTCTCACATCTGCTTCCTCATTTCTGTCTCTCACATTCTCTCTCCTTCTCTCTCTGCCTGAATGACATCGATTCTACGGGTGCTGTGCTATTGACTAGCCCTCTGTTGAATATTTCAGTCGGTGTGTGAGCGTGCAGGGAGGACGGGAGGGGTTTTCTGGTTCCCCGTCTTCATTACACACACCACACACACCACACCACTGTGAATGCAGTGCCATTCATTTAATCCCACACAAGCTGTTCTCTTCTAATAACCAACTGACACAACGTACAGTGACTCCTTACAGTGCATGCTGTGTTGTTGTTTTTTTTGCGTTATTTTGCGGCATGAATCTTCTGTCTCATATTCAATTCATAATGCAAGCTGACAACTCAGAAAATATATTATTTCTTTTGCTGAGACCCTGATTCAGTGGCATAGGAAAGACTTTCAGTGTTTTAATCCTCTATCCACAAAAGACATTTAAGAGCAGCAGTGGCACCAGCTCAGAATAAGACCCAGTTCTCGATTCTTGTTCTTTATGTGGTGTTGCTGCTGAGCAGTGCTTTGTGTTATTCCCTGAGCTGAAAGGAGGACCTGATTTAAAAACAGTGGTAGCGGTCATTAGGGCTGACAAATCGTAAAGAAGTGTAAGTGTGTGGGTGTAACTGTTATGATTGTATTGTCTCTTACTGCAGCATCTGATCACGACACTAATCTAACCATTGTTTGGGCTTCACTTCATGCTGACTATCTATTACAGGTACCGTACATTATGAGAGTACACACTGTGTGTGTGTGTGAGACCTCCGTTGTGATGACAAAATCCACACAAATTTGGTAGCAATATCCGAAATCCTTGTACCAATTTTTGGTAACCATGAGGAAAACGGCTTACAAATCATACTAAGTGATGTTTTAGAAACTGTAAAAATGCAGAAAAAGTTTCTGTGATGGTTAGTATATAGAAGAGTTTGTACAGTATAAAAAGCATTGTCTATGGAAAAACCCAATTAAACATGAAAAACTAACGGGTGTGTGTGTCTAGTGCGAGTCAATGGGATATTATGCTGAAGTGCTTAGTGTCTGAAGCAGCAGTGTTATTTTAGTATTTATATACAATCATAGTATTTATATTTTGAATCGGCTTGTATTTTTAAATTTGAACTTTTTTTCTGTAAGTCTCAAAGGGATTTTTTCACGAGAACAATTTTTAAGAGTTAGTTTTAGTGGACATGGCTGCAGTGTTGTCTATATGGGTCCTCAGTTTAAGCCAACATGGGCTTGACTGACTGGTGAGGGCAGGAATGAAGTCAACATTGCTGACAGCCGACTGGCACAGCCCTGAGAAGGAAAGAGCAGCACGGAGAAGACTTAAGGTGATCAGAGATGCACTTTATTCTGTGAACGTGAACTGTACTGCAGTGCTCAAGAATAAGGATGGCCTGGGGCCAGTGTCAGAGAGTTTCAGCCACATGCCCTGTTGGGTCAGTGATTTATGATAATGTACTGTACATACATTTTTATTCCTTGCAAACTTGCTCCTTGCTCATAAACCTGTCTGCTAGGACAGAGGTTTGGAAAAAAATTGATTTGTTGTTTAGAAGTATGATAGTCTTAGCAGCGTCAATAGTCCTTGCACACTGAGTCCGAAATTCTTCGCTTTTTTCGTATTTGTCGTTCGGTGGCTCCGAATTGTCAAAACACCTCTCAAAATGCTTTTTACGGATGCGAAAAACGAAAAACCGATCTGAATTTTTTTATGACCGACGAAAGTTTCGGAAGCAGTGTTTAAGCGTGATTGACACAAAGTGAGGTATTTATTTTTTTAACATGCGAGAATTTCGGACTCTGTGCAAGGAGCTTAAAGGGGTCATCGGATGCCCATTTTCCACAAGTTGGTATTATACTTTAGGGTCTTCATGTAAAGTTTGTAACACACTTTGGTTAAAATTCCTCAATGGTTGTGTAAAACAACACGCTTTTTACCTCCTCATAAACAGCTCTGTTCACTGCGACCCATTGCGGTGCATGTCTCTTTAAATGCTTATGAGCAACTGCTCACCCCACCCCTCTCTACCGTGGGCCGTGTCGACACAAGACACGGCAAGTGCTGCCTTGACAGAAAGTATACAGAAGGCTGAGGGTGGAAATATATGCTAATACAGGACAGTCCATCAGTGGTAGTGGGCGGAGCATGAGCAATATGATGTCATATTGCTCAGAAAATTCAAAAACGGCTTGATTGAGTGTGTTTAGGCTTTTTGAGGATTAAAAAAGAGGAGTGAATGGATTTTTTCTTCATTGTATGGTGGTTGTGTCCACACACTGCAAAGACACATTTATATGGAAACACCATATAAAAGTGAATTTTGCATCCGATGAGCTAAAAAATGACCAGTCAGTAATGATTTTCCATATACGTCATCATCTTCCAGCAAGTGTTTATGAATTTACTGCTGCCTTGGAGTTTCACGTATAATTATACCAACTAATTATTGCAAATTTACCTTGCAAATACTATGGAAGTCAATGGGGTCCAACTGTCCGACATTCTTCAAAATAATATCTTGTTTTGTATTCATCAGAATTCAAAGAGAGAAATTCATACAGGTTTGGAACAACTTGAGTTTGGTGCCTTGTTGGTGTCTTCCTTGTCTAGATAGATAGATCTTTACACAAGGACTGACATTTCTGTGTCAGTGATAATTATTTGTTAAATAGCAAGTCAATGATTGCTTCACAGCTGAGCCTCCTCTTGAATTAACAAATTAAAACTGTGTGAACTAAATCTCCAGCAGGATCTCCTACACTAACAACCCATTATCAGTTCTTAGTTTAGCAACCGACACGCAGCTCTTGGCTAGCAACAGCTACCAAAATTGAGCTACAGAAATAAAGCAAGCAACACCACAATCTATTATAGACTCCAAGTGAGTTATCGCTTCTGCTCAATCTCTGCCATCTCTTCAGTGAATAATTGAAGGTCATCAACTTGCTGTGCTGTTGCTTGCTAGTAAGCGCTCCTACTCGACTTCAGTTTCGAACTGCGGGTGGATCTTGTGATTGCCTTAATTATAGGGATGCTTAATATTCAACAATATTATTGATCTGACTGTACTGACGCTGTTGTATGAGAACTGAACTGAGCTGGACAGTGACATCATTTTTTGCAAAGCTGCTTTATAGATGAAATGAGCTAATTTAATAATTGATGATTTTTACAATGGAACCGAATCAACACTGAACTGACTTCAGCTGAACAACAGCCGAAATGCATTATTTTCCTGTCATCTCTGTAAAGCTGCTTTGAAACTATCAGAATTGGATAAAGCGCTATATAAATAAAGATGACTTGACTTGATTTCCTTCACTCCTGTTGGTAGTTTCCACATTGCATCGCTTCTCATTTGCACAAAGCCGAATGTTGCTCAACTTTGTGGCCAGTTTCGCAAACGCCACCTTAATTCGTTACCTCTCATTGAAAAGTTATTCTGGTCTCTGCTATTCACTGTGAACACCACTTTAGACAAAGTCTGAGGAACCACATGGCATTTATGAGCGAGTTAATCAGAAAATGGAGAAGAGGAATTAGAGGGTATGCGTTGACGTCACTTTCCTACCAGGACACGCCGCCTCAGCCAGACTGAGTGGCAAAACATCCTTAAACATGACTGGATTTAATAGGGGAAACTGTGAAACTAGCTGCTACTCCAGAAGCTCTCATTGCAGAAGCTTGGAAACATTGTTTCCTGACAGGCCCTTAAAAGCTTGTTCTCCTTGACGCTCAGAAAGTGCAGATGCCAGTTCAATATGATTGGATCAGATGCTTTATGCTGGCTCTTGCCATTTATATGTGCAGAATGCATCAGACGGTGTATGAGCTGTCTGTTGTGTGTGTGAATCCGACACTTCTCTTTGTTTGTTTTGGTAAAGCTAAAGCCTGTTGTTTTTGTCTAAAGCCCCGTGACACCTTTTCACATTTTCAGTCGTAATAATGAAAGCACACATCACCCTCTCCTGAAGAGGGATTGACTCGTTATCTCTTCATTACTAATTAATGACTTTCCTCATCAGAACTGCAGCGACCTCCAGTCTCTTTCCCCCCTCAGGATCGGCCCTTTCACTTATTAAACTCCTTCGGGCCTCTGGGCTGTCTGTCAGCAGTCATTTGCCATGTCAGATCTGCTCTCATCATTGTGTCTGATTGGCACTGGCGTTGTATTTGGACATATTGTGGCGTTTTATCGACATGTGACAATCAAACATTGTGTTTGCGATGACAGTTAGGGCTTTAGATCTGTTGGACTTCTAGTTCTCACTGCAGCAGTAAACGCTCCAAATGGACCTTCATCAGTTGCATGGTATCTCAGTGCCACTTTAGTGTCAGTGTGAATCTTTAATTAAATCAATACAAATCGATATTTTTTTCCCAGAGATTGAATTCTAATAAATTAGCCTTCATTTGGTGGTACATTGGTAGAGGCTCATGAATAATTAATTTGTATTGATTCCCACCAAATGCGCCGGATTCCAAACAGCTTCAAACTGTGGGGGTTTTGTTGTTCTTGTGTTTTTTTTTTTTTAGATCTATTAAAAAAGAAATGGTCACACCGTATAGAGAGATTTTAATAAGTTGGCCTGTACATATGACAGATTGAAAACCTTGGCTAATAGACTAAAAAGTATTTTCTGACTAATTAGGGTGTTCAAACTTGGCATGTTTGGTTGGATTGAAACGAACCCTGGTGAGATTGCTCTGTTAGTGTGATTTATTTGGATAAGTGTGAAGGCTGCCATCTGAACTCTGGTCCGCACCAAACAAGCGGACTGAGATAGCTGAAAGATGGGTCTCGGTCCACTTCCAAGCGAACTCTGGTGTAGTTTGAATGACATATGAACGCAACGCGGACCAAAGACATGTAAATGAACCAAAAACATGAAGTGATGTCACAAGATGCGACCCTAAAAAGGACAGAATACTCAAGCATACCTGCTTTTTCTCATCATAGTCGCGACCGCATCTCCTCGCATCTTCATTTGTGTGTGTGACAGAGGGATTCCTCCCGCTGTTTTGACTACTTTACACATTTTATAAGCTCTTCACGAGTTCTATGTGGGCTACGTACAAACAACGAGTGCATTTTTCCCAACGAACAGGATTGTTTTGGATGTTCGGTAAGTTCTGTCTCGAAATATACGTCATAAAAGCCGACCAATCAGGTTGTGAACATATCCCTATGACTTTAGGATCGGTATCTTTTAGGTTCGGTGTTAAAATGCCAATGTGAACGCTAAGCGGACTGGGACTACATTGTGTTTTTTTTTTGGCCCGGACCAAACGAACCAAGAGACCCGAACTACAAATGTGAACACCCTTAATATCTTGATAACCTTTTAAGGTAACCGTAATGATGCTAGGTTGACATATTAACAATATAATATAATTTAATTTAACAATAACAGTTTAGTTAACTCAAAACTGTACTCCCCCCTCATGTCGTTCCAAACTTGACTCTTCTGCAGAAGAATAAATAGTTCTTGGCACTATTTTTCATGCACTTGTAAATGAGGACTGAGGATTTCGAGCTTCAAGCCAGACACAAAAACTCTATAAAGTGTCATTTTATGTGGTCTACATGACTTGTTTGCAATATTCCACATCTTCTGAAGCCACAACAAAGAGATTGAAAACTGTTAGGGTTGTTACTCACTAATCTTCTGGTTCTTGACTGTTAACGGCATCATTAGGTCAGAACTCAAGAATCAGATCGGTCCTAAAGCACCATTCAGGCAGATTGTGTATACTATGGACTAGATTCATGATACTTTTTAATCACACTTTGAACATGCTTTTGGTCATTTCCCATTCACTTCCGTTGTACTGAAAAGAGTGACCAGGGTATACTTCACAAATTCATCTTTCGTGTTCCACTGAAGAAAAATAAATTCATGCAGGTTTGGAAAAATGTGAGGAGTAAATAATGCCAATATCTTTATTGTGAACTCTTTCTTTTAAAGCTGTGGTTTTGAACATAACTAACTAACAAGTGGTCCACCATATCATCTGTTAGTCCAGCTGATCATCATCATAAACCGGCTTGGACTTTCATACTTGCCCTTGAAATTTCAGGAATGTTTGAATATTGTTTGTGTGTATAGATAGACCAACTGGCAACTGGGGTACAGTGCAATAATTATCCTTTCACAGATCTGGATCCTACGGTTGCACCAGCCGTTCATACGTTCTTACATAATTTGGAACAAAGTTAACGCTAGAGGCTTTGGGCCAGATACTGCACATTAGTGTGAGAACGCAATTCCCAAAAAGCGCAGATGGGAGTAGAAAGTTCTGTGCCTGATCTACTGACGACACGCAAATTAAAGAACACATTGCCAGGATCATTTCCATAATGACCAACGCAATCTACCAAGAGAAGTGGAAATTAGCGTCTGGTTTAAGACTCAGTTAAATAATGACACTCATACCAGTAAATTGACTAGCGTAAATCTTAGTAAATCACCTTGCATGATTCATTTAAATACTCTCCTCTCATAAATTTTGTGTCTGAAAGGAAAACCCCTACAAATGCCTATGCAATAAGGCCGGCTGCAAAAATAACTGTCCATGCCATTGTAGCGCCAATTTTTCATTGCGTGTCTTTAGTAAATCCTGACAGTAGGTTTTTAATGCCAAAAGAGTGTTTGGCGCTGGCTCAAGCTGTTATTAAAAATCTGGCCCTTACTACTAAGTAGATTGTAACTAACTCGCTACTTTATTCAGTAGCACCATTTGCTCTTAAGGCAGAACATAACTAGTAGCTCATAAGCACTCCATAATGTAATGCCTATAACATGACATTTACCATGGGTTATCCAGTTGCTGCCTTCAAATACGTGAGCAGAATTGTGTTAAAATGCTGTGAATGTCAGTTTATCAGTGATTCTAACTTATTTTGCCTCACGTAACTAACGGTACAAATGCTTCCATTCAAATACAATAAAGCATGAATGACAAACAGAAATTGGTAAATTACATTCAGAAACTGCATTCAAAATGAATAAGGCCCAATGAATAATTACTGAAACTGTTTTCTTCAAATCAATGACAAGAAATGACACATAACATTCTCTGTCTTAAAATGTGAATGAGTGCAAATGTCAGCATTATCATGTCTAAATGCCTGTCAGGTAAAAACAAGAGCTTACTGATGCATGTCAGTCAATCTGCTGTTTTATTCCAACCTGTTACTCCTGGTCAGAGGTTTCTGTATTTATTTAGTTTATATGTAGAGCTACATTTCAACTAAGATTAAGGGTGCAACGCAAAAATATGTAATATTGCGTAAGGTGTAACTTAGGCCTTGTGGACCAACTTGTGGACACGGGTATTTTTATAACCGGAGTTTTTCCTCCTGCGTTTAAAAAAATCCAGTCCACACATTCTCGGTTTAAAAAAAATCTCTGTCTACATGAAAACGCAAAAACACGCTATTAAGCGATGTCAAGAGCACGCCACACCAGCAGGCGGCGATATAACTCTAACCGTAAAGCCACGTTGGCCAATCAGAAGCCTAACAAAAAGTTATTACCGGTTCCGGTAGGCGGATAACTGCGCACACTCTGGCGCCGCAAGGCAAAAAGCCCGGTTTTACTGTCTACACGACAGCACTGTAACCGGCGTTTCTGAAAATCCTCACCCTGGCAGGGCTTTTCAAAAATGTTCGGTTTCAGTGACCTGATACTGCGTTTCCGTGTGGACGAACCGCGTAAAAAAAGTCAGTTATAAAAATACCCGTGTCCGTGTGGACAAGGCCTTAGTGCCCCTTTACGTCAAAACTAGGCTTAGGTGGAACTTACAAACAGCTGGTTCAACTGGCACCTGATCCCTTGTGTTTTGCATCTAAGCATGTAGGTTACAGTAGAGTGAGTCATTTGCTTACAGTAGGGAGCAAGTAAACAGTCGCTTTTAACCAAAGCGAATCTACTAAAGGGACAATCCACCTGGAGCAACCAAGTGCTCAAGGGCACAATGCTGATAGCTCATGACTTGTTCCACAGTTGTTCCCTGTTTGAACAAGCAACCGTCCCATTACAAGCCCTGAGGTTTGACTGCTGCACCACATGTGACTCGACGCGAGTAAATCTGCTGTGCGTATTAATGCTGTGGAGTATTTCAGAATGCTGTCAGGTTAGTGAGGCTCTGTGTGTGGGAGGAGAGTCCGTGTGTGGATGCGTGATGCGTGGGCGGAAATGTCGAGAGCTCTATTTCAGGAAGACATGGAGCGGCTTGCGAAACACGCTGACAGAAGAGTATGGATCAGACCTGTTCACCTCAACACTATTCGGACACCAGGTGCATGCTTAAAGCACGCTTAAACGACCACATCTCCGGACATTCTACACCCAAACACACTGCTGCTGTTAACTCAGCAAACTGTGTGTGTGCTCGTAATGCTGTGTATGACAAAGGTCCCTTGAATTCACATGATCTCAATACAGAATCCCCATTCAATTTGGCCACAACCCCCTCTCTCTCTCTCTGCTCTCTTTCTCTCTATATTTGTCTCGCTCGATGTGGTAATTGTGCTCTCCAGAGGCACAGTGGAAAATGTGATGTATTTTCCCTCGATTCAAAGCATGTGGGTCCCTTCTGGCTGCCTTTCACTTCAGAAACGCCCAACTGCTGGTTTGAGACAGAGGGTGTTCCGTCAGACTTCACTGTCCACGTGTTTTTCTGCCCAACCCTCATTTGCATACTTTTTTCTGTGGTTCTGGTATTTATGTTGTTGTTGTTGTTGCATCAAATGCAAGCAGCATTTTCAAAGTTCATATAAGGGTTAGTTCACCCAAAAATGAAATTTCTGTCATTAATTACTCTTTCCAAACCCGTTTATCTTTGGAACATAAATGAAGATATTTTTAATGAAATCAGAGAGCTTTTTGTCTCTCCATTGACAGCCTACGCAACTACCACTTACTCTATTTCGCTCTTTAAATTTCGCTGAGCAATGGTAAATGTGACTGCAGCTTTAATGGGATAGGGCATAAAGGCATCATTTATCACCCTTCATGTTGCACTTTCTTTAGTTGAACATAAATGGAAAAATATTTTTTGAAGAACATCCTGGCCATTCTTTTCAATACAATCAAAGTAACTAGGGAACGGGAATTGTTCGGACCAGTTTGGTGGACTGGATCAGTTGATTCATTGAATAGATCTGACTCAGATTGTCAACATTAACTGTGGATAATGACTGGCTCAGTCAGTTTCTCACACAATGCTATCATATGAAGACTTGGATATATAGTGCAAAATGTCATATGGGCCATTTGTATGATACTTTTTTTTGTCACTTTGGAGAATGACAACCCCTGTTCTCTTTTACTCCCATTGTACTGGAAAGAGTGATCTGGATATTCTATAAAAATTAACCTTTTGTGTTCTACATAAAAAAAGTCAGGTAACAGGTTTAAAATGACAAAGTAAACAATAACCAAATTTCCATTTTGTGTGAACTATTCCCTCAACTAGTCCCTCAACTAGTCCCTATTCCTTGACTACTGTTGTTGTTTCATTTACCCAGAGTATGGACCTTAGTCACTTTTGTTCTTTATCGCACCTGTTCTTTGTCAGTGTTAAAAATAAGAACTCAAAATGGTTTAACAGCTTCATATTTTCCATGATTCAGTCAGTGGTTCCTGAATTGGTTTAGTGGTACTCCAAACACGCCTCTGTGTTTGTGTGTATCCTTTGTGTAGATGTTCAATACCAGTGTGTTGCTCAGTGCCAACCCCCATCACATTTCCGAGACAAAACATTTCCATTTATCCCCTAAAGGATTGTTTTAGATCAGACACACACTGTAACGCATACAGCAACTACTTGAAATAAAAAAAAAAAGCCCATCTGTGATCTCAACACTGTCATATCTCACACTCTGCAGTCAGACAAGCCTGGACGAATGGGGAATGTCTACTATTATATAAACAGAGTAGAATGTGCAAGCAGTTTAGTAAGAATGTTTGTGTAGCTGTACTGCTTAATAAGATTCAACAACAAATTACCTCCTTTTCTCTCTCTCTCTCTTGTTGTAGGGCTGGAAGGGCTCCCCCTCATGGCAGGGTCAAAGACTACTGTGTTCATCCTCTTCTACAGAAGGTGAGTGTTCATGTTCATGTTGTTTATTTGAAAACATGCAAATACATGTGGGTTTTTGCATCACTGAGATGGTTTACAAACTAGTGCTCTGCTGTAACCGCATATTTATGGGTCTCAGAAGCGTGTTCTCCATTCGGTTTTCTCTTAAGACATTTCAGAAAATTGTTTAATAAAGAGTTCAAAGCCTTGAACCAAACCAACAAGCTAGCTCTGAGAACTTACCGTATACTCAACAAATAATAATTGACATGAAGTAAATATTTGAACATCTGGGAGAAAAGACTAAGAAACTTAATGTAACAAACTTAGTTGTATCAATTGCAAGTGTAATCAAATTAAATTGAGTCTAATTTGTATATCTACTACTGTCTTTTATGCTCTACATATCCCAAAATGCCTTAACTAGTTAGCCATTTTCTTTGCGTCGGGACGATCTGTCGTCAATCTGTCATCTCGTATAGTGTGTCGGTGGACAACAACAATGTCACGTCAGAAAGACTAGCATGTTTAATTTTTTTCTGGTCCTCTACGATGAGTTCCATCACATCTGTGAAGTTTAAACAATAAGAGCACAGAAGCTCTTCCGTACACACCTTTCAAATATTGTGAAACGAAAGGGAGACGTTGGTATTGGTTGCTATTAAGTGAAATTATACAATATGCCTTTATGATGTTTCCTCGAGTGGAAACACAACAGAGTGAAAAAAGATAAATGCTGATTATGGATTCGATCAATAGCCTCTTTTCCATCGTCTGAACGGTTCTGAGAACTGTAAGCAATGGTTCCAGTTATATTTCCACTTGAGCTTGGTTTGGCACGGCACTATTACCAACCGTTCTCAGTCTGGACTTCTTAGCACGGTTAGCCATACCCAAGTGTAGTGACTTCGCCACTCAGGATTGGTCACTTGTCTGTTGCCTGGCTGCCAGTTTCTCTGTACATGGCCAAGCGTGCTATTTGAGCGAAGATAACGCAAGTTCATTAAATTAAAAGAAACATCTGAATAAATGCTGGCGGTAAGATAACACGCCGCTTCGGTAGTTTGTTTATGCTCTTGTTTCCGGAAGTCAGTCGCTAGTTCCGCCTTCTCTATGACATCACGCACACCGTTAAAGATGACAAGTGATGATTAGTCGGGAAACAACGTGTAGTCTGACATGTTTAAGAGTCAAAATCGCATAATCTGACACACTGACTAGCTTAACAGACAAAAATATTGTGTAGTCTGAACCTGGCATTAATCGACACTACTGTAGAGTCAGAAGCAATTCCCATTTCTATATAGGATTGTTGTTCAGGATGTGACTTTTCTTCACTTTTTAGGGCGTAGTATAAGTAGGCGAATTGGGACTCAGCATGTTTTACACACCTGTCTCTGCAAACGTTTTCCAAACAGGTTTTTATCATTATGTAATGTAGGAACTTTGACTCATTAGCTGCTTTTACATGCACCCAAATCAACCAGATTAGCCTCTTTTCCACCGTCAGGCAAACCGTTTTTGTTGCTTAACTCATGCCGATCTGACCTAGCTGGTATGGATATGGTTTTATTTTCCACTGTGGGGAAAATCTTTGGAATGTAATTCAAATGCGTCAGTCATTGCTTGTGTAACACAAGAGTTGTTTCTTCTAATTTTATTATTAACTTGCGTTATCTTCGCTCAAATAGCACGCTTGGCCATGTACAGAGAAACTGGCAGCCAGGCAACAGACAAGTGACCAATCCTGAGTGGCGATGTCACTACACATGGGTATGCCTAACCTTGCTAAGAAGTCCAGACTGAGAACGGTTGGTAATAGTGCCGTGCCAGACCAAGCTCAAGTGGAAATATAACTGGAACCATTTCTTACAGTTCTCAGAACCGTTCAGCCCGACGATGGAAAAGAGGCTATTGATCGAATCCATAATCAGATTGATGGCTCAATCAGACTGAAAGCCTTCACATAAACACCTCAATCAATCCAATTGAGGTCAATCCGAATGAAATTTCGATCGGATTGAAATTGGTGTTGTAGACCTGAAATAATCTGATCAACGGGAAAAAAATCAAGCATGTAAATGCTTGAATTTGACTATTTTCTCAATCAGATTCAAAAATACCTTGCACACTTATGAACATGCATGTTTGTTTACTTCTTGTGTCTTACAAACTGGCCAGTGGAGGAGACTGAATATTTACTGTTTGCTAAAAAAGCTCTTCTGACATGCACTTTCAGCCTTTTCTAAAGAGAAAGCTGACATTTATTTATGCTTACGGTAGCTCCGGTGATATTATCACGGTTGCTTTCTCTGATTCTGTACGCCATGACTGGAATACATGTAGTGCACAAGTAAATAATACATGAATACAAGTAAATAATATATTAAAATGACTGCATGTAAACAGGATTTTTATTTGCTTAAAACTGAATGTTTATCTTTCTGGATGACATATACCCAACATCTCAGCAGTACCGGTAGATTTTACATTTTCACAAGTTTCTAATTTTGGAAAAATGTGACTTCACTTGGCATTCTGTCGCATTTTCCAAACTGACTTTCGAGTTAGAATGGAATGCAAGTTTTGGCTAGTTCGGTTAACCCCGTGCTGTTAAATGCCATAACTTAGCCGTTATTTGGATACAAATGCTGTTCACCATTTATGAGCATTCAAAAATAGATATGTATTATGATTACTGTCATTAAGATGAATGAGAAAGCTAATAAATGGCACTCTCTCATACCTCTTTGAACTCAGCACGTAGTGCTTTGTGGGTAATGTAGTTCTGTTGCCCCAACTACAATGCTTTAGAGTAGACCTGACTGGATGGGTGAGGGGGTCAGTCTGCATGAGGAGAGCAATGCATCTCTGTGGCACTTAGATAGATTATACCCAGCAGGTCAGGAGAGGTGAAGACATAGAGGAGTATGAATGTGGTGGACTGTTAAACCTGTGCACTGAAGAGAGAGTGATTTACCTCACAGCGGATTTTAATAACAGTTGGATCATGACACGCTGCATCAGAGCAGCTGATTCAAAGCTTTAATGCCATCTGTGATCTTCTGTACTTTAGCTGGCTCACTAAAGACTCAATACACATACATCCTGACCAGTGTTGAGGAAAATAACTCGCCAGGCTACAATATACTCAGTGTCATTCAAGCTGTGTGATTCTTTTTTCTTTTTTTTGATTTACAAATAGAAGTACCTAATTCAAGCTATATAATAGGCCAATGTCTTTTTAATTAAATTCTAAAATCAGAGAAGCACAATCTCAGTTAGGGGAATTGCATCTTACTAGAACACACACTGTCTACAGCTAATAAAACAGAAAAGATCCTGAGTGATCATTGAAATAAACCTTCTGAATAAACCAATTTGCTAAAATGAATCTTCCAATATTAAAGTTAGTTTAAAGCTTTTCCCTGAAACTCATCCTGAATAAAATAAGGCCATATGGAGTCCCCCCCCCCCCCCCCCCCCCCCATTATATATGTTAATATATAATATATTATATATGTTAATATATAATATATTATATATGTTAATATATAACATATATAATATATTAACATTATATATGTTAATATATATATATATATATATATATATTAACATATTAACAGTATGGCTGAAATGCATTTTTTTTTTATTCTGTGTGGTCTTTTTACATTTTTCTAAGTTCTGTTTTTATTTAATTTAATACAAATTAACATGAAACTTTAATCATTTAAATAATGTTTTAAGATGCAAATCAAATTAATAAAAAGAAATTTGGCAAACAAAGTGCTGCACATCCGAAGTTCACCCAAAAACTAAAATTCTGTCATTTTCACACTTCTATGGAAGTCATGGAGCCCATCAACTGTTTAGTTACCCCTATTCTTCAAAATATCATCTTTTGTGTACAGCCGAAGAAATAAATTCATTAAGGTTTGGAACGACTTAAGTGTGAGTAAATGATGAGTCACACAGAAACACGCAAAACATTCAGACTTAATATTTAAATAGTCTTTTTGCAGTTTAGTATTCACATAATCAGAAACGAGTGTATATCTCATCTTATTCATTCCTTTTTTATGACTGGATTCCGCAATTCCATCCGCATTTTCTGCATAGTGGAAATCATAGGGTCCTAATAAAACTACAGCCCTGCACATGCCCCTGACAAATGCTTTTTGAGTCATGGTGCCAAAGCCGCTGACCCATCTTTCGTCCCGCTCGTTTTGATGTGAAAAGGCAGTTATGAGAAAGAAATAAAATGCCTCTGCACTAGCCCCTTTAACCGACTGGTCTCACTCTCAAACCAGGAATTCATTCTGGCGAAGCTGATGCAGAACAAAGCCAGACTGCATAATACTAGTTTTCTCCCATTATAATCACTGAAGCTGGAAATGTGTTCAGTTGACACACATCCAGTACATAATATGAATCACATCGCACAGAGGCTCCAGACACTTTATTTTCCCAGTCTGTCTAAAATGAGATCATTTTATTTAGATTTAGAAAGAGTAAATGGTAAATGGACTGCATTTATATAGCGCTTTCACAGACCCAATGGCCACCAAAGCACTTTACATTTTGCCTCACATTCACCCATTCACTCACTCACTCATACACCGACGGCGGGGTCAGCCATACAAGGCGCCATCCAGCTCGTCGGGAGCAGCTGGGGTTAGGTGTCTTGCCTAACCCCATGGACACCTCAACACTTGGTCAGGTAGAACCGGGGATTGAACCACCAACCGGTTTGTAGACAACCTACATGAACCACTGAGCCACTGCCGCCCCAGGTAGGATCCATCACCATGGATGAGTGAGTGACACTTGAAATGACTCCAGTCTTCATCATCCAGAGACATCAGATCTCACTGCAGAGCATCACGGACCCCCTCAGACTCCTTAAACTTAACGACTGCAGTAATGAGGCAGTATGTAATGGGGCGCTGCCAGCCCCTTGGCGAATACGGCTTGCGAAGGATCAGAACTGTACAGTCTACAGGACAGCTCGCAGGGACAGGAGATGCACTGACAATAAACTGTGATTTACAATGACATCCAATGACACCACAGTGGCCGGCTTTGCTGTTCGCTCAGGAGATCAACATAACTTGACCGGCAGGACCGTTGTAATGCTGCAGTCGTTTGGTGAAAACTCCCATCATTCAACAAGGCCCTGTTGTTCTCCCTTACTGTCACTACAATACTGCCCCCTGCTGGCCATCAACTCCTCTATGGTCCCTTACACACTCCAATACACACTCTCAGCACTCCAAATCTTTCTTTTGCCATTTAAACGTCTAAAAAACTTGCTTGGCAGTTGTTCTTTCTGTGGCACAGTTCAAAATCATCCAAAGGCTCTACCCCGACACTTGATTAGCTAAGGAAAGGATACATAAAATGCTTGTACGATTTGGTTACTCCACATCTAACGACCATTTCTTTGGCTATTGTGTCCGCAGACGTTACGGTGGTGTATCAGAATGGATTGCCGGTGATATCCATACGTCTGCCGTCCCGACGAGAACTCTGCCAATTCACCCTCAAACCCTTGAGCGACACAGTGGGCGTTTTCCTTCAGCAGCTGCAGGCCGAGGACAGGGGCATCGATAGAGTCGCCGTCTACTCTGAAGGTACAGTACATCTCTGACACTACTGTGGTTTTCTTCGCATTAGAAGCTGATTTGTCTGTGGATGGTGTGTATACAAGTACAGCAAAACTCTAATAACTGGCTAAAATCAGCTTGTAATATGTTAATGGACAGATTGACTAAACAGGGCAAATTAGCGTGAGAGCGTAATTGCAAAACGGCGCAGATGGGAGTGGAAAGTTCTGCGCATGATCTACTGACGTGAAGATGCGTACATTTAAAGAACACAGACGCAGTCAGATCATTTCCACAATGACCAATGCAACGCGTCTGGTTTAAGAAGTGCTTTTTTTTGGGCGGTAAATAATGGCGCAAAAACCAGTACATTGACTAGCGCAAACCTTAGTAAATCACCTTGCGTGATTCATTTAAATACTCCCCTCCCATAAATGTTGCGTCTTAAAGGGAAACTCCTACAAAAGCAATAATGTCAGCCGCAAAAATAACCCTTTCAACGGCTTTTCAGCGCTCATTTTCCACTGCGTGTCTTTAGTAAATCCTGACAGTAGTTTTTTAACGCTAAAAGAGGGTTTGCGCTGGAACAAGCTGTTTGTAAATCTGGCTAGATCTTTCTTAGATCTGTCACATTAATTTAAAGCACCCCTGCTCACTAAAAGCATACCTCTAACGTAAGTGTACAGACAATACAATGATAACTGAGTTTTCACTTTTGGGTGACCTATCCCTTTAAGAATAGTTAATGTAGTATTGTGCATGTAAATACTGTCATTGTTCGCAGTTCTAAGGGCAAAGTTAAATTAAAATTTAAGTTATTATCAGTTTGCATTTTGCAGTTTAATCCACACACCGCAGTTGAATTTGTGGCTTTATCTGAAGTGTTTAATTGATAGTACATCTTTAATCTAATTGAGGAACATGAATCATTTGTTCTCTGTGCAAACTGCATGTCTGCTCCGTTTCAAGCTCAATTATTCCCGTGTGAGAGGTGCTTGAGCCTGTAGATGAGTGAGAGAGGTAATCCGCTGTCGTTCACCTCAGACTGGAAAAAAAACTTCTCTTCCTGATGAGCATACTAACACACAGCAGGAAAACCTTTGTGATAAGCATTTAGATTGGCTCTCGTATTTCACAAGCATTTCAGAGAGAGGATTGCGGTTGAGACTGTACACTTTCAAGCACCTCTAATTTCCCTCTCTTTCTCTCGCTCTCTGTAGATGGAGCAAGGATAGCGTCCTCTACAGGGATTGACATTTTACTAATGGACAGCTTTAAGCTAGTCATAAATGACACAACACACCTGGTGCAGCCACCCAGGAGAGGTGAGTTTGCCCTGCTGCATTGTGGGTCATTATGTGCAAAACTTTGCAGAGGTCCAGAAGAGTTTTTGATATTCTGTTGGCATCCATTGCAGATCTGCTACCGCACGAGGACGCAGAACGATTGAACGACGTCAAGCTCTTGGTGCAGCAGCTCTACAGCACTCTGCGCATAGAGCATCATCAGCTGACCAAAGAGAGAGAGCTGATTGGACGACTGGAGGACCTCAACTCGGAGCTTCAGCCCTTGGAGAAGGTGTGTTGTGTTATATGTCAAAATATGTCATGTTGACATCAAAAACGGGACTAATTTATTGCCCTCATTCTGAAAGTCTTTTTTTTTTTTTTTTTTTAGTCTATTTTGCACAAAAAGAACGTAGGCACACACAGGTGTCCTGTGGAAGTCGTTTCCACCTCAGAGTAAACAAATTAAAAAGGTTACTGTAAGAAAGTAGCAATTTTAGGAAATGAAGTTGCATTACGGAAAAAGCCACATTGCAAGATATAAAGTTACAATTACAAGAAACTAAAGCCCTGTTCAGACGGGAATTGTTTCTCATAGGGATGTAAGGCATTTGCAACATTTACAGGGGTTAGTCAGTCATTTTATTGTCTGAATACAAAATGTCGCTCTCTTCTCCCACCACCCGCATAAAAATCCCTGGCCGAATTACCTATCGTTTTTGGACACACACCAAGGTCATGTGATAATATAAACTGCCGTCCAAATCCACATCTTGGAGTTTGCAAGAAGAGATCGATTCAAAATTCCCCATTTAAATCCTTTTTGACCACTGCCGAGCACCGTACGCACGGTAACTGTTGCGCTTCGTGGAAGTTTGCATTTTAAAGATGTACACTTTTATTCGGGCAACTGAAATGCTGGAAAGTACAACCCCATTTCCAGAAAAGTTTAGACATTTTCTAAAATCCGATAAAATCAAGAATCTGTGATTTGTTAATTCTCTTGAACCTTTATTTAACTGACGAAAGGACAAAGAAAAGATTTCCAATGTTCTCACTTACCAACTTAATTCCATTTTGTAAATATAAACAAATTTGGATTTTCATGGCTGCAACACACTCCAAAAAAGTTGGGACAGGGGCAAAGTAAAAGTGAAAAGATTATTGAACAACAGCTGTTTTGAAACAGTCCACAATGTCAGGTGAACTGGTGACCGGTGAGGGTGTTGTGATTGTGTATAAAAGGAGCATCCACCCAAGGGCTCTGTCTTTGCAAGCAAAGATGGGTCATGGCTCAGCACATTTGTGCCAAATTTCGTGAGAGAAGTGTCAAACAAAACAAAAACGCATTTCTCAATGCAAGATTGAATAGAATTGATGTCTTTCACCATCTACCATACATACTATTGTGGTTCGTAGGATCACAGAACTGGCTCCTCAACCGTAAATAAATGACCATCTGAAGTCATGAGTTTTATCACTGAGGTGCCATGCTCATTTTTACAGACTTCCACAAGAAACAATTACCATCAGAATAGGGCTATAGTCACAATTTCAAAAGGCATATTTAGTCACAGGGAGAATGATATAAAGTTGCAATTACGTGAAACAATTACAGCTGCAAGATATACAGTATGTGTCGCAGTAATAGTTGTTAATAGCAATGTGCGATATAAAGTCACAGATATTTTTTGTGCTCTGTGGCAGCTTCAGGCTTCCATTTGTATCCAGCAATGCTACACCGTTAAGAAAAGTTCAACTTTATGCAAATGAGCATAAATGTGATGCGACAGCTGAAGTGTAGACAGTGGAGCTCTCGTAATCTTCTGTCAAAGAAAATGGAGAAGTTAATGTGACTGTAAGCAGTTTCCCTGCTCTGTATGATTCGTCTCTGCCCACATGCAGAGATATAATAATAAGTCATACATGCATTATAAACTGCTGATGTTTGTGTACATAGTCTTTTCCCTGCATTATGTAAATTTACAGTATAGATCAAGATCAACCAACATCTCATTTGTGATCAGATTTTCAAAAGCTATGGCCAGTAGTAGTTTACCAATATCCTTATAGCATCCAGTAGCAGAACAGCCAGTATGATCAAGAACACGGCCAAAACCTCAAAAAGTTGCATTCATCTGAGGAGACGAGCACAGAACCAGTGTACTGTACACTCGCTGCTGTTTGGAACACTGGTTCTGTGCTCGTCTCCTCAGATGAATGCAACTTTTTGAGGTTTGCAGGCATGTCTAACTTTTGGCTGTTGTTACTGAACATCTAAAAAGGTATGTAAAAATGTGACATTATGAATTTATGTACTCTTTCTTATTAGTTTCACCAACCGCTGAAGCGCACACACAGGATTGTGGGATATCACAGGGAGGAAACATCTAAAGTGATACTAACACACATTATCTGATCACAGCTGATAATTAATCTGAAAGTCTAATTGCACAGTAGATTGATTGTGGAATAGAGGCTTTTTACACACTGAGAGCTGCATAAATACGGCTAATTTTGTAATTGCAAAGTTCTGCTCAAGTCAACTGAGACTTGCCTTCGGGTTTTTTGTTTGATTGTTTGTTTTGTTCTTCCAGCATTAACCTAATAACGCAAACAACAATTTCATTGAAAGCATTGACCGCTCCACTGACTTTTAAATGGACTACAGTTTCTTTTGCATTGTATGATTATTATTTTTTTTTTTTCTGCAAGGATCAAAAAGACGTATTTATTTAGTCTTAAAAAGGAGGGCGCAAAATAGACTAAAATAGCAACAAACAAAAACATGCTTCCAGTTTGAGGAAATTAACATGACATATTTGGATTTACACTTAGCTATTTGGTAACACTTTATAATAAGTACAGTAATAAAGTATTTGAATATAATTTAACTATTAGTTTATAGTTTTATATATATATATATATATATATATATATATATATATATTAGTGCTGTCAAACGATTTAAATATTTAATCGCGATTAATCGCATTAATGTCATAGTTAACTCGCGATTAATCGCACACTTTTATCTATTCTAAATGTCTCTTGATTTCTTTTTGTCCCATTATTTTTTTCTCATTTTAATGCTCTTATCAACATGGAAAACTGGATCGGCTTGCTTTGCGCAAATGTTTTTTATTGAAAACAACATTGGCATATACTGTGTTCAATTTCACACTATCATTCTCACTTGGAGCAAATAATCTCTCACACAATGTAACACTGTCCATCAATAAAAGGGTGAAAGAAATAATGACGAGGTCCTGATATTGACGAGGGGGCGGAGAATTCGCATCAGCTGTGTGTGTGTGTGTGTGTGCTTGGCCATCAATGGTGTTTCAGACTGGACGTGCTGTGATGATGATAGCTCAGTTCACAACGACAAAACACACAGATCACTTTGGTCTCGTCAATGGAACCATTTGGCAACTTTTTAAAAGTAAACTTTCCATTCAGAATCTCATTGGCATCCATTTCGGCGTCTCGCGCTCGTCATCCACTCAAAACGTAACGTTAACCTACTATTTGGCCGGCTCGCAGGCCCAAACAAGTGTGTGCGGCGTGCCTGTTGTTTTGTTTCCGGTCTAGCTAGATCCGCTTGCGCTTTGGTCGACGAAGCAACAAAACGTCCTCGCGCGGCGCAAGCCATTGACATGAATGGGTTTCATAGCGCAGCGCCCCACATGCCGCGTCCTGTTGCAATTAGCATGTGAAAAAAACTACAAAGTTTGCTTGGCCAAAAAGACCGTTAATCGCGCAATAAAAAAATTAACGCCGTTAAAATGGGTTTGCGTTAACGCTGTTAAAAACGCGTTTAACTGACAGCCCTAATATATATATTAGGGCTGTCAAACGATTAATCGCATCCAAAATAAAAGTTTGTGTTTACATAATGTATGTGTGTGTGTACTGTGTATAATTATTTTGTATATAAATGCACACATGTATATATTTAAGAAAAATATGTTATTTATATATAAAATGTTTATATTTATAGAAAATATACATTATATATAGGCTACATTCAGTCTATATACAGTATATACATGCAAATATTTCTTAAATACACATGCATGTGTGGGTATTTATGTATTAAAAATAATTATACACAGTACACACATATATTATATAAACACAAACTTTTATTTTGGATGCGATTAATCGCGATTAATCGTTTGACAGCCCTAATATTCATAGTTAATATATAAATATGCTTACTATATATATACGCATGTATTTTCAGCATCATTACTCCAGTCTTCAGTGTCACATGATCCTTCAGAAATCATTCTAATATGCAGATTTTCTGCTCAAGAAACATTTCTTATTATTATCAATGTAAAAAACTGTTGCGTTGCGCTGCTTCATAGTGTTTATGAAAACCATGATGCACTATTATAAAAAAAAAAAAAATGAATACTTATATTCAACAAGGATGCATTAAATTGTTTCAAGTGACAGTAAAGTAATATTACTGCATATTATATATTATTATTAAATGTATATAGTTACAAAAGATTTTCATTTCAAATAAACGCTGTTCTTTTGAACTTTCTATTCATCAAAGAATTAATCACAGTTTACACAAAAGTGTTAAGCAGCACAACTGTTTTAACATTGATAATAATAATAACCATTATTATTAAATGAGCACTATTAATAATTCATAATACCGGTTATTGAGCATTAAATCAGCATATAAGAAATGATTTCTGAAAGATTATGTGACGCTGAAGACTGGAGTAATGATGCTGAAAATTCAGCCTTGCCATCACGGAAATATATTTTACATATAAATGTATATAATCTATTTTATATATAAATATACATAATCCCATGTCATTAATAAGGTGCAAAGAAAAGCACTTCAAATGTATAAACCATAAAAAAATTCTTGTTAATGATTTGTCATTTTACTTTTCAACATGTAGCAAAACATGGCACAAATCTTAGCTGAGAACCACTGTACCTTTAATGCTAAAATCCTATTTTTTAGATGTTTGTAAAATCGAATGTAATCTCCTTTCTCAGGTTAAAGAAGAACTGTGTAAGAAAGCCGAGCGCAGGACTACGTGGGTGCTGTGGGGTGGGATGGCTTACATGGCCACACAATTTGGCATTCTGGCACGGCTGACCTGGTGGGAGTACTCATGGGACATCATGGAGCCCGTCACGTATTTTATCACCTACGGCACTGCCATGGCGATGTATGCTTACTTCGTGCTGACACGTCAGGTGAGCAGCTCCAGCTCTTTATCTCTAGATCAGTGGAATTTCATAACGTCCCTGTGAATACAAAGGTGCCGAAGCGGCTGGAGATCTGTCTAACCTCTCTGCCGTCGTTCTCTCACACAGGAATATCTTTACCCAGACGCCAGGGACAGACAGTACCTGCTGTTCTTTCATAAGGGAGCGAAGAGAACACGCTTTGACATTGAGAAGTACAACAAACTGAAGGATGCGATTGCCGATGTAAGCTAGTGCACAAACAAACATCATCACTCTTTTCAGTCTCTTAAAGGAACAGTTCACCCAGAAATGAAACTGCCATTATGTACTCACTAGACGTGGTGATTTGGTAATATGGTTTGTCACAGTAAATATTATGTACAATTTGGTATGGTGGACATTTAATAATACAGTGAATCAGTAAGGGGATAATGTAGATCCAGCTGGTTGTTATCGCAGTATAAACCCCAACCAAATAAGTAAATAATTAGACACGAAATATTGACTTGACTTGAAATATTTTATTAGGTTTTTAAACGCAAAACTTCCGCGAAGAGACCTGTTGCTAGCAAGCGTCAAGTTCAAACTAGTCGGACATTTAAGGGATACGGTACATACCACTATTATGAATGGTGACTGTAGAAAGCAAAAGCCGAATCCCGGACATTTTGGGCGATCTAGAAATCCCGGCCGGACGCATTTTTTTAGGTCCAAAAAGAGGACATGTCCGGGAAAAAGGGGATGTATGGTCACTCTAGACAGTAGTCCTTTTCCCCCTGAACATAGCACACACCGAACCGAACTGAAACAGTGAATGTAAAACAATGATTTAAAACAAACTGTGAGTAATTTGAACCGTTACACCCCTAACTGATAATAAGAATCCTTATTAATAATTGAGCTTCAAATCAGCATATTAGAATAAATTCTGAAGGAACATTTAACACTGCATAGTCTTCACTGTATAAATTAAACATAGATTAATCCTCATTAAAGTTACAAAAGTTATTCAGTCAAAGGCGGCGAGTGATTTTTCTCAGGGTAGATGGCAGCAGGTGTATATTAGGCTGCTGTCACTTTAAGAGCTAATGTGGAGATCCAATATACTGATGCACGTGTGCTGACACATGCACTTTCTCAACTGTTTATGTTCACTTATGTTCAGGATACTCATAAATACGGGCATTTTTAAGCGCAAGAAGACATGAAAGAGAGTAAATTCAGTATTCGTGTATTCAGTATCTCTGGGCGCGCACTTCGGATGTTTGCGCACAGGAAACTTCCCACACAGGGAATAACGAATTGAGTTCACTTTTACGTCTTCTTGCGCTTGAATATTGCTTAAACTTTCGCGACGATGCAGCACTGGCCTGTAAACTGTCCCGAGCTTCGTGTTCTCACAAAATTGTTGATGCTACCAGCCAACTGGCGAATGACACCGTTACATAAGCCGCGTTTCCCCCAAAATTACCCCGAACAATTTTTCCGAAGAACTTTTTTCCCCCAGACCTGTTGCTTTTTGCATTTCCACTGCGGTTTTAAGTACCGTGAAGATTAGGCAAATTACTCGGCATGACTTAGGCAAATTGGTTGAAATGTAATTTTTATCAACCAATCAGAATGCAGCATGAACTCAATCTGAGTGTTCAGTGCCAAAGTCTTAGCCCTGAAAGTTCCTGAACTTTGAAAAGGACTCGCAAGCAGGGACTCTGAGGGAGGGGGGGGATTTTGACCCGGAACTTCATTTAGACCCTGGTTCCTGCGGTCGAAACACACTAGGGGCTTTCGCACCGGAGGAACCTTTTCAAAGTTCCTAGAACTATTGGCGGAAGTACCCGGATTTTGGCGTCTCATTTGGAGTTTGGCGAGTGTTCATTTTAGCCATCTGTCAAAAAAACCCAACCTTATAGGACTTTATGGGTTACACTTTTAAGATTGTTATGGTGCGTGTAATTTTTGAAGCTCTTATTTTTTTAAAGCTTCTGATTGCTGTCTGTTTTTGTTGTACGGAAAAGAGCAGTGTGAACATTTTCTCCAACATCTTTTCCTCAGACGGAGTTGGATCTAAAGCGTCTACGAGACCCGCTGCAGTTGCACCTCCCTGTCCAGGAAATCAATACCAGCAAGGACTGATGAGAACGTGAAGCCCTTTCTGCCTCTCGCTCTTATTTCATTCACTTCTGCCTCTTTGCGTTTCGTTTTCTGTCTGTCTTTTTGTGTTTTGTTTTTATCTCTACAACCTCAATGAAAAACCATATCCACAGCAAGCTTCTGAGATTTATTATTCTCCTTTTTGTTGTTTTCTTTAATTTGGTAAGTCTATGCAGAGGAGAAGAGATACAATTAAATGAAATGGCAAAACTACATCCATGAACGGATGACAGATGCTTGCGGATCAGGCGCCCTCGTAACGCTACAGGACCACACAGAGAAACACAGCTACTTCAGACAGGAAGTTGGTAGACTGGGATTCAAACAGTACATCACTATGAGACAATGACCCCACGTCTTGCATGGGACACAGACTCTGAGGTCTAAAAACCATCTGCCCTCGGGTTGAACAGTTTTTTTTTTTTTTTTTTTTTTCACATTGGAGTACTGCTGATATCCCTAACTCTGACACTTTGCAGAAGAGATTTCGGGATGTGGTGCTCTTTTCCATCTCGGGAAAAGATCCGTTTACCATCGAAACCAGTCCTCTTGTGGCTGAAACGCTGCATTGACACCTGTGCCCAAGAGCCTAAGCTTGATTCCTTTCTCGCTTCCTGTGCGGACATGTTAAGAGCTGAAGGCAGACCTAACAGCTAAAATATCACTGTGTGTTCTATTATTCCAAAAAGAAAAAAAGAATCAAAGAAATGTTGGCACTTTTTTTAAAAGCCATATTATGTTTATTATAATGATGAAAAAAAAAGAAAGAAATGAGTAGAAACCTTTTCTTTTACTCATTATTAGATGACTTTATTTGTATTTTAACCATGCCACCAGACATTACACACCTGCAGATGCTCTGATACTTTATTTTCCGAGATTCCCATCATCAAACGACGCTCAAATAGTTTTTTTCTTTCTTCAGAAAATGATGTACCCGTACACACTCCATCGGTTTTACATTGTGATGGGAAACGCACATACACATGCTCGCTTGGCAGATGGATCCTTTTTTCAAAAGGTCGCCTCTTTTCTCTATAAATCTTCTTTGGAAACATCATCAAATGGCATTTTCCCACAGTGCCTCACAGCATCTGCTGCAGCGTGCTTGTTACTAAACACCTGTTTATCAGACGCATTTCCTCATCGAACGGTCTCAAGGCAGGTCACTGTGTAAAATGCGATTTCTTTTTCTTGAAAAAAGGTTCTGGATGCAATCGATTTCCCATCAGTCATGTGGCGTTTTTAGCTGCATATATCTGCCTCGATATGCCAAGTCTTCTGGAACGTGCAGAGATTGTGTAATATTTTAGATCTAGAATTAGCGTGTGTTTTGCACACTTCGTGGCATGCTATAGAGAGAGATCGTCGCATCCTTTGTCTATATGTACTATCTTTAGCCGACAGGCCTTAGCAATGATTCTGGCTGGGTTGAGCTGATCATCGACATCATTTATATATTATATTAATTATACAATTATGAAAACAAAGTTTCCCTGTGTTTCGACAGAGGTGGTCACCCAGACTGTTTGAATCTGAGGGATGTGAAATCAACTTGATCCTTTGATGTTCTCTAAAAAATCACGTTTTTTAGGCCATTATCCTGACCCATAGTCTTGTTGTGTCTTAAGGGTATTCCCTACGCACTCGGACCCCATCAGAGAAATAGCTCTGTGAGTCTATAGCAGAAGTCCGTCCATTATGTCAAACTGTCCATGTTTGTGCTTATGGTCTTCATCAAGCGTTTTTGAAGCCATGTTTGTGTCTCTAGAGGCGGATGGGGCACAAGAGTTTCAAATCCCCTTAGAAGCAGCATGTCTTCATTCTTACTGTGTGTTCAAATATTACAGGGTGAGACTCCAGCCTACAGCTTTGAAAGAAAGAACGTTAAAAAGATAGTTCATCCACAAATTTTCTTTGAAACTAAAAAAAACAAACTATATTATACACTGTATACAGCGCTGCAGTGATGACGTATTTGTGTATGATAACCCGGACGTAAGCATCACCTTCGTAAACTCGACAAAACCTTTCTTCTCAGTGTGATGTCCCTGACAAACCCCAACATTGTTAGAGATGTTGGGTTAGGGTTAGTTCACCAAAAAATTAAAATGATGTCCTTGTTTGCTCGCCCTCATGTCTGAAGATATTTTTAATGAGATCTGAGAGATTTCTGTCCCTCCTTTGACGGTCTACGCAACTACGGTACCATTTTGATGCTTCAAAAAGTCCATAAAGAGATCGTAAAATCCATATGAATCGGGTGGTTTAGTCCAAATTTTCTGTAGAGGCTCGATCGCTTTATGTGACGAACAGATTGAAATTAGGCTTTTATTCACATATAAACATTGATCAGCAAACATAAACAGAAGCTCAACCGTACTTGCTTGAAAACGAGAACAATCCTCATTGGTTCTTGCTGAAGCTCAAACGTGCTGCGTAACACTAGAATGAAGCTCATTGGTTCTCGCACGTCCATCAAACATGTTTGAGCTTCTGTTTACCATATCTAATGTGTGGGTTGATGAATGTACATATGTGAATAAGAGACTAAATTGAATCTGTTCATCATATAAACTGTTCGTGTCTCTGCAAGAATTGGACTAAACCGCTCAATTTTTCGAAGAAGAACTTGCGGATTTAGAACAACATGAGCGTTAAAAATGATGCCAGAATTATCACTTTTGGGTGAACTAGCCCTTTAAACTATATCAGCAATACCCCTTATGTCGTCAAATAAAACGTAAAAATGTTTTGAGCTTGTGTTCACCACAGACTTTATTCCAGGCATTTAACCAAAAACCCATTGACTTTAGGACAGTGGAACTGGGATTTGACCCACAAAATACGTCACCCCTGCAGCACTCAACTCCAAGTCTTCTGAAGCTGTACAGTACAACAGCTCTGAGGAACAGAATGAAATCTTTTCCCTTCCCCCAAATCCTGAAATGTCAGTCATGTTCTCATTCAAACACTGATGTTAGTTGACCCAAAAATAAAAAATTGTACTTATTTTCTCGCCCTCATGTCATTCCAAACCCATTCATCTTCGAAACACAAATGATTGTTAATATTCTCTCAGCATTTTCGTCCATTCATTGAAAGTTCATGCAACCAAAACTTTGATGCATCAAAAAGACACTGTAAATCCATGTGAATCGAGGTTCAATCCAAGTCTTCTGATGAGACACGATTGCGTGACATGATGAACTGATTTCATTTAGGCTTTTATTAATATATATATACAGCACACATACATGGGACTTGAATTAAACTACTTGATTCATATTGATTACCATCGTTTTTGTACTTTTTGATGCAGCAACATTTTTGTTGTGTGGACTTGATAAAAATGCTATCCTCATTTGTTGTTTCAAAGATTTGGATGTTTGGAACGACATGACGGGGATGTCAGAAGTTTCATTTTTGGGTGAACTAACTTTTTAAATTTTAAGTCAGTTCCTCACACAAAGCTGTTGTAGACTTCAGGAGACCTGGAATATAGCGTTTGAGTCATTGACTACTTTCATAATGTTCTTTTTGGAGCTTGACAGACATGATCACTATGAACTGTGGTTTAATGGAAAAGAGCTACATCAACTGTGACAATTCTTCAAAATTGCTCTATTTTGTATTACAAATAATAATAACAGCCTATGGCTTTAAATGTGACATTTTTAGATGATTTCCATTTTACTATTCATTTAAACAGACATTTTTGGGAGGGAAAGAACAATCCAGTTATTATGAACCAAACTGTGGTTTGCGGATGTTGCACATCTGGCTAAAAGTGCAAGTGTTGTGATGGAGGCCCGTCAGCAGTGAGTCTTTGTCTTTGGTGAGGAGTTCTGGTCAATGGGATTTACCCAGCATGCTTGACTGGATTACGCTGTCATTTAACACAGCAAGACCTGAACTCTAGGTGGTTATTTTTAAGGATGACACAAGCCTTATAACTGCATTATATGCAACCCAGCTGGTTTCAACGGAGCTGCTTCTCTCTTTTACCCGAGTTTGTGTGTTTTAACAGGGTTTATCAGATCGCACATAAACTGAAGTTCAAACTCTGTTTCCATCAATCTAGTTGTAGCTAATGAGTAGAGGATACTTGCACATCTACCATTAGTCCTGGAACAACTTTGTGGCGCATTGCTGACCCTAAGCATTAATCGCCCTATAGGAAACGATCGACTAATTATATGAATCCTAAACCTTAAAATCTGACTGGTTGAATGTGATGCCATTCCAGGAACAATGAGGATGTTGATGGAAGTCAGAATTAAGGTCACTGTGCACATTTGTGACAATGTGGTTTTAAAACAATGAAAGTTGAGCAACTTCTTGTCTCATGATGACGTTCATGAATTTTATATTCGTGCATAATCTTCGTCCATAGCAGTCCAAATAATTAAATCCATCATAAGCCAAAAATACATCCATTCTGCCTCACTTATGTGATTTAACAGTCATAAATTCAACCCGATACACACTCTGAACTGTTATTGTAGGGCAAAAACACATCTCCTACTCAAATAAGCCCAGTACACTGACATCCCTTGGCCGTCTAAGAGGTCTTGGGCCTGGTCTTTATCTAATACGTTGATTTAAAAAAAAAAATATATTGTTATTATTTTATTTGTAGGGTTTCTTTTTGTTTCAGGTTTTTTAAAAAAAAATATATACAATATATGGAATCTATTCTAAAGCGGGTGTTGCATGAATGTATGTTTACATGGGGAAATTATATATAAATGAATCAAAAAAGCAAAGATTATTATGAATGCTGATTGCCGATTAACAGACTCCTGGTTCATCAAGAGTTTAGTTTTTCATCCTAGTCCCAGTGGCCCTCCGTGACCTCATCTGCGGCACAGGCTCTGATTGGTCAAGGTTCTCTCCTACATTGTCTTGTTTTAGCCCGTCTTTGCTCTCTCTCTCTCTCTCAGTCTCGATGCTGCTGCTCGACCGCTGCAGTGCTGCCTTTATTCTAAACACTGACCTGAGAACAGAGAGTATGAAAGACCTGAGCGCACTATATAGTGTCCTTCTCTAACACCCCTTGCTCCGCCCATTTGCCCCTCTTTCTTTAGCTCCTCATTATACTCTCACACTGATTATGTTTTAGATAAGTGTATTATTTTAAAGTTTTCTTCATGTGCACTTACTATGATAATTATATTTCGGGGGAAAAAGGAAATGGGTGACTTTGAATGAAAAACGTTTTTTCATATTCTTTATTTGTTGGTTTTGTCATTGGCATCGGATGCTGTAATGTTAGAAGACTTTAAAAATGACAATGTAAAATCCTGTATCATTTATGAAATGTGTATAAAAGAGAAATGTAATTCAATTATCAATAAATACTTATCCAGTTTTGAAGCCGGTATTGATTGATTGATTGATTTAAATACCAAGCTATTTATAGGACAACATATAGTATGGCCTAAACGCATATCGAACTATGGGGTAAAATGGTCTCTTTGAATATTTTTGTAAATTAAAAGTAAATGCACATTGTTCTTAAGGGCGCCGTCTTCCCTATTACAATTCAAAATGCTGGATTTCCTATTATGCCTTCATGTCTGCAGTGCTACATGGTATAATCTGTCTATAACTACATACATTAAGAGGCTACATGGAATATTTTTTACTTTTAACTCATTTGTGACACCACAGGACTACGTATACAAGTGTACTGCGAAAGAAATTGTGACCAGTTAGGACATATACACTTTCATTTACAAGGGCAGGTGGGTCTAGATGTCACAAGGGCCTTTTTTCTGTAATTATAAGGAAAATAAATGTCCAAAAACACACTAGCATACAAGAGTATATAATCAAGGTAGGCTGAAAGGTTCGACTGTCCTTTTTTATTTTGCTTTACTTACTTTAATGTCAGGTCAGGGCAAGTGTCACATGTTTTATACGTTGCATACTGTTATACAATTTAGTAACTATTAACTGGCCAAAACAACAGTTGGTTTATTTATTTATTTCCTGTGGCAGTCATTTATTTTATTTATTGTTAATTTATATTTAATTTGTTTTTCATGAATTTAGTTTTTGGCAATTTACCCTATACAGGTCCTTCTCAAAGAATTAGCATATTGTGATAGTTCATTATTTTCCATAATGTAATGATAAAAATTAAACTTTTATATATTTTAGATTCATTGCACACCAACTGAAATATTTCAGGTCTTTTATTGTTTAATACTGATGATTTTGGCATACAGCTCATGAAAACCCCAAATTCCTGTCTCCAAAAATTAGCATATTTCATCCGACCAATAAAAGAAGTTTTTAATACAAAAAAAAAAAAGTCAACCTTCCAATAATTATGTTCAGTTATGCACTCAATAGTCAATACTTGGTCGGGAATCCTTTTGCAGAAATGACTGCTTCAATGCGGCGTGGCATGGAGGCAATCAGCCTGTGGCACTGCTGAGGTGTTATGGAGGCCCAGGATGCTTCGATAGCGGCCTTAAGCTCATCCAGAGTGTTGGGTCTTGCATCTCTCAACTTTCTCTTCACAATATCCCACAGATTCCCTACGGGGTTCAGGTCAGGAGAGTTGGCAGGCCAATTGAGCACAGTAATACCATGGTCAGTAAACCATTTACCAGTGGTTTTGGCACTGTGAGCAGGTGCCAGGTCGTGCTGAAAAATGAAATCTTCATCTCCATAAAGCTTTTCAGCAGATGGAAGCGTGAAGTGCTCCAAAATCTCCTGATAGCTAGCTGCATTGACCCTGCCCTTGATAAAAACACAGTGCACCAACACCAGCAGCTGACATGGCACCCCAGACCATCACTGACTGTGGGTACTTGACACTGGACTTCAGGCATTTTGGCATTTCCTTCTCCCCAGTCTTCCTCCAGACTCTGGCACCTTGATTTCCGAATGACATGCAAAACTGAGCAACAGTCCAGTGCTGCTTCTCTGTAGCCCAGGTCAGACGCTTCTGCCGCTGTTTCTGGTTCAAGTGGCTTGACCTGGGGAATGCGGCACCTGTAGCCCATTTCCTGTGCACGGTGGCTCTGGATATTTCTACTCCAGACTCAGTCCACTGCTTCCGCAGGTCCCCCAAGGTCTGGAATCGGTCCTTCTCCACAATCTTCCTCAGGGTCCGGTCACCTCTTCTCGTTGTGCAGCGTTTTATTGCCACACTTTTTCCTTCCCACAGACTTCCCACTGAGGTGCCTTGATACAGCACTCTGGGAACAGCCTATTTGTTCAGACATTTCTTTCTGTCTTACCCTCTTGCTTGAGGGTGTCAATGATGGCCTTCTGGACAGCAGTCAGGTCGGCAGTCTTACCCATGATTGCGGTTTTGAGTAATGAAACAGGCTGGGAGTTTTTTAAAGCCTCAGGAATCTTTTGCAGGTGTTTAGAGTTAATTAGTTGATTCAGATGATTAGGTTAATAGCTCGTTTAGAGACCCTTTTCATGATATGCTAATTTTTTGAGACAGGAATTTTGGGTTTTCATGAGCTGTATGACAAAATCATCAGTATTAAAACAATAAAAAACCTGAAATATTTCAGTTGGTGTGCAATGAATCTAAAATATATGAAAGTTTAATTTGTATCATTACATTATGGAAAATAATGAACTTTATCACAATATGCTAATTTTTTAGAAGGACCTGTATAGTATATCCAAAAGGTTAGTTTGTTAAATGAACATGCATCTTTATTTCCCTTTATTTTCATGGTCCAGATGTTAAGGTACAACTGATTTTCAAATCTAAACCTCTTTCTCTGAGAAATAGTCACTTGAGTAAAAAGCCCTGGTCTCCACAATGGCATCCACAAGTTTAGAGCCACGGATTTAAGATATTTCTATTCAATTGCAAATTGTAGTATTACCATTTAAGTAAAAATGTTCAAATATTTTCCAGTGGCAGTGAGCTTTGTATTTTTGCTTCAAGAAAAATGGTTTCAAACAATGCCAAAACAACTGTTGCAACATACATTCTCCACCACTAAAACACGATGCTCAGCCAATCAAATGACTGGATCTATCAGTTTCCATGTGGTATTGTAGCAGTAAACGGTTTGTTTCTAAATGAGCTGCAGCACTTGTTTTAGAGTCATATTTACCTCAACAACACCTTAACCTGCTCAATTCCTCAGTTCTTCCTACATTTAGCTGGACTTCTTACCAGATATTAGGCTTCTGTTTGTACACACTGCACCAGTATACTCTAAACTACATTAATATCCAATCAAATACCCTTAAAGATGTTTCTTCCCTCCCTAAGCAAAGAAAACCAGATAGTTTTTCTCCCATGATTCTATCCTTGCAGAGTCTGCATTTACTCTGTGACTGATCTTAAGCAACAAGGAAACGGGATAACTGGACAGCCCATTAACTCTAAAAGAGACTTGACACATTCCAACCCATTTCCCTTCTTTACTTAAATGAGAGGGGGGAAAAAAGCTCTGACCAAATTGACACATCCATGCCTGTTAAGATCTCAGACTTGAAAAGACCAGCAGCTCCTCTCCAATTTGTCAATCTCCTCTAGACTTTCCGTTTCTGTGATAACCTTCAGACACTTTCCTCTACTCTGTGCTAATGATACCAATGATTAGAACATTGTCCTGTCTTTCCTGGGCTGCCGTGAAGGACAAAGGAAAGACGACAAACTTGACAAAGTGCAAACCAAAGCCGGACTGATTACTGACTAATAAATGGCTTAAAGAAATAGTTCACTTCAAATTGACCCCTTGCAATATAAAAGCAACCTAAAAGTATGATAAAAATGACTTGCTTTAAAACTGATTTAATTTGTGATTCAGTAATTGTTAAACGATTGGTTAAAATATAAAATAATACATTAATAACTAAGTTTTAAATTTTAAACTTAAATATTGGTCTGTTTCACAAAGCTATTGTATTGTACTGTAAGCATGGAATGCAAGTCACGTGAACTACTTTTATTGAAATGTTTTGCGTTTTGCGAGCAAACATAATTTTTTTTGCGATGGAACGCAAAGTTTCTTGGGGAGTGCAAAATATTTGCGAGAGAACGCAAAACCATTGACTTATTATTTTTCCTCCCATTTCATATTTTTTTTCACTACCATACAGTGTTGCCAGATGTACGATAATTATCGTATTTGTACGATAATTTTGACCTCGATGTACGATCAATAATGAAAAAAAATCCCATAATGTACGATAATTTCAGAATTTTGTGACACTTCAATCGGAGGTCATTGTAATCATAGTGTTTCTCGGGTAATACTCATTGATCTAGCTGTGGATCTAGCTGTGGACCCCCCCGTCAACAATCCAGTAAACCTCACTTGTCTAAATAGCTGTTTTCTGTCCGTTTGACTCGTGTATGATAATTTTCTTCCAAATACGATAATTTTGAGCTTCTGGTACGATACTTGGATATTTCCAATCTGGCAACACTGCTACCATATCCCCGTAGGGGCTCCATACAAACCCAATGGTTGGGGTTCAAATTTTAATTGAAAAATTTAAAGCAGCGGTTGGGTTTTATCCATATTTGACCCAAACATGGGTTGAGACAACCCAGCATTTTTTAGAGGGTATGTTTTCTAATCTAAGTGTTGAGCTTCCTTGGATACAGTCTGACTTATAGGCCAAGAACACCAATAGGAAGTTCTACAGAGAGCAGGAGATGAATCTCCGCCTGAATGTCCTAACACACTATCTACTAGAATGCATCACATCTGCTAATGTAGGCGGTTGACTGGTGTTGGGTCGGATGATAAAGGATTCTGGATGATGTATCAGGGTGGGATGGATAAGCCGGACTCCAGTAACAATGAGAGGATGGTCCTGTCTCTATCCGGACGGGTGGGTTTTCATAGACGGGGGACAAGAGGACGGGAGAAGGGGTCAAGTTGAGATCGATGTCCTGTCCATGGGAAGACGACAAACAAATTATTTACAGTCATTGTGTTAGACACATCCCTCATATAGTGACAGAGATAACAGAGTCCACTATTAAACCACAAAGCTCTTCCACAAACTGAAGTGTCAAGACTGGAATGACAAGGTATACGTCTGTGATTTTCTCACTAAATAAAACCCTCTCTACCACTGGACATGCTTTTCACTTTGGTTGTTCTTTTACAAGCTGTGAGTACTGCACAGGCCATAGGTAAGCACTCTGCTTATTATTATTAATATAATGTGCTTATTACTTGAGCTTCATTCTAAAGGATGCCATTTTGTTATTGTATTGATATAACCACATTTTTCTGAAGGACATGTGACTGGTGCTTGTGCAAAAGTCATGACCATCATGATAGAGTGTTGTGGGTGGTTGCTAGGGTGTTGCAATGCAGTTGCTAAGGTGTTCTGAGTGGTTTCACTGTGTTGCTATGTGGTTGCTAGTAGGTATTATCTTATACTGGTCCTTCCCCAAGTCTTTATGATATTCTGGTCTCTAGATATGGTTCAGATAACTCCTTCAATGAAAATCACAAATCGAAAGTATCGCACTGTAGTTATTGAGTTATGTTTAATATGAGCAATAGTAATAATGATGTTTTCAATTGGCAAAAACATTTAATAACAATGTAAAAGATATGGCTGACTAACATGGAATGGGTTAATTTCCTCACACATGACATCTAAATTAGGTTACACTTTATTTTAAGGTGACATTGTTTCAGTGTAATTGCATAAATAAGAACTGAGGGTAACACTTTATGGTAACACTTTATTTTACGGTGTCCTTGTTACATATGTTACATGTACTTACTGTAGTAATAACAGTACATTATGCATAATTACATGCAACTAACCCTCAACCAAATCCTAATCATACCCTATTCCTATAGTAAGTACATGTAGTTACTTAATATTACTCTGTACTTAAATATATAATTACACTGTAACAAGGACACCTTAAAATAAAGTGTAACCCACTTTATTTTACAGCGTCCTTGTTACACACGTTACATGTAGTTACTATAGTAATAATTATAAATTATGCATAGTTATATGCAACTAACCCTACAACAAACCTAATCCTAACCCTACCCTATGTGTGCTATCTGGGTCAGGGTTAAGGTTGGGTTTAGGGTTAGTTGCTTGTGATTATACCTAATTTACTGTTATTACTGTAGTATGTAACTTGTGTAACTACAGTAGGTCACCTTAAAATAGTGTATATTTAACTGTAGCTGTAAAGATAAAGATTTTTTAAAAGATTTAAAGATTTTTTTCTCTCGGTCAGTAGAGTTAAAAGGAGTAAATACTTCAGTTAATATTGTATTGAATTAGAATTTTGAATCGGTAACACTTTATTTTAAGGTGAATTAGTTACACGTTACTACTTACTATAGTAATAACAGTAAAGTAAGTATGCATAATTACAAGTAGTTAATTAATATTACTCAGTACAATGGAACTACGTCACCTTAAAATAAAGTGTAACGTTTAAATATTCTTTAAGAAATATCCTTAATTTCAGCATTGTTTAATATACCAAAAGATACCCAAGAAATCAGCAATGTTTGAAGTTATAAAGAACTCTGTGTGTGTAAGTGGATATGCAGCAGATGTAAAGCGGACATGATTTATTATAGCGGTGTCCAGGAATACAGTGTTTACAGCAAACATTCTTGACCTGAACATCCGTTTCTCCTTGACCTCCAGCTGTTCTCGTATCAACTGAACATCCCTGATAGATAACCCTATCTACAGTCTGCCTGTGCTGATAACTACACTATTATTTACATTCAAAGAGATTTTGAGAAATGTCTTTAAGTGTGACATTAGTCTTTACTGCTGTCTTACAAGGCAATATTGCAATAAACCTCTAACCCTAACTACCAAACTTTGATGCACAACTGATGAATGATACCACATATCAACGGACATGTAATGAGGGGGTGTTTCATATCAGAATATCAGAGACTGATGGGGCTCTAATGCTTCAGGCTAGTAAACAATCTCCTGCAACCATTCTGGACACCCAGAAAACACTCAGAATACCTTAGTAAACAAACGGAAATGTCCTGGCATCATGGTGGTCATTTCCTTCAGAAAATGCAAAATACACATTTAAATGCATAGATCATGTGTGGAAGGCAAATGTCCATCCACTTGAAGGTGTTTGAGTTTGCAAAGAAAGCTCTCTGTTGTGATGATTTGGAGATATGGCCAGGGAGAGTTGATTCTAGGCCTGTATAAATTCCCCGTGAACAGGGAACAGTGTGTCGTTGCCAATTTTTATTTGAACGGAGTTGATATTTTACCGTGGAAAGGATTCTTTATGCCTCATCAAGCGGCTGAATCCTGACTAATGGTCATTCACACTTCATGTTGCTTCATTTTTCATTTCCACATGGTCCAGCAGAGCAGCTTCATATAAAGACCGAACTCATTTGTGGGGAGTGTTAGGGAGAGAGCAGCGGTGCAGTCCAGAGTATTGATTAGATGAATTTTGAAATCTACCTACCAACTGAGGGAAAATAGTTTTGCACTGACAGATTTTATATTCTCACTATAGAGTGCAAGACTTCTTCTGTACTGCTTTAGTCATCTTGCTCTGATTAAAAACACATTCCTCGCTTTCCTCAAACCACTTCTGAAAAACCTGTTTAAACCAGCATAAATTTCCATGATGGTCCTGAATGGTTAATCCCTGTTATTGTTAGTTGATGGTGGTCTAGCATGTGCAACAAAACTTAAAAACTTGTTGATCAGCTCGTCTTGCTGGTTAAGTTAGTTATAGGTTAAGTGTGTGATTTCTTGCCTCTAGCATCACCAAATATTAAACATATCGATTTTTCGGTAACACTTTCTATGAAGACCATGCTTGTAATGAATTATAGCTCCATTCATACTTATTTATAAGTAACTATTAATATTTTATAAATACATTTATAAAGACTCATTACGACCTATACTGCAGTACAAGAACAATTATAGTTACGTTTATATTATTTTTATAATTACTTATAAGTAGGGCTGTCAAATGATTAATCGTGATTAATCACATCCAAAATAAAAGTTTTTTTTACATAATATATGTGGGTGCACTGTGTATAATTATTTTATATATATAAATACACACACATGCTTGTATATATTTAAGAAATATTTTCATGTATATACTGTATATAGATTTATATATAATTTATATTATATACAAATATAAATATTTTATATATAAATATTTTTTTTTTCTTAAATATACATGCATGTGTGTGTATTTATATATATACAAAATAATTATACACAGTGCACCCACATATATTATGTAAAAAAAACTTTTATTTTGGATGTGATTAATCGTGATTATTCATTTGACAGCCCTACTTATAAGTCATGCATTTGTGTTTTCAATGCGCATGCTCATATTCCATTATACACTGATTTATAAGTATTAATAAATCAGTCATATGGTTCCATGAATGGATTTATAAAAAGATGCAGCCTGCATTGCTATAATGTTATTATATAATAGTTGCAATGACTTTTTAGTAACTCGGATTTATTTCTGTCAAATAAGTGAATATGTTTTTATTATTAGCTGTTGTGTTCTTATAAATATTTATTGTCAGTGATAATACAGTTACTAACCTTTATAAATGCATCATTGATGACTTTAAGTAAAGTGAAAGCATAGGATGCAATTTTCCTAAAGCAAATGTTAAGAAATCATGAAGATGTGCTCATCGTACATTTTAAATTGTTTATTTGTAAGTGTAACTAATGAACAATAATTCCTGTAATAAAAATCCAAAGATTTTAAAAATATATATTTTTCAATGTTACATACTAACAAAAAACTGCAATAATATTTTTTTAAGTATAATTCCAAACTGTTATAAGCAATCATGCATATGGCTGAGGAGATATAGATTTTAACAAATCATAATTGCTCCTTTATGACCTCTAATGCAAACATTAGCCATTAAAGACATAATTGATAACTAATTGGTACAGCAAACAAGGGTCTCTGGAACTATTTTATATTTGATCATTTATAAATCAGTGTATGTTATGAGCATGTGCATTGAAAAAGCAAATGCATGACATAAGTAATTATAAAAATAATATAAATGTAACTATAACTGTACCTTAATGAGACTTTAAAAATATAAGTATTACTATTCTATAAATATAAGTACAAATGAGGCTATAATTCATAGAAAGTGTTACCGATTAATGTGTTAATCGCAATCTGAATTTGAATGATCCTGATATCAGTTCTTAAAATCACTTACTGGTGAAGTATGCAAATGCTTATTAACACGACCCTGATCTACCTTTGGTCAACAGATTGTCCCCTCCACATGTCTTACTTATAGTTGTCTCTGCATATTAGAAGAGAGGAAAATATGCAGGTGTCACCAGTATGTAACAGATAATCTGTTCTGACCAATTGTTACCTGTCTCTGTCATTGGTCAGCCCTAGATCCCTGCTCAGCGTATATAAGTCTGAACGAACCATGGCGGAATACAGACTACCATGTCAACAACTCTGCGGGAGTCCCTCTGTGCGACCGGCACGTGGCAGGGGAATGGTATCGCTTTACAGGGATGGCAGGGGATGCTATGCCAACCTTCTGTATCGATGAGAACCATTGTGGTACCCATGCCCCCATCTGGCTGAATGGCAGTCACCCTCGCCCTAGTGATGGCATTGTTACCCTACATGCTTGTGCTAGCTTCAATAATAACTGCTGTCACTGGACAGCTAGTGTGGACGTAAAGGCCTGTGCTAAGGGTTACTACGTCTACCGCCTACCCCGACCCTCAGTCTGCTTCCACGTCTACTGTGGCCGTAAGTCTTCCTAATGCCTCATTAGGTCTTTCTGACATGTTGGTTAAGAATTGACCTCCATCAGACGGTTTCGTTATGTGTGTCGCCATAGATTTCTATGACATATGCGATGAGGTTGAGTGTAATGGAGCTGACTGCCCCATCGAGGCAGAATGCCGCTGTTCTGAGGGGACGGTTCTAGGCCCTGATGCGCAGACATGTCTGGGTGAGTAACAGTGTGGTCCAGGCCTGGGCAAGAGAAATGCTTGTAGAGCAGAAGAGTTATATTGCGATAGGAATGAGAGAGGGCTTTTGCAGTGATGGGAAAGAGACCACAAGACTGTTGAGAAACAATCCATTAATGTACAAAGGCAGCCAGCAAAATCAATGCCTTTAAAGGTTAAAAAATAGAACAGAGTGCACATTATCCAGCAATTTTCAGGGTGTCTACATTTTTAAAGGAATTTCTGTTGGTAAAATTAAGGACACAATCTGTTGAAATTTATCTTGCAGAACCCAAGTTGTTTATTTGCTCCCAATTGGTACTGTTGCTATGGTTACATCTCAGAATGAACGCAACGTATGTTCACAAGTCTATCTTTTAAGGATATGCAGTTATATGCAGATATGCAAGAACAGCCAGAGGCCAGGGGTTAATGGATGTGCAAGACTATAGGGCATGGGTGTCCAATCCTGCTTCTGGAGGGCCACTGTCCTGCAGAGTTGAGCTCCATCCCTGATTAAACGCATCTAAACCAACTGATCAAGGTCTTCAGGATTATTTTAAAATTCCAAGCTGATGGGTTGGAGCAGGTTAGACCTAAACTCTGCAGGACATTGGCCCTCTAGGAGCAGGATTGGATACCTGTGGTGTAGGGCCAAGTATCCTGACACAATCTGACCCATTTGGAACATTGTTAAAATCTAAACTTAAAAAGAAAATGTACTTCAAAGATCCTCCAAACTTCAGTTTTTCCTTAGCTTGGGGATTCAAGCCTTAATTTGAAGAGTCAGACTGATCAAATGCTTCCTTAATTAGCATAATGAACACATTGCATGAAGCAGTTCTGCTTCATAAGCTGGTATGAGAAAGTGTCAACTTTAAATGCTGTATTGAAGGGCAAATATATAGTAGGACAAAAAAGAGTAAATGGAATAAGTGAAAACAATTAGATGTAATTGAATGTGTTCATTTACTGGATTGGATGGACACCAAGCCCTCTGTCTCCTCATTGATCTCCTCTCTCTCTGTCTTTCAATCTTTTCCGTTAATATTTCATTACCTTTTAATACGGTGGCCGAGAGGGCTCAACGTGCTGCAATTGAAGAAAGCACATGCAAATAGAAAAAACCAAACTGATGACGATGTTTTCTTAACTTGCTGGAGTTTTTTCTATTTGCATGTGCTTTCTTCAATTGTAGCGCATTGAGCCCTCTCGGACACTGTTTTTTACCCTCCACGAACAACTTATCTAATCACTGTCTATTCCAATGCCAGCAGAACATAAATGACTGGCTTTGTTGCAAAACCGTGATCTCCCTACAGGGGCATGTTAAGGCAGAATTTTGTCGCTCCTGACACAAAGATTGTTCCGATAAAGTATACAAACAAATTCTAATGTAGCATTGCATGTATTCTTCGTAAAGAAGGTAATCCCTTGTTTGTACAAATGTGTGTTCCAAATCAGTCTTTTTCTGTTAGGATGCTGCCTTTGAATGTAGACAGCAGGGGCAACTCACTAGGTTTTAGAACAGAGCCACAGCTCCATCTGTTTCTACCCCACATTCAAGCATCTGTTTTAACTGTGATCTGGTGTGTTGTGTGTAAGATGTAAACGAATGCGAGAAAGGGAATGGAGGATGTGCAGAAGTATGCATCAACACCAAGGGCTCTCGTCGATGTGAGTGTGGACGAGGTAAAGTGCTGGACGTGGACGGGAAGAGCTGTAAAGGTAAGAACATGGTAAGACAGAGCATCCTGAACATGGGCAGACTTTCATTTAAATCATGTATTGTGGTTTTTGTGGTTCTGTGTAGAGACTGAAGGATGTGACAATGTGAATGGAGGCTGTAGCCATGGATGCTCCTCAGAGGACGACTCATATTACTGTCATTGTCCCCGAGGTCTGACGCTGGGAGAGGACAAACAGACCTGTCAGGGTGAGCTGAACCTCTCTCTCCTGCCTTTTGCTCTTTTTCTGTCAGGGTTTGTGGACTTCACTTTGACATTTGTTTTTTTGTGCAGTCCCTGTGCAGTGTGATCCTAGTTCCATAGAAGTCTCGGTTCCCAAAGACCTGGTTGGAGGGCTTGAACTCTTCCTGTCTAACACTTCCTGCCGTGGCATTTCCAATGGCACTCACATTAACCTCCACTTTAGTCTGAAGACCTGTGGCACTGTGGTCCAGGTAAAAAATTATTATGGATCTATCAAGCTTTGATTTGAAAGTCAAAGTGAAATCTAGAGACTAACCCTGTTTACTTCCGTAATGCGTATTTTTGGTGTTATTGTACATGATTAATAGATCTTCGTGATCTAATAATAAAGTTGCTCCATTTGTAAAAAGACTTTCCTTTTTAACTGACATTTCCTGTGCAAGTCATGTGACATTCTCCTTTTATCCATCATATTTATGACCTTGAGTGGGGAAAAGTAATGGCAGTGACAAAAAACAAACGAACGAACAAACATAAACCGAGATGGCAAGACAAAAATGTCTGTTCGTGTGTTTTGTATTCACTGGCATTACTTTGTTCCACTGATGGTAATAAATGTGGCAGTTGAGCAGAAATGTCACATGACTAAAACAGATTAGTTAGTATTAACCTATACACAAATAGTTTTTTAACAGAGTAATTTAATGCCTGTGTTATGGCAATAACATCAAATCATGCTAGAGTCAAAAAAAGAACCCTTACTATTGTAATATGCAACACATTCTCATCCTTTGGCGTCATATAGGTGACGCCATATGACATTTCGTCGAAATCTTACCCACATGGCATCTTTTAGCGGCAATATAACACGCACTGTTATGGGTAGGTTTAGGTCTGGGGTAGGGTACGGTAATGACGCCTTGGGATCTGCGTCTCATATTGACGCTAAAGGATACCATGTGCGTCGAATTTAGACGAAATGTCAAAAGCGTCACCTGTATGACGCCTTGGGTTCTGCGTCTCATATTAACGCTAAAGGATGCCATGTGCGTAAGATTTCGACGAAATGTCAAAAGCGTCACATGTATGACGCCTTGGGATGAGAACGGGCTGGAATATACCGTTCCAAAGGGTGAACACATCCACGTCCTGGTCAAAAAGTCAAGTCAAATTTATTTGTAAAGTGCTTTTCACAATGCGTATCATTTCAAAGTAGCTTAGTCGTACAGTTATGTCAATAACGCCTTACCAAGATTTATCATAGAGCAAGCCTTAGGGCTAGACTTAAGGTCTCCTCAAATGTACAGTACTTGCAAGGCAAGTGGTGTTCCTTGAAAAACCACAACAAGCTCGCATTCAGGTCTGGTTCCATTCATTGTATTCATTGCAGCCCTAATGGATAAAATCCCAGCCTACATTTTTTTCCTCACTGTCACATTACTGAAGTAAAATACATGGGAAACAGTATTACATGTTGACTTATAAAATACTTGATAGTTCTCTGCGAATGTAGTGGAAAATCCTTTCCCTTGCTCTCTGCTTCAGGTGATTGATGACAAAATCGTTGGCACCAACTTGGTGACAGGGTTGCCCCGGTCCAGTCCCAGCAACAATGGTGATCTGATCGTGCGCACCAGTAAACTACTGCTGCCAATTACGTGCGAGTTTCCGCGGCAGTACGAAGTGTCAGATGGATACCTGCCGAGTCTGAGCAAAACAGCGCTGGAGTTAGCGGGACACAGCGAAGGGATATTCCCCTTCAGTTTGGAGCTGTTTAAAAGCGCAGAATTTTCTGAACCGTACAACCAACCTCCTCAACTGCGGTTGCGTGACTCGTTGTACTTCGGCGTTGAGCCTCGAGAGCGGGTGGATGGCCTTGCTGCCTTTGTTGAAAGCTGTTTTGCCACACCTGGTCCTAAGGCTGACCAGGCCTTAAAATATTACCTCATCAAAGATGGGTAGGTATTCAAAAGAATTCAAATATGAAGGGATACTGTTCTGTATGCTCACAATACCATACTGTATACTCCATGACTGGTGCTATAAGTCATTTTATTACACGGCTCTGTGGAATACTCGATTCTGATTGGTCAATCGTGCCATCCAGCGGTATGTACTGTATTCCCAGAAAACAACCGCTGAAAACAGATAACAAAGACTCATCCGGGTTACTGAAGTCAGCAGCGCTATACGCTTGCTAGGAATGGTTTGTCTTCGTGGAAGTTTTGCATTTGTTTAGCTAATAAAATCAATATCAAATCGAATCAATATTTTGTGTACAGCTATTTAATTATGCCATGCAGTATCGTGGACTTTCTCTCTCTTGTTTCATATAAACGCTGCCGCCATTTTGTGACTACTGTTTTGTACACTTTTGGATTATGAGATAAAATCACAACGATTTTAAAACAGTTTAATCTGAAATCAATATTTCTTATCTCCATAATTATTCATGTGGCGAAATGCGGTGTAATAAGTGGTATGACTGTATCCAGGGCTGCCAACTCTCACGCATTCACCGTGAGACTCACGCAATTGAGCCAATTCTCACGCTCTCACGCCACACCCCCGATTTCTCACGCTGAAGTGTCAACCCAGTCGGTCAAATGCCTGAAAGATAAGTTTATCTATAGATCTACCAGTTGAGCCATTCGTGATCGACTAGTTTTACAGCAAATTAGTTAAAATATCCTGTAATCTATAGCGAGCGAGCGTGCATGCGAGACAGATGTGTTGAGCTCCTAACGGCGCGCTCCTAACCGCGCACGCGCACACGACGGCAGAGAGGTGATTAAGCGAGCTTGCGTGTCTTTCGCAACACAACCCAGTGGACAGTTACAGTTGAGAAATAATAATATTTTTACAGTTTTCAACAATAATTGGCATTGTTGAACCCTTGCTCTTATTATATTTCTGATTTCTCAGTTTTGTCATTATTTTAGCAAATAATTTATTTTATATGTTTTGAGACAGTTTGTTTGAAGAAGTTTTAAAGAGTTAGTAAAAGAGTAAAGTAAAAGTTAAAACTTTTTTATTTAAGTAGGCATCTATTGTTTATTAAGTAGGCCTATTTATTTTGTATTAATACATAACCTTACTGTATTCATTCATAATGTATCATTATTGCGTGACATTTGTGTCAATAATCGTCAAGCACAGGGGACTTCGCGTAGTGGGAGGGGCCCCCAAATCAAATTCTGCTTAGGGCCCCCAAAAGGCTCGGACAGGCTCTGGAGACCAGACAGACAGTTTGAGTTTTTTGTGACAATTGTGAGGGAAATACACAATTTATTCCCATGTAGTCAGCCCTCCCATCTGCACTGTGTGAAAGAATTGTGAACGCAGGCAGGTCAGTGAGTTACAGGGCGCTCCTTGTCTCCATCCAGTTTAGGCTGGTAACTAATAGGCCTGTTAAATAGAATTAAGTTAGCAATAGCAGAGTTGTTTGTTTTGCAGCACTGAGCAGTTATTTTACATAACTTTATCATAAAAACAGTACAAAAGCATTTCCAGATGACAAATATCTGGACATGCCTAGTAGTTAATGTTAATTATTGTTTTCTAAGAACAGAATGTCAATTAAAATGTTAAATGTAAAATTAAATGTAATGCAAATCTCCCAAGAAATTATGTACAGATACCAAATACTTTGACAATCAATATATACTTAATACACTTCTGCTAATGCAAGGATTTTGTGTTTGTATTTTTCCCCACACCAAGCCACGCCCCTCAATAAGCCCCTCCCCCATAACCCAAGCCCCGCCCCCAAAATCTCACTCTAAGCTGAACTCAAAAGTTGGCAGCCCTGGTATATCTCTTAAATGTCCATCTAGTTTGAACTTGCTGCGCTAGCAACTGCTCTCTCCACAGAAGCGTTTAAAGACCTAATCAAATATTTCAACTCACATCAATATTTAATCTCTAATTATTTACTTATGTGGCAAGTAGCCGTGTAATAAGCGCGATAATGTGCATTATCCCTTACTTAGCCTTTTTGCTAACTTCAACTAGCCACTGAATTAGACCGTCATATCCCTTCTACCACAAGATCCCTCTCCAAAACCTGAATATAAGGCACAGAGAAATAAAAGGCACAGAGTATGATGGTGTGTTCTGAATTGCTTAAAAACGTTTTTTAGCTGTTTTTTAGAGCCTACGCCTGAGTGTTATGTCATATCTATCGGTATAATTTATGGGTGATATTTTGAGGAAATTTGCTTACAGCACCTTTACACGAAGGCAGAGTCTATATTTAGAGACTGTTGTGCTTTAATGGCCTTATGTTTCCCAGCTGCATTTCAGACGAAACAGTGCGTCAGCTTTCGGCTAAAGACCAGCTCTCCAAACACTACCAGGTCCCCGTCTTCAAGTTCATCGGCAAGGACAACAGAGTGAGTAGGGAACAGGTGCATGCTGGGAAATTCAGCTGCCTGGTGTGTCCTATGCATGTGTTTTTAAAGTGCTAATGACTGAGGTAGCTATAATGAGTGTGGGTGAGAATGAGTGGGTCATTAAATGAGTTATTTAATGCGTACTGTGTGTTAGGAGGTGTTTCTGCATTGCCGTGTGCTGGTGTGTGGGCAGGCACAAGGGGAATCTCGCTGTACGCAGGGTTGCAGAAAGCGTTTGAGGCGACATCTCTGGACCGACCAGCACCAAGAGCAAGACGTTCTGTCCAGCGGACCCATTCGGATACTTCCAGACCCATGAGACCACACACATCTATAACATCTCTTACCTACATAAAGAAAACAACGCCATCTGCAGGCTACTTTACTGTATTTAAATACATGCATACTAGTAATCTTACATTTATGAGTAATATAAGGAGCATTTGTTAAAGTCATCTCACTTGCTTCCTTCCACTGCTTCTGACACTATATTAACAAACCTCATCTACCAGACCAAAAATATGCATTTACTGTAGGTGATGTGTGTGCAATTAACAGTAAGTCTGAGCATTTCAATACAGCTTAGGACATGAAACTGAGTGCTGGCATTTTACAATCTTGAATGGATAATTTGCATTTATATTCAATTCTGTTTTACTAATGGGGAAAATAAAATTTTACAGCCAATAAAGGTATTTTTCACAGTCTGTAGTCACATTGTCTCTCACAGGGCAATAAACATTCCTGTGTAACTGTTCAACACTGATTCTACATGTAAAACAAAAAGCCAAATTAAACTATTTGGTTTAGGTTAACATTTCAGTTTTCAGCATATGATATTCAGAAAATTAAACAATATTGTTTAAATAAATATCACTACCCCACTGAGGTTAACCAATCCCCCAACCCCCCCCCCCCCCCCCTTCCCCTCTTTTTATTGTACATATGAAATTGAGACTATGTATTGTTATGGATATTTTCTTCCTATATAACAAACCCATACACAAGCACACACACTACACATTTATGGGACACTTTTACACATGAAATATAAAATCTTTTGTGTTTATTTAACTAAATTGGATCCATTAAGCACCAGGGTTACTGGGTGAATCTCATGATTATGTCAAGAACATGTAATGGTCATATTTCACCCCAAAAATATAAAATGTGCCTCTTTTTAAGACCAAAGAGTTAAAAAATCTCTTGCTGCAATGCAAAGAAAATAAAGATACATAAATAAAATTATATATTTATTATTAGTAGTATTTATACGACACAATAGTATGATAAATAATATAATAATTAGAATTTAGAATGAAAATGTGCCTAATTGTTTCTTTGAATTTTTGTGGTGAAATGTGACCTGGGTGTGTTTTAATGAGATTCATGGTAATACTGACCCATTGTGTGGAGTAGTTTAAACCTGTAAAGTGTTTATATGTGTTGAATGTGGTGTGTTTCTGTGGTTTGGTCTTCACAGCTCATCCTTCTCTTCTCCTTCACAATAGCAGGATGACCTCTGTCCGTTCATGAAGGGCCTGCAGCCCAAAGTCCACACAGTGTTATACATGGTGTCCGCAAAGGTCTCGCATGCTAGAGAGAGAAGGGAAAAGAGGTTGAGGGGTTTTGTCCGGTTTGTTATTACAAATGACAATCCATATTGTGTTTTTATATCTCTGCACTCTTTGTATTTGATTTCCTATAGTTTAAGATGTTTTTTTTTTTTTTTTTTTTTTTTTAGCTGGGTCATAATAGATAATAGCTTTGTTCCAATATCTTGATATTGTCAGCAAGGCAGCATCCTATCTCTCTCTCTGTATATATATACATATATATATGGTACAACCGGGCTAAAAGCAAAGGTCTTTGTGGACTAGATCTGCTGCGCTATATATATATATATATATATATATATATATACTTATCTCATGTCTTATGTATACAACGGGGCTAAAGGCACACCAAAAAAAAAAAAAAAGCTTTTCACTATTACCATAGTGTATGATTGCAGAAAAAAATATGTTTGTATTGAACATTTATGGACCAACAGATTTTGTGTGAAAATAAATCATAAAAGTGGTTTATTATGTTTAAAATCTTATAAATGTATGAGGTGGGAAGGCTCGCCAGCATGGGGCAAAAGGCACACAGTATTGACACAAATACTAAAATAATGTAGTGTTAAAATAATAGTGTTTTTAATCATTTCTAAGTTTATACTTGTTCAAAACAATCACTTTAGCAAAGTTTGCACTATTTTCGGTTTATTTTGATAAATAAAAGAATTCATTTTTGTTCAATAAATATACTGTCATTTAAATTAAAATATATTTTAAAAATACAAAAGATTTACAGTAGTAACATTCAATCATATTTTATTATATTATATGATTAGTCATTATTAAATTAATTATATAATTTTAAATATGACGATTTCATTATAAATATGGTGATTATCTGTAAGGTGGACACCCAACTTAATATAATCTAACCAAGTCATGTCAACAAATGGAAAAGTCAGCCTGATATTTATTATCGTGTTAATTATTGTGCCTTTTTTACCCCAAATACCAAACTTTCACATATTCTTCCGTTATTGAAAAACTGTTGCTTTAATTAGCTTGAACAAAACTGAAAATCATTAACAAGATCTTTGTCTCAAAATATATTCATTCATTTTAGCGATTCTCATTTGCTACTTAAATCTACAACGTTTAAAAAAAAACATAAAATATTAGATCAAAGTAGCGCAGAATCAACTTTGCATTGCGAGCGCATCAAGGATCAGCCAAATGTCCACGTGCATCGTGAAAAGCAGATGTTTTGGAAAGTGCTGCGTCAAGTTTTCGTGCCATCTAGTGGTTTAGAGGACAATAATATCAAAGGAGCCTTTAGCCCCGTTGTACCCTATAAAGTTCAGTCTTCTGAGAAGCTGATTGGTTCTCTTAAAGCCGACTGCTTTGGCCGATCAATCTATTTCCGTCCCATACCGGCTCAACTCGCCCTCCACCCTCCCCAGCACCACCTGCCTAGATCTGCTAGAGTTCTCCCTACTTTCCTTGCAGCAGCTCACATTCTATTCACTGTATTTATATGCATGTTTCAGCAGTAGCCTTCGCTCGTGTCCATTATAGTCCGTTTTGGATGGATGTTTTTCAGTGAGATTGTCACTCTGCATTATGGGATTGGCTACTGCTCAGGTACCTTTTGGAATAGCTTCTGTTTCTCAGCTCACTAGGTTTTGTAACAGGGTTGAAGTGTGTGTTGCATATGTGAGTATTTCGCACCTTCAACCTTTGACAAGAGGCCCAGGCTCTTCTTCAGGTCACCACAGATGCTATGGAGGCACCAGCGGAATTTGGTGTCACAGCGGTACTTGTTAGAGCCACAGGTTTCATAGCAAATGTCTAGCTGGTTACAACATTTGGTCATGGCTGGAACACCCATATCAAACTGTGGAGTAACAGCACATTACACAACATGCACATTAGAACTTTTACAATCTGGTCAAAATAAACCAGTTAACTAAAAACAACCATTGGTATACTGTTGTGCTAAAGCCAGAGTAATACACTACAGTGCTGTCTATTAAATAAGAGAGGAATATGCAGTATAAGGAAAATAGGTTAAGATTTTAGTTGTACTGTTAGCAAACAAACAGACACACAAAGAACGTGTTAGTCACAAAAAATCAAACTACCTGTACACCCTTTCAATACCCAACTCAAATATTTTAAGTCTATACATGTCAAGTCAAGTCACATTTATTTATATAGCGCTTTTTACAATACAGATTGTTTCAAAGCAGCTTTACAGAGATAACAGGAAAATAATGCAACAAAGTTTGTTTCCAGAAGAAAATAGCGTCACAGTCCAGCTTAAGTAAGTTCAGTGACGTTTCATTAGTGTTGTAATAAAGTTATTAATTTAGTTCATTTATATATATATAGCTGCTCTGGAGAAAACCGTCATCGTCCAGCTCATTTCAGTTCTCATGGTGTCAATGCAGGCAGATCAATATTATGGTTGAATATTAAAATAAATGTCCCCAACCAAGCAAGCCAAAAGCCAGTGCAACAAAGGCGAAAAAGGCGACAGTGGCACTGTTACATCGGTAATGATTACATATTTACTTTTACTTAAAATTGCATAATTTTATATAATAACTATATAATGTAAGCAAAGACTGCAAGTATACTGTATTATGGTGATACGCATGTTCGTTTTGTGCCAGGCTTAAAATACAATACACAATTTCAATATCTAGCAAGGAGTTCCTGCTCCATCTTTGGTGTGAAAAAGATATAAACTCTTGATTTGATTTAGTCATGGTTATTTAAGGGTTAGACTCGCATCGTAATTCATAATGTTGAAACATAAGACAATTACATTTGTCGCCCATACTGGAGGATACAGATATATAGCCTTTAATAATTGCTTTCTAAATGGACACCTTAAACTTCATAATTATGACAAAAAGCCAGAAATTAGGGCTGTCCAGGAGTCTTGTGTTGAACGTATTTGGCACATTTGCCTTCCTCTTTCCTGACAGCAAACTCATCAGCGCATTGGCTGGATGCCAAACTTAACTGACTCTCTCTTCTGAGTCCTTGCTAGTCTCTCAGGTTTAGGAGCCACATATTTGACATTTTGTCAGGCCGCCTTTAACTTAATGCTATAACTTAATGTCTGGTCCGTCTGGACCGTCTAATCAAGTCTGATGTAAAGTAACCATACTCAGTTTTTCGAAGTTAGGGTTTACTTGAAATATATTACCATAATATTAGTTGTGAAAACAGAAAAATACTCAGATTTTGAATATCTAGTTTACTTGTTAGTACTAAGTGCCTCAAATTATTATTATTATTTTTTTCCAGATTTGATGCCATTAAGCTTTTCTAAAGGCCAACGCTTTATATAAGTCACTGTACTTTGAATCCCAAAGTTCATTGATCAGTGTTTTTTTTCCCCCATTTAAACAAGCAGGGCCACCTTTATGTTATCAGATACACATTGCACAAAATGATCTAATTTTCTCTTCTGTCTAACTCTAACATGTAAACATTAACAGGTAGATTTCGATGGATCCTTTAGTTATAAGTTTGATTGATTTGTTGACCAGTGCACACTTCATAGGCTGGACTCCCACAGGTCATTCATGGAGATGGTTCTTAGCAAAGCTTCAAGGCGGCTGGCCACTGGTTAATGTTAGTAAAGATAAAGGGACACATACACTGTTCGGTACCTGGAAACCAAGAAGACCGGTGCTACAACCATCAGGTTCTGGCATCTGATAGCCAACTCGAGGCTGAGGAGCTTTACCTGAAAAACAAAAATGATACATTGGAATATAGAATATGTATCATATTTTTAATTTAAAAAAAATATATAAAATATTGTTAATGATCTTCATTAGAATACATTTCACATAACAGTGGCTTTAAGAATTTTGCTTGCAAATCTGATGAAAATCTAAAGCAGATATACAGTATATTGTTGTGTGGACCCCTGAGATACACTAAAATTAAAGGTTTCAAAAGTTTTTTTTTTTTTTTTTTTTTTTTTGCAGTGATGCCATATAAGAACCATTTTGGGTTCCCTAAAGAACCTTCCAGTAAACAATTTCTTTCTTAGTGTGAAGAACATAAAGTTCCCTGGATGTGAAAGGTTATTCATGGAACAATATGCCAATAAAGAACCTTTATTTTTAAAAGTGTATAACTATTTCTTGAGTCGTAAACAACTCTGTCAGCTGTTATTAAATAAGGGACAATGCAAAAAGCAGAATCTTAAACAAGTAACACCATGTTTTGCATACAGATTTAACATTTGAGACCAAAGATGCATTTTTGTCCTGCAAATTCCTGTTTAGAATACACCATTAATTCAATCTTATTCAGTATTATTAAATTTTAAGACATCTATTGAGAAATATCTCACATTGAGTCAGATGAAATAGAAGGGTACAGTTGTGTATCGCTTGCATAGGTACCTAAATGTAACAAATGGAATTAAAACAGCAGAGGTCCTAAACCGGAGCCCTGGGGAATTCCAATGTCAATAAAACATATGTGATCAGTTTTTTCCAAAGCAACAAACCACTGTCTAAATAAAGCAAGATTTAAGTCATTCTTTTCTCTGTAACAATTTCAATTGCCTGATTAATTACAGATAAATCTAACATATATGGTATGCATTTATTTATACATGGAGCATTCAAATTGACTGCATGGTGCAACAGTATAAAACATTTCCATGTTTGGTATTCAGAGCATGTTCTTTATCATTGCAAAAGAAGGTGACATAGTCCATGGAATATTAGTTTCATTATAAGGTCAGACACTACAACTACTCTATTATCTTAGCTTTAGCATTTAGTCCAGGCTCAATTACCAAATGTTCAGTAGGACTTTTGAACCCTCATTAAGTATTATGCAATTATTTTGCTAAAACTGTACATAGGCCGATACCCTCACTGCCACATTAAACATTAAGAATATTGGCAACATTATAGGCAACAATATAGGCAACATTAAACATTAAGAATATTGAAAATTTGCACTTACTCATACCGCTAATTAGCTCAATTTATGGATTTGTTCTGGTTGCATTAAGTTATATTAATTTGCATTCCATTTACACTTTTTTTTGAAAAACTAAGCAAAGAGTGCAAGTCTGTCATTCTGAAACCAGAAAACTAATATAAAGGGAGTCAAGATATAAAATGATTCTGATTCATCAGTGTTTTCTGTAGAGTGGTGTGATCTACTTGCCCAATGCCACACTGTATCTGTCAACATGAGGACTGAGTACAGATCAGTGAGGGCACGTTTCAGAGTACAGATCAGTGAGGAGATGTTTCAGCTTATCAACAAAATGAATTCTGTTTTACATTAGTATCACACATTAGTTAATATTCAACTCTCTGAACTTAGCTTTGTAAGCTAAACTAAGTTTTACAAGCTAAACTTAAATGCAGTTCATCACAACATTAATATGAAATCATTATTTATTCACCTTCTTTACTCTCTTATTTTTAATGGAACACAAACGGAGAAGTTTTGAAGAATGTACACACTCTTCTTTAACATTCAATGACAGTTCATGGTGAACACATCTATAAAGATCCAAAAAGGACATAAAAGCAGTCAATATAACCCCTTTTGGAAATATACAATCTTGATCACTATGAACAGTCAACATTCCTCAGGACTTCTCTTTTTGTGTTCCACAGAAGATAGAAAGTAATACAAGTTTGGTACAATGTGAGGGTGATGAGTAAACCATTTTAGGGTGAACTGTTTTATTGTTACCGTCTTTGTCAAAAGCATATAGTGTGACACAATCTCAGATCTGAGAAGTGTAACCCGATGTGCACTGAGACGATACTATTTCACTTACCATGTCTACAGCGGTACTGACATACACCATCCCGGCCTCCCATCAGCTCCAGTATAGAGTCAAAATAGCCATTCACTGCCTGGAAACTCCCTCTGATAGAACCGAAGCCCCAGTCCGAATCATCCTCAGATTCTTGTGTGGTACTCTGGGTCTCTGCAGGTTTTCCCTCAACAGGGGCATCTGCCATCAAGATGTGTTCTGCCTGGTACTCCCCATTTAACCGAACATCTGGGGTATCACCAGCTTGAGCTTCAGGTAAAACTGACCCGTCAGCAGGCGAATCCTCTGCCGCCCCATCAACAGAGGCCTGGACAAGTGTGGCAGCCAAGCCTGTGGAGATACATAGCAGAAGCAACGGCAACGCGCGTGGAAACATGATTCGACAACAGGTCCTTGGAGGTCTGTAGGCTCCAAGGAGAAGGGGAGACAGATAAAGTCAAAGCGCTTAGAGGAAAAGAGTGAGCAGCACAAACAGACACAGTTGATAGTGCTTCGTGGAAGGGACTTTGACCTGTGATTAGATCAAGCAGACAGCAAGGCATTGATTGGTGCTAAGGTTAAAGGTAAGGTCCAATCTCTTGCTGAGGCTTGCTCTCTCAGTGAATCACAGACACACTAACCCTGTGTAATCGACTCTTGGCTTTCATTATCTGCAGTTCACACTTCACCTGTAAGATGATCTCCTGACACACACAGTCATTTTACCTGTCACACACAGTCATTTTATCTATAGAGCTCTCGTGTTTCAACTATTTCTGCCATTGACACACTGTTGGTAATCTCAAGGGCCTATGTCTTGATTTGGTCATGCGTAATTGGTATGAGCCATGGTGATTGCAGGTATGAAGTAAGATTGTTTTTTCTTATTACACTTGAATACACTGTATAACAAACATGTTTTTATTTTCTGGATTTAAATTAATTCAGATCTTTCTTTTTTTTTTAAAGAATTAAGTCAAAAACCTCAGTGTGATAGTTCTGTTAGTTTAGTCAGAAAAGACATTCAGTGTCAGGCTGAAGGAGCGGGCAGAATATTTAAAAAAAAAGTATACAGGAGGTTGTAAGGATTTTGGGGATTTTGATTTAGAACCCTAAAAAAAGTAGTGTCAGTGTCAGCAACATAGTGTCAGCCCAGATCCGGCCCACATCTGGTACGCAGGGAATCCACATGCACCAGATGTGGCCCGGAACTGGGCCGACACTCTTTCCCTGTCTGTTATACTATACCAGTGAAATGTTAATAGTTATTAGAAAGGTGTGTCTGTCGTTGAATGTGCAGTTGTTCACACAGTTTCTTATCTGCGATGTCCCTGATTTCAGACGTGCACTGTGTAGGAACATGTTCTGGTTGATAACCAATAAGTGGAGACGTACACTTATGAGCTTTCACTTCTATTACTGCAAATAGATTAAAAAAAGAAGACGAATATTTATAGTGAACATGAACACACAACATAGTTAATATTCTTATATAGTGAACATGATTTAATGCATAACTATCATGCAGCACAGTTAATTGTAGGTTAAAACGGGGCTATAGGTGAACCGGGGTAAAAGGCACATTTGATTTTATTCTCTTTTAAAACACTAGATGGCACAAAAATTCAGCTTAGCACTTTTCTTAACAACCGCTTTTGATGGTCCACGTGGAAATTTGCCTGATCATTGAAGCGATTCTGTACTTTGATCTGATAATTAAATTAATGTCTATATTTTGAGGTTTTGTTAATGATTTTCAGTTTGGTTCAAGGTAAATAAAGCAACATTTTTTCATAACAGAATAACGGCATAACGAAAGAATATGTAAAAGTTTGGTATTTGGGTTAAAAGGCACATCTTGCCATCTCATACTTTTATAGGATTTTTAAAAAAATAACCCATTTTATGATTTATTTTCACACAAAATCTGGTGCTAAGTGACATGTGACGTGTTGACGTGTCAAGTTAAAAGAATTTAAACTTTTACATGCAGCGCTGTTCATCAATGTTAGTTCCAAAACAGTGGACCAATCAGAGACCCCGCCCAGAGGCGGGGCAAGTGTTGCGAGCTTTGCAGTTTCTGATATGGAAAATGCTTTATTTGACGTTTTTGGAGGAAAAGGTGAACCCACCGAAACAGATCCAAAGTCACAGGTCTCTGTCCTGTCGATCTCGGAGAGGTGACACAGTTTTTTATCGAGGTCCAATATAGTCAGTGCGATTCTTTTATTTTTTACACGTCAAAAATAATAGCTATATTTTCTGCTGTTTGGCTATTTCTGTTGTTCTGGTTAATGGATCACGTCTCAAAACGTGTCTCGAGACCCTCGAGTTCAGCGCTTTTTATTAAAAAAAAGAAGACAGTATGTAGAAGGTGTTATCAAGTTAAGATAACTCAAACCATTTGAGGAAACCGATTGCCTTTTACATTTTAAGTTTAAAAACTAATATTTATGAGTACTGTGAGTACTTATTCCATTTGAGCCAACATAATATTAAATTAAACTATAATTCCACTTAAATACTTTTTGTAACTGAAATTCGAAATCTTGAGTTGGTACTTACTTTGAATAAGTAATTAGCCTACTTCACAACCGCTAAAAAAGTACGTTATGAGTGTGTGTGGTATGAATGCAATCCGGACATACTACATTCATCATATTGTCATTATCATGTGACCTACCAATCTTGTCCAGTGGCCTCATGGGATAGTAAAGTGGGATAGTAACCAATAAGTGGAGACGTACAGTTATGAGCTTTCACCTCTATTACTGCAAATAGATAAATAAAACAAATATATATATTTATTGTAAACATGAACACACAACATATAATATATTCTTATATAGTGAACAGTGTGGCATACAATGTGGCACACATGCACACTTCAGAATCTCGCTTTTTACTTTTTGCAAAAAGGTACTTTTTGCCTACTTTGACAGAGGGATGAAATTCACTTGAATGTGGGACTACCTCAAAACAGCTTCTAAGGCCCCGGATGAGACCTCCAACTTCCAATTTCATCTTGAACTGTAAGTCAGTGGCTATAAGAAGCTGGATTGAGAGGTTGTGTATATCAGTAAAGAAAGCATGTATTAGTTTTATCAACAGCAGAAAAACACTTAGCAGTTGCCAAAGAACATAAGGATTTGGAGTGTGGAAGATTGGAGCCACGTTCTGCAGTCCGATAAGTCAATAGTCAACAAGTCCAACAAGTTAACCTAGCATTGGATGGTGTCAGGGATGTTCGTAGGAGACGACTGGAGTGTTTTAATACCAAATGCATACTGTACGTGGTCCCAATAGGTATGGTAGGGAAACATTGGGGACAAAAGTCCACAGCAGGTGTTGGAAGGATCTACAAAGTTGCCTCCACTTTGAAAATGGACCAATAATTGGGAATCCTGCTGAGCACAATCTAGATGATTAGGGAGGATCAGTTTTGTATGGACGCTTGTTTCTGCCACAGAATAAAACATAAAAAAGGTAAATCCGGCAAATTAAGATTTGCTCTGAAAGTTAGTCTGGCAAAGAGCTCATTCAAGCCCATTTCCAATCCACCGAAATCGAAGCACCAATCAGAAACGTTGGGGCGGGCTTTACGCGATGACGACAGCGCTGGGATTTTGAAGCGGATTTTGTAGCCTACATTACAAAAATGGATGCCGCCGTCGAACATCACTCGTTCGAATCAGCTATCGCGTCTGTTTTAAGCGATTTGAACATTTCCTTTTTGTTAAAAACCGAGCAAAGAACAACACTTGGAGATGTTTCTCCACCGCTCTGCATACGTCATCTCCTTCATCGCTCTGATTGGTTTTAGGTCTATCCGCGACGTCCGTTGGTGACGCCCCTCTGGAAATGATTTGTCTATGACGCTTTGCCAGACCATATCTCAGTTACAACTGAGAATGGTCTGGTTTTAACCAGGCTAGTAATTGCGCTTTTTAATCTCACAATTTGGACTTTTTTTCCTCACAATCTCAGAATTGAGTGATATAAACTCACAACTGTGAGAAATAAACTCGCAATTCTGACTTTTTTTCTCAGAATTTCATGTTTATATCTCGCAATTCTGACTTTATAACACGCAATTGGGAGATATAAAGTCAGAATTGCGTGTTATAAAGTCAGAATTGTGAGATATAAACTCGCAATTCTGAGGAACAAAGTCAGTCTCTTTTTCCCCTTAGAATTGAACTTTATAACTCGCAATCGCGCGATTATATCTGACAATTCTGAGAAAAGATGTCAGAATTGCGAGATATAAACTCATAATTGCATTTTATAAAGTCAAAATTGTGAGTTTATTTAACGAGAACCTTCGGTAAATTATAAACCTGAAATTTGAATAAATTATGCAGGTCTTCCAACACTAAAAAAAATTATATGTTGGCTTTACTTAACTTTTTTATGTAAACAGGTTCCACCGGTTCCGCATAACTATTTTTCGTTATGTTTGTTTAACGAAACATAGTTATGTGGAACCGGTGGAACCTGTTTACATAAAAAAGTTAAGTAAAGCCAACATATCTTTTTTTGAGTGAATGAAGCTCAACTGTGCAAAGAACTTAAAGGTGCTCTAAGCGATGTTGGGTGAACGTTGTTGACGTTCGAAGAATTGTCAAACAAAACGGAGGCTAGCTAGACCCTCCCTCGTCCTCATCCGTGCACTAACCCCCCAAACTCCACCTCCAAATCCTTCTTGTAGGTTATTGGCTGGAACACTGTTTGTTGTGTTTCGTGGTGCGGGTTGGCCCAGTTTGTTTTTGTTGCCCTTTGTGAAGCCTTGGGTGTCTACAGAGACCGCGTTTTTTACAGTGTGTTCAGGGGACAGGCAGCTAGCGGATAGTGAGGAGATGCTTGCTATATGTGACAAAAAATGTTTTGACCTAAAAAACGCGTGACATCGATTAGAGCACCTTTAATGAGTGTTGGAAAATGTTAATGACACACTCGCAAAGTTTAGTGAGTCAATGGCCAGGAGAATGTCTGCTGTAATCAAAAGCAAGGGATAAGCAACTAAATATTTATACCTGTAGTCAATGTTTGCTTTGTTTTTCTATGCCTTTTTTGCATAATAAAACCTGTATATGCTGGAGTTCCCTTTCGTATGGAAACTTCTACGTCTCGTCGGAGGAGTTTCCAACGAATTGGGATCACGCTAGGGAGACCAATTGCCTTTGAGTGAATTAAAACGAGCCAATAAATATTGGCATGCGGGATTTGCATTACGCGTCCGGCCTATCAATGGTATAAAAGCGGAAGTGAACGCACATACCATTGCTTTTAGCTTCGGAGCCGAACTAAGTGTCCTCTGAGTGATGAGCTTCAAGATTACATTTATATTCACATATTGCTGTTTCCTTGAAGACCTCTCTGTGTTGGTGTGACGGCGCTTCAGCGATCTTCGCGATCTCCCGGTTGCCAGCTGTTGCTGCACGCGATCTGCCTTTTTCAAAAGAGCTGTTTTCACAGCTGGTAATCGGTTGAGTGCACGCAGCGGGCTTGCAGTTTCCCCGCTGTGTTGCTGCGTTTGATCCCTGTGTGCTTCAGCACAATAAAGAGAGCGTTTTTCTTTGAAAGAGCAACACGAGTGAATTTTGCGTCCTTTTCAGGATGACGTTTCACCCGTGTGTTTCTGGATGCGGTCAACATCTGCCTCCGGCTGATGGTCACGATCACTGTCTCACGTGCCTGGTCCTCGCGCACGCTGAGGCAGCGCTCGTGGATGAGTCATGTTCTCACTGCGGGAACATGACCGTCGCGGTGTTGAAACTAAGACTGCGATCCCTCACCAGAGGGGGAGTCCCTTTGGAGATACCCCGATCTAGTTCTTTTTCTGGTTCACTCCAGAAGAAGGCCACTTCGGCTAATCCCACTGGTGGTCTGAGGGTTACAGTGCGGAATGATCGGCCGGGTGAAAGACCCCCTCGGACATCCCACTCCTCTTCAGCCGTACCACTGGGGTCTTCGGAGGAGCACGCTGGGTCATCACGTGTGGCTCCAGTCGTTTCCTTCGGGGCCCCTCTGGAGGACCAGATGTCGATCGAGGCATCGGAGGGAGATGAGTCGGGCTCTGGGAATGACGACTCGGCTGCGTTGCCCCCTTCGGGTTCGGGTGGCAACGTTGTCCGAGCCGGACCCGGAGATGACGCTTATGCTCGCCCGAGCGGCCGAGAGGCTCGGGCTCGTGTGGAACCCTCCACCGCGTCCCGAACCTTCCCAGCTCGATGATTGGTTTCTCTCAGGCTGCCTCTGCCCTGCATGCCATGGCGCTCCTGCAGGTCCACCAGGCGCTCTGTGACATGCAGGAGGGTAAGTCACCGCGCGTTCCCTGGGTCGGGCGATGGTCCAGGAGCGACATCTCTGGCTTACCCTGTCGGATATGAAGGACTCGGACAAGAACAAGTTCCTTGCTTCTCCCATATCCCAGGTTGGCCTCTTCGGCGATGTGGTAGAGAACTTTGCCCAACAGTTTTCCGCCGCCCAGAAGCAGTCGGATGTTATAAAGCACATCATGCCTCGGAAGCTGGCTATGGCTGCCCTGCCCCCATCGGTCGCGCCTCCGGCTGCTCGTCGCCGAGGGCGCCCTCCTGCCGCTGCCTACGCCCCTGCTCAGCCCAAGCAGCAAGATGCTTACGCAGAAACGCATCTTCCAGTGCATCCGTCCCCAGGATTGGTTTGCAGCGATCGACCTGAAGAATGCGTACTTTCATGTCTCGATTCTGCCTCGACACAGACCGTTTCTTCGGTTTGCGTTCGACGGTCGGGCATATCAGTACAAGGTCCTACCCTTCAGCTTGGCCCTGTCGCCCCGCGTCTTCACGAAAGTCTTGGAGGCGGCCATTGTTCCCTTGAGAGAACATGGCGTTCGATTTCTCAACTATCTCGACGACTGGCTGATAATAGCTCTCTCGCGAGATCTGTTGTGCGATGACAGGGACCTGGTGCTCCGGCACCTCAGCCGGTTGGGACTTCAGGTCAACCGGGACAAGAGCAAACTCTGCCCCACGCAGAGGATCTCTTATCTCGGTATGGAGCTGGACTCGGTCAGTCAGACTGCGCGCCTCAACGAGGAGCGCGTCCAGTCAGTGCTCAACTGCCTCAGGTCTTTTCGAGGCAGGTCAGCGGTCCCACTGAAGCAATTTCAGAGGCTCCTGGGGCATATGGCAGCCGTAGCCACAGTAACGCCGCTCGGCCTGTTGCATATGAGACCGCTTCAGCGCTGGCTTCACGATCGAGTCCCGAGATGGGCGTGGCAGAGCGGCACGTTCCGGGTCAACATTACCCCGCACTGTCGCCAAACCTTCAGTCCTTGGTCGGACCCTGCCTTTCTACGGGGCCGGAGTGCCCTTAGTCCAGGTATGCTGTGGTTTTCACGGATGCCTCTGCCAACGGATGGGGGGCCACGTACAACGGGCATGCAGTCTCAGGTCTGTGGACGGGGCCTCAGCTGCATTGGCACATCAATTGCCTAGAGTTGCAAGCAGTACGCTTAGCCTTGTGCCGCCTCAAGGGGCTGCTTCTGCACAGGCATGTACTGGTCCGTACGGACAGCACTGCGACCGTGGCGTACATCAACCATCAAGGTGGTCTACGCTCCCGTCGTATGTCGCGACTCGCCCGCCATCTCCTCCAATGGAGTCAGAAGCATCTGAGGTCGCTTCGGGCCATTCATATCCCTGGTGTGCTCAACCGTGCAGCCGACGAGCTCTCACGGCAGCCGCCCCTTCTGGGAGAATGGCGACTCCATCTCCAGGTGGTTCAGCTGATATGGGGAATCTTCGGAGCCGCTCAGATGGATCTGTTTGCCTCTCCTGACACGACCCATTGCCAGTTGTTCTATTCCCTGATCGGAGGATCTCTCGGCATGGATGCACTGGCGCACAGCTGGCCCCAGGGCCTTCGCAAATATGCGTTTCCCCCAGTGAGCCTTCTCACACAGACACTGTGCAAAGTCAGGGAGGACAAAGAGCAGGTCTTACTAGTTGCGCCGTACTGGCCCAACTGGACCTGGTTCCTGGAACTCATGCTCCTCGCGACAGCACCTCCCTGGCCCATCCCTCTGAGGAAGGACCTGCTTTCTCAGAGACGGGGCACTCTATGGCACCCGCGTCCAGACCTGTGGAGACTCCATGTCTGGTCCCTGGACGGGACACGGAGGTTCTAGATGGCCTACCACAATCTGTGGTAGACACCATCGCTTCCGCTAGAGCCCCCTCTACAAGGCGCCTCTATGCGTTGAAGTGGAAACTGTTCGTCGTTTGGTGCTCTTCCCGCCGGGAAGACCCCCGAACTTGCCCGATCAGTGTCGTGCATTCCTTTTAACAAGTCGGGTTGGAGCGGAGGCTGTCTCCCTCCACCCTCAAAGTATATGTGGCCGCAATAGCTGCCCATCATGATGTGATCGACGGGAAGTCGTTAGGGAAGCACGACCTGATCATCAGATTCCTTAAGGGTGCTAGGAGGTTAAATCCCCCTCGTAATTTGCACCCTGTACCCTCTTGGGACTTAGCCCTGGTGCTGAGAGCGCTTCAAAGGCCCCTATTTGAGCCCTTAAATGATATAGAGCTAAAAATTTTGTCTGAAAAAACTGTTGTTATGTGGACAGAACGCAAAGCTTCAGAACCTCAGAGCAGCTCTTCATTTGTTACGGAGGCCAGCAGAAGGTGAAGGCTGTCTCCAAGCAGAGGTTAGCCCACTGGCTAGTGGATGCTATTGTCCGGGCTTATGAATCCCAGGACGTGCCTTGCCCACCCAGGTTGACGGCTCACTCCACTAAGAGTGTTGCTTCCTCCTGGGCGTTGGCACAAGGCGCCTCGCTGGCAGATATCTGCAGAGCTGCGGGCTGGGCGACACCTAACAAATTTGCCAGGTTTTATAGCTTACGTGTTGAACCGGTTTCCTCTCTACGGCCAGTGGCGCGAGGGAATAGGTTCTGTCAGCTTGCTGCTCCACTACCGCCTTATGAGCCGGATCCGTGCGCTTTTTTGCTCCGTTGGTTCCCCAACAAACGGCTAACTTCGTGAGTTCCTCCATCACCCTCCGGCACCAGGCGAGGCGGATCGCCCGGCGCCAGGTCTATTACCTCTCATAAGAAGTTGTTAATTGACTGGGCGACCTTCACGGTGGTTTCTACGTGACCACTCTCCACGTTCCAGCTACCCTCCGGGCTAGCTCCGTGTCTTCCCCCTGACAGATTCATTCTGTCGTCCTTGCTGAGTACGCTCCCACCCTACGGGCTGGGGCTACCTCAAGGACTCCCGTATGTTTCACTACCCTACGGCCTAGTACATGCATGTATTCCAGTGCCTCCCTTCGGGCAGGCCAGGGGCTCCGCAACGTTCCCTCCTACAGGTTGGGCACGTTTCCCCAGTGTTATTCAAGTCCACTGAGCGGGTCTTGCGGAACAGCAGTGTGATTTTTTTTCCTAGCTAGCTCCCGCCGTAAAGAAACTAAGAAACTGCTTGGCGGTTTGCTCAGCTGGGCGCTGGAAGGGGCCAGCACAATGGCGTTTTATTTGGGATCCCAATTCGTTGGAAACTCCTCCGACGAGACGTAGGAGTTCCCATACGAAAGGGAACGTCTCCGTTACGTATGGTAACCCTCGTTCCAATTTTTTTTTAATGTAGATAAATATATTCATTATGACAACTACTTGGCAAATTTTCATTGTCCTACCCATCATACAATTGGCTGGACAACAAAACAACTTTAAAGTCATTTTTCTCAGTTTCACACTCTGGTGAGTTAAGGTCTTTTGCCTTTGTAGGGCAGCATACGTAACCGAGACGTTTGCCAAATACTTTTGCTATTTTTAATACTTTAGTGTATTCTTCTTCCCAATATAATATACTCCTCATATTTTGACTGTTTAATAGTGTCATTAAAAGCAAATATTGTGCAAGTATTCCCTCCGGACATCACTTTCTACCCACTACTGTGTCAGTAATCATGTTGCCAATGGTTGTGATTCATATTTCACCCCAAAATGTGCAATATTTTTTTTTTTATAAATCACATCTACTGTATGTGGAGCAGTACTGTTTATTCATATTCATATAAAACACAAAAAAATTCTAATAAAAATAGTCATTTGGTTATATTTAGGTTATATTTTATGCACAAATGCATAAACATTCGAATCGGGTCTGTTTCATGCTCCGCTTTTAATGGAGTTAAAACCACAGTTTACTGTATAAACAACGTGGAAGGCATGAAAACTATCCACACCAAACGTCTAAAATCTGACTCAACATTCAGGCTGTACCTCAACACTGACCTTGAGTTTGTTAAGGTCAAAACAGGTTTGTTAAGGTTCTTTTTTTTTTTTTAAACAGTTTAAATTTAACAGTTAGACAGTTTAATTTACAGTCTAGTTTACTAAACAGATTTACTAAACAGTGAGGATGTACATTTACAAAAACAATAACTCAAGCAGAGGTGTAACTGAGGCTTGGTCTAATTTAGACTTTTGGAAAATCTAAATCGAACTAAATGTTGTTTAACTGAAAAACAGAAAGATTATGGATTCATTTAACCCGACTGATTTTCACAAGAGGTCTCAGCTAGATTTTTGGACCCCATATATATATACAGTACAGTGTGTTCTCCAGGTTTAGTCCATGAAGTACCACTACAGGGGAGCGAATGACTGTTAACGTTTATTTCAAAATATTCAAAAATATATTAATATAGGCTACAAGCAGCATTAGCAAGTCCTCATAGCTTCTCTCTTCCTCCACCTCTGCTACAGAATTAGTGCAAACTGCTATGCGACAACCAAAAAACACATTTAAAAAGCATTTAAGTAATCAAATTTTAGATGTTTACTAAGATCCTTCTATTATCTATTGAATCCCACAATAATATTTAAAATATAAGTAAGCTTAATATATATAAAATCATCATTTATTGGGTACTTTCAATTGGGAGGTGTCTGTCCCGAACCCTAACCCCTAAATTTCAACTTGTGAAAATGATATTAATATATTTTTTTCAATTTTTTCCAAAATTATTTTTTTTTGGATTTCTTTTAAAAAGTAAAGTAAAAAAAACAACAACATTTATTTTATATTTTATTTTTGAATCATGAAACTTTATGTAATTTTTTTTGTCTAATTAAGCAAACTTTTTTGGGTGTAATTCCATAAAATGGAGTTTTTATGTGTGTTAAGCTGTTCAGAACTGTGCTAGGTAACCATGTGCTGGCTATCATTTTTGATCTATAGATCTTTGATAGGCTCAAAAGTATCTAAAATTGTCACTACCGAAACAAACATCATTGTTTTGTTAGTGACAAAAGGGAACACATAATCATTGATTTGGGGGAAATAAACAACATTTTTGTACAGTTATGCAAATCATTAATATCTTAGTATGTTTTAGTAGTGTTTAAGTATGCGAGTTAAAATTCTGTAACATTTGATATGGTCGCTACCAGAACATTACTGTCACTAGCGAAAATGTGCCGTCACGACCGAAACATGGATGTTTTGTCTAAAATAAAGTATACTGAATTATCAACTAAGATGTTATTACAGTATATTTTTCTTGAAATACACCTCTGGTGCAACTCAGACACATCATCAGTGATGTATCCTGGGTTCATTGGGTGTTTCGGGTCTCACAACATCATACACCCTCGCCCAGGCGACCCAGCCAGGGTTGATCAGGCCCTGGCTTGTGTCTGAGTAGCTTGTAAGATCCACGGATCGCCCCGCTTGATCCATAGCCATCTTGACGCCTTTTCGGCGGCGTCCGTGATGTTCTTGATGGCTTTTCTGATGTGCAGTCCCTCCACTCCAAGCATCTTGAGGGCCCTAATCAGTGACTGGCCGACGAATCCTCTGCACCCGACCTCGATGGGATTACATCGGGTCCTCCACCCCCTGCTTCGGCATTCGCCTGCCAGCTCCTCATACTTGGCCCTCTTCCTCTCAAAAGCCTCCTCCATCCGGTCCTCCCAGGGAAAAGTCAACTCCAGCAGGACCACTTGCCTTGTTATTTCTGACACCAGGACAATGTCTGGCCTGAGTGTGGTCACTGCAATGTTTTCTGGGAATTTGAGCTGTTTCCCAAGGTCGACCTTCAGCTGCCAGTCCTGTGCTGTTGCCAGCAGCCCCCCTGATTGCTTCAGGCGCTGGTGTGGCTTCTCCCCAGCTTTAACAAAGCCGATGTTCTGCCTTGCTGGCTGCTGGTATCTACTGCACGCGATCCCAGTGCTGATAACCTCTGCAATGACCCTCAGTACTTGGTCGTGGCGCCAACGGTAGCGCCCCTCTCCCAGTGCTTTTGAGCAGCAGCTCAAGATGTGCTCTAAAGAGCCTCCTCTCTGACAGAGTGGGCACAGTGTTGTCTTTGCCAGGCCCCAGCGGAAGAGATTGGATGGACTGGGGAGGACATCATAGACAGACTGAACCAGGAATTTAATCCGGTGTGGCTCAGACTTCCACAATTCTGTCCACGATATTTTCCGGTCTGCCGCCTGCTCCCATCGAGTCCATGCTCCCTGTTGCCTCATCCCTACTGACCTGCTGCAGCGGACTTCTTCCACCCCAGCTCGGACCTCCTCTTGAATCAGCTGCCTCCTTTCCTTCCCCTGGGCCTTGTTAAAGCGAGGTCTTGGATTGCTCCCGAGTCCTGCCCGTCCAGATGCCACTGCCCGCATCAGCTCGCTATGTCGCAGCCGTGACTCAGCCTGGTCTACTGCCTCTTGGGCCTTCCACTTCCTGTTTGGTTCAAACTAAGTATATTCAAATGAATGAATCCTTAACTTTGAAATCAGTATGATTAACTTAATGCCTTTTACAAAGAAAGATTGGGTTCAAAATACAACAAATCTTATAAATCACTTGAAATATTGTGAAAATTGTAATTGGTTTTGATTTACCAGTGAATTTTTTTTTTTGAAGCAAAAAAGACACCTTTTTTCAAGACGTTTCCAACTCTGACTTTGAACCAATTCTGTCGAATGGCCCCTGTATGTTCCGAAGGGCCCTGCATGGGGCGCTGCTGCCTACATTCTAGGTTGTCTTACTGTATACCGTCTTTTAAGTGGTGTCTTGGTGTCTTAGTTTTGCTGACCAAGAACTCTGCTGATAGATTGCAATAGATATGCAGTAAATTGATCAATTATCTAAAGATAAAATATCAACAAGCAAATATCAGCACTCTGATATGATATCACTTAGTGTGATCGGGTTGACTCATCGGTCTTTTTCTCCTGAACTCAACCGCAGAGACTCATGCTCAGCGAACGATTAAAAGCATGGGCAAAATATTAGCCTACTACAAGTTTTATGTAGACTTTTATGTTGCGTTTTAACTAGTGACTTTCATAAAAAGCCCCCCCCCTCCCATAACGAGCTGCATTTTAATGTTTAGGTCATAGACTGTAAAGGTTTAGGCTAGTAATAATTCCATTTTGTGCTCTAAACTGCAGAAAACATTCTGAGTTCAAAGAAAAACAACTCTCAGAAGATGGCTTATCAAGGTAGCTTTCACTGACGTTTTTTTATATTTTTTATTTGAATGGTCGAACAAAGTACAAATAACATAATTGAACACTTACAACAATGAAGTAGTATGACAGAATAAATACAATAAAGGAAGACAGTTAATACGAATTAAGTATGAACTTTCACTGGCGTGACCGCGGGGTGGAAACATTTATTACGTCGCCATGCGCACTTACTAGACTGTTTCTTTCAAGGGTTTAATGTTGAGGAGGACATAGCCTATACAAGCACGCCTCACTAGCAGCCTTCCATTTGAGAAGCACCTTATAGATGTGTGTCAATAGAGGGCGCTAGACACAAAGGAATACAAATAAACTTCTCACAAAACTTCAACAGTCGTAGCCTACACTTGGAACAGAGGGACAGTTAAAACATGTTGAAACACCTGACCAATGATTTTTACAAATGCATGTCCTCTTCAATTGGGACAAATTTAAAGGACGTGGGGTTCTCTAATTTGATTTAACAAAGTGGGTCTCTACCATTGGAAAAAGGTAACGGCTAACTTGGATCACGTGAGTCACCTCATCCTATCAATGGCAGTGACATCAGTGGCCAGCGTTCAGACTTTTATGAAAGTCACTAGTTACAGTTCACACGTACGGCAGTGTCTTGTGGATTAGATTAGTTCGTTTGTCTTGTGAATAATGTTCTATATTTGGTGTTACGCTAGTAAACGTACATGACTGCAATGTTTGTGGAATGTGCTTTACTGAGCGGTAAAAAGAGCGTGAATTTTTGCTGACCCCAGATGAGGTTCACTGTGCGCATAAAACCACATTTAGATTAGATTGGAATCTGTTAATTAATAACAGCTTTATTGGGCATACATACAGTGATACTATCGCTATCCACTAAAGTTCTGTAATTTAGCCTAATTGCTGAAATCTGGAAACCACAGAAAGAATACATTTTAATTCAAATCTTCATATTGTTTAGCCTAGGGCTAGGCTACTCTCAGTCTCATTCATTAAAAAGCGCAAGGTTATATATCATAAGCATACAGTATAGTCTACACGAGTCATAAATCATTACAATTCAAGTCTAATTAATTTTTTTGAAACCTGGAAGCCATAGAGAATATACATCATTATTTTTAAAAAAAATTTCATTAAACAACAACAATATAATACAATATAATTAAATTTTTCATTTTCTCTTTATTCATTAAACTGCATATATGAGCATCATAGTGCATGGCAGTCAGTCAGTCAGTCATTCAAGTCATATTATAATTGGTAAAACCTGAAAGCCAAAGAAAACAACAATATTGTTTATTTTCTTTAGAGATTATACTCAATCAATCACTCAATATTACACAATGCCTATTATTAAATAACTGGGCTACTACACATTTGCTGGTGGTAAATTGTTATAGGCTACTTTAGAGCATTAAAGATGAGTGTTTCAACTGACATGGGTTGGAACAAAACTTGTGTTTATGAACTAACTGTGGAAAATATAAACGATTTATATGTATTATTGACAATAATTTCTTTAGTAGACGCATTAAAAGAAATATCACATGAAATCACATATTTTCAACTTCTAGTTTTTGCATGGAAATGTAAAAAGAAACAAATTGTTCCAACTGTACACGGTGTAAGCCTAGTTTATTTCCCTCACAGCACGCTTCCAAACAGTTTCTCTGTGATTCATCTATATTACCCTCCCCATGAAAATGAATGTAGGAAAATCTGATTCACTATTGTCTCAAAATAACACAAAACTGTTTTATAACCTCAACAGGATTTATCTCAGAAGGCTTTGTCATTTTACTTCCCGTAATGTTTCCCACCCCTGCTGTTACAAATGTGGTATGGCATGCTTAAAATAAGGCAAGGAGACACTTTTGTATAATCCCATAATAATTTAAGATAAACTTGACCTGTATTAGATATGTTGTGAATAAGATGAACTTTATTTGTGGTTACTCAGGTACAGTACTCAGATTTTTCACACAGGAATCATACCAAAGTACACTTTTTGAGTATCTGTACTTGAGTATATTTTTTTTCAGGAAACTTTTTACTTTAACTTCACTGCATTTGAAAGACAAATATCGTACTTTACTCAACTACATTTCTGTCAAGGTCCTTGAGTAGAAAGTAGTAACGTCAGTCGGGATGATTTTGGTTGCAGGGGTTGCATTTTGGTTGGAAATGAAAGTCTGGTTGACGTCAGAACACGACCGATGTTGGTTTCTGACGTCAACCCGATTTTCATTTTCAACCACAATCTGTCCAATGTTGGAGATTAACGTCAATCTGACGTCAACCTGATTTTCATTTTCAACATTGGGTTTGGTCTTCTAAATGCGAATTTTGTCATTGTTTTGGAGCACACTTGCTTATAGATAACAGTGAGGCTAACATATTCATACTAAAAGCCAAAAAACTTTAAATAACTTTAAAGTTATATTAACTTTAAATATAAACACTATTTGAGGGAACAGCCATTTGGGTGTCCGAAACCATTGTGGACGTTATTGAGTGCACTTATTCAACCTCACATTCAACCCCACTACTGGAACTGTGTTCTAGAAATAAGTGTGATATTGATATGAGGGTAGGCAGGCATAGACTCAGAGGCATAAGGTACTGTAAGTTACATACAACAATGCTACAATAATAAAACAATGCATTGACATTTTACTTTTCATACTAAAGTGCTATTAAAAACGAGTACTTCTGTACTTTTACTCAAGTAAAAATCAGTCTTTACAACTTTAACTTGTAACAGAGTAATATTTGACCAGTAGTTATCTGTACTTTCACTCAAGTAAGGAAGTTGTGTACTTTGTCCTACATTTACTTACAGTAAATTTTGCATAATTACAAGTAACATGTAGTTAATTAATATTACTCAGTACTTATTTGAGTAAAAACAATGTAACTACGTCACCTTAAAATAAAGTGTAACCCAAAAATGAATTTCGCAGTATGTCGGGGCCTTGAATCACATTCAGTCTCTTGTACGTTACGTGTGAACGAATACGATCACAAGCAACACGTTGCTGGCTGCAGTTCACTTAACGGCCACCGGTGTCGCTAACAACAAGGGTCTCTGAATTCTACATATAGCCCCTTTAAATGTTAAATAAACAAAAATTCACAGAATAAAATATTACACAATTTGAATTTGTCAGAAATATTTAATAAAAGTAATTACGTCTCTCACATTTAGAGTTGAGACAGTTATCTCAGGCAACAGTATGCAGTTTCTCTAAATGACCATACGCTTTATTCCATAATGTACAATTTGTTCTGTACAAAACAAAAAAATGCTAAACTTTGTATAAAAAAATATAAGTTAATTTAAAATTTAACTCTAATTAACAAAATAACCATGGTAATAATCAATAATTGTGGCAATAATAATATAATAGGAGCAATAATATTAATAACCATAATAATAGTCTCTAAACATAGTGCATATGAGGGAAAAGACTGGTTGTGGATGATCTTGGTGACTGAGGTGAGCGGTGCTGAAAAGATCCTCTCAACTCCGTAGGTGGGGTTGGTAGCATTACTCCAGAGCGAACACACACACACACACACACACACACACGCGCGCACATGATCAGAAAGTGCATGACTGCCTAAGATAGCACCATTAGAATGTAGCTTACATCTCCAATCTCAATCTCTCTACTACACACTTGCGCATGTCGCTCGCATGCCGACACAACCATTGGAAGCAATGTTTAACATTCCCACATCCGATGGTGTACACCTTTGGTACACGTAAAAACTAACAGGCATCTTGAAGCAGTTTGTGACAGTATTGATTACATTCACTCATCAGTCCTGCAGTATTTACAGAAGGCCATCAGTCAGTCAGAGCTCCATCATCGTCTGCAGCGACTACAGGTGCCTCACAGGTCCAAAAAACAAACAAAGAGTGGAACTGAATTCAGCCATTTGAAACAATGACATTATATGGATATTTGTTGGGTCATGACTTGAAATTCACTTTAGCCTGCATTCAACAATTCATGATGTAGCCAAGATGAAATATATCTTCCTCTCTGAAATGTGCAACTGTCAGTGTCAGATGCATTTTCAATTGACCCTGCACTAAGCTCCGCCATCTTGGTTACTGTTACTCGCTTTACAGAATGTGCCACATATTTCAGTAAGCCACGTGATTTTAGCAAAATGTGCTCATTAAGTGTTAAAGAAGAGTGATGTTGCTATTATTCATCTGATTTTGTGTAAAAGAAATGGATAAATTGCACAGTAACACAAGTCAAATCTTTGAAGAATGAACTTCACAAGGTTTATTCAGATTTGGTAAAGTAATGCGTTTATCTCTCGGGTGTCATTATTATAAGTGCTACAGCAACATTTTTGTAGGATTTCAATCAAATTCCTTTTAAGGACTTTTCTCTGGTTATATGGTGGATGCAGCGGTTGCTAAAGCGGGATTGGTCAGTAATGTTTTTAAGGCGGGGCATAGTGAAGGGTGTCAGTCCACATAAGCAAGTCATTGAAGCGTGCAGCATTTTACCTACATGTTCAGTCATTTATCATTTAGTTATTTGTTGTATCAATTTACAAATTGTAGCACCTTATATAATAAAATTAATTATTTGAGGCAAATAATTAAAATAGCTTCAGGATCAGAAATAGTTCCATTTTATATGTTAGCATAATCAAGCAACCAGACTGGTTGTGAATTTTCTTTTTGGACACATTTTTGGATAACCTGTCAGAAATATGCTCGCTTACCCTAAAAATCATGATGACAATAAATATATCTGCAGTTTGTCATCTAGGGGTCATTGTTGTTGTTTTAGTTTACAGCGCTTACTTTGTACACACACTGAGTTCCTTTCTTATAGTAATGATGTAAATAGGCCATGTTTATGGAAGCTTGTTTCTGCCACTGAATAAAAAAATAAAGGCAATTGCGATTTTTCCTAAGAACTGGACTTGATAACTCGCAATTGTGAGTTCATATCTCACAATTCTGAGAAAAGAAGAATAAGTCTGAATATTGAGATGTAAACTCGCAATTATCTTTTCCATTTTTTTAATCCGTGGCGGAAACAAGCTTCCATGCATATCATATTTTTTATTTTGACATTTCTTCCCCCTGAGGTTGACTTATAATGTTGGTAAAGTCATAATTTAGTATTTCATGACCATTTATCCATCCTATCCAATTCATATAATTAAAAAGAGTTGTTTTGTTGGCATTTTTAAGAGCTCTGTTTCTGAACACCCAGTAGGTGTGCTGTAGTTGACGTGTAAATGCTGGCAGTTCTATGAGGCATTTTTGAAGCTTAGTTCCAATAAACGCTAGGAAGAAGGTTTTTGAGTTTTGAGTTTTGAAAGTTTTTCAGGTACACTGCAGATATTTGATTCTTTCTATGACTCAATGATGTTACGAGCTTCAACGGGTTAAAGCTGAACTTCATATCAGGTTGGAAGATGCTGCAGATTTCAGTGAGGAACACCGTGACTAGTGTGTGACTCCAGTAAGGTTCAGAGTGAGACTTACGCCATCACAAAAGCTCTTTGCTTTGAAAGGACACGCTGCGGGGGATTTTTTTTTTTTAAACTCCACTCTGTATTTCTTCAAGTACTGCAAAACCATTTTTTGCTCTAAATATTATATAAAACATCCATCAGACCACCAGAGCGATGGGTTCACCAAGCCTCATTGTATTAGCTTCGACTAAACATTCCTTCTGTCTATCTTAAAAAATAAATCCACTCAAGTAGCTTTGCGTATGCTTTTGACCACAGCAGGATAAAAAGTACCATTTTAAACCAGACGAACCATCTTCTAGTTACGAGTCACCCAACCAGATCGTAACGCAGGTTCGTATTTAAGGCCTCTTCAAATGTAAGACCACGAAAGAAACCGAAAAATAATCACCTAAAAGAAAAGATGCAGAAGCAACCTCCTAAGGAAAAGCACTGTCAATAATGATGGCCATTCTGCAGAAGTGATCCCGCACAGAGCGGACTTGAGTCCCAGCCATCAACGAGGGAGCCCTGATGTCATTCGAGAGTACGCCTCCGTCACCCACTGAGGTAACATTATGTTTTGTTTATTTTTGTGAATGTATCCGTCCCGGCCTGCCCTCTGCACTTCCTCGTGTCTCTGCAGGACGAGGGACTGTCCACAGGAAGTCCAGGGTCTCTGGCAGGGGTGTAGGTGGTGCTGTGGGACAGGTGCCACGGATTTAGTTGTCCACTTTCACTGGCCCGCTGTCTGATGTCTCGCACGGTTCGTCGTCCTCAGTGGAAGCCCATGTAGAGATGTCTTCTCCTCGAACAATTCGTTCCCATTGATCCAGGTTTTCCCTGCATACACAGAAAGCTCTTCACAATATTACAGAAAAACAACAGCTGTTCTTGTTAACCAACCTAACCAGATCACCTAACCTTTTTTTTATCAGTATTTGAGAGAGATCTACAAACCGTTTGGATCAGTTGGGGTCCTATGGATGATACATTATCCATTATATACATGTTTACTGTTATTATCTTGTCAATTCATCATAAAAGACCCATGTTTGCAGTTGTGACTATAGAGAACATACAAATTGCTGGACAAAAGTTTTTCAATGAGCTCAACAGCTTTAAAACTACTGATATTTACTAAATTTGTTTATAGGAAAGGGTTCAAACATAAATTATGCTATAGTATTTTATTTTGAATTTCTTATTATTAAAATACCATTTTAAATAGTTTTCTTAGTCGTTGTGCCACATGACGTTTTGGGGGTTTAAGATACCAAAACATACAATAATATTTATTATTTTAATGCACTGAATTAAGTTTTATAGAAAAAAGTGATACATGTCATGAATTTATCAAATTATTTTAAAAGGAAATAATGCACTTGGACACAAAAATATGCACGTAATGTCGCTGACCCATTAAATTGATCACCCAAACTTGAAAGGTAGTGTAGGACTTTAAATAAAAATGTTTTTTATTAACATCCAACAACAAATATTTGATCAAAATAAATATTTTTTAGTCAGAATTATTGTTTCAGTTGCTTGACACATAAACCATTTTTATGAAGGATTTGGTTAACGGTGACTTTCAGGTGATGTTTTGTAAAATCGAAACATTCCGATTTATAATTTACTTAAATTTGATTTTCATTTATTTAAAACACTTACATTTTGTATTCTTGCTATATTATTATCCGTAAAAAACTTTGGATAAATATGATTGAATTTGTTTATTTTTAAAATCATAAAATCATGCTTAAATGCTTAAAAAATTCTTTTTTCAGAAAATAAATAACTTGTGCTTGTGTATGAATTTCCCAAACGTATTTATTTATTATTATTACAATTATTTTATTTTTTCATTATTTTATAATGGATCCAACTAATCGCTAATGAAATGAGTTTTTGACTATTTTCATGATCGGTATTTATAAATAATATTGATTGTTTGTTGATGTCAACTGATAGGCTGTGGCTAGAGTAATTGAGGCAATGCTGTCAGGGCAATCTGACCCAGACACGAAGGGAAGAGGTGGTCATACTCAATTTGTCCAGTTGTTTTTTAGATCTGCCCTTTTTGTTCCATACGTGTAGCACACAGGCCAAAAAGAGAGGATGAAAATGGTCGCCTATTAGACTCTCCCTTTCAATTAGTGAGGTTGATGTCATTTATTGGTCCCTCTCTGATCTCACAATACGCAGGGCTCCAGGACGTTTGAACCCGCTGCCCACAGATTCCAGTTAAAGACCTGGGTCTGACACTGTGGCATGGCTTTTCAGATTGCGCTGTCAACTGTGTTTGCATTCCCTACAGATCGAGGTCACAGAGGTTACAGTTTAGGGCACGGGGGAGTAGTTTAGACACACAGACCCATCCTCACATCAGAACGAGCACAAAGGCCACATCATGGAAGCTGGTTAATGTGACCTGAGCAAAGCAGTGCAAGTAGCAAACTGAAGCTTTAAAGAGGTCATATGTGAGGATTTTAGTATTAATTTCTTTTTTTATGGCCAATTGTGAACAGATTGTAACGAAAAAAAGAAAAGAAAGAAAACCGAGACCTTCCCTGACTTCCTAAATTGTCAATGAAAGCCTGTAGACTGATTTTTATGTGAAGGCCTTAACAAAGTGTGCAACACTAGCTAACGTTAGCTTAGAGATGGAGTCCACTAATGTCAACAAACACAGCACAACACAAACTAAAATAAAAGGTTTGCTGTTTCACAGTGACATAAACAATATTAATCCGTAATGATTTAACAAGGTCAACTACAATGGCACAGGAAACGAATTCTTATGCAATGTTCAGGATAATGCCTAAAGAGCCACTCTCTCTGTGTACATAGTATGTGCGAGCAAGAGTAATACGTTGCTGGCTGCAGTTCAGTTAACGGCCACCAGTGTCGCTAATAACAAGGGTTTCTAAATTCTACAGCCCTTTAAATAAATTAATGGATTTATTATTATTATGTTGGCTTGACTATCTAGAAACTAGCATAGCATCAATCTAAACCACATGTTAGCAACAGGCTAAGACATGCAAGCAATGTGATAATACATACTAGGAACTGCATAGATCATTCTGGATGGTTGCCAGAGTGTTGTTGGCAACTGCATAGTTGCAACACCCTAGCAACCACCCAGAGTACCATAGCAATCACCAATAATACCTCAGCAACATCATATCAATGCCCTAGCAACCACCAACAACACCCCATCTAGAATGGCCTAGCAACCACATAGCAACACCCTGGCAATCATCTAGATTACACTAGCAACCTCACAGCATGGCCTTAAAACCTTAAAACTTCAAATAATATATTAAATAACCCAACATTAAAGTTTGACTTGGTAAATGTTTTTATCTAGTTACTATTATTTTGTAATTTATTTTATTATTTATCTGCACTTTTAATTAACTTTTGTTGTGTGTGTGTTTTATACTTCAACACACAGTATAAAAGTAGCCCAATTCTGCGTGAAAACCACAGACCTTGGCAACAACTGAGTATATTTCATCAGCTTGTAGGCTGTTTATGGTTGCCAACATGGCCACTTGGCTCATTAATATAAAATGTAACTGAAGTGCGGTGTGTATAGCTATTATAACAGATTTGAACAAGGCTCATCATCTGTCTTATAATATTAGCTTTGTCAAACAGATTTAGATATATTAGTCTCCTTAATTTGTTTAATGAAAGTGCTTTACGAAGATGGTGTATTATACCATGGTACAGGAGCATTCATGCAGTCAAACGTTGTTATGAGTGTGTGACTGACCTGCAAGACGTAAGCAGAGGACTGGAGGGGGGAAACAGCTCTGACAGGGTGGTGTAACAGGGAACCGCCACTGCATTGTAAAATCCCACCTGAATACATGGGTAAAAACAGGACTAAGGTACAAAAAAACAGGCTTCTCGACTCTACAACTAAATATAACAGCTGACCTAATGAGCCACATTTTAGGCACCCCCCCAATGTTAAGGCTGTTCCAAAGCATGGGCTAGGAAAAGAAACATTTTGCTAGGCGGCCTTTAAGGAGCTTGATAATGACAGAAAGTTCTCACTTACCTGTCCCTGGGGAACCTCGTGCTTTTTATCCCTGTCCATCATAGGGATGGGCTGCATTCCAATCTTCTTCATTTCATCCCCCTGTCATTACACACAAGAAGTACAATTTCACTGAATGGCCTGCAATTTGACATACTGCTCAAAACAATACAGTGATCTGAACAATGATTTACTTTATTACATATGAATGTTGTTAATACAAAAAGATTCCTGTTTGGCTAACAATGATATGGTTTACCTCAGCCCAGAACTCAGCATATATGTCATTGGCTGTGATTCGTGTGACGGGCCATAGTTTGGTAACAGAGCAGAGATCACAGGCAGTCATCATCAGACCAATCACACGGTCCCTGTGGTGGACCAATAATCAACCAGCAATTAATCAAAGGGATCAAATCAGGCTTTTTATGCTGATGAAAACGAGGCTGCGAGGGACAGACATGCGCTGTATGAATTCACAATTTTCAAATTTGTATTTAGTCTTTTGGAAAGATGTTTCGCCAGCTGCATAATCTATGGAAGCCTGTTTCCGCCACGGTATATATATATATATATATAAAAAAAAGATAATTGCGACTTTTTTATCTCACAATTCAGATTTTTTTCTCTCAGAATTGTGAGTTATAACATCAGAATATAAACTCGCAATTGAGGATATAAATGCGCAAATCTGACTTTTTTTTCACAATTTCAAGTTTGTCTCGCAGGTATTACTTTTTACTCGCAATTGTGACTTTTTTTTTCTTGCAATTGCGAGTTTATATCTCGCAACTCTGACTTTTGTCTAATAATTCTAACTTTCTTTCAATAAACTATTGTGATTCCAATTCTGAGAAAAAAAAAACACTATATCTGAATTATATCTCACAATTCAGATTATAATTCGCAATTGCGAGGTTATAGCACCCAATTCTGAGAAAATGAGTCAGAATTACGAGAGGTAAACTCGCAATAGCGAGAAAAAAAGTCAGAATTGTGAGATAAAAAGTCACAATTACCTTTTTTATTCAGTGGTGGAAAATTCCATAATATTCTGTATGTCATTAATAAATAGCACAAACCATTGAACCCACTGTACATCCATCCCTTACAGCCTTGTTTTCATTCCTGTCAGAAATGAAATATGGCGCTACCCTGATTAAGGTCTACAAAGTGACATAGTTAGCACATTACTATAGTAATAACAGTAAATGATGCATAATTACTAACCACTTACCTTTAACTACATGTACTTCAATGTTATGGTTTGGTTTATCAATATTACTCAGACTAATTACACTAATATGTACTATCACCTTAAAATAAAGTGCAACCATTTCCGTAAGATTCACTCAAACATTTTACTATTCCAATCCAAGCACAGCTTATGACACTGTTTCGGTGGCTCCCTGAATATATCTCTGATGTTGAGGTCAAATTTCCAAGAGCTCTGAGATAATGGAGCAAAAGTGCGACCGCTAACCTGTGAGCACGGTTGTTCAGGTCCAGCGCCCCTGTGGCCAGAAGTTCAGACAGTTGCTTGCGGTTGCCGAAGTACAGCGCGAGGTCTGTAGCAATGATGGCCTTCCTGATGATCTCCAGCACCTGCTCATACTCACTGGAAGTCAGGTTGGAGAAAATATTGTGCCCTTCCAGCTATGAGAAAAAAAGAGATCAATAAAAAAGCAAAAGCTCCACTTATGAGGCATCTGGCTCTGCTGGAGAGTGGCAGCAAAGCCAAAGAGATGGCTGACAACACACACGGAAAGACAATGCTCTGTTTAATATGGGAAATTTCTTACACATTTTTAGCTGAATTGCACTTTCGATTCACAAAAGTCAACACTACGTATATACCTAGTGCTTTATTGCTAATTTCCTTATTTAATTACTGAGCGTTTACTTGTCTTTAATAATGCTTAAAATGTATAAAAGTTAAGCTAGTTGTTTTTGCTGTGTATTCCAAACTCTAGTCTCGGCCCTATTATTGAGAATATTGTATTCCTAAAACATGGTGATTTTTTTTTTTTTTTTTGACTGTAGACAATATTTTCTAATTTATGGAGTGATAAAAAGAGATATCCAAAATCCCCTCTGTAAAAACTATTGTCTCTAATGTCAAGAAAACCTGGCTATATCTAGTGTAAGTATATGCAAAATAGTGCATATTTAATTAAATAATGCCTCATTTGCATATGTAAACATAAAACTTGTAATGCAAACAAAACATTTGCAATTCTAAATGTATTTAACCAACAGTATAGTCAAGTTATTTTTTTTTCCCTGTTCACCTGGGGTGTCATGCCTAAAGGACAATAAAGTTCGTGGTTCCAGCAAGTTCTGCTCTGATATAACAGTATTTAGTAAACCTGTAGCTTGATACAACTAGCACTGAGATCATATTCAAGGCCAGTGCCCGCAAGCCAATTTTATATAAGTTTAACTGACATGGTGCACGGACTCCCTTAGATTGGTCAATGACTATGTCAGTTAAACTTATATAAAATTGGCTTGCGGGCACTGGCCCTGTATATAGTGTGAGTGTAAACGCACACATCGAGCATGTTTGAGACTATCGTTCTGAGCTGGCACAGTGTGTAGGAGCTTTACCTGCAGGATGGACACCGTCTGTGAAAAATGATGCTGTTCCATTGTGGATGTGGAATACAGGGCGGCCAGCGGATGGTCAAACTTCTGCAGATAAGTGTTACTGTAGCCACGGTGGTCCAGGTCGTGACACAAGCAGGCTATCAGCAAGCCTTTCCTCTGTGTGAGCGAGCAAGAAAGTTATTATATGGAGCTACTAACAGTAAAGGCCCGTTCAAACCAAGAACAATAACTATAAAGAGATATCTTCCACAGCATCCACACCAACAGGTGATAATGTTCTGCTTATTATAAGTGTGTGCTGTAGTTATCTGTAGCTTTAAATGCTCGAGTTCTTTAAATGTCAATGTTTTTATCTTTCATCAACTGGAAAAAAATCGCTCTGAAAGGAATTCCAGTGTTATCATTCCTCCGTGTGACGTGTCGTTATAGCTATTCTCATAGAAGTAGAATTATTATCAAAGCTTTAAAGTTAACGTGCTTGGTGTGAACGGACCGTAACTTGTGTGTGTTTTTATAGTAGAGCAGCTTTATCAGTTACAAGTTACTTTCTCCATCAGACAAGAAGGGAAAACTGTAGTTAAATGCTTTTGTTCCTTACAATGTTTCTGACTATAAATTAGTGTGATCTATATTTTTCTAATAAATGTACTAATAGTTAAATTAGACACCGCCACCAGAAACTGTAATGCATAATAAATTATTTCATTAGTTACATATTTTATTGTCTCCTTAAGAAGTCTCATCAGCCTCTCAAAATCACATTTCTGTCACATAAATGTCAGATTGCCATGGATAGACTCAAATGAGATATCATGTCAAAGCATAAAACCTACATTTTCCATAAACATTACTCACAATTGCATTTGAGTCAACAATTAGGTCTTTGTTGTTTAGCGGTTCAGCATTGTGCCAGGCACTTGTTGGTTCATGAATATTAATTGCATCATATGACGTGTGCCCTGAGTGATACGCTGGAAGGCAGACATGTGAGTGCTAGCCAGAGTAAGATTACTATGACTTTAATGACTTTATGGGTTTCTGGACCCCTGTGGTTACCTTGGCTAACTTCTTGTTAGTAGCTAATAGTTTAGCATTTCAAAAGTAGCTTCCCCAACACAACACTGATGTGAAATGATTCTTTTGTAAGCTCACTGTAAGAAGTGCTATTATGAGAATGATACTGACCTCGAGCTCTGTGAATATCCCAGTGGTTTTCTGCAGAATGGCGTACATGCAGTGTGCCACCGTCACAGCGTGTTTCCAGTTGTGGTATGGAACTCGTCTGTAATTTTTCCGCACTGACATAGTGAAGCGACACAGTTTCTCCTGCTCAAAGCTGTTATTACACAAAAAAAGTGTGACTGTACACGTTTGCCTTGTCAAAGCGGGGTGTTTCTTACACACACTTTTATGTCCAAAATAATTCATTTTTATTAAGACAACGGATTTAAATATTTTTTATATCAGGGTCATTTATTTTTGCTACTTTTCAAACGCCTTTCATGTATATATTGTATCGTTCTACTCTGATCCCAGACCCAGACTTTCAATCTTTCAATAGATAGATAGACAATACAATGGATGGATGGGTATTCAGACAGACAAACAGATAGATAGACAGATAAACGTCAGACAGACAGACAGACAGACAGATAGATGGATGGACATTCAGACAGACAAACCGATAGATAGAAATAGATAGACAGGCAGATAAACATCAGACAGACAGACAGACAGATAGAAATAGATAGACAGGCAGATAAACGTCAGACAGACAAATAGACGGATGGACATTCAGACAGACAAACAGATATAAATAGATAGACAGGCAGATAAACGTCAGACAGACAAACAGATAGAAATAGATAGACAGGCAGATAAACATCAGACAGACAGATAGATAGAAATAGATAGATAGACAGGGAGATAAACATCAGACAGATAGACAGGCAGATAAACATCAGACAGACAGATAGACGCATGGACATTCAGACAGACAAATAGATAGATAGAAATAGATAGACAGGCAGATAAACGTCAGACAGACAAACAGATAGAAATAGATAGATAGACAGGGAGATAAACATTAGACAGACAGACAGATAGACAGGCAGATAAACATCAGACAGACAGATAGACGGATGGACATTCAGACAGACAAATAGATAGATAGAAATAGATAGACAGGCAGATAAACGTCAGACAGACAGACAGACAGACAGATATCCGTCTGTCTGAAGTTTATCTGCCTGTCTATCTATTTCTATCTATCTGTTTGTCTGTCTGAATGTCTGATAGATAGATAGATAGATAGATAGATAGATAGATAGATGGATAGATAATGATAGATAGATAGATGTCAGACAGATGGATAGATAGATAGATAGATAGATAGATAGATAGATAGATAGATAGATAGATAGATGTCAGACAGATGGATAGATAGATAGATAGATAGATGTCAGACAGATGGATAGATAGATAGATAGATAGATAGATGTCAGATAGATAGATAGATAGATGTCAGACAGATAGATAGATAGATAGATAGATAGATAGATGTCAGATAGATAGATAGATAGATAGATAGATAGATAGATAGATAGATAGATAGATAGATAGATAGATAGATAGATAGATGTCAGATAGATAGATAGATAGATAGATGTCAGACAGATGGATAGATGGATAGATAGATAAAACACACAGGGCTTATAGAAATGTACACATTCTTACCTGCTTTTCCCACAAGAATTGTGAACCATGTATACAAATATTGCAGGCCACATTTCCTCAAAAGGGGCAATGTCAAAGTGAAACCTTAGACAGAAATATGACAGTTTGTTTGCAATTCAAATCTGGACAGGTGAAACATGAACACGAATAATGCTCAATACATCCTGATTACAACGGCACTCGAATATCATGCACACTTATCTACGCATGAGAATAACACCAAACAAATATGCACGTCTAGTTGCTGTGGATCATGACAACACTTTAATAATTTATAATGAAAATAAAGTATTAAAACCTTGACACATCTGTGATATAAAAAAAAAAAACACACAGTGAGCAACCTCGACTGCCTTATTGCTTTTATTAAATGTTGGCAACAGAAATATGATAAAATTAATATGAAAAATGATTTTATTTATTGTAGTAATAATCTGAACAAGTAATTTATGCACTCACCTAACTGTAATATATAACACTAATGTTCAGTCCAACGCTTTTAGAGCCTATTTTACAGCTATTTAACTGATTTATTTCTGAAAGCCATTATGTAGCAGTGATTTGGAAGTATGAGAGTGTAAACTCACAGTTCGATCTCTTTATAAATGACAGCAGGGAGAGAGAGTTGTGTGAGGGTCTTCCACTCCTCTGATGTGCAGATGCTGTGGTACGAAAGCTTCTCCATAGTCACCCGGTAAATGCACTCTGAATGTCTTATCCGGTGATACATCTACACACAAACACATACACACACCCCACGTGTTTACGCAGATGCAAAATATACATGCAAAACAGTCTAACCCACTGAAAATATTGTGGTTTCTTTCTATCTATCTTTCTATAATCTTCTATGGTTGTTCAGTGTTTTTAGTGTAGTGGTCGACTGATATTCATTTTTTGATGGTCAATACCTTAGAGAGCAGGGTGGCAAATGACCGATATAAGTTATATCACACTTTATGAAGATAGTAAAAACACATGAATAACAATTGCTGAAATTAAATAAATATTTACATTACATAATATTAACTAAATCTCTTACTACATCTCTTGTCTAATGACTAAGGACAATGACCTCTCTCCTACAGCAACCTGTCACTCACATCACAGCAACAGAGAATGGGAATCTACGTCATTACGCATTGCATTCTGGGTAGTCGTCGCCATATTTTAGGACACACTCAGGAACATTCAATGATAAATACAAATCGCCAGAGAAAAAAAAAAAACGACTGTATTTACGTTAAAACTTTTTAAGAACTGCCTGCACATATTCATCACATTTCATACACACAGAAACCATGCGACCAACTTCTATTGGACCACACACAAGAGCAAATTGATTGATTTCTCTTTTGCAGTCTCTTTTTTTTAATAACTAAAAAGTGGCACTGATATATCTGCTAAATAAAATAACAAAGCTTGATCACAGCAAGTGGATAATGTATTTAATCAACATATATCATCAAATCACCCTAATTTCTTAATGTTTAAGCATTAAGGGAATAGTATGGCCCTCAGTAATGCAGCTCTGAAATGATTTGTATTGTTAAAGCGCTTTACAAATAAGTTTTACTGGACTTGAATGGAACAAGTACAAGATTCCTTATACCGAGAGAAGCTGAACCATGAAGCAAAGGAGCGCTACTGTACGAACAGAGAGTTTTCATACATTATTTATGGTGTGAGCACTTACGCATTCAAGTGGTTAAGAAAATATGAATCTGTAATAAATCTGAAATAAATAATAAATATATAAATACAAAGTTGTTTATTTTCAAGTTGTTTGTTTTACTTTTCACATTTGTTCAAGAAGCCATTTCCCTCATATATACGCCACAATAGGAAAGAAAAGACTATCGCAACTTCTGTTTCATGCCGGCTTTAAAGTTTGTCGATCAGATGGGAGCATATTTTAAAGTTTGCCTTTCTATTACTACTAATAAAAAAGTCAACTTTATAATTCTTTGTACCTACAGTTTTGTCTAATAATTTATTCGAATAGAGACAGTAAACTAATGAAGATGGAGAAAGGAAGCTCCGATGCTCTCGTTCTCAACGCTGTCAAAATAAAAGTCTTTATCACATCGACACAACGGCCAAAGAAAAATAAAACCGGACAATGTTGAAAATCAAACAATGCAAAATATCAGCCTAGGCAATATATCAGTCGACCACAACTTTCACTCCACCTCTAATAAATCTGACAGAGTAAAAAAAATCCCTGGCATAACATGCGAGGTGTCGAATTCTGTCTAAATAAAAATAATATTAACATAAATATTACCATGCTTCAGTCATTTTAAAATCTGCTATGAGACGAGACTCGTAAGTGACCCCACAGAGGGCCGAGTGGCTGACAGTCCTGAGCCTGTTTCTTCCAAACGTTCCCATTCTCTAAGAGGCGTGATGTTATTGCCGACAGATGTTTTATTAGACTCCAGGTCGTGCTACATATGTCTGCGCACTTACATTTGCACAGTGTAAGGCCAAAGCACAGAAGACGGCGAACATCTTAAAGTTGTTCTCATCAGTTTTAGTGAAGGCACTTCCTCCCAGCTTGTTCACCATTTGTACAACACCGATCACAGTCCCGCGGCTGACTATGGGCATGCACAGGATATTCCGCGTCGTGTAGCCAGTGTAGAGATCTACTTCTCTGTGAAAAGCAGAACAGACGACACACACAAATGCTCACATACACAGAGCTGAACATCCATAGTGCTTGCTTGTATTATGATCGAGTAAGGGATTGAGTTAAACACACAACGGGTTCTAGCGCTGGCTCATCTGGTCTTAGCATAATCATCTTATTCCAGATTTACACAAATCCAGAAGCCCATTTCATCTGACATGTCCACTTTAACACCTAGAACCACAGACCACTGTGTGTCCATATGTCCAACTCAACAATACACTCATATTATTTGAGGACTATATATACTGTATTATATTGGCAGTACAACAAAGCATGACGCATAAATATTTTATTTAAATAATATATTATTACTTCCACATTAGAGTAATGAGAATGAGATTTTGTACCATGGCAAAAAAAAAATTCTCTTTCTTTTTTCTGTTTGTCTGTCTTTCTTTCTTTCTTTCTTTCTTTCTTTCTTTCTTTCTTTCTTTGGTTCAAATATGACATATGACAGGCTTTGTGAGATTCATCCTGCTAATTAATAATCATGGACAAAACCTGGATCATTGCCATGATACTGTAACTTTACAATACCAACAGTTGTCTAAGCCCTCAAACAACATGTCAGTGCAGTGCCTGTGTATTACGGTATGTTACTTTACTCATTCATCAAGCTTTAACTACTAATTGTAGAGCCTGGTTATTTGACAAAATGGCTTAAAGTAATCTCAGATGTTTTACATGGAAAATGAAAATCTTTATTACCTGTTGAAACGGGGGTCTGCATAGGCATCCGGAATATTCAAAACCTCTCCTGTTCGTGCCACCTGACCAGCTATTCCTTTCTCTATAGAAAACCTGGGGGTGAGTGTTTCAGTTCAGTTACCAGTATATATGATGTATGCTTAGTCTCAGATATTCAAGAGTGAATCTCATGAAAACATGTCCAGGTCACATTTCACTACGAAATCAAAAATACAATATTTACGACCATTATGATTTTTGTCCAAATTCAATCAATCAATCAATCAACCAATCAGTCCCAGCTCATATGCGTGTCGTGGGCAAACTCGCTACCGTCTGCTCCAGTCGGTTGTATGTAATGTATTAAAATATATTAGTAATTAACATTTGTAATGATGAAGTTTAATCAAAATATACTAAATATATCACATAACGCCCTAAGTGTGTTCAATTATAATCAAGTACTTTGCATTTGCTTAAGTATGTTAGTCAACACATCAAGTATACTTCTTTAAAGCATGATAAAATATTACTAAACCATAATGATTTAAAATGTACCTTTAAAGGGATAGTTCACTTTGAAATTAAATTTTGGTAGGTTTTAGCTTACCTCAAGGGCATCCAAGATGTAGGTGTCTTTGTTTCCGCAGTAGTTTCAATTTTGATATTTTTAGGTCAAACCGTTCTTGTCTGTCAGTCATATAATGCAGGTCTATGGTCACCACCTCAAAGAGCATGCACAGAGAAGTCCAAATTAAACATGATTTAATGACTCGTAAATGTAAGTACACATTGATGGCCTAAGACACGAAACGAGCGGTTTGTGTGAGAAAATGAACAGTATTTATATCGTTTTTACGTCTTGTGAACATAGCCACGTCCAAGTGATCTGAGGGCGCGGGCGCTTCGGTCTTTTCCGGCAAGCGCCGCAAGTGATCTCTCGTGTGTGTACGTCACTCATTGTTTACACAGAACAGAGATTGTAGGTAAGACGGCTAATTAAAATGGTACTAATTTGCGCTTATCCGGGATGTTTAAACCGTTTTAAAAGAAAACAATTAAAAAAATTAAAAATAAAACAATTGTATGAGTGACGTACACGCGCGAGAGATCACTTGCGGCGCTTGCCGGAAAAGACCGAAGCGCCGGCGCCATCAGATCATTTGGAAATGGCTGTGTTTACAAGAGGTAAAAACGATATAAATACTGTTCGTTTTCTCACACAAACCGCTCGTTTCGTGTCTCAGGCCATCAATGTGTACTTACATTTACGAGTCATTAAATCATGTTTAATTTGGACTTCTCTGTGCATGCTCTTTGAGGTGGTGACCATAGACCTGCATTATATGACTGACAGACAAGAACGGTTTGACCTAAAAATATCAAAATTGAAACTACTGCGGAAACAAAGACACCTACATCTTGGATGCCCTTGAGGTAAGCTAAAACATACCAAAAATTAATTCCAAAGTGAACTATTCCTTTAAAGTAAAACTTTTAATTTGACAATTTTTACAAAGTGCATTATGAAAAGTGTACTTAAGTGTGTTAAGAAACATAGTCATCTTTAAGGCCTATTATTCCATTAATATTATATAATCCGCAAGTACAGTTTTTTCAAATATACATTTAAGATTGAAGTTTTTGGCCAAAAGAATTGGCAGTGACAAAGTTTGTTTTGCAAAGTTTGCTGCTTCAGTATTTGTAGATCATTTTTTCACATTTCTAGGTATACTGAAAAACAATGCTAAGCATTTAATACGTTTTAAATGCTTTCATTGGCAAAAACATGCAATATGTGCAACGAGCAAAATTCACAGTGTTGACCTTTCTTCATAACCTCTGCAATTGGCTCTGGCGTGCTGGAAATCAGCTTTTGAGCTGAATCCTGGCTGATAGTGATACATTCTTGCCTTATTAGTGCTGGAAGTTGAACACAGTTTGTGGACCACTCGCCTTTTGAGGATTGACCACAGGTTCTCTATGGGGTTAAGATCCGGGGAGTTGCCTGGCCACGGATGCAACATTTTAATGGCTGTCCTGAAGTCGCACCCTTCTCCGCACAATCGATTTTCCAGATGTCCCAAACAGTCAGAACGGGGCTTCATCAGAGAAAATAACTTTGCACCAGTCTTCTGCTGTCCAATCCTTGTACTTCCTGCAGAATTACAGTCTGTTCTTGATGCGGGTTTTTTGGAGAGAAGTGACTTCTTTGCTGCCCTTCTCGACACCAGACTGTTGTCCAAATTCTTTTCCATTTTGACGCAAAGTGTGATGACTGCACGTGCACGTCTTACTTTGAAGATAACCGTTGCTAACTCAAGAACACAATGATTGGAAGAATATCTTCCCTCCTTTTATGGCAATCAGTCTGCTCTTATAATTCTATCAGAATGATAGAGGGACTTCACCTGACTACTAGTACTTGTTCACACTTTCCCATGTGCTGAAGATATGATTAGTGAAATGATGTAAACTGGTCATTTTATGGCAGGGGCAAAAAACATTGAAATTTAGGTTTTTGTAATAAAAAGAATTGGCCAGTGAAGCTTAAAAAGCATCTGATCAGTCTGCACAATAATCTAGAAACAACGTGAATCGTCGCCACAACAACTGAAGCAGCAAACTTTGCAAAACACAAAATTCCCAAAATATTTTTGCCCATGGCTGTACACTACAAGTGTACATTCAATCCTTACAATAATTAAGTCCACTTCTTTTTAAAGTACCCGTGAACCGGAAGTTGCAAACGACTTTTCTCCAGTGTTGTGACATATTTCCGAGAGAAACAGAATACTAAATGAGGCAAAATAGTGGGCGTGGCTTTTTCCCCCCAACTAGCACCTGATTGGATCTAGAAAAGTAGGTGTTTTCATTCAGCCTGTCTACTGTCAGTTGGAGTGGTGTGGTTACGGATTTTAAGCAGACACTCAAACCGTCAAACCTACGTCATCAGGGAAGGGAAATTTCAGATTTTGATTAAAGATTACGAAGCCAAAACATTTTTTTGTGTGGATTGACTTACATGGATGAATTGTTCACCACAAAACGATCAATTTAGGCAAACAAAGTAATTCAATTTTGAATTCATGGGGACTTTAACAAGGGAATGTCTCATTCATTACTCTAAATAAAGGATACTGAGCATACACACTGATGCCTGTCATCGAGCAGCCTGATATTTATACAGATTTACTGTCAACAGTCAGTTCTTCAATTCTAAATTTTGTCACTTTGTGTAACTCCAACTACATTTTTACATAAATAAATAAATTCAAGTACTTTACGAGGAGGTAAAGAATCCAACGTGACTGGGTGAGGAACTGTGGGTGCTCACCTAATTTCTTTGGTTTTCCTAAAGACGGGCTTCCCTTCATTCTCCTCCCCGATATCAAACAAGTCAGAGTACAGCTCTTTGTTATTGTGATCCACCTGGAAAAGCGCACATCTGTCCGCATTAACCAGGTTTTTTGCATATATCTGAAACACAAATAAACAGGCATTTTCCTTAATGACATTTCTCCACAACCCAATGCAACACATGTGTTAACAGCATTATTACAGTGTGGTTCATCTGCAGTGGGTTCATCAGCATCGATAAGCACAATTTCTTTTGTTATTCATATTAATCTACTGTCAGCATGTTGATGGATAACATATCTGTTTTTAAAAGTATCAGTGACTTTTGATTAAATCTTATATGTGTTAATCTCAAGTGTACATCTCATTTGCAGTCATTAAATTGTATTATATTCGTGGAGTATATTATGAAAAACGCTGATATACCAATATACATGTGTCTATGTGAAACTAGAAACTGAGGAACTTGTTCTTCCCTCTGGATTTCACAACTTGGTCACACATTGCGTCTCATCCCCTCCAAGATAAACTTCAGCTTTATGAAACTGCGGACAAGTGAGAAATCTCTTGAAACTAAGAAAGACGTTTAACTACTTCAATATTTCCAAGGACATGCTTTCAAAACCAGGGGTAATATTTGAAATAGTCCCTGAGAGGGAAGCCAAGAGCTCAGAGAGATGCCTGTCCTCTCCCTGACCTATTTGAATCACTTCCCGTGCTGTTTTACTCAACATGACAGAGACATGAGGGGGCCAGTGGTCTGATACTTGGATTGTATGAATATTTGCGACCTAGAGAACTCAAACATGTGAGTCAATAAGAAAAAGAACGTTTAACAACAAGCCCAAGGCTGGTGGGGTGAGCAGTGACTTGTAGGGGGTTATCGCAGAACATGGCAAACAAATGAGAGACGGTCTTTCATAGCACAAATCTCTTTGGAGTTGATGGTGACACAGATGAGCGACATAAGAACAGCATGTTTGTCCTCGTGACCAAGCATGTGACCCTACAGAGAGAGAAAAAAACTACTCACCATGATATGTTCAAGTAGAGAATCTATTGCCACTATGTTGTCAAAGTACGTTCTGTTTGAAATTGAAAAGGGGGAAACACCTGTCATTTTAAATGGATAAACGTATGGCACAGTATAACACGAATGCATGTATTTTTTTTACAACATTGGTTATTTATTATAATGTTAAAAGCCAATAAACATTGAAATATTTCAACAGTATGGAGAAGGTCTTGGAGGAATCTCAAGGAAACATATCAGGGTGCATTTAACCCAAAAATCAAAAGAATATTGAAAGGGTTTAAGATTAAGAATTTTTTTTTTTTGGATTTGCATGGTAATTAATCATATTTCCTACACTGTAATACCTAAGGTTCATGAAAATAATGTCACAATGCAAAAAGACTTTAATGGTTCTAAAACAAAAATAGACTTTTTAACCAGTGTTGCCAGATTGGATGGTTTTGAATTGGATTGTGAGGGTAAAAATTGGCTTGGGCTTGTGGGCAAAATTCTGTCTGGTTTGGGATCAGTTTGGCGGTTTTCAAACATTTAAATTCTATAGACTAATTGGTTAACAAACAAAACCCAAGTGTGCATGTACTCCATCCAATCAGTCATCCTGACTTTACTAAACACACATTTCATGAGATTCCACCAATACTCACTTTCTAGGCATAAACTCGCTTACTTTGACACATCTAGGAGAAAGTCGTTGAGTTCCGTCTGTTTGGCGAGACCTCTGCAGACCTGTGAACAAAAGAGGATATGAAAGTTTAAAGATGGCAATCACCACAAGTCGGTGTCCGAACTGATATTTCTGTCTTCTTGGAAATTATTCTCTAAGTGTATTCCATGCATTACTGATCATGTTGAACACCAGCCAAGCCGTTAAACCTTTTAGAACGTTTTGATCTATAATTTGCTGAATAAAAATTTTATAACAGCACTTCATTCTACATCTACTTGTTCTTTTTTTTTTTTTTTTTGCTATAAAAGGCCTTTTGTCCTACATAAATCATACATAATTCGGCTAGAGGGTTAGATGATGACAAGAAATTACAAGAATTGCCATTTTTGGATGAACACACCCTAGAGAAATAGTTCACCTAAAAATAAAAATTCAGTCATCATTTACTCACCTTCCTGCTAAACTTATATGATGTTATTTTTTAATTTAGAACACTAAGAGGATAACTTTTTTGGAGAATTACAGATAGCCACAAAGAACTGTTGTTGTATGGAAAAGAGCTGCGTACAATTATTCAGAATTCAATTAAATAATGATTCAATGTAATTTCTGAGTGACCCATTCCTTTAAGCCCTTTCATTAAAATGTGTTACTTATGGTCTTCCTTGTCTACTGTGCTTATCGGGACCATGTTCTTCTGAGAAGGTTTGTCCCACAGAGAGAGTTGCTTACTCCCAGAGAGCTCTGTGATGCACAGGGACATTAAAGCCCAGAGTGTTGTCATTCACGTTGTGCACTCGTTTAAGTACAAACAAGACCGCATTGTCATTAATTACACCTCCTGAGACGAGGGTGTGTTTAAATGTGTGGTCTGGTTGCTTACACTGGGCCCACCTGATCCATGTACACAGTGGATTACAGAGATCAAAACACATGTGTACAACCAAATCAAAAACTTAATGCAACAGAAGGTTTAATCAATGCATTGTTTTTCTCAAACGTACTCACCTGAACTTGGTGTATGGCTACAGATGCCCAGGCCAAATTTGCTGTTGCAACCTAAAAAACATGTTACACTTAGCCAAAGATGCAATAGTACCTGCAGCACTCCATAAGCAGGCAGAACTTCATAGTTCTGTGCGCCTCGCACAGTTGAATGTCTTGTTAGCCAAAATATAAACACAATTGCACATTTATTGTTATTATTTTCTTAGTTTATCTCCAATCCCTAATCAAACACACCTGAAAAATCTACCATGAGGCAGTATCTGAAATCACCCCCTATACTGTACCCTCATCCAGTGAATTTATTTGGCGCAATGCTCACAGGGCACGGGTATTTTCTAGCGGCTAGCTGTTTTGTGTACATCGGTTGTACACTCGTTATTGAGGTTTATTATGGGATTGCATGAGTGCGATGTCCACTATGGACACACTACAAATGTCTGTCCCCTCAAATAGTGCACTATGTAAGGGTATAGAGGCGAATTTTTGACATAGCCAAGTCTTTAGGTTTACTTAAAAATTACATACAGGTGTGTTTGATTAGGGATGGCACTAAATTCTGCAGGACAGTGGAGGGAAGTTTGCCATCCCTTTTTTCCCCAATAACAATAAAGTCATCAAACTATGAAATAACACAACAGAACTATTCAAAGGAACCAACCAAACCATTTATAATGTACTTTACTTCAATGTACTGTAAATTGCTAGATGGCATAAGGTCTGGTCCATATTGAAACTTGTACTGAACAAGAAAGGACCACCCATTTATGATAAAATTACAGCATAATTTTGCTGAAAAAAGGTCCATTGTGTATTGTTAATAGCGTAGCAATGTAAAAACCACAGCCACCACAGAAGTCACTTTCAAAAGTAGCTTTCTGTTGGTCAACATGGGGAAACTTTGAAAAACCTGAACCCTTTGCGAAATTTGCGTTGGGAAATCTTTTGTCCATCACATGAAATTCCAAATCGTGGGGGATTCCTATTGAAATGACTGTATTTCGCCTATAAAAATTCACCAAACAACAGTAAATGTGACTGTACCTTTAAACAGTAAGAGACTGTCTGACCAACATGTGAAGCAACCAATTACAGTTTATCTGATATTTTTACAGTTAAGGGGATGGTTCCTGAAATTCCTTGAATAGTCCTGAAGAAAAAGTGCAGCCTGGCTAAAAGAACTGAGAGCAGAGCCACATGGGTACTAGATGTGTAAAAAATACCAGCTCTTTCTCCCATAGAGTACCTCCTGGTGGCTGAGGTTGAAGGGCTCTCTGCCCAAGTGACGGTGCAGCTCCAGGATAGCGATGAGGTCTCCGATGGCGGTGAGGATGGGTAGACACAAAACAGAATGTACACGGATCCCTGAGTCCTGCCCTGTGCCATGAGGGAATCTCTCATCCTACAGGAAAAAAAAGCACACAGGGATCACACAAGGAAATCAATCAGTCTGTCTGTCTGTTTATCTAAAATTATTATTACAGGGTTTCTGCAAATTTTATGAAGGTACATTTAAAACTTGTTTAAGACCCTTTTAAGACCAAGTAAAGAAATGTTTAGTAATAACGTGAAGGTAACACAATAGATCAATATGTTTTTCAGTGTAAATGTATACGTTACGTATAATGTAAATGGTAACACTTTACAAAAAGGTTCATTAGTTAACATTAGTTAATGTATTAACTAACAATGAGTAATACATAGTTATAGTATTTAATAATCTTTGATAATGTTAGTTAATAAAAATAGAGCTGTTCATTGTTTGTTCATGTTAGTGCACAGTGCATTAGCTAATGTTAACAAATACAACTTTTGATTTAAATAACGTATTAGAAAATGTTGAAATTAACATGAATTAAGATGAATAAATGCAGAAGAAGTATTGTTCATTCTTATTTCATGTTAACTAAGGTAGTTAACTAATGTAAACTAATGGACCTTATTGTAAAGTGTTACCATGTGGAAATAACTTTTACTGTACCTTCTGATCACACTGCTAATGTGTTCTTCCTCAGTATTTCTGTCTTGCTTTCCAGTCCAAATAAAAAGTTTTGACAGATATTTGTTCTTGTTTTAAGCATAAACTCACTTAATTTTGTTCAATTTTCTCAAGACTTAATTTTACATTTGCATCGAAAGTAAATGTATCTTAATTTAAATTTGTATAGATATTTGTACAGGAAAACAGCACAAAAATACTGAGAAAGATTTTCATTTTTTTGCAAAGCATGCAACACTTAATGCCATGACTTTGTGAATTTAAGACTTTCTGCTCTGATTTAAGACCGTTATAAGGCCTTAATTTGTGTAAGGGCAAATTAAGACTTTTTAAGACTCACAGTCCATCAGTTCACGAACATGCTATTTTTAGTTTTTACAAACTATAGAGCTTCTGCAGTCAATTTTTTTTTTTTTTTTACAAATATTGTAAACGTATGTCTTTCTTTCTATAATTTATTTTTGTTATGTATTGAAATGACTACAAGCTTGCTTTAAATAACTACTGTATATAAAATTCCTAAATATTTGGGTCACGGCTTAGTGACCATTGGAGAATGTAGGTCATATGGCCAACCACTGTTTTAGAGTATCAAATACATTTTACACATAATGCTCATATTCCTACAGCTTTGTATACATATGATCAAAAATTAAAAAGGTTTAAATTAGAAGGCCAGAGACCAAATATAGTTATGGTATGGACACTGATCCTGATGAACGGAATGCACATCAAACCTGCACGCAAATCTTTCCAGCTAACAGACGACATACCAATTAAGTACTTTATTGATTTTTGGTAATTAACATCGTAATTAGGAAGTTGTATGCATTTAATTTTGACCGCAAAAACACATACTGTTTGAATCGGCCCTAATTATTATTATTAAGTTAAGAAAATAATTTTAGAATAGAGCGGTGCAGGGATGACGTCAGAACCCACTGGTCCCTTTGAGATTTTCCTATGGGGTTTTGCAATTTATGAGTGAAATAAAGCCTGTGGTAAACAGAATTTGACGAGACTTAGACATTTTGTTCTACAATGTAAACTGCACACACTCACACCCCCAAGCTGTCTTATCTAGTTACTTATTAGAAACATACGTTTTCACAAAAAAACTGCTTGAAAATGTGCGTTTTTGGTATGGGTGTGTGTAATTTATGTTCTAGAACAAAACGTCAATGTATCTCCCCTGAGACCCCAATCACCGTCGAGTGTAAACAAAAGCAGCCAACGGACATTGGTGAGCGAGATTTGCATTACGAACCACGCCCTGCTAAAGCGAGTATGAATGGAAGCGTGGATGTTCTCGCTCAGTTAAGTTTTGCGCTGAGGAGCCAAGACGGTGTGTCCTGGCTGTTCAGCGATGCTACAGCAATTGTGGAGACGGGACGTAACGTCTCCGTTCCCTCCTTCAGGGAATGGAGGTCACATTATTAACCTAGACGTTCCCTATCAGTCAGCCACGTTTGATGTTACGTGAGACATGAACTGACGAATTGGGATCCCTAACAAAACGCCACAAATGCTGCCCTTCCAGTGCCCCACGTGAGCCGCCTAATGCCCCCACATCTGCTGGGGTGGAGAAAGGACAGGGCTTTAAAGCAGAGAGAGTGTCAATCACTGCTGTTCCTTCTGACCCACACAGCGAGATATTGGATAACATTGGGAAAGTGTGCTTAATCCAAATGGAAAGGGATGTTATGGAGAACAAATCCTGCCTGTAGGGAGGTAACGTAGAGATTACACATATAGACTGACCATTAGGGCAGTGCTACATATGGAAGGGCTCTGTGGTGGACCCAGCCTAGCTAGGGTGAAGTCAATACCAAGCAGAGATGGCAGGGCAGGCACGGGCTCGCCAAAGACACAGGCTCGCCAACAGGGCGACAGGGAGTAAAACAACGGGCAGTGGGACTTGTCCGGAGATGCAAACAGGTCTACATGTGCAGCCCCGAAGCGTCTCCAAATCAGCTGGACCATCTGGGGGTGGAGTCTCCATTCTCCCAGGAATGTGGGCAGTCCTGAGAGCTTGTCGGCAGCATGATTGAGCTCTACCAGAAAATAAATGGCATGAAGTGACCTCAGATGCTTCTGACTCCAGAGGAGGAGATGGCAGGTGAGTTGCAACATGCCATGGGAGTGTAGACCACCCTGATAGTTGAATGATTTACGCAACGGCCACAGTGTTGTCCGTCCAGACAAGCACATGCTTGCCCTGTAGCAGCGATCTGAAGCGACGCAGAGCAAGCCGTACAGCTAGCAACTCAAGGCAATTGATGTGCCACTGCAATCGAGGTCCTGCCCAGGAGCCCGAGGCAGCAGGCACCGGGCAAACTGAATCGCATAGTCAAGTCTGTTTGTATGAGTGAGCCAGCGAGCCAGGCTGGAGACCAATAGCCAGCCCCCAGACCCCAAGCAACACACACCAATGGAACTACAGACAAACCCACCGTGGGGCAGTGAGGTGGAGCCCAGGGACCTGGCTCAAAAGGCACAACGTTCCAGTGTAGAGGTCATGAGTGTGATATAACACTTACCAGGCTCCATGGTTCCTGCGAGGGAGTGGCTGGAGACGCGTGAGGAGACATCCTCGCACTCTTGCCTGCTGGTGAAAGAAGTGTGGGGTGAGAGTGGCAAGGCATAGCGTCGCTAACTGTCAAACCGCACTTCTCCTGACCCAGGGATTGAGGAAGCTGCTCGTCTTTATTAAGAATTCGGGTGCCGCAGGCCGTTGGGCAAATGGCGGAACAGAAATAACCTCTTTCTGAGGAAGCAGCAGAAGAATCTGCACCCGGCCCTCCTCCAGGTAAGAGCAGCTCCCGCCATCTCCGGGGCGCCCGTCTCATGGGTGTTGTTTTGCCGACCGTTTGGATGATTAACAGCAACATGGAGCGTTGTTTTTTTCCCCCCAGAAGGTGACGTACGCCCTTGGGCAGCTCAAGACGGTCTGGTAGCATGTCAGGGCAGGCTCTTGCTGGCGTCAGCCTGCTACTGGACTGCAGAGAACTGCTGGGCAGAGTCAAAGGCCACCTTGTGAGATGGGAGCATCGAGAAAGTGGACTTTGTCGCCATCTCGCAATCTCTGCAAGGTCTAGCCAGAGGGTGCTTCTGGACCACCAAGGTGGACATTATTTGACGGATGGGACTTTCATCAAGGTCAGTCACCGTGCGCAGTTCCTGAATCAACCCTGGCTCAGAACTGCCCTTGTGCAATGAGTACTTTGGCCTGGTAGACTTGCAGGGTGGCCATCGCAAGCAGGGCAGAGGCGGCCTGTCCAGCAGCACTACAAGGCACAGCAATCAGAACTGCTGTGGTCTCAAAGGTGCTGGATGGGACTTGCAGATGATCCTAACCAGGTGGCAGCATTTTGTGGGCATGTACCGCAACTGCACACTCCCCCTGGGGAATCCCCACGAAAACCCTGACCGCCCAATCATCATGGGTAGTGAGAAAGAGGAAAAACTTTGAAGCATGATTTTGGCATGTTTGGCCTTCTTGTCTAACAGAAGAGCAAAATCTTTGCTGAAGAGTCAACAGTTTTCATGCAAATCTTTAAAAAGTTCCCCATTAGAATTTATTTTAGAAATACGTTTTTGTAGTTGTTTCTTTGACTACTCACTCCCACTCAAAGGGGTCTTGCAACCCCACAGTTGAGAAACTATTTTGTTATTTTGTCATGCAAAGTCAGTCTTTTTACCATAAGGATTTCTTAGTAAAATATGTTGTAAAAAATCCTTTACTCTTAATTTTCATGTCATTTAACTTTTGCTGAAGCTCACAACTGGATGGTCCATGTTTTTTTTAACACTTTTAGGATGGTGTGCAGTTTAATTGCTCCCAGTGTATGACAAACTGGATCTGACATTACACAATCAGAGTAGCGACAAATTTCACATCCTCTTTAGGTAATTTTATAAAATATATATTTGCTAAAATAGTAGAAATAGCCATTAGAATTATTAGTGCAAATACTGTCAAATTGAGCTGCAGTAAAATTATTTTGAGGACCTTGGAAATGAGCGAAAACAGCATATGGCTCACCCCCATGATGTCCTCTACAAGTAGTGTCTTGCGTGTCTTTGCAACGTGAGCGGCGATGGTGGTCCCAAACGTGATGGGACCAGAGGGGATGAGCCCAGGAAGCCCCTCTTTTGCCCCCGTTGGAGTGAACAAACATAAACTCTGTGACAGGGAAAGCAACATCAACAAAACAGCATGACGTTAAGGAAAATGTCTTGATTCGTCACTGTAACTATAATATTTGTCTGTACTACCCTGACTAAAATACAACATTGGCCTAACAACTGTTAACAATACTTTCATAAGACAGAAAACAATTACATTTAAACTTAAGACAAGCTGTACCCACTAAAGCTGACAGTTATATAGTTATTAAATGAACATAGCAGACAAACTATTAAAAATAAAAACACAATTGATTGGTGTATCCATTCATTACTTTCCCCAGAATAAGACTGATTAGGCAAAAGAGAAGCCCTTTCAAACTTAGTTATCTGATTGGCCACAATACTAGTCATCCAAGCAAAACCACTCAAGTGGATAAAAGAGAGGAAATGAACATAGCAGGGTTCTCAAGAGTTTTAATGCTATAGAAATTCCAGGCCATTTTTTAGACAAACAGAACATGTACATGGCCAATCAAAGGTTTGAACTCAATTGGCTGAGTTTATGTTTCTCATGATCTTAAGACCTCTAATGCTTCAGTGCTTAGAAATTAGTTTTGTTGAAAAAATATAGATTGTTCCTATTTTAATTTAAGCATCTAAACTGGCTTCTTTAAAGAATCTATTTATTTTTTTAAATGGTAACTAAAAGATTTACATCCTTTCTTAAATCAACGTTTTAATGACTTTACACTTGAGTTTGAGTATATTTCTTAATTTCAACATCCACTAAACAATTTTAAACATGTATCAACTCAACCAGAACTGAAAATACTTACATTGTTGCATTCTCCAAGGAAGTAAAGTGCAAATCCATCAGCTTTTGTGGCTGTGAAAAAACAAACAAACCCCCAAAAAACAGGATGATGTACTGTATCATGTTTTAGACATTCCAAAAGAATTTAACTGGACACAAATGGGCCCAGAGATTCAGCATGGCATTTCTAGGGGGAAAAGACAGCAAAGTGCAAATACATATGGCTAATGTTTTTAACAGACATAATGATTCTTGCTTTTGAAGAAGATCCAAGTATTCCAAGGGACCAAAAGAATGGAAAAAAATGACCAGTGAAAGTAATAAAAGTAGTTAAAGTCTTCTAATCTGAAAGCTTTATCACTTATTTCACATTAGCCATGTTTCCATTCAAAATTGGAATATCGCATAAAACATTGGCGAATAAAGCATCGTTTCAATCCCATGTGTTCAAGAGTACAAAATCATCCCTTCCTGGGAAATTGCCGCAAAATATCTCAAATGTAAAATGGAAGCTCCTGCAATCAGGGAAGCCACGGTGGCTCTTTTATCCTTCATCATAAATGACTTGCGTCTCATTAGATGAAACGCAATGAAAGCTGTCATGTTATCTTGCGTTCGGATAGCTGGTATTTGGAAACGCAATTATGTAAGACGCATCTAGGAGGGAATTAAACCAAATCATTCTGATTACAGACTTTGGCTCAGGCATTTCAGAATGATCAAACCAACATTTGAGAAGCCGTGCAATTAAACTGATCCGCTGGTTAGTCCAGTTATCCAATGACAACCTCTGAGGCAAAGTCACATGAGTTTTCTGTTGCGTATCGAGGGATTTATTCGGTAAAAGTGTTTCCACTGTAGGTTATGCGCATGTCTTCTTATCAGATAAAAAAAATGTATCTGCCTCAATTGAGTATGTTTTAATGTGCATTTTTAGAATGTATACGCAACTTGGCGTTTCCATCCAACATTTTTTATGCGATGTCCAGAAAAATAGGGGGATGGAAACATAGCTATTGAGAATTTATTTCTTCACTGATTAAGAAGTATTTGACATACATGGACAGAACACTGTTATATAGTTGTATATACTGTTATAGAGTTGAAAAACAACTATGGTACCTCATCAAGGTACAAAATGCCGCTGAAAATCTATATCCAAATATTTCTCCCTAATAGAAAAATTGGTTAATTTCTGAAACCAGTGCGCACACGCTTCAGTTTGGCGTGCGTGAGACGTGCAGGGGGCTGGACTGAATCCCAGCGCTCTGCAGTGTTCAGCATGCAGATGAAGGGTGGGTGGATGGGAAGTGACAGGTTGAGCACTGCTCGATCAGCGTGTGTGTGGAGGGGAGAGAGATGGGGAACACCCATACTTAGACCTTTTAACCTGGAATCACTACACCTTCATCTGTAAGGCTCTCTACTGGCAGACGTTGCGTAATATATTATATTCGTCTTCAAGTGTGTCAGTTGGTAAACATTTTAGTAACTTTTTAACTATAATAATGTAGTGACTTCAATGGGGTCCAACGGACTGACGGTCTAAATTGCCATTTCAAGACAGCTTCAAAGGACTCTTCACGATCCCAGCCGAGGAATAAGGGTCTTATGTAGCGAAACGATTGGTAATTTTCTAAAAAAAACAACATTTATATACTTTTTAACCACAAATGCTCATCTTGAACTAGCTGTGATACGCCACACATTACGTAATCACGTTGAAAGGTCACATGTGATGTAGGTGGAAGGACAGACCTAGTGTTTACGTGCAAAGACTAAAGCCCAATTTATACTTTTGCGTCGAACTCACGCCGTAGCTACGTCGTAGGCTGTGTGTAGCGCACGTACCCTCCGGCGTACCCTGACGTGCACCTCTCCAAAAATGTAACAACGTGTCAACTCTACGCGTACCGCAAGCGCTGTGATTGGTCTGCTAGAACCGCTCCCTGGGTTTCACATGCTCCCTCTTGCGCGTTAACGCGGACAACGACGCAGAAGTATAATTGAAAACCAACGCGTAGTCTATAGCGTATAGGCTCCGGCGTAGGTCCGATGCAGAAGTATAAATCAGCCTTAAGTCAAACGGCATTTACAAAAAAAAAAAAGATCAACGATGTGGGACGATTTTGAAGTTGGAGGAGAAAATGAGAACTGGAACACGCGTGACCTTTCAACGGGATTACGCAATGCGTGGCGCATCACAGAGCTAGTGCAAGATTATCATTTGTGGTTAAAAAGTGTATACATTTAATTTTTTTTTAGAAAATGACAGATCGTTTGGCTAGATAAGACCCTCATTCCTCGGCTGGGATCGTGTAGAGCCCTTTGAAGCTGCATTGAAACTGCAGTTTGGACCTTCAAACCGTTGGACCCCATTGAAGTCCACTATATGGAGAAAAATCCTGGAATGTTTTCCTCAAAAACCTTCATTTCTTTTCGACCGAAGGAAGAAAGACATGTACATCTTGGATGACGTGGGGGTGAGTAAACTGTCAGGATGTTTTAATTCTGAAGTGAACTAATCCTTTAAGAATTATTAAGTGGCTGACGTGGTTAATTTGGGCTCTTTCAGTGTTTGTGTGTGTGTATGAGACAGAAAGGCTCTGACCTGTTTTGATGATGTTGCACAACTCATAGAGCAGTAGTTTGTTGTCTCCTCCAGTGTCCAGCCGCTGCTCCATGTAGCTGTTGAGCTCATATACGACGCTCTGCATATTCGTGTCCTGGTACTGCTGGACACAAGAGACACACACATTCACATGCACATGCACTGTATACTATACACTATGGCCAGAAGTACCCTACTACTACTATACATTTTTTCTTCAGGGTTGTTTTACAAATAGAAAGTTCAAAAGAACAGCGTTTAATTGAGAAAGTCTTTACTGTCATTTTTGATCAATTTAACGCATCCTTGCTGAATAAAAGTATTAATTTTTCTGAAAACAAACAAACAAAAAATCTTACTAACCCCAAACTTTTGAACGTTAGTGTAGTTATTAAATGTTTTGCTAAAAGTTGAACATTATTGGATGTTCCACTAAATTAAATTAAAGGTATGCGAGTAGCTCAGATTTAGCCAGCCACACAGGAGAGTCAATTTACCAATAAAATCAATTTTGCATTTTGCATTAGGTAACAACATAAAAATACATAACACACAAATACAGTGTAAAACAGTCCACCATTTAATCAGACTGAAAACCGTCTTGCTTTGTCCTCCATTCTGGGTGGATTTTTTCACTGAAATTATTGCAGTGCATTATGGGACCGCCTTTTGACATTTAGGCCAAAAACTCTCACCTTAGAAGGCAGTATTAATCATGAGCATCCAATAATGAAGCTTTTCTCTCACAATATGCACGTGAAATATGAAAAACTTGTATAATACAGAAATTAGTTCTAAATCCAATTTTAACATCCAAATCAGGAGGAGTGAACGGCAGGCCCAAACAAGAATGTCTATTTCTGTCCCTGTGTGAAAGGTCAGAGTGGGCCGGTGGACGAGGGGTGTGTGAGGTGCTCCCCCACGGGAACGGCTTCCTACACATCCTGTTTATGTACATGAACATGTGACGCACTGAGGACAGGCGACGTCCCCGCTGTCCTTCTCCAAAAAGTCCTTGTTCTGCTATTCCTGTCCCTCTCCACTGGCCCCGTTTAATTTCTTCATCTCTGTCCCCTAAATCAGCGGGCCTAAGTGCTCAGCGCACAGTGTGTGTGCTCCTAACCCTAACCCTAGCCCATTAAAGTGGCACTGATCTCATTAACAGATCACTGCCTCTGCTCATTTAAATCTGTCTCAAGGTTTCTGTTCTCAATGTCATTTTTCATACAACAGACACTTTCATATTTAGCAGCTGTGTCGTGTGTCAAGTCAAGTCATCTTCATTTATATAGCGCTTTTAACAATGGAGATTGTTTCAAAGCAGCTTTACAGAGATAAACATACAATTTACGGTAACAGAGATTGTTTTGGCTTTATAGCGATTTTGAATAATGTTATTTTCGGCTGGTTGGTTTTGATTGATTTACCTCCAGCAAAATTATAATTTGTTATTACATTAGGGGCCACTAAGACGACGGCGTTCTCTCTAAACAGACTTTAAACGCGAACCTGTGACCTGATGGCGTTCACATGCGCATTGAAAATTGATTCTATAGTTATATTTGTTTGAATATGTGTGCGCAGGTTTGTAATTTCCCTACAAACCATGCCTAAACAATCTACTTGTCTTGCCTATAAATTTGATACCGAATTTTATTTTATCACTTCGGGGTACGCGAACCGGATTTTCAACAACACTTTATCTGTAGAGTGGGAAAGGGATCCTCCATAGGGAGAGGATAAGTGTGTGTGTGTGTGTGTGTTGCTTATAATGATTATTAGCAGAAACTTTCAATGAAGTGTTCCATGAGTGCTTCTCCCCTGATAACCGTCTCATTTTGGCATGAATGTCAACACTTTTGCTACACACTTACTTTAAAAAATAAAATAAATGTAAGAGATCCATTTCATTCAACAACATTGATTCCTCATATTATGACTTATTATGCTTTAAGGTTAACCCTATAAAGGCTACTGGATCATATTTGATACGCACATTTCTAAGGCCTCTAAATTTAGCTGAAAAACCTGTTGTACATAATCTACTACATGCTGTCTGTCGTCTGATTGATAGTTTATACTTTTTTAGCAAGTAAAAGTACATGAGGAACGTTTTTTTGTTCATCTCTCAATCATTGTATTGCATTGCAGCTTTGATCATAAAACTAAACATTTGAATATCATCTTACTAAGATGTATTATTGGGAGATATAGAACGACAATTTATATGTATATGCATTTTATATACGTAGTCTGCTATACTGTTATAAGATCTCATTCATTTACATTAAAATCTATCAGAATTTTGTTTACTTTTTGGCCATATAAGTATCAGAACTGCATCAAATTGCATATTTTAGGCCTCCGAATTGTTTAAATGAGTATGAGCTCTTCTATCATACTATGAGCCATAAAAGCCAGATGTATGAAAAAAACACATGCAAACTTATATATATATATATATATATATATAACTTATATAGACTATTATTTTCTATCTCAGGCTTTACAGGGTTAAAGGAACACACACAAACTCACACATACGCAGCACGCGAGCACGCACGCACGCACGCACGCACGCACGCACGCACACAAAAGCGATGCCTCACTTACCCTGCTAACGTCTTTAGCTGAGGAGTCATCTGTTAAAATAGAAACAAAACCAATGTCAAAACAAATGAAGATGAGCATATACTGTAACATAAAATCACTTTCATGGATGACTGGGCAGAACGTCCCTTCATTTACATAAAGCATGTTTTATTTAGATTTATTATATGCCCCATTTTTACATAGTCTTGTGTGTTAACTTACATTTTATTTATTTATTTAATTTATGGACTTTTTATGCATTTAATTATATATGAATTAAGTTAATTTGTGGGATGTTAAAGAGAAAACAGTAAAGCATGAGAAACAGGATCAAATCTGCATCACCGACATGAGCCACACAGCTCAATGTGTCATGCACTGACCGCTGTACCACAGTTCCAATACAAACACAAAAACAAACAATTTATTGTGTAGTTACACTGAAACTGACTCCAGTGTCCTGACCAGGTGCCATACTACACATGGACAGAATTGTAGTATAGAACAATATACAAAACCTTGCTCTGTTGAGAAGAATTTTGCGCAAATGAGAGCAGAATGCAACTGAATAAGAAACCAAGCAACCAACAAAAAGTTCTGTGAACTTGTCACTTTCCTAATTGTCACATTTGCAACTGATTAAGACAAAAACTGCATTTTTTCCCTTGCCTGGTTGGAACACGGTGTTAGGGAACATTCAATGAGTAACTCATGTAGCCAAACTGACAATTTTCCACTGCATTAATAAGCGTTCTTTCTCAGGCTATGCAAACTTCAAATCTCAAGCAAAAATCTATGTTTTTATAAACTGATACCCAAGCCCTTGGTAAATATAAGACTGCAAAAGATAGAATGACTTGTAAAAGCTCCATACCTACAAACACATGAACATCCACATTCAGATGAACAGGGATACAAATAATTTGTGAGAATTTGCCTCCTTTTGTTCTCCTGAGAAAACACCTGTTTCTGAGGTCAGTGAGTTTGTAAAAACCTGGAGACGTTCAGCTAACTCTTCCTACTGGCTTCCCCCATTTAAACAGAAGCTCAGTCAGTGTGCAGAACACAGGAAGTGATGCATATAAACGTGTAGAATGTATTCTGCAGAAAGTAAGTAATTAGCATAGAATCTAAATAAATACAAAATTTGCATAGCTAATTACAACTGAGAATGTTTCAATTTATTTCAAAAGTCCAAATGTTTTTAATTTTTTTTTTTTTTAGAGAAAGTTTGGCATTGGACACACTTATAAATCTTCAAAGTGTAAATAAACGTTATGGATGTATAGAGGGGTCATTATGTTTATGTGTTTTACATTTTTCAAAATCCAAAAAAAAAAAAAAAAATTATATTAAAATGTTATTTCCAGTTATTCCAACGCTATCTCACGAATGAGTAAAAGGTGGCTAATTCGTACTACCTCACTCGTAGGAATTCATATGATTTGTTTAAACCCCAGTGATGGGTAGGTTTAGGAGTGGGTCAGGGTTAGGTCATCCGCACGAATTCATACGAATTGGGCAACTCGCAAAATATGTACGATTTACCAAAGATTGTACGAATTTGTACAAATTATCCACCTCGTAAAATTCGGGTTGGTTATTCCCAGATTTTGAATCCCAGATTTTCAATGTGGTCTCAAGACTTTTGGACCCAAGGTCCTGACCCAAATGGCACCCTAAAGGCTCGTACACATCGGGACGAATATCGGCGCGCGTTATTCGCCAGCGTTTTTCAACACGTTTTTTGTGTTCACACCCAAGATTTTCGCTGACGATGAGCCGAGTGAACATGCCAATTCATTCCCTGACATTAGATGGCGCTTAATGTAAAACAGAAATAGTCCTATGTTGTAGTCGCTGTCGCATTTGTCATAGTTCTTTATGTTCCGACACCAACGAGACCAGCAGCTCTACATTCATCTTGCCTCGCATCTTCCTCGTCTTATTTCACCTCGGCAGTGTAGACGCTTTTTCGTTTTTCGTGTCAGTGTGCACACTCACATTGGCGCCCTTTGTTTAGTCACGAGGCGTTAAACGTCGGCGAATATCGCGCGCGAAATTCGTCCCGGTGTGAACAGGCCTTAACCCTCTGGGGACCAAGAACGCGCCCGCGCGTTTTGCTGTTTTTTTTTTCACATAGCAGCAACATAGACTTAAAATACTCTGTCATTTATGGTTATATAAATAAAATCAATACATGATTATAAACTATAGAGGGTCTTCTTTTTTTGTGTACACTCACATTAACATCAAAACCTTGTTTTTTTTTTAAATAAATAAAATAAACAGGGTGCGCTTTCAGCTCACTCTGTCTCCGCAAAAATGTTTCTGAAACATGTCTAGGAAATGAATGGAAACTCCGCTAATACTTATCACACAAACATGAAACATACGTCTAAAGAACGCTTTAAATTTCTACTTTTAAATAAAACAATTCACATTTAAAACAAATATTCTCCTGCAATGTAATCTGTCTGAAACTAAAGAGAAGTACAGTTTCTCCTGTCTCAGCTCATTATCGTTAATTTGTTCACACCCACTCGCAGAGCGCGCTATTCATAAGATAATGTGTTGAGGCCATTTGCAAAATAGATAAACGCCCCCAGGCAAATGCTGTAAACTCTGTAAACACAATATATTTTTTAGTCAGATTAAGATTCGTCTTGCGCGGCTATGAGGAATAATCCTGGGACATATACCACAGAAGTGCTGGTTTATTTTCACTTCGAGGAGGAGCAACAGATTCAGCTGAGAAGTGCAAGTGTTTTATGCTTGTGCTTTGTTCTAATCGCGATATAGAATAACGTTAGTGTCTGTAAACGGAAAAATAGCATACTGTTTAAATGTGAATCATGTTTCTCTCTCTGTGTGTGTGTGTGTATGAATGAATGAATGAACGCACAGATACGCACTGTTACAGACGAAATAAAAGACAAAATTTCGTTGACTAGTTTTGGATAAAGTTTTTCAAATCAAATAAGCTTCAAAATAAAGACATCAAATAAGCTTTTGTTAGGGGTTTCTGGGGATAGAAGTGTCCAGACGTATGCACCCTGTATTTTAAAGAAGAACATTTAATTATTTGCGATACATTATTCATTCACAAAGAATTCAGGGACATTATTCATGTCCCTAATTTTTTTAATTAAGGCATTAAGAGTTTTTATTCCTCTTTTTAGTCAACTTTAGCATGGGTGTGTTCACACTGCTTAGAATAAGTGAACACACCCATGCTAAAGTTGACTAAAAAGAGGAATAAAAACTCTTAATGCCTTAATTAAAAAAATTAGGGACATGAATAATGTCCCTGAATTCTTTGTGCTGACTTCAACATTCACAGGAGAATGTAATGAAAAATTAAACACCTTGGAAATGACAGGTATGTACTATGTTTCAGGAATGGGACAATGCTGTGTGACTGTGCAAGCCTCTGTCTTTAGATCAGTGTGTTTACTAATGTGCTTTTTTGTCCTTTGTTGTGTATCTTTGGATTATGTTGTGTTGTAAATAAATCCAAACAATCTAAAAGCCATTTTTTTTTTAAATCTCCTCATTCTTTGTGCAAGGCTCCTCGTAATGATAGGGCCTGATAGCACCTAATAGGGCCATTATGGGAGGGTCTTTGTCTTTCTCAGGTGTGAAATGCCTTACATATTAATGAGAGATCACGCCTCCTCGCATAAAGCTTTCTCAAACAAAACACGTCAAACACATTCTAAAAGACTTTATTGACTTATCTGAATGAGTAGTCAGGATGATTCTCACATAGTTTTGGAGCAAATATTCTAGACTATGTGATACAATTTTCAAAAGTCTTGTGAAGAAATAATCAATATGTGTTTTGTGGCCTTATTTCAGAAACTTTTATTTTTAAGTTTTTCAATAACCATGCATAAATAATATTCTCTCAAAAATACAAACATGTATAGGGATGGGAAGTGAAAACCGGTTCCACTCGAGAACCGGTTCTAAATTTTACGATCCATCGATATTGTATGCCCTCGACGTTAACGAGTCCTCTTATCGATGCTCCTGCTCTGAGTCAGCCATAGTATGTACAGACCGTGAACTCACAAGTAACTGTCCCTTTTGTCCTTTATCAAGCACCATAGCATGGCGTCCAAAGCTAATCTTTGTACTGCCAGTCTTATTTGATCGGTGAGTAAAATTATCTCTCTGGTAATGTAGATGAACCGCTGCGCTTGTGACAGGGCGCATGTTAAACTGATCGAGCAGAGAGAGAGAGAGCCCCGGTCGCGCGGGCGCGCACACTCTCTCTCTTCGGAGCAAGGCTTCACCATCTCAAAACTAAGCGCTGTCTTCCTCTCTCTCCCTCGCACATATTAATCAAAATAAACGACACGATGGTAGGTAGGGAGACTAAAGCTTTATGTGGAGCATTCGGAGATTTATTTTTCCTGAATTGCCGCTGGGTGTGAATTGTGCTAAAATACGTTGCCTTATCTTCTCTGAAAAGCGTTCCGCACATTCAGCTGACATAATCACACTTCAAATAAACGAAAAAAAAACGATCCAGTGATGAAATGTTTTCTGTGATGTCACACATCTTGTGGGATGTCCCAACCGCCGGGATAATCACGCGCACACGTCCGATAATGACACGTCCAATTCGCGAACTAATGACTCATTTGAACCGATTCGTTTTACGAATGGTTAAAACAACTGATCTTTCCAACACTGAACTCACGGGACGTTTAATCGGTGTATAACTAATCGGTAACACTTTACAATAAGGTTCCATTTATTACATAAATTACATAAAAAGTACAGTTTGCTTAGTCAAGTGTAAGCTTTAAAACAAATAAAACCACTTGTTTTTTCCCCCCAAAAAGACTACTTTTTTCCCACACAGTGCTAGGAATCGATAAGAGAATCGTTAAAGAATCGGATCGATAAGCAGAATCGTTAGTGGCATTGATATTGATAAAATCTTATCAATTCCCATCCCTACATGTACATACACGTTGCTCACATATTATGGTAGCCTCGTTTGTGCTATATAGAGTGAATTTACACCTTTGCCATTAACATGTTTGTAAATAACTGAAAAAAGCACAAATGTCAGTGCATGTCAAAACATCCCAAGGGCCCCAAAAACCCCTTGGTCCCCAGAGGGTTGACACAGTTTATTCACTGTGAGGGATTTATTCACTGAACTCGTCATTGTGGTATTTTTCTGAATCGGTAAGGTGTATACCTTTTGAAAGCACACCTGAGGGTTTTAGAACAGAGCCTAGAAGTGTCTCTCTATCCAGGTTCTGCTAGGCAGCTTAAGCGAGGGCAATATTCCACTATGCACCACAGGCTACCTATGCTGACGTCATACTTGTTCCATTTCTGGTATTCCCAGATGGAAATCTTTGGTAATCAATGCAGGGACTTGCAGATGTGTTTCTGTCAAGCTCTTAGTGGGCAAATATCTGCTCCAGATTGGTTGTGTAAACTGAAATGAAAGCTCAGATTTCAGCAGTTTGGTCTTCTGTCAATAAGTTTTTGACAATCAAAAAACATGCAATGCACTTACAATTGGGCAAGACATTACAACCTATTTCTCTGTACCACAGATGCTGTCAATAGAGCTTAACTTGACTGATCACAGAACATTACTTTAAAATAATTTAAGTTATCCTAGCTTAATGCGCAGACACAACTTTGTAAGCCATTCATAGGCTGATTTTAACTCAAAATATGTTTTTGAGCCATAGAGATCAATAACACCCGAAGAGAGTTGTAAACATTCCAATTGATCTCAATGAATTGGATCTTGGCTGGTGCATATAGCCCAGGAACTACACGACCTAGAAGCTGCCATGTTTATGCACACTTTGTTATGAAAAAAAAAAAAAAAATCTAAAAACAGCACCAATAGTAGATATGGAGAACAGAACAAACACATTTGAACACCTGGTGCAGAAATTACACACAGCAGTCAACACTTAAAAAATATGTATTTTCTTAAAACACATTCCTGGTGTCTTCTAAACAATGTTTTTTCTTCATAATTTTTCATCAAACTTTAACAATCTTTGAAATTACTGACAACCTCAAGCTCTTTATTTTTCAACCTATACTTTAAACCACTTTCCCTATTCAATTAATATCTGATGGACATGATACTGCCCTACATTTTTCTTATTGAATTTTACATTTCACTTGAAAATTCGTCAACATGGTATTATGGAAGTAAAATGCTGTTTCACATCAACGAATGGATTAACGGTTTAATAATGGAGTGCTGGGCAATGTACCACACTGAACCAAGAAAATTCCAAAATGGTAAATGCGATTATCACTAATTTGATGAATGAAGTGAATGTATTAATGAATTCTTAGAAATTATTCGAATTATGTCCAGACATTCCCTGGCCAAGCTGGACACAAACTACACATTCAAGCGGCATCTTCTTCTGTTATTGAATTACAGCACATTTCAGGATTTTCTCGGCGCACGTCATTGGCGGCTCTCCTGTATGGATAAGGTCATCAAGGCCACTAGGCTAAAGACAGACTGAATGAGTAGGTCATGAATCACACAGTGCACACATGTGTGTGTGTGTGTGTGTGTGCGACAACGTGGACAGGATCAGTCCAGATTTAGCATTTCTCTGGAAGCAGAGCGGCGAAAGGTTTGGGAGTTATCAATTACTCGAAGACTGCATATGTGTGAGAAGAAAACAGGGCCAGTGGGATATAGGTGGGAATGAGGTGCAGGGAGATGACGTCACTGAGGCCTTGGGGGTCCTTGTTAGTCTCAAGCAAAGCACAGACACATCATCTACTGTACACACAGTGGTGCATTATTATTAGTATATTTTGATAAACATATATAAGACTATTTTTTACCATACTTTGGTGCAAAAAAAAATCTCTATGCCACCATAAACACGCAAATAGGGTGAAGGTATTTGTGTCAGAAATGGGTGTGATTGATAGGGCCTGATCAAGCACATCTTCACTCAATCTCTTTTGAGACACATTTCCTAACTGCTTCCAGCATCTTTCCCTTCAAAGTTAACTTCGTTGGATTTAACGTGGACCATCCAGAAGAACGAACGCTTCAGCGCATTCCTAGCAAAATCCCCAAGAATCTCCTGACTTTACCGAGACTATCTGGACTTATTCAGCAACCGAAGTCAAAAGCAAGTAACCGTCTGCAGCCTTCAGATGAGTCTCTAAGTTCTGCCCCTTTAAGGTGATCCTGATTCTTTGATGTTTGAGGCCGTGGTTAACTGATTGTAATCTTACCATTCTCTTCTCTCCTCTCTCTCGTTTGTAATCTAGCCATCCTCTTCTCTTCTCTCTCTCTTTACTTTCTTTATTCTGTATATAATCTTTGCTTAGTTTAGTTGTATGTAGTCTACCCGTAGTTTCCTTTATTAAACCATTATATCCACTCCACACTTAATGTCTCTGTGTTTGCCGCTTAAAATTAAAGTCACTTAAACTGTTTGATTTTGCTATATGCTATTACCCTGCAAGTATTGCACATCAGGAAAAGGTTACTCTTTCTTGGCCAGGAAGATTATTTATTTCATAGAACTAATAACAAATTATACTGTTTGTTCGGTGGACGAACTGATGAAATAACTGTGAAATTCAGTCAATTTGTTTATAATAATCAAAATGTTTATAATAAAGCAATAAGACCCGTCAAGCCGTGATTTAAAGTGAATTTAGAAAAGCTAAGGGGCGTTGTTAGGCAATACGCAGAGCATCGTAGAACATTCTTCTAAAACCCTCTTAGCTGTTCTAAATTCACTGTAAAACGGCTTCAAGGGGCTTATTGCTTTTATAAAATAGTTACTCCATAAAAATATTCATTTTACTATTTATTTTATTCATAAAATAAACACCAGCAACAAAAAATATAGCGTTATTTATTATAACACATTTATTCCTCCTCCAAGCAATGTAGTCACAAAGAGGTTGCCAAGCAACACATAATCACAAACAGCAGTTGCGCAGTAAAGGCCCTTGCACACTGAGTCCGAAATTTTCATATGCGTTTTTTCGTATTCGTGATTCGGTGGATCTGAATTGTCAAAACACCATTCAAACTGCTTGCTACGGATGCGAAAAACGCAGAAAATCGAACCCGATACAATTTTTTTATGACGGATGAAAGTTTCGGAGGCAGTGTGCAAGCGTGATTGACATAACGTGAGGTCGTATTTATGTTTTAACGTGCGAAAACTTCGGACGCGAATTTCGGACTCTCGGCCTTTACATGTGTATGTTTGTTGAGTAATTTACAACGGCTTCGAACGCGGCTCAACCAATCGGAATCAAGGACCGGAACTATCCGTTTTATAATTAATTATAATTCGTTGTAATTGATTATACATATTTCCCTTTTGAAATTGAAATGGTTTCATAATTGAACTTTGCAACATTGACAGTTATTGATCTGAATTGAAACAATACTGATCTAAATCTTCTGTAGAGCTCCTTTACATCTTAAATTGAATTTGTTTAATCATTGATTCATTTTACAACATTAAGGGTGGATTGCACCAATAAGAATTTAATTTTGCAATCTGATAATTTGCTAATCTAAGTTTATTTTAATTCAATCTGTATTGCTCCACTTATTTTAAACACAGACTAACAAATTAGGGATTATAATTCTAACCTGTGATTTAAATCTGTCCTCCGGATGAGACGTTAAACCGAGGCCCTGACTCTCTGTGGTCACAAAAAATCCCAGGATGTCTTTCGAAAGAGTAGGGGTGTAACCCCGGCATCCAGGCCAAATTTGCCCAGTGGCCTCTGTCCATCATGGCCTCCTAATAATCCCCATATATATATACCAATTGGCTTCATCACTCTGTCTCCTCTCCACCAGTAAGCTGGTGTGTGGTGGGCGTTCTGGCGCAATATGGTTGCCGTCGCATCATCCAGGTGGATGCTGCACACTGGTGGTGGTTGAGGAGATTCCCCCTTCTATGTAAAGCGCTTTGAGTGCCGAGAAAAGCGCTATATAAATGTAATGAATTAATATTATTAAATCTTTCATCTACGGTTAATAATGTGCACTATAATGGACTTGCCATTGCAATAAACATTGTGTTAATATTCCATTTCCTTTTTGATTGACTACAAGAAACTCTCTCTCTCTCTGACATATACTATATGGACAAAAGTATTGGGACACCTGACAATTACACCAAAAGGGACTGTAATAGCATTTCATTATAAATACATTGACATTAATATGGAGTTGGTCCTCCCTTTGCAGCTATAACAGTTACCACTCTTCTGGGAAGGCTTTCCACAAGATTTTAGATATTTTCTGTGGGAAATTTTTCCCATTCATCCCGTAGAGCGTTTGTGAGGTCAGGAAAGGATGTTGGACGAGAAGGCCGGGCTTGCAATCAGTGCATCTCAACGGTGTTCGATGGGGATGATTTCAGGACTCTGTGCGGGCCAGTCAAGTTCTTCCACACTAAACTCATCCAACCATGTCTTTATGGACCTTACTTTGTGTACTGGGGCACAGTAAAGCTGGAATAGCAAAGTGCCTTCCCCAAACATTTGGAAGCATAGCATTGTACAAAATGTCTTGGTATGCTGAAGCATTAAGATTTTCCTTCACTGCCCAAGCACAACCCCTGAAAAACAGCCCCATTACCATTATCCCTCCATCTCTAAACTTTACAGTTGGCACAATAAAGTCAGGAAGGTAACATTCTCCTGACATCGGACAAACCCAGACTCACCCATCAGACTGACAAACAGAGAAGTCTGAGTTTTACACCACTCCATCCGACACATGGCATTGTACTTGGTGATGTGAGGCTTGCATGCAGCTGCTCGACCATGGAAACCCATTCCATGAAGCTCCCGCCGCACAGTTTTTGTGCTGATATTAATGAAACTAGCAGCAGGAATGAAACTTCATGAACTGACTTATAGCAAAGGTGGCACAGTAATCCACTGACCTCTTTAGAACGACCCACAACATTTTTCCCCACAAAAGTTTGTAAATGCAGACAGCATGGGCAGGTGCTTGATTTTATACACCTCCGGCAATGTGTCTGATTAAAACACCTGAACTCAATAATTAAGAGGTGTGTCCAAGGCTTGACGTTAACACTCGCCAACCCGCAAAATACGGGTGGATTTCGGTGGTTCAGCGGTGGCGTGTAACGCAGTCACTCTAGACACTTTGGCGGGTTGAATTTTATGTATAATATATACATTTTTCAGTCGTAGTCTTTTAAAAAGGCATCTGAAATAATAAACTAAGTGTAATGTAGTGTTGTCAAAAATACATATCGATACTGAAATATCTGAAACGTTTCCAATACTAATTTTCCGCAGAATAGATACACGACCGCAGCTGGTATCGTGTATCTATTCTGCGGAAAATGAGTATTGGAAACGTTTCAGATATTTCATATACATATTTTGTTGTAAAGTCACAAGTAATAATTTCAAGGTTTACTGGGTTTTACACAATTCTTTGATTCTTTTGTATTGTGCTTTTGGTGAAGTGTAATAAAAACAAACATTGTCAAGCATGTATCTTTCTTCTCACCGCTGTTTCCTGATGGTTTAGAGGACAATTACCACGAGTCGCCCCCTGACGTTTCGAAGAATAGTGCAACGGCGAGCAGTATTCTTTGAACAGGATTAAACTTCATCTTAAATGTAATGAGAACAATGATCTAAAAGATGGTTTAAATGTAAGCCTACTTATTTTTAAACAAGGTTTAAAGTTTGGTGCAACAGAATTAAATCAATAAACCTTGATTTAATCTAGATTTAAACTCAAAGCAACACTATGGAACTTTTCAACCTTCATAAAATATTTCCAAGACCCTTGTGATGGTACATCGACTGACAATAGGTTAAATGACACGTCTGCCATAGCCTGACGTGGTCTGTATCGCTTTTACTCGCACTATGTAACTTCGGGTTTCGGGTAGTAACCCAAACACAAAAAGAACTACAAAACTCGACTGCTTTATGGCATACGTCACTTCCCCCACCACTTCCTCAAATGGTCTATGGCCATTGCAGACATCCCAAGTCTATAGCGTCTCCCTGATACCCGCAAATTAGTTCAAATCTGCCGGAATCTAGAGTGCGCATGCGAGACAGAACATACTGCGCGCATAACATACATAGCGCGAGCACGGCAGAGAGGGAGAGAGCGAGAGACCTTGCGAGTGTGCCTCACGAAAGCTAGTCAACCCGCCACCCCCCCGTCAACAATCCAGTCACCAAGATATACCTCCCTGAAATGACTTCTTGCAGGTTGGGTTGTCTGCCATTGTTGATTCCAAAGCCGGTGCTGGATAAACAGCGAGCGTGCGCGTGTGACCGTAGGCTGCGGTAGGCTAAATTATTTACGACAGCGGTAATGGACAATTCCGCTTCCAACCTGTAGGGCGACCGCTGATGAAAAGTTCCTTGGTGTTGCTTTAACCCTTATTGGTGCAACCCACCCTGTTATTTTAATTTGAAACAATCTGTATTGTATAAAACATATATAAATAAATGTGACTTGATTTATTGGCCATATTCCAAGTCTTCTTAATGCTTATGGGAGTTTTTTGAGAAGAACAGACTGAATAACCTGCTGCATCTGGATCAGTGCATGGAGGATCAGAACAATTTGTGAATAAATCCATCACACCGGTATTATGAATTAAATCAATAGATTTTCATTGATAAAAAAAAAAAACAAAAAAAACATGATATTTAGGTATGAGGGTGAGTAAACAATGACAGAAACAGTTTAAACTTTGCACATAACTCATCCTGGACCTTGTGCTACAGACATGTATGCACAATGTACATTTTACATGTACCTTATTACATTTGGACATGCGCTTTTCACCTTACGGACAATAAAATGTGCACATTAAAGGTGAAGCCTAATATATCAAGATTGAGAATAAATACACACAAAAGAGCTATAGCTTATTTGCTTAAATAGCTATCATAACACTAGTTTGAATACATTTCACAGTCCACAAAGAGATAAAGGCTGGAGTGTTTGGAAATGTGTGCTTCCAGGGTAAAAATGATCACAAGATATAAAAATATGACTGATCACATTTTACGAAGAAGCTGCACCTTCAAAGTAAAAGCTATTTACATCCTAAATTTCAATGTAATAATACCCAACAGTGTCTTATTGAACAGATGTTGGCCTCTGCAGTGTAAGTAGTCATTCTCCGTCACAGGCAAAAAGATCTATCCTTGAAAATCCTTGAAGGAGACAGAATTAGAAAGAGCTAGAATTCACCAGTAGGTCTTGTCCTTTAGCCTATTGATTTGACAAGTCATCCCAATGTCACAAGATGACTTTAGTGCTTGGAACACATTATTTTTAATGCAGAGGTACTCAATTTCAAAAGCCAATAAGCACTCTCAAAAGACAGAGAATATACACTATTAATATTTATATACTGTTTATGTGTATTCATATTATATGATGGGTGAGACACAACATAAAAGCTGATGGTACTTTGACTGTATAATCTACATGAATTGCAAAAGGGCCTGACATACTAGAGGAATTACAGGTCACAGTATTAGCAAAAGTTGGAACAGAGCGATAGGAAGAACATCACATGGACTGAAGGCCCTGCTGACGGTTCTGCCGTTGGGCCTGAAGTGATGCTCTCTCATACACCACAACAGTGGGATCATATGATGTCCGGGTATCTCCACAGCTCAGGACAGCTTGGAGCACACCAGATTAGGACAATATATTATTAAACTGATCAGTGATCTCACAAGTACACTTGTGACCTATCAAAGGAAAAATATAAGATTTTCAGATTTGACGTTTTATTTTGTTTTGCTCTCTTTAGGACTGGAGTCATGCGAGTAACCTGCATCAATTGTCACTTATTCTCTGAACCTCTTAAACCCAATAATTTTCCAAGCGTACAACACAATGTTAAAGGAATAGATCACCAAAAATGGAAATTCTGTCATCATTTACTCACCCTCCATTGTCAATCCAATCCCGTATTTTTATTTTATTTCTTTCACGGAACACACAAGAAGATATATATTTTTTTAGATTTTGTCTTCAAAACAGTGGAACTCAAACATTCTTCAAAATATCTTCTTTTGTGTTCCACTAGCCTGGGAAAACCCAGACAACTTCCAGCAAATTTAGATTTGCTCTGAAAGCTAGTCTGGCAAAGAGCTCATTCAAGCCCATTTCCAATCCGTCGAAATCGCGGCACCAATCAGAAACGTTGGGGCGGGCTTTACACAATGACGACAGCGCTGGGATTTTGAACATGATTTTGTAGCCTACATTACAAAGATGGATGCCGCCGTCGAACATCACTCGTTCCAATCAGCTATCGCGTCTGTCTTACGCGATTTGAACGTTTCCTTTTTGTTAAAAACCGAGCAAAGAACAACACTTGGATATGTCGCTTTGCATACGTCATCTCCTTCATCGCTCTGATTGGGTTTAGGTCTATCCGCGACGTCCGTTGGTGACGCCCCTCTGGAAATGATTTGTCTATGACGCTTTGCCAGACCATAACTCAGTTACAATTGAGAATGGTCTGGTTTTAACCAGGCTAGTGTTCCATAGGAGACCGTATTAAACTATCCCTTTGGGTTGTCCCTTATGTCCCTTTAAGGTGTGTTCATTATAGGGCAGGGTGATTTATTGAATGTTTATCTGTAGTGATTTTGATGTTAATGAAAAAATGAAGCATGTAAAAATATGTGCTTTTCATTTGGCCTTTATGTTACCCGAAGAGTGTCACTAACTCACAATCCTCAGGATCTATGAAAATGAAAGTGTTAAGACAAAGTGATACTAAGAGCAAAGTGAGCACTTCACTTTGAAACACGCAGTGCAAACACACTAATGGAAACAGTGGAAAACATTCTTACTGAATTTACCCTCTTGCTATTTAACATTTTGGATTTAGTTGGTTATAATATATATATATATATATTTTTTTTTAATGATGGCTCTTCAGACTAAAAAAAAGTGACACTTTTAAGACATTTCAGATTCATAAATATTGAGGTATATACTGAATATAAAAATGTTGGGATTTATTTGTTTGAATTTATATAACCCAGCCAGTCACAAAATCTGGGATTTTGATTGCTGTTTAAAAGCAAAAGTTAAAGCGAGGAAAAAAAAAAAGGATTTAAAAAAAAAAAAATACATTTAAACAATTGCTTACACTTTGATAATAGGCAATCCAATCACGAGTATAACATTTTCAATTAATAAATTCATTAATTTTTGGTTAATCAAATAAACTAAATACATTTTTTAAAGAATTATTGTTAAAAAAAAACTATAAAATTACTGAATTTGAGAAGATGCTCAGTGAACATACATGAAAAGTAAAATGTGTCTTTGTTGACTGAACCCACATTCCAAACCATATACTTTAATTGAAAAGAAAAAGCATTGACGTGCACAAAGAATTTGAAAGCTAACATGCATACTAATTCAAAGCACTGCTTGATATGGATCACAGGCCAAGACAGAATCTGGCACACATGCTTTACAGAGAGACTGATGTTGAAACGGTGCCTGAGAAGCAGAGCCGAGGTTAACCATCAGCCGGCTGCCTGTGAGAGAGCACTGCTGCACTCATGCAGAAAACATTCCCAAAATGCGACACATTCCCCCTCCTCCCCCCCGACCGACTGCATGCCCCTGGAGGCTGGCTCTGACGTCAGTAGCTGAGCTGGGCCGGCCGCCAGCCCTGTGGGCCCTTGATGGATGTGATGGGTCGAGTGGAGCGGGCCGAGGCACGAAGCATGCTGTGCACAGAGAAGCCAGTCCCGCTTAAACAGCCCTAATGACCCGTAAGGACCCAGCAGGCCCTCTCTCTCATACTTTCAGCAGTGCGCTAACCCTTTAGCCGCTCAGGTTACGTAAACACAGACACATGCACAGAAGAGGTGTATGAAGTCTATTGATGGGTTTTTTTTCTGGGTTAAATATTTTTTTTTTTTAAAAAGCAATAAAAACAGAACCAAAAAATCTGATTTTACTCATCAGCTGTTTAGTAGAGACTGCGAGGCCTGAAGTGAGTGTGTCAGATGAGGGAGACATACGAATCGTGTGCTCCAGGACAGGCTTGAGAACCACTGTTTTAGGGTACTGTTGAAAAGACATTTACTGTGACGCATAGATTCAATTGGATTAAGATATTAAAACTCAACTTAAATAATAAATGTTTTGCCTCAGATGTGCAAGAAATATTTATGATAATTACTGAACATACAAAATGTATTACATTTCTAATGTGTGCAACCAGTCTCCAAATAGAATTACACAATATGAATGTGTTATGATAAGCAGTGAAATGTTCATGTTTTAGACTGATTTTGCTTCAGGACCAGTGATATAGGCTTTTATTATAGTTTTTCTTAATATATTGTATTTTGATTTTACATTTAATTATATATAAATATATTATTTATATAGTTGTTATTTGATTTTCATTTTAATCTACTAATTTTATTACAGATTTGTGAGTTTTGTCATTTGTGTTATCTTTCTTAAAATGTCGGTAACACTTTACAATAAGGTTCATTAGTTAACATTAGTTAATGTATTAACTAACATGAACTAACCATGAGCAATACATTTGTTACTGTATTTGTTAACGTTAGTTAATAAAAATACAGCTGTTCATTGTTTGTTCATGTTAGTTCACAGTGCATTAACTAATGTTAACAAGATTTTAATAATGTATTAGTAAATGTTGAAATTAACTTGAATAAAGATTAATAAATTGTGTATAAGTGCAGTTCATTATTAGTTCATGCTAACTGATGTAGTTAACTAATGAAACCTTATTGTAAAGTGTTACCAATATGTCTACACTGTAAAAAAACACACATAATTTTTACGGTAAAATACCGTGGTTGCCAGAACTTTACCGTCAAAAATATGGTAGCAACGTTATTGGACTTAACAGACTTAAAATTTTTTACAGACTTAAAATTTACAGTAATAAACCGTATTTCATTATCTGATATAATGTTAATTTACCAACATATTGAAGTATTAATATCTGTTTTGTACCATTGTAATACATTGAAAACCACCAATCACAGCAGTGATGAGATTCACATGGTCAAGGCTCATCACAAGCAGCTCTTCCACAAGAAAGTTAATACTATTATATAGAAGCTGCACAGTGTCATTCGCACAAATTAAACACCATCATGGTAACACACATGAAATTTAAAAAATGCAATAAACACTAATTTAACAACATTACATGTAACATAAAACCCCAATGTACATAACTGATTAGAAAAAAAAACAAGAAAACTATGAAAAACTTTCTGTTAACCAATTAACGTTTTTTCACTGTAGCATTTTTACCGTTAAAATCACGATCTCTTATTATTAGTTTATTTCAGTTTTGGTTATTTTAATACTTCAAGTTAGACTAAAATAAAATGAGAAATGATGCCTTTGCAACTAGCTAAAAATTTATTTCAGTTAACGTTTATTTTATTTCAAGTAACGAACATGTTCATATACCATGGAGCAAACACAGGGCCAGATATAATAATAATAATAGCCATATTACCAAGAGAACAGCAACAAAATAATTATTTGGGAAGTTATTATTTTATGGGGGGAGAATCTATTTATTTTGTTATGTACAATTGTATGGTTAGTTGCATTTTATCTCAACTGACTGTTACATGTAGGTTTTTTCTTTTTAAAGGGTTTTATTGAGAACCACTGTAAATGCATATACCTTTTCCAGAAGCAAAGGTTAACCAGGAATAAAGCATAAAGCATTTGTCTGCATTCAAAATATCTATATTATGTTTACAATTGTGTGAAATGACGTCTAAAAAGTCAGCCTTAAAAAAAACCAAAGACACTGTCGCAACAAGTAAACGCAGGACTATTTCTGACAGAATCTTCTAGCACACGGCACGAGCCCGTACCTGCAGGCTGACTGCTGTTCTTCCGCTTCAGCCATCTGTCCACCGTCTCCGCACTCACACTTTCCAGCACAAACTCATCCAGCATCTGCGGGTGGAGCGAGAGATACGCCTTCACTTTCTCATCCGTCAGACCTGCAACAGAATCATCACCATCATTTTCTAACCCAAGCATTTATTCACACAAAAAAAAAACACATCAATACTGGCAAAATATTTTACACTGTAAAGCCTGACAAATTAAATACATTTATTTTTTGACACTGAACAGTTTATTGAACCTTTAGAAAAAAATATTACAAATGGTTAGGATGAGTTTTTATATAATTGGATATGTGTTTGTTGTTGTTGTTGTATTAGTGTTGTAAAAAATATCGATATTTCGATAAATATCGATACTGAAATATCTGAACGGTACCAATACTAATTTCCAGAAGTATCGATACTAGCCGAGCAGTCACTTTCACTTCTCTCAAAAGGCCCGTTGACAAACACCACACGTGACGCACTCGTCTCATTCGCTCTGGTTAAATAGCAAAAGTGAAGTGAATGGAAAGATGGCGAGGGCGGCGCCCCCGCGACCGGCTTTGGTTGATTGATAAAGAACACCACGAGCGGGCATGTCGGAGAATAGCGCGGACACGCGTAAAAAACACACCGCGAGCGGGCATGTCGGAGAATAGCGCGGACACGCGTAAAAAACACACCGCGAGCGGGCATGTCGGAGTCGGAGAATAGCGTGGACACGCGCTACACACCGCGAGCGGGCATGTCGGAGAATAGCGCGGACACGCGTAAAAAACACACCGCGAGCGGGCATGTCGGAGTCGGAGAATAGCGTGGACACACGCTACACACCGCGAGCGGGCATGTCGGAGAATAGCGCGGACACGCGTAAAAAACACACCGCGAGCGGGCATGTCGGAGTCGGAGAATAGCGCGGACGCAGATACGCGAGCGGGCTGCAGGCACCCAACAGATTGTTTGACAATAATCCCTCACATCACTCATTTTTTTAAATTATTGTATAGGTGAAAGCAGACTTAAGGAACAGGCTCCAGGGGTAGGCTACTATTTAGCATTATATGCTCAGCATCAGGGGTGTTTGTTGTTTGGACAGACCTGCCCCCACTGCTAAAAAAAAAAAAATCCTCAAGGAAACACTGTAACTCTTCCCATTTGAACTTTTCTGAAACATTAACCAAGATGGCCTAGTATTGTTGTTGATAAGAGTCTGTGTTGTCTCGTTTTAATTCTTAAAGTTAACATAATCTGACTGAGGAACCTTAGACAAGTAAATATTGTAACTGGTCAAATGTAAATTAACTGGTGCCTATTTAACTTTATTCAAAAATTATTATTTAATTCTGCAATTTTCCTTCATTAGCTATTATCATCAATTTGATTACACAGATATTAATTAAACTAAACAGCTAGACAATGGCATCTCTGAATTCAATAATGACATGCCTTTAACTGAAAATTGAATGTTTAATCTTATTATTATACATTACTGACTCTCTATCCTCCAATTTGACACTGTTAAGTGCTTTTTTGTTACAGTATATTTTAATCTTTGATAACAGTAGGTAATAAAAATAGATCATGTTAGCTCTGGTCCAATTAAAAAATATAAACAAATAGAACTCAGGACATTTTTGTTCATGTAAAATATACCTCATTGTCATGTTGTAGACTTGTTATATTAAGCTTTAAATTAAAAAAATACCCCCTTAATATTGTGGCAGTTTTTTCTCCGTGGTATCGAAAATGGTATCGAATATCGATATTTTTCAAGGTATCGTATCGAAGTTAGAAATTCTAGTATCGTGACAACACTATGTTGTATCATATTTGATATGGCTTTTATGGCTAATGCAGTAAAATGAAGGAGAGTATGGAGCTCATACTCAAGGAAGTATGAACACCTCAATTTTATTCAGCCCAAACGGAGTACAAATATGCAATTTGGTGCAGCTGCGGATACTTACATGGTCAAACATTACCCCTTATAAGCTTTTCTGGGTCTTTTTGGTAGAAAATGACGTTTGCTGAAATTAATAAAAATGTTTCCTCCATCTAAATGGCATGAGACTTGATGTCGAGGTTGAGACTTGCTAGCTTTACGGACAGAAAAATAAATCGGATGATATCTGGTTGTATGTTAGCGTGAAAAAAAAAGACATCCCTCTCAGGATGTTCGGGGTCTCCCAAGACCCCAGACAATAAAATGTGATTTTGTAACATAATAATGTAATTTTTTTAAAACAAATGAATTATCACTCACTTTATTAATTTGTACAGTGTTAAAATATATATATTTTTAAATAGGATAATATTGGAAATGGAAAAAATATATACTTTTTTATATATTTGTCAAATAAAAAACTAAATCAGCCACAACACAGAACACATATGGAAGTGGCAACCTAAAAGAACGTCCACAATGTGGAATGCTCATGCTAACACACGCACACACACTCCAAAAAATCTCCCATAGACATCAATGGGAGACTATAAAAAAAGTTTTTTTGTTACATAATTTGTCCCCCCCCCAAAAAAAATCAGTTACAATGCAAAAAACACAACAAATGGCAACACCATAACACATCCATGATGGAGTAAACACACACAACACCCCTACCCATTTTACATTTATATATATATATTTATATATATATATATATATAAATACACCTTAAATCCCCCCAATACTGCACAAATCAAATGTGAGTGATATTACACGTGTTTAAAAAAAACATTATGATGTTACAAAATCACATTTTTTTGCCTAATATCTCTGGAGACCCCAACATGAGTGTACATTAAAATTGAATAGCTTGTAAGGGTTACGAGGAAATTCTGATAGCTTATAATGTAAAATAATGCGATTTTTTATTTATTTTTTGGCCTGGCAGCTAAATATATCTCACAAGTCATATGGACAACTTTTGTTCTGCTTTTTCCAGTTGTATGAGAAACTGCAGCTCGGGCATTCACCCAATATCTCATTTAGAGCTTAAAGTGTCCCTATTGAGCTTTTTCCAATATTAGCTTTAATGCAGCCAGTGCGTCATAAAGCTGTTTGTGAATGTAAAAGGTCTGCAAAGTTTTAAAAATCAAAGTGTGCGACAAAAGTTATCGTCAATTTTTCAAGCTTATTTGTTCATTAATGGCATCATCAGTGACTAGTCAACGTCGACTCAACTTTGAAAAATCTGAAGTCAATAAAGTTAATAAAGGTCTTCTGAAGCGATGCGTTTGTGTGAGAAAAATATCCATATTTAAAACTTTATAAATTAAACTAACTTCCGACAGACGGCCGTACGCATAGATTTGGGGTAAAAGAGTAACACTTGACCTGACGCATGAGTATAGAGCAAAACAAAACACCGGTCACAAATTAGAAGTCTCAAACGAGGATATTTAAAGAGAAATTTCGGAGGATTTTGATATAAGAGAAGAGGAGCCCTATTTTTTTTTAAGTCATATGCTTGAGGGTGAGTAAATCATGGGATATTTTAAAAGTTTTGGGTGAACTATCCCTTTAAATTTCTTTCAAGCCTTCAGAGACCCACTTCTACAAAGGTCACCAATAAGTGGACGATCGTCCAGATCAAAGATAGTTTCTACATACTGTAGATCATGAATCATTTTCTCAATATGTTTTTAAAAAATCTTTTTTTTTCTCCAACCGTAGCAGTTAACCGTATTAATGCAATGGCGGCATATTATAGAGAATGTATTTAAAAACTTTTTTTTTTTTTACTAAGAGTTACAGCTGCCAGTTTAAACATTTATAACAACAACAAAAAAATGACCAGAAATTAAATGCAAAGTTCTTACAGCACTAAAACTGTTTAAGATACAATTGTTCGGAGCTTTGCGTCAATGAAAATTTTGAGACTGGACCTCCAGGAACTTTAATTAAATATCCCTGGTCTACGTATTGATCTTTTTTTTTTTTATGCCAGGATGGACTCAACTGAAACCAAACACTTTGAGCATATGTGAGTCTTGACTTAATGTACAAACTCGAGGGAAACACAGCTGGGAGGCATGTGTTCCACACTACACACACACACACACGTTAGCAGGAAGATATTGGGACCCAAACTAGCCCACAAGAGCTCCCACAAGCAAAAAAGGGTATAGACTGTTTTGGTGCACAACAATAAAAGACAAAACAGATGAAAATGGCAGAGCCTCCACTCTTTGAACACTAAAAACAAACCAGATGTGTGAAAGATATTCATATCCATACACAAACAGTTGTATAGCAGAAGTTGCACAACAAATAACCATTATATACGTCAGACTACAACCCTAGCATTTTCTCATGCAATTCTACCATGGCATTTCCCGATCTCAAAGCAGATGTAGTTGAATGCAAAAATTTAAATAATATCAATGCACAAGTCTGACCTGTGACACAGCCTGGAATAAATATGCCCCCCCCCCCCCCCCTGAGTCAAGTTATTCCAAGGTTTTTTTCTTTACAACTGTCACCTGATGGAGTTTTGGTCCATATGGGGTGGATGGACTGGGTTGTAAAAAATTGTTTGTGCTTGTTATATTTAAACTAACACTGTTGTGTTGTGGGTTTGTGGCTTTATCTTTTTATTCTGTGCTTGTTGCTACACAATAAAGACAACATATTTTGCCATCGGTCCTACCAAATTTAATGACCATTATCAGAGTCATTCCTTCATACATTTTATCTCTGCATCATATATGTTTCAATATATTATATAAATATTAAACTGAACATTTTTACAATGATTACTATTTTGGTTTGAGATTTCTTGGAATGATTGTCCCCAGATGTCTTATTCTGATATAAATTGTATTAAATATAAATTATAATGATATAATAATAAATTATTGATATATTGTTTTAATTGGTAATCATTATATAGATTTTTCCTGTGTCCTCAATTTCCCTTTCCATTCTCTTAGTTTTTTGTAATGTCTGATTAATAAGAAAATAGCACAAATATCAGTATATATTACCAATGTATTTGATTAATTATGTGATGTATCGCTATAAAACATCAAAATTGTTTTATACATCAAAATTTCAAAAGATGTATGAATTAGCCCTATGTAAGCTAATTCTCCGTCTTTGCGTGCTGAGCAATGGCTAATTTACCTTTTCATTTCCATCCTGTTTGTTTTCTTAATATTTTGTATTAAACAAAAAGTTAAACAAAGTGCCTGAACTTGACCAGAACATTTTTCTGAAAGTCCCTTTTATAAAAACACATTCATAAAATATAACGCAAGCATATTCATTTTTAAACATTACCGAGATCAAAAGGTACTGCCGAACAGGAATGGCTCATCCTATGAATTATTCCACTGGACTGAAATCTCTCGGTCCTTTCATTAAACCATCACTCACATATTTCATCTGGTCTATTTTTGCAGGGGCACTTTAAAACATTATTTTTTAACCTTCATTTCTAATCCCTATTATAATTCTTTTACTGTTAGAATGTTTGTAAAACACAGAAACCAAGTAGACACGTTATTTTATCTGTAAAAATTATGGAAAGCATTTTGAATTATCCATCAATATTTTTTTTTTTATTCAGTAAATGATGGGAAATTGTCAGCTAAAGCAACCAGCTGGGTTTAGCTCAGGGGAAAAAGCATGTTGATGTATGGAGGTACAGGTCTGTATACGCACAGTGAGAGACAGTGAAAGAGAAAAAACCAGGAGGGGGCCGAGGGCTGCTGCCGACTGACGCTGTCCAGACACGAGACACAGCTCTTCAGGAGCGCAACGCCTCACGAGACTCCCAGAACCAGTGCTGACGCACATGGGGAGAGAACACTGCTTCATAAATCAGACACTGGAGGGGACGCAGACACACAGGCTGAGTGTGAGAAGAGAGAAATAACACTAGACGACCTTCTGTGAGGTTTCCTGCTGCATCAACTCATTGAGATATTACACACTTAGACAATAGCACCAGATAATTGCAATTTGTGTCTCTCTTCATATTAACCTGATAACTGTCACCCCCTTTTTTTGAGCATATGAAATTAAATCGTAAGTAGTAATTCATGAATGCTTTTGAATACAGACTCTAAAGTTGCTCTCTTTAAAAAGAGGACAGTGCAGATTATTTCAGAAGAGAAAGTCTCTTAAAAAATGAATGTATTTAATAATTATAGAAGTTTATATGTCTACTGTAAAGCAAATACACTGAACTAAAGGTTTTTAATTGTATACAAAATACATATTTTATGGGAAAAAAATTGGTTAGGATTTAAAATAAAAGGTAATGGCAAGGGTTTCTGACTTTGATGTGTTTGCTAGCAACTGTTGTGAAAGTAAATTCTGCATTTTTCAATGCTATAACTGCGCACATGCGCCGGAGGCAAGCTATTATTCGAGCGATCTGTGACAATTCCCGTGTGCAGCGGCGGTATCGAACGTACATGGAGCGTCGCTCTTTGCAGAGGTAACTTAGCTACTTTCTTCTTCGTCAAATCTGAGGAATAGTCCATCTGTTTCCTATTTACACCAGCACGCGCATGCCCAGTGTAGGTGAATGGTCACGTGATCCGCGTTTTCCGCCGTTTTAATGTGGACGGAGATCGTATTCGTTTTAATTCCCCGTTTCTAAACTAAAACGCAGTAGTGTGGATGGGGCCTTAGTATTCGACAGTTAACACTTGGGAATTTGACACGAGGTGTGACATGCTATTAGTGTTAATTTCGTTAACGAAAACTAAACGAAAATATTTTCATCAACACACATTTTTCACCGAACGAAAACTAGACGAGACGAGACTAAAATCCCCACTAATAAACAATAACTGGGAGTAAATCAGAAATAATTTTCGTAGACTAATAAAGACGAGACGGAAATGCAGTTAATAAAAGACTGGGCTAAAATCTATGGACATTTTAGTTCACGAACAAAGACGAGACGAAAATTACATATTATTATATGATATGGTTTTGTCAAACAAAACCAACAACCAGAACAAAACCAAATGCTTGATTTTAGTCGAAGGGAAGGAATGTGGCCACATGGTAGCTGGTAAAAAACACAACAAACCTGAAGAGACACGTCGCAGTTCACCACAAAGACATTTAGCAGAACTTAGCAGTATTCTATGTGAACTAGCTTTAAACAGCCAGCACTTGTGTTAAGTTCATAAGACACTTTATTTTATTTATTTGTTTCCTTTGTCAGGTGTATTTTATTTGTTTTAATGCAAGCATTTGTGTTTGTGTCTTTGAACCTTAACAATGTTCAAAATAAATATGCAAATATTGTCAGAACATCTTCCATGTCTGCATGTGTTCCTTAAAATTGTGTTTTTTTATCAAAAAGATGAGAGAAAATGTTGAAATGTAAAATAATTTTAGGAAATGTTAAATATTATCTGCTGACAAAAAAGTAAAAGGTTAAAATGATGTCCTGACTAAAACTAGACTAAAATGTTGACTAAAACTAAACGAATAAAATTATGTTTTCTTGGACTAAAATAAAGACTAAAATGCTCGACTAGTCGACTAAAACTAGACTAAATAAAAATGGGATGATGTCGACTAAATGTGATAAAAACTAACAAGCGATGCTGAAACTGGACTAAAACTGAAACTAAATTTAAAAATGGCTGGTAAAATTAACACTACATGCTATAGAAGGCCGCTTGGTTCAACTGTGTTCCTGTGAAGTATCGTCACAAGGTAACACCTTGACTATATATCGGTCGACCACTATTGTCTGATTGGTTGGGATGCTCAAATTTTAAAAGTATCACATAGTCATGGTTTTATAGTAAATTATTCTATTAATGGTGTACTTATAGTTGTCTTTGCATATTAAACTGAGATAATAACAAATGTAAATATTTGAACACTGAAAACCTAGCTTTAAGACAAATGGTGCACAGTCACAGCACCTAAGATATATTTATGTACAAATTATTGTAACCTAAAATCTTGATGTTGAAACCCCCAAATGAGTCACCCTACTTATAATACTTCCTCTCATTATCCTAGCCCTTTTTAAATGCTGCATAGCAGAAAAACTAGGGCACATATCCTCAGCCCTTTAGCACCCCATTACAAAGTCCACCTTGCAGTGTTCCTGTACCATTTTATTCATTGTTTGTTGTGTTACAGCAGAATGAGCTGTAAAAAATATTAGTGGTCTAATCACATGCAACATCATCAAAGCTTCTGCATGCATCACATGACACCAGAGATCACAACAGCAAACCAAAGCAACAGCCCAAAACCACAATGCACTCAATACTCACCACCCTTTCTATCCCTGCATAACATTTTAAACAGCCAATAGCGATCACTGGACCGCTGTGCCCCATGGGTTTTTTCTCCACAAAGACAAAAACAACCTTTTTTCACTTCCCCAAACTGAACTGAACTTAAATGAATGTTATCGTTGCAAGCTGGAATGGAAATCAGCTTTAATTTCTTTGTTCCACATGTGGAGGTGAAGCCACATTCAAAGAAATATTAACTGATATTCAGTGTATACTTATTTATATTAGTGTATATTTATGATTTTATGGTTATTAGTGGTGTTTGCTAAGTCTAGCTTCACTATTGCTCACAATCAGAGTTTGGGATTTGACTAAACTTTAAAGTAATGAACTCAGCATGTAATTCATCCCACAGCAGATATGAATGAAAACTCAAAACATGCAGCTTGCTTAGAAGTGTGCTAGACTTACTTTTCACCTCGTGCAAAAATCTACAGACTTACATTGAAGGGGGAAATATGAGGGATTTAGGGGTGGGCTCTTTAGACTTGGGCCTATAGAATCTACATTTAGAATACCATAGCAACCATGCATGTTTGCTAGCCTGGGTTTCCCCACACTGCCTTTGCACAGCACGATTTTATTCACGCTGCTAGGCAGGCCGGATACCATGGACCAAATTTTCGCCTCAGCGAGGGGACCAATCACAGAACGGGGAGGGAGCAGCAAGACGATGATATGCGACACACCAAAGCAGTTTGTTTATACCTATGGATCAAACATGGCAGCAGACGCGAAGTTACCTTTCGATGCAGCCTTGGATATTGTTCTAAGTAGTTTAGAACGCAAATAAATCTCTGACCCATCGTCTAATTTCTTTTGCTCTACATACGTCATCTGGTATAATTGAAACAATTGGCTATGAGCTAGGTACAGGCACATTTGATGCCCCCTATAAACGGCTCTGGGCATTCGTAAACCACACCTCAAATACGAGAAAATAAACATGTGGTTCCCAGACCACGTCTCAATGTCAATGAGACGTGGTCTGACGTTAGCCAGGCTACATGTTTGCACTATGTAGAAATAAATAGCAAATTGCAATTTTTTTTATATTTAAATTCAATTTCTGAAATTGAGGGTGGCAAACAGGATGTAGAAATATAATTTGAATTTAAACTTAGAATTAACTAAGTTTTTATACTGCAGATATAGTTTTTAATAAAATATTTACTTGTTCGCATACCCGCATATATTCTGTAAAAAGTATCTGAAAATAATGTGACAAAACTGAAATCTGTTTTGATGGCTATTAAATGTTATGACAGTACAGAACTTAGCTCAGAGAAATAAGTCTTATCGTGTGAGGAAAACAACTACATATCTGGAAACAAGCATAATATTATATATATAGTAATATTACATGCATAATAATAATAATATATAATAGGAATAATGCATGAAATGTAATGATGTTTTGTCACAATACTTAAACTTTCCCTATTGTGCAGCATGATATATAGTAATATTATGTTTTGTGAAAAGATCTATACAAATAAACTTAAATTGAATTGAATATAATAGGCATGATTATAATATAAAAGAAATATTCATGAAAATGTATGTAAATTACACTATTGTGTGCCAAATTCCAAATCAAATTCCAATTTAACATCCTGTGTGGCTAATTTAATTTAAATTCTAGTTTTCTAGAGTAAACTCAAAGGAAGCCAATTCTTAAATTAAATTTTTTACCCGAACACTGTGGCTGTGAGTTTTGCACAGGCAACACCACTTACATTTTCTTTCATTTGCAGAAAACGTAAAGATCTAGCTTTATATTCTACCACATGAAGCCACAGCACACATCAGCATTTTACAAATGTTCCCATTATTTATTCATTTGCTAAGCAGATGCATTATCCAGGGAGGCTGCCACTTTTCACACTTTGTCTTGTGTGGCATCTTCCAGACATGGGGAAGTGATCATGGCATAACTTGGACAAAGAAAAGGTTCAAACAAAACAGCGCATTTGTTGCGTCCCCTGCCAGTGGTACTTGGAAAGCGCTGGCTGCAGATCAGTACAAAACATTCCTCCTGGGTTGCAAAATCACTCGCTTCACACAGCACAAGAGAAGCTCTAGGTCTGTACTTTTTTTCACAGTGGGCAAAGACACAACACAAAAACAAGGAGAACTATGATCAAATGATTAGAGTGATATGTAGACGTAGGCGCTGATAATGTCTCTTAGAACAGCCCACGCTGTCCTTGAACACAAAGAATATTGTTCCTAATGAACATCTGAAACTCAAGTTAGCAACTATAAACTGTAGCCTATGATATGATATCAGTCATCAGACATCACAACAATATGATCATACTTTTTTTAAAGCTTGATGCTGGTAGTTATTCACTGCCATTATATGGATGAGCACAACTTTAAAAAAAAGTGGTATATTCAGTCTAAAATAGTCTGAATATAAACACTTATTGTAGGTGTACCGGTGTGATTCAGGATAAGACAAAAACATGGATTTATGATGTACTTGTGCATTATATCATTTTTGTAAATTTCGAACACAAAAAAAGTTTCGGACTGCAGCTTTAATTTACATTTTAGGGTGAACTAAGCCTTTAAGTGTCTTTATTGTACTAACATTTCAATGAATCATTTAATACAATGCACTTATTGTGTACATGTTTTTACACTGTACTTATATGTAAATAAAATACTTGTTTTTGTTGATGTAAGTACATAGTAGTCAGCAGCACCTAATATAAAGTGGGACTATATACATTCAGAAATTAATAAATGAACAACTAGGACAAAATTTGTCTGAACACTGATTGTCTTGGTCTGAATTAAATGCATTTCAATACTTTACACTGCATATGTATATGTACATGGACCTGCATATGATGTTAAGAACCATCCCTTAATGGAATTTTTGGGATTATCAACACTGTGCTGCTTTGCAAACAATGGAATAAAAAGTTAGTTTAGATCAGGGTTGTGGGAAGTCGATTGAATTGAAAGGGATCTGGTTTCATCTGCTGCCTTAGTGACATTTGTGTTTATTTCATCGGCCAGAGAATCCTCTGAGCAGCTCTTCATCTTTTTGCACATGCAATGAGAGTACATGTGACGTGAATGAACAGCGAACCTCTGGGACCAGTGCTATCTCATGGGCTTAAAACAGATCCCTCTCGGCCCATGCGCTCCCGGCTGATGTGGCCCCCGCTGCAGGGATCAGAGATGGTATGCGGACAGTTGGTCCCTAATTAGGATACAGAACCCTGCCTTTAATGCAGTGAGGTTTAAAGTTCAATCTTTGTATACGTCTAAAAATCACACGGTCAAAAGTGTTCCCTCTTGGGATAATGATATGCCTAAATGACGTCACCCTGACTCATTGTATTGCTGATGAATCAACCCATCCTCAACACTTAAGTCATCTAATTAGACTGAGGCTGTGACCTAAGAGAGCTGGAACCAGTTACAATGTTTGGAGTGTACAGTAAAGTTTAGACACTGGATATTCACAACCGCGGTCTCATCACTTCGAAAACAAGCATAATTTGTTTATTTATTGGAAAGCGCCCTCCAATAAACGGAAACATACATATTTAGTTTCATATTACATGTCTGAAGCAGGAAGAATGTGAAACATATAGAAAATCTATATTTATAGTGATGGATGATGCTCTTTATTTATACAGGTTGAAATAATGTACAGTAATCTGAGAACTGGAGAGTCTGGGGAATTATACACTATATGACCATAAGTATGAGGACACCCAAACACCACACCCATATGTGCTTGAAAAACCATTGGCAGTAAGAAGGTGCTGGTCCTCCCTAACAGCTTTCACTCTCCTGGGAAGGCATTCCAGCAACTTTTCCCAAGCTTTTTTGTCAGCTGAACCCCTTCGACGTAAAATGTTTACTTAAAGTACCCCCGAGATTTTAAGATAATATTTTCAAAAATTTAACAACATTTTGCATGTTCAGGATTTCCTGATGTTGGTTAACGTTCACATGACAGTAAACAGATAAAACATCTAATCTTTCTCAAATGTGTTTCAAATTTTTTTCATTTCGATGTTATTTTCATTACTAATGGAAACAGTTACTTTTAAGGGTGTTCACACTTGTTTATCTTTACAAGAATCAACATTATCTTTACAAGAATCAACTAACACTACAAGTTGAAATACAAATATTTATGTCTTAAAATGTTCACTTTCAAACGTTCAATCTTTTAACGTCATATCCTTCCTTGGGCTTTTGTTTTGGTCGGAAAATTGGTGAAATGCTCTAAATTTCTGTCCACAACATTGCAAAAAATTATTAAATGTAAATAAATAAAGTGAACCTATTGCATTCTCAAATGCACATTAAACTCAAAACGCTTCCAAAGATCGTGAGACGCAGCATTTACTGTGAACCAAGCTGAAAACACAGTATGCTGTGTTTGCACACGTGTAAATGAACATAAGTGCCACTCTACACTTTGAAATACGCATACTCTGTTAAATCAAAGGCTGTGATTTTAATTAAAATCACACGATTTGATAAGATATATCTCCATTTCAGTTTTATTTTGATTAGGCCTAATTGTGCAGCCCTAGGGCTGGACGATAAAACAATGATGATCATTATTGCGATATAATTTCCCTCAATACAATTATAACAAATGTTTCATAAATGTTTAAAGGAGAACTCCGGCGCAAAATGAACCTTTGGTCTAATTACACATTGTTACCTAGTCAACCGTTATCTGAGATTTGTTTTCATGATTATCGAATGTAAATAGTTTTATCTCTAAAAACAGTTTAGCCTATAAAGCTAACGCTAGTATATTGGGCATAGAGTAATGACAAATAAAAATCGCTTGTTAATACCACTAACAAGGCTCAAAATAGCCCCACACTAACACGGTAGCATAATGAGGGTCCCTACCTTCAAACCGAAGCATTGAGAACTTTGTCAGTGTCCAGACAGTTTAATAAGAAGATATTTAATACATACAGTCAACTTCGCGTATACAGGCAGGAGCCATCTTTGAAATACAGTCTCTACCAGTCAATCTACGAACGCCAATCCAAGCCTGCTGTTCACGCTCACCTTATCACAACTTATAGCTCGTTCACATCTCTTGGATCGGCGTTCGTAGATCGACTGGTAAAGGCTGTATTTCAAAGATGGCTCCTGCCTGTATACGCGAAGTTGACTGTATGTTTAAAATATCTTCTTATTAAACTGTCTGGACACTGACAAAGTTCTCAATGCTTCGGTTTGAAGGTAGGGACCCTCATTATGCTACCGTGTTAGTGTGGGGCTATTTTGAGCCTTGTTAGTGGTATTAACAAGCGATTTTTATTTGTCATTACACTATGCCCAATATACTAGCGTTATACTAGCTTTATAGGCTAAACTGTTTTTAGAGATAAAACTATTTACATTCGATAATCATGAAAACAAATCTCAGATAACGGTTGACTAGGTAACAATGTGTAATTAGACCAAAGGTTCATTTTGCGCCGGAGTTCTCCTTTAATGCAACTCGTTTGAACTGAGCCAGTTCAAATGCCATACAAACCATATCTTTTTTACATTTTAGCACGATAGTGAGGTGCTATATGCGTGTTCATTTTAATAAAAGTAAAGTCCTTACTCAAACAGTCAGAATATTTCAATTTTACCCTATGAGGTTGTTTACATTTTTACAGATGTTACAGTTTGTTAATGAACATACATTTACATCAGCATGCCAACTCAAGCTACTGTCAAATGTGCATTTCTAAGAGACAAAACACATCATATTATTTATATTGCAGCATGCAATGCAAACTGTGCCGAAGATACACATCATCGAAGTCGGGCAACACAAACTATCACCGCTTAGAACATGCAGAAACTAAGAACTTAATTTTTCTATTAAGATGTTTCTTTTGTTAAGGAAAAAATTAATACAAGGAATTTACTTAATTTACTACCTCAGATTTGTGAGGCGTTCACCTGTTTGGCCAGTTTTTGTCAGGTTCTGACAGTAAAGAGTTGTTTAAAACCACAATTAACGGCCTGGTTTCTACAACTTTCACTCAGGAGCAAAAATCTGCCTTTAAAGTTGAAAGAAAGAAAGATTTGACATTTATCGTGATAATTGAACGTGATCATTTTTTAGGCCATATCACCCAACCTATGCAGCCCCATTTGTTTATTTGATTGTTACATTCAATTTAATTAATTAGCTTTTCATCATCCGCCCTGAGGTTCCCTCACTATCCCCTGTATGAGAAACAAGATCTTTTGTCAAAAGTCCAAGTAACTCTATTCCATACAATAAAAAAAGTGGACAGTTATGACATTTTCCCCCGTTTGGCACTGTAATCTCATTCACACTTATGTGATAGTCCACGTGAGAATCAACAATGACGCGTCTTTTTAGCCACCAAATTTGAATATGAGCAAGTGCAAATACTGTAAAATTTAAGTCGGATGAAAGTTTGCTCTGTTTCTCAGACAAAGCTATCATATGACTTGTGGAAGTCTTGGAATACAGTCTTGGATGGAAGACTTGGAATATAGCACGTGAGTCAAATAAGACTACTTTTACGGGATTTTTTTTTTTTTTTTTTGGTAGGAGCTTGTTGACAGCTCTTGGCCTCTGTCTACTTTCATTGTATGGAAACAGGTTTGGAACATGAACTATTGCTTGTCTTTCATAGATTTGAGCACTTTTTGCCCCCAGAGGCCTTCAGGCCCAAACTATAGTCTCAGTCTCAGACAGCACGCCTACTAACCACCCACTATCATTTCACTGACCATCTGATACTGAACACAATTTTTAAGCCATTAATTATAGCCATTCTCCATCACAGTTTAATTAAAAAGCCATCATTTGTAACATTTAATGAAAATATATATCAACTTTTAAATGTAATTGAACTTCACATAATAAACCCATTATAATAAATGTCACATTTAATAGGTATAGCAGGACTCAATATAGTGGTCCGGTGAAGCACTGTATTAATGTTGGCATGCGTGTGGATTAGCAGTGCCACTCGGGAGCCAGTAGCATACAGGCATATATTTATTTTATTTAATCGTAGTCAGCATGATTTGACAATAACACTAAGCTATATAACTATATCGATTGTATTGTACTAGACAACCCATAATATTCATACACTAAAACAGATTTGAGGGGATGGATGGTAGTTTAGTCAGATTGTGTTTGTCTGTAATTGTGTGTTAAATTAAGATCAGATCACATTTTTTGAGTAATCAAGGCATAAATCCAGACATCACAAAATTATTTATGCTACTGTATAAGATGAAAACAAACTACAGTCATGTCAAAAATACACTGACAGCACACGTCAAGAGAACTGAGAGATCCCAATGACCGGCTTGAAATGCCTGTGGATTACACTATAGTCTATCTTGAGGAGCCCTCATTTCCTTTCTGCGTATGTCCTTATTCTATAATGCTGCTCCTTTTTTTTCCCTCTTTTTTAGATTAGTTCTGCACAGTCTCAGATCCCCCCAGACATTTTAATTGCGTCATCCAAGTTTTTTTCTCTCCTTTTTTAGTTCTGCTTTGAGTAAAAGTGCAATGCTTCTTGAGAGAGGGGTCACGGACGTCAGTTATTCGTTGCAACATCTGATCTTACTTTACAGTGTCATACTGTTTAATTTTGGCTTACATTTGAGTAGACAGTAGAGACTTGGTCCTATCCAAAGTTAAGAGGCTACTGAATAATCTACCAAGATTACTAGTATAGTTGTGTGACTCAGTGTTACACATGTATAGTGTGCAATGTTGTCATTCGTAAAATGAAAGCATTTCATTTACCAACGTTTTTTTATTTTTATGCTCTCTAATTTGAGACTGTGGATGAGTTGTTTTAATTTCTAGCTGAAACAGGAGCAAAAAAGAAGCGGTAGACAAACTGATTGTAGGCAAACTTTATGTTGGCTTGAGAAAACCTAAACGTTTGGAGTAGTTTAAAAAGCTTGAAGTTTGAAAGTAAAATTTTAAGGCAATGCAGTATATGACGCAAACAGATTATAACATGGATTAGCACATTGCTATCATATTTCTAGCATGTCTTAACACGCTGTTAGCATGATTAACACATTACTAGCTTGTTTAAGCATTGCTAACACTATTTTACATGTTGCTAGCATGTTTCTATCATTATTTAATACATTGCTAGCATGTTTAAGCATGTTGCTAGCATGATTTTGAATGTTGCTAGCATGTTTCTAGCATGATTTAACACATTGCAAGCATGTTCCTAACACGAACTGGCACATTGCTAACGTTTTAGCATATTGTTAACAATTTAACATGCTGCTAGCTTGATTTCACATTGTTAGCATGGTTCTAACATGGTTGATTAGAAATATTAGACAGAATGGAAGCTTTACATGAGTTAAACTAAGGGCTTCATTGTGTTTCGATTTTTAACAGAGTTTAAAGATGGTGTATGTAAGAATATTCATGTATTAATCGTTTTATTATTGACGTGTAAACAGCTAGTAACGAAACTTTAGTAATGAAACTTTAGTAATGAAAAGAGACCTTGACTTCCTAGGTGGTTTATGAAAGCATGACTGATTTTTATCTGAAGAACTCGGGAAAACATTATATATTAAATTATTATAATTATATCTCCTTTTTGTACTGTATGATGTGTTATATGGACCTGTGTCTGCAATAAAGTTTTATTTATTTATAAAAAAAAACTCAAAATAAATGAACATTTATTCATACCACCTAACCATATGTCATTTCTGTATTAAGGAATTATCTCGGAACAACTCAAACCTAAAATCTATCCTAAATGCAAAGTATGTTCATGTGAACCCACCGTCAGCGCAGAACCAACTGCTACTACAGGCCACGTGCCTCAGCAAACCACTACTCAATGGGCAGACAGTACAGAATGAACAAAGGGCCGTTCATTCAGGACGTGTTTTTGCTTTCAAAAAAGGCTTTACGAAGCACAACAGAACGGATCAGAATGCAAGGGTTTTAAGATGCATTTTTTAATGCCATTTTTATTAGCCTTAAAATAGCTTAGCCTTAAAAACGAAAAAGCTCATGACGCAAGACACTGAAAAAACAGCAAGTTGTGGTGCAATGGCCAAGTAACTGACGCATGGCTTCATAGGTCATAAATTAAAAACTATAATTGACAAACTGCGTCTTTTGTGAAACATACCCAAGTTAGTCACAAACGATTTGTCTTTAATTTAGGAGGCTGCTCAAGGTTAATGTTTAACTAAAGATCATGGCACATTCAGACTCTGCTGGAGGACTTACAGAAAAAGCATGACTTCATACGCACACTGTAAATAAACTCTCTTATCGCAGAAGAATCCAGATGTTTGCTTACAGCATGATAACACGTGTGCCAAACAATAAATAAATGAGCAAAACCATAAAAGATTACTGTTAAAATGACAGATAGTCTAATCCTTTAGCGCTGTGCGACTGCTGGCCGTCTGAGCGTCTCTATTCCCCCACACGAGAGATGTAAAAATAAAACACTTGGTACAGTAAATCCTGCCAGAAAAAGCATTTTTCTCCATCCATTCCCTACATAATTCAAACTAAGCTGACAGACCTGTTTACAAAGCATTGTCTCCATTATTTGGGGGATGATATGTGGAAAAACAGGAGTAAAAAGAAGGAACTACTTCATTGGAGTCATAATATCTTCCTTTTTACAGGGTGAGGAGGAGGGTACAGTAGGGTAACAATACATCCTGATAAAAATCTTATAAGTACCACGTCCAGACAGAGTTACAACTGGGACACTGTCTTGAAAATAAGTATTATCTTTGGCTTGATTGTTGTAAATAAACTTTTTAAAGAGCTCAATATCAAAATGAGAGTTTACGTTGGATATGTGTATCCAAAGATTAGATGCATCCAAACTATTTTCTATTCTTTACAGACCATTGGGAAATAAAACAAATCATAACTTAAATCACAGCAGGCTAGATTTGTACTCTGGTCGCCCGCATATCTAAGACATGTTCCAATTTATTTCACCTATAGTCATCCTAGATTTGAGAGGCCTATAAATTGTGTGGGGCCAGCCTCTCGCTGCTGGTTTCCAAAGAGTTGGGGAGCTTTGAAAACCGTACAGTGACCAAAACAGGAGAGAGCTAAACTGAAGGAACGCCTGAGAGAGAAGAGCAGGTTTATTGAGAACTGCTCTCTTCCTGGAGTGGTGTCAAGGGCAGACTCCCAAGGTTCTACTTTTCACTTGCCTGACATGATTGAGGCAGGTGGGTGTGTGACGAAGGTGTGTGTGTGTGGAGGGGGTTGAGTGCCTGCGTCAGCGGTCCGCCTGGGACTCCCCTGCCAGAGGTGGGAAGAACATAATGTTTCTTATCTAAGGAAGAGTTTCGGTGTGGCTGAGATAGAAAGATTGAAAGATAGAATGTTATGTTGAAAATAATAATAATAAAAATTGCACACACACACACACAAGTTTTACTTAAGGCTGGCCCAGACTAAGAGATTTTTAAAATCTTATCAGATTTTAAAAATGTGAGAGACCACAAACATGATTAAAAAAAAAAATTGAACAGTTTTGTTCCTACCACACACACTAACAGATTCCATTCACAAACAAATAGAGTCCCGACAGTAAAGACGGGGAAATCTCGCAAAATCTCTTGTGGTCGTGACTTTAGAAGAAACAAACATGGCGGGCAAATATAAATGGCGATAATACTGTTTGGACAGCTCTTTACAGAAATCAACAGGATTTCTGATTGTAAATATTCAACATGTTGGAGTGTCAGTGCGGCCCCAACGTTTCTCTGAGCAGATACAATCACTCTTAGCACACCTCACACCAGGTGTGATTAGATAATCTGTAGAACCATCAAGATAATCGAGACTTTACCTAGAATTGTTGGAAGGAAAGAATTGGCCCAAAATCAGCCTCATTATCTTGTAGCGTGTGGTTGCCTTTAGCGATCTAAATGGGAACATCACATAGACTTCAATTTTTTATATATATAGCTAGTTATAAATACTATAACCTAAACCTTTCTGCATTTTTACAATTAAAAAACAAAAGCAAACAAACATTATTACAAATGATAACATTTGTACGATTACCATTACGATTGATAACCTCAATCCACACCGAGATATTTTTATCTCGATGCGGCGCGGACGCGCTTGAAAAAAAAACTTCCATTATGAGCACGCATACCGCGCGCCTACATTTGAAATAACCTCTTTTACGGTCTATGGAAATAACGAACTTGAGCGCGCAAAAGACGCGATATGTGAACAGGCCCACGCAGCTTATGCGCATTGCAAGTTGTGGAGGGACACTGGGAAGTTTTGATTTTAAGTCGGCAGCTGCACAATTCAGCACTGCAAAACACCGTAAAAAGTAGCCTAAAATGACGCGAGACAATGTTATAGGCCTAGTCTTGTTCCAGTTCATTTGACAAGGAGTCATTTCACGGTGGCCAATTTAAATGTTACCAGCTAAATGAGACCTACTGAGAGTGTATAGGTTCGCTTGAGTAAAAACAATAGGCTACTATTCAGATATTTTATGTGGGGAAGGGGGATTGGTTTGTTAAACTATGAATGTGAAACCATAGTAAAAACAATTGGCGTTGATTGACGCCAATCGAACATTCATGTTTTTTTTTCCGTCTATTTGAAAGTTAGGCTAATAAACATGTTGCATTCTATACTGCCTGATTATGTCGTTTTTTAAGTTACATAGCCTGCCTCCAGTTTTCCTCAATTTGACTAATTAAGGGGCGATATTTGACCGGCATATCATCAAAATGTCCGTAAAACAAAAACTCAGCGGAAACTCTGGGAGAAGGTAAGTTGGAAGAAAGCTCGTCTAACATTTTTTGTCACAGTTCATCAATCCGGGTGTTCGTTCTGAGTTTCTGTTGGTGTGTTTGTAGGCGTGGGTTTGTGGGTGTGTACTACCTGTTTGTTGCTTAGCACCAGCTGATCACTTATCAGCCTTCAGCTGCAGCTAATCATTATCCTTGTTAGCTGTCTTTATATCGCTGGAGTTGTTTGTGCTTGGTGTCGGTTCGTCACTCTTGTTTGTCTCTCACACATTTCCTACGTCCTAGTGTCCGTGTGGAGTTTATGTCTTTGTTTCCTGCGCATCCAGCCGTTTGGAAGATCGCCTGAGTCCATTCACCTGCCTTCGAGCTAGCTTTCACTGGGGATTCCCCGTCTCACATCTCCAGTCGGAGTGTTGTCTTCCAGGTCGCCCGCCTGCTAAACGTGGTGTTTTGAGTACTCTCCTGTTCTGTCTGTCAACAATAAACTGCTTAACTTGCATTTGGATCTACGACTCATCCTTGTGACAGAACAAACCGACAATATGATGGATCCAGCAAGTGCGGCAGAATTGCATGACGTATTGGTCCAGAGTGACGCTCGTCTTCAGCAACAGGAGGAACAAACTATGGCTACGGGTCGTGCTGTTCAGGCACTAGTTACCCAGGTCTCTGAACTGACGAAACAGGTACAACAATTACGAAACGAGGCTGCTGCTTCTCAACAAAAGGCCGCGGCTAATCCACCGGGTCCAGTGATCCAGACCATCCGTTCCACTGAACCTCGCCTTCCGTCTCCCGCATGCTACTCCGGTGAGTCCCAGTTGTGTCGTTCGTTTTTGGCAAAATGTTCACTATACATCTCACTTCAACCGTCCGCGTTTCCTACGGAGGAATCCAAGGTGGCCTTTGTGATCACTTTACTCGCGGGTAGAGCGGGCAGCTGGGGAACGACTGTTTGGGAGCAGAGACTTCCATGTTGTGCATCCTTTCAAGCCTTTTCTAGCGAACTCAGAAAAGTTTTTGATCGCGCTGCCTCTGGCCGAGACGCGGCGCGTCTTCTCGCTGAACTGAGACAAGGGGAACGAACGGTAACAGACTATTCAATTGATTTTCGTACATTGGCTGCTGAGTGTGGCTGGAATGCCGAGGCCCAATGGGAAATGTTTTTACACGGACTTTCTGAATACATTAAGGACGAGATCTACGCTTTGGAATTACCCACCGGGATGGATAAATTGATTGATCTAGCAGTTCAGGTTGATACTCGACTACGTCGACGAGGTCGTCAGTCACAACAAGGCCACATGACTTATTCACCTGATTCCAATTTTTCTCCTGACGAGACCACAGCATTTCTTCCTTAACCTGAGCCCATGCAGCTCGGCAGATCTTGCTTATACTCGCGGGAGAAACAGAGGAGAAAGGAGAGAGGATTGTGTTTTTATTGTGGTACCGCTGGTCATATCGCGCTGCAGTGTCCGGTAAAAGCCAGCACCCGTTAGTAGGTAAGAGGTTACTGACGGGTGGGGTTGCACGAACTGAATCCTCTTTTTCTGCCACTCATCTCCCAGTGAGTTTACACTTTCAGACTCTGAGTTTTGACTGTGAGGCCCTCGTTGACTCAGGGGCTGAGGGAAATTTTCTTGATATTGATCTAGCTCACAGACTAAACATACCTATTCTAACACTCCCTCTGCCCATCTCTGTGGTTGCTTTAAATGGGCAATGTTTGCCTTCAGTAACTCACTCTACCATCACTATAAGACTAATTACCTCCGGTAATCATATTGAGAATATTGACTTTCTGTTGATTGACACTCCTTCCTCCCCTGTGGTGTTAGGTCATCCCTGGCTGGTACTCCATAACCCACACATCAACTGGGGCAGGAACTCCATATTAGCCTGGAATGAATCCTGTCATGCTTCTTGTTTATTGTCTGCGTGTTCTTCGGTGTCTTGTTCTGTGTTTCAGGATGAACACGTGGATTTATCTAACGTGCCACGTGAGTATCTTGACCTGAAGGAAGTGTTCTGTAAGTCTCGGGCTGCTTCTCTTCCTCCGCACCGTCCCTATGACTGTGCAATAGATTTACTGCCAGGTATGTCTCCGCCTAGAGGCAAGTTATACTCACTTTCTGTCCCAGAGAGAGAGGCCATGGAGAAATATATTTCTGATTCTCTAGCCTCCGGGTTCATTCGTCCTTCCTCTTCTCCAGCGGGGGCAGGGTTCTTTTTTGTGGGGAAGAAAGATGGTTCTCTGCGACCTTGTATTGACTACCGAGGGTTGAACAACATCACGGTAAAGAATACTTATCCTTTGCCGTTGATGTCTTCAGGCTTTGAGAGGTTGCAGGGAGCATTCATTTTCACGGAATTGGACTTACGTAATGCTTATCATTTGGTCCGCATAAGGAAGGGGGATGAATGGAAAACTGCTTTTAACACCCCCAGGGGGCACTTTGAATATTTGGTCATGCCGTTTGGGCTGTCCAACTCCCCAGCGGTTTTCCAGGCACTCGTGAATGACGTGCTGAGAGATATGGTAGACCAGTTCATATATGTCTACCTGGATGACATATTGATATTTTCTTCTTCTCTCCAGGAACACGTTCAGCACGTCAGATGAGTGCTCCAGAGGTTTTTAGAGAATGGGATTTTTGTCAAGGGGGAGAAATGTTCGTTTCATGCACAGTCGGTCCCGTTTCTGGGTTATATCGTCTCCTCCGAGGGGGTGCGCATGGATTCCGACAAGGTTAAGGCTGTGGTGGATTGGCCAACTCCAGATTCCCGTAACGCCCTACAGAGGTTTCTGGGGTTCGCCAATTTTTACAGGCGTTTTATTTCCAATTTCAGCCAACTAGCCGCACCTCTGACTGCCTTGACCTCCACCAAGACAACGTTCAGGTGGTCAGGTGTAGCTGAAGCTGCATTTACCAACCTCAAGAGCTGCTTTGTTTCAGCCCCCATTCTTGTTGCCCCTGATACATCACGTCAGTTTGAGGTGGAGGTCGACACGTCAGAGGTGGGGGTAGTCAATCAGTCAGTCATTTATTTATAGAGCACATTTAAAAACAACAGCTGTTGGCCAAAGTGCTGTACAAGTGTAAACAGGTATCCATAAAAACAGAAAACAACAGAAAAACAATGCACAAAACAATACAATACCACTACAGCCGCTTGTGACCATAAGCAGCAGTAAATAAGTGGGTTTTAAGCAACGATTTAAAATCAATGTATGTAGGTGCAGTCTTTATATAAGATGGCAGATTGTTCCAAAGCTGTGGAGTGGGCACTGAAAAGGCACGATCTCCTTTTAATTTTAGACGTGTCCTCGGAACAGTCAGCTGTAGACTACTGGTAGACTTGAGATTTCTAAAAACATTATGGTGGGCTAAAAGGAGATCAGAGATGTATGAAGGACCCAGTCCATCCAATCCCTTATAAACAAACAACAGTGTTTTTAACTCAATACGATGTTTAACTGGAAGCCAATGGAGAGAGAACAATACTGGTGAAATATGTTCTCTTTTCCTTGTTCCTGTTAGCAATCTAGCAGCAGCATTTTGTACCAGTTGAAGACGTGACAGAAGGGACTGTGAGACACCCAAGTATAGTACATTGCAGTAGTCTAATCTCGATGAAATAAAAGCATGTATCACAGACTCCATGTCTCTGGGTGATAAAAATGCCTTAATTTTCGCAATATTCTTTAACTGATAAAAGGGTAGGAGCGGTTCTTTCCCAGCGCTCGTCCGCGGATGACAAGATGCATCCTTGCGCGTTTATCTCTGGCAGAGTGTAATTATGACATTGGTAACAGAGAGTTGCTGGCAGTCAAGTTAGCATTGGAGGAATGGCGCCATTGGTTAGAGGGTTCGGGGGTACCCTTTATTGTCTGGACCGATCATAAGAACCTTGAATATATTAGGTCTGCTAAGAGACTCAACTCCAGGCAGGCTCGGTGGGCACTTTTTTTCGGTCGTTTTGAGTTTACCTTATCGTATCGCCCGGGGTCCAAGAACATCAAACCCGATGCTTTGTCTCGCATTTTTGACCGTTCCGTTCGCCCATCCACTCCCGAGTGCATTTTTTCCGAGAGACTCATTGTCTCCACACTCGTTTGGGAGATCGAGTCGAAGGTCCGCTCGGCCTTAGAAGGGGTAACGCCTCCGCCCGGGTGTCAACCGAGTCGCTTATTTGTACTGGAGGGGTTACGGTCCGACGTTATTCGGTGGGGTCATTGTTCCAATGTAGCATGTCATCCAGGAGTCAATCGCACCAGTTTTTTGGTCAAGCAACAATTCTGGTGGCCTTCCATGGCTCGTGATGTTCGGAGTTTTGTTTTGGCATGTTCAGTCTGTGCATGTGGGAAGACTTCCAATCGCCCACCGGATGGGTTACTCCAACCGCTGTCTGTCCCTTCGAGACCCTGGTCCCACATCGCGCTAGATTTTGTCACTGCCCTCCCACCCTCCCAGGGCAATACGGTCGTTTTGACTGTAGTGGACCGGTTCTGCCAAGGAGACAGCGGTCGCTGTTGTAGACCACGTCTTTCGGTTACATGGCCTCCCGGTGGACGTGGTCTCTGACAGGGGTCCCCAATTTATTTCCAAATTTTGGAAAGAGTTTTGTCGTTTGTTGGGGGCGAGTGTCAGTCTTTCTTCTGGGTTTCATCCTCAGAGCAACGGGCAGACCGAGCGTGCCAACCAAGACTTAGAGAGAGTGTTGCGATGTTTGGTTTCTCAGAATCCTTCCTCCTGGAGCCAGAAGCTCTCATGGGTGGAGTACGCACATAACTCGTTACCAGTGTCATCCACGGGCCTATCTCCGTTTGAGTGTAGCGTAGGGTACCAGCCACCTATCTTTCCCAGTCTGGAATCCGTAGTCGCGGTCCCCTCGGCTCACACCTTCGTCCAGAGGTGCCACCGCACTTGGACCAGAGCCCGTGAGACTCTGCTCCAGGTGGGGGCGCGCACCAAGGCTAAGGCCGATTGCCACCGGTCAAGGCCTCCCGTGTACGTCGTGGGTCAAAAGGTGTGGCTTTCTACTAAGAATATTCCGCTCCGTTCCGTGTCTAATAAGCTAGCTCCTAAATTTATCGGCCCGTTCATGGTCACCAAGATCATTAGTCCGGTGACGGTCCACCTCAAACTTCCTCCAGCGTACAGGAGAATTCACCCCGCCTTTCATGTCTCCAAATTGAAACCTGTTTTTTGTTCTGACCTTAATCCGCCCATCCCGGTTCTCCCACTGCCGCGACTCGTAGACGGGGAGCCTACATATTAAAATCGTATTCTGGACTCGAGACGGAGGGGATGCGGATTCCAGTACCTGGTGGACTGGGAGGGTTACGGTGCGGAGGAGAGGAGTTGGGTTCCTGCTAGGGACATACTGGATCACTCCCTTATCGATGATTACAATCGTCAGGTAAGCTCTCCTGGGAGTGCCAGGAGGCACTCCTAGGGGAGGGGGTACTGTCACGGTTCATCAATCCGGGTGTTCGTTCTGAGTTTCTGTTGGTGTGTTTGTAGGCGTGGGTTTGTGGGTGTGTACTACCTGTTTGTTGCTTAGCACCAGCTGATCACTTATCAGCCTTCAGCTGCAGCTAATCATCATGCTTGTTAGCCGTCTTTATATCGTTGGAGTTGTTTGTGCTTGGTGTTGGTTCGTCACTCTTGTTTGTCTCTCACACAGTTCCTGTGTCCTAGTCTCCGTGCGGAGTTTATGTCTTTGTTTCCTGCGCATCCAACCATTTGGGAGATCGCCTGAGTCCATTCACCTGCCTTCGAGCTAGCTTTCACTGGGGATTCCCCGTCTCACGTCTCCAGTCAGAGTGTTGTCTTCCAGGTCGCCCGCCTGCTAAACGTGGTGTTTTGAGTACTCTCCTGTTCTGTCTGTCAACAATAAACTGCTTAACTTGCATTTGGATCTACGACTAATCCTTGTGACATTTTTAGGCTAGAACATTTAATATATAGCCCATCGCATACATTGATTGATTGATTGATGGAATGAAGATGTATTTCTTCATTTTATTTTAAATTATATACTGTATTAATAGTATTTCTAGTTTCATTAAGGCTACATGTATTAAAGCAGACAACACAAAACACATTTCATAAGCTGGAGTGTGTACTCTTGTGTACACACACACACACCTTAATACTAATATGTCCATTTGTTCACAATGTCCCACAATGTCCCACCACACAATAAATCATTATACCATTTCGACTAGACACATCCAAACTGTTTGGAGCAATTTATTATATTTTTGTAATTTTTGTATATTTGTAATTTTTAAATATAACATTAAAGAGTATATTTTATGTGATGAATTGCTCTGTCATTTATCAGATTTACCTATTCTTATAATTTAAATTTGTGCTGGTTAATTATGAACAATGGGTAACATTGGGGGCCGGGGGCGGGGGTCCATTAGGGCTCCTCCCCTAACCGCATGTGATCTCACTCCAAGCTTTTGATAAAACTTGAGAACCCGGTTTTTACATTTTCAAAAAACATCACTTAGTATGACTTATAAGCCGTTTTCCTCATGAGGACCATTTACCTACCACACACACACTCCAGGAAACAAATGCATAAAGTAGATTTACAGTAACACGACACACACTGTGACTTTCATGGAAAAGTCATTTGCATTATTTCCACTCTTGTGGCTGTGGTCATTAGGACGAAAGGGTACCGGCAATAAATTGCCAGCTGAGATTGAGATAAGCTAGCGCTGAATCTGTGTGCTCCCCAAGAGTCCTTTACCCCATGTTCATAAGGCCTTGCCCTTTATAATACCACAGCAAAGTTATTCACACTGATATGTTGTCACTGTAAATTGACCTCTAAGCGGTTAGCGTACAGACTCTTGTGATTAGGAAGCTCTGAGAAGTCTAGCGGCCAAAGTTTTCCATCACATACAGAGTGAGAAATTCACTTTTGTTCTCAGGCCTCGGTGGAAGTGAATGCTGAATCTTTTACCCGTCAATTCAAATATATACTATTATCACCATGTATGAGAAATCCAATGCACAAATAATGAATGTGAGTTACATTCACACTTCCTTTTAAATGAATAGTTTTAAGTACATTCTTTTTGACTTGAGTCAACCGCTAAAGCTGTTTTGCTAGCTTTCCAGTTCTATGTTTTTTTGAAAATGTTACAAAGAAAACATTCCACAATGCATAAACAAGAACAACATACCTAAGTGTCGAAAACATGACCTTTGAACGTCTGCCATCGCAGAAACAGGTCAATATTTTAGCTTCACTGTGATTGATGTGTAGATAAAACTACAAGACACATTGTGATGCCTGACACATGATTGGTCATTCGGTGTATATTAATAAAATAATACTACTAATTCTATTGCTAATAATAATAATATAAAAGATGTTTATATAAAATATATTGTTAAAATAAGAAAATTTCACAATTTCTTTGATAAAACTACACACAGAACAGACCAAAACTTAAATGCCTTCACTACCACCCGTCAAAACAAAAGTATGGTTGAACTTGAAATTACGGCAGAAATATAGCAGAATGTTCTTCCCAACATAATGTTAGCAATAATAATAATACAGTTCATTAAAACATTGTTTTAGTAATATCACACAATGTTTGTCCATGTATTAATTTAAACTGTAAACCTCTGTTGTGCAGCAGTGTTTGACAAAAAAATTACATTTTAAAAACTTAATTAAATTATTATTAAGTTAAAGTTTTAGGCATTTATTTGATTAGCACAGTTTTTTTTTATATAATACATTTGTATTAAATCATAAAACACAGAATCCAGGCAAATTAAAACAGACAAAAAAAAAATCATTTAAAAATTAAAACAGTTTTTATAGAGCACTTTTATTGTTAAAATTTTAATAAATTATCTTATTGTAAAAGTTTTCTGAATTTAACTTATTAGACATTCTTTTTATATTAAAATGTAATTAAACCATTAAAAGAAAATGGTAAACACTGAATTTGGGAAGAAATAAACAGATTTCATAGAGCAAAAAAAAAAAAGCCCACCCACCAGACAACCAGCATAAGCATTATAAAAAAAAAAGAAAAGAAAAAAAGGCCTGATTTTCATAAATAATATCTTGTCTCAACTTCTCAACAAGCCATATTATTTGAGCAATCACTCATGTCTGTAGCACAAATAGTGCGGGATAAGTTATGCGCCAGACGCTAAAGTGCAGTGTGTAATATAGCTGTTTGTGAATGTAAATGTAATGAAGTAAATTCGCTCAAGGATGCAGTGAAAGAGTTGTCAGCAATAACAGTCTCCCTTTCTGTTACATACCTACGTAACAAATTTGCATAATGCCAGCCTATGGTTATCATTAGCTGCCCAAAAACAACTTCTAATTGGATCTGCCATCAAACACTGCAATTGTAGCTGAGACTATTAGAGTTCAGACTCTTTGAGAAATGAGGTGACGTCGAATGCATATTATGAGAAAATTAAAGTGTTTTCTGACCTTTGATGCAAGTTAATCTATTGTAGGAGACCTCCAAAATTACAAAATGAGCAACGTTTAAAATAGTATAATAGGGGCACGGGTAAGGGGTTTGTTTTAATGTATGCACACTGTACAGTATGATAAATAGATACACATCTTTATGGGGTGGGAATCGAGAATCAATTCTAATGCAGAACTGGTTTAAATTAGCCTAGAAATCTAGACGCACCCTAGCGGCAGCAAAAATTATTTTGCAGCAAAGTGTGGTCTAGCAACTCTCCATAGACTTTTGAGCTGGAAAAAACAAAAACTGGTCCGGCCAATCAGATCGTGTAGAGTTGGTGGGCGGACTTAACATAATGACGGCAGAGTTATGACGGTTCCGCGTGATTTCCATAGGTGATTTGATTCCCTCTGCTTGAAAACAAAGAAGATGCTGCTGGCGAACAGCGGTCTTTTGAATCGGCTTTGCCCGCGACTCTGGATGACTTGGAGTTAAGAGAACGTCACTTAAATCATTCCTAAAAAAGGAAGATGTGTTCAGAGTTTTGACGACCGGATACAGCAAAAGTTTAATACACCAACTAGGTGGTTCACTGGTGGAAAAACGCATGAGACTCTCAGCTCATTGCTCATTGCAGAAATTGCTCATTGCATCTTTAAGTGGAATCGGAACCAGAATTGTTAAATTTCTCACGATTCTCATCCATACTTCCTATATGCATCTGTTCAAAAGAAGGGGGGGGGGGGGGGGGGCACATGCCGCCACATCTGGAGAAGTCCTGTTTCCAGCAGAGCAATGGGACCAAAGGAAAGCTCTGATGAGAACAGCAGATTCACGGTCTGCCTTTGGAGATCCCTAAACACAAGGTCATAAAGGAGCTCTGGAGTTGAGTGTCAACTGACATCATCAGAAGAGCAGGGTGCTGAGTAACAGAGTGAGTGTGCTCATCCCATGGAAAGTTTATATGATGACCCATGAGTCTATCAAACGAGATTCCTTCTTAGTTTTCCTCATTTCAAATGTTCTTTTACTGTCACAATGTAGCTGAAATATTTGAGGTTTCAGCAGGGCTCAAATGTGGGCAGATGTGAGAGAGGTTCAGGAATGGAACAGAATGCAGGGTCTTGAGATACTTAAAATGTTTTTATTTTTTTTTAAGTAAACTATATTTGACTCGACACATCTTATAAATGCAAGAAGTTGACAGTTAAATAAACTTGAACTAACTTGCTCAAAAAGATGCTCTTCAAACTGTTGCTCTGCCATAACTGTAGCTGTCCAGAAGGAGAGAACTAACAATAGATGAAGATAGTTAACACCAGGGGCGTTATCTAGTGTCTGATCATCACTGGGGCACAGGGCCACCAAAGTTTTTTGGGGGGCATGCTCACCCAGAAAGATTTTCTTTTTTTTGTTGCAAAAACAGCACCAACACATACAAATTTGGTGACTTTGGGAGTCATATTTATTTATTCATTTTCTTTAATCATATTATGCAACAAATATTAATGCAAGTACGTACTGCAAATAATTTCATTAGTAAAATTTTACATTTTAATTTACTGTAAAAGGCTTTGCTAAAATTGATAAGTTTAACTTTTTCAGTTTGTTGATAACTTGGGTATCAAAGCTAGTTACTATTTGGGTGGTGACAATGAAAAACAAGCTTTCACTGATGATAATTAAAAGCCCCCTGAAATCAAAATGTAAGTTCCCTTTTGGGGGAACTCGCACTTCGTCGATGACGACACTTTGGGGCACGTCCCCCAGCGTTCGCCTCTGAATCATGAATGCAACTAAGTCAATCATGGTTGGTGTTGCGTCATGACGTAACGTGTGACGGCATACACGGAAGCTACAAAGGGACGCCGGCACACAACAGCGTTAGCTTTCTGTTCTTCAGCAAGCGCTCTCTGTCGTGTGTGTTATATTTGGTGTTGTCTGTCAGTCTGCAAAGCTCTCTCTCTCTCTCTCTATATATATTTATATACACATATATATTATATTGACGAGTCAGCAGTACAAGCGGTGTGTGCATCCCTACCCTTGTTATATCAAGGGTGGGGACACACACCAATTGTGTGTGCATTGTTTGGGAGTGCAGCACATAGCACGCATCTTTGATAAGGATGATCAGGCTCACGCACATCATGGGGTTCGTAAATGGATCTGATAGGGGATCCTGAGACTGCTAAGGGACTTTCTCACGAATCCTCTACCAGTTCCGATGTTCTGCCGCCTCGTGCGGAAGCCCGCCCAGCAGCTTCTTCCTCACGAGCGGAGAACCCGATGTTTGAGCAACGAGTTGTGTAAATCATGGAAAAAGCCACACTCTTCTTGTCTGGCCAATCCCCCTGTATTAGACTACAGTAATATTGTGGGGGCGAGAGAGAGTGGCTATGGGATGGTGCCGTGGGTGGAAAAGCCTCTGGCCAGCTATATTTCCCCCGACCTTCCATCATCCCAAAAAACCCCGGTGCTGCCCACCAAACCCTGGCGTGATACATCTGCTTTGGTGGGCAGGGCTTATATGGCTGCGAGTCTGCACAACATGGCAGTACTACAAGCATATCAGGCCGACCTTCTAAATGACATTTATGAGGGCGAGGTAACAACTCCAGATGACATAGCAGAGTTGCGTAAGGCTGCAGACCTGTGTCTCAGAGTCACCTAGGAAACAGCTCGCGCTATCGGCCGTTCTATGGTGGCTATGGTAAGACATTTATGGCTAAATCTATCGGGCATCAAGAAGAAAGACCTTGATGCAGTAATTTAGCCTTCTGGCCTGTTCGGCGACACATTAAACACTGTCGTCGACAGGTTTCAGGAGGCGAAAAAACAGTCTGCAGGCTTGAAGCAGTATTTACCTCACCGCTCAAAATCCAAGAAGTCTGCCCCCAGTGGGCAGCCATCCACCAGCTACTCAGCCTAGAGACAGGCACAAAAAGAGAGTGTTTCCTCTAGAGCCCCCCCCTCAAGGAGCTTGGGGGCATAGACGGCATGCTCAGCCGAAGCCTCAGCAAAAGCAGGCGAAAAAGGCTTCGGGGAAGAGGTCCTAGCAAAAGTAGGATCTCTTCGGGCTGCCCTACCCGCGACAGAGAGATCCTCCGGAAACGACAGGAAGCCTACAGGAAATCGATGTTTGTATCCCGCCGTCAGGTGCGCTTCGGGACACATCGGTTTCCAGCGAACGCTCGCTGCTCTGTCTCCCCCACAGGCTTGCGGCCAGGCAGCGCTCGCGTCCGCACGGCGCACACCGAGAATAGTTTCTGATCGAACCCTGCAGGAGAGCTGCTTCAGGGGGTCGAGAACGAATCTCGAACAATACCCGAAACCAGCCTCGAGAGGTTGGTTCCCTTGGTAGAATATTTCGAGGCATGGAAAAATCTGACGAATATTTCTCCTTAGTACCTGCGCACCACACAGAAAGGGTACAGACTGCAGTTCGGTTTCCACCCACCGAATTTCAGAGGGGTGGTTTAGACTGCAGTCGACCTAGGGCAGGGTCGGGTATTGGAACATATATGGAAGTAAACTCCCTGCTGGTAAAGGAGGCCACAGAACGTGTTCCTGCGCCGGACAGGGAATCCGGGTTTTACAGACGCTACTTCATAGTTCCCAAGAAGAATAAGGGGGTTGCGTCCAATTAGAGATCTCAGGCCTCTGAGGAGGTTCAGGTTCAAGATGCTCACCATTCCCATCATTGTGAGTCAAATCAAATCCGAGGATTGGTTTGTCACGATAGATCTGAAGGACGCATACTTCCACATATCGATCCTTCCATCTCACAGGAAGTTCTTGAGGTTCGCTTTCAGGGGCGAAGCATTCCAATATCGGATCCTTCCGTTCGGCTTATAGCCCTCTCCCCTCGCACATTTACCAAATGCATGGATGCAGCTCTAGCTCCACTGAGGCTTCAGGGTATCAAGGTGCTAAACTATATGGACGACTGGCTTATTATGGCCCAGTCACGAGAGCTGTTTGGCATTGAGATGTCGTCCTTGCCCACATCCAGAGATTGGGGATGAGACTCAACACAAAGAAAAGTGTGTTGGCGCCAGCCCAGAGAACCACGACCCTGGGAGTGGTATGGGACTCGGTAATGATGCGGGCACAATTGTCTCCTTCATGGATCGAGTCCATCCTGGCCACGGTGACCAGGATAAAGCTAGGCCAAGCCATCACTGTAAAACATTTTCAGAGAGTGTTAGGGTTCATGGAAGTCCAGCATCATTCCATTCAGCCTGCTACACAAGGGCCCTGCAGTGGTGGTTGAAAACCAATGGGTTTTCCCCGAGGGCCGATGCCTTCTTTCACCTAGCCTGACTTCGTCATACTCATTTTCTAGTCAGAATGTGAGTCTGATACTGCTCCATAGGGCTTTGACTATGAGGCGTGTCTTAACCGAACCAGGAAAAAACAACAACTCAGCACTCAATTGGATAGACCTACAACCAATCAGAGCAACGCAGTAAGTGACATATGTTGAGCTACGCATAGTTGTCAACAGAACCAGAGAATATTGACAGAACTCAACTGCACGCACGCTGGAAGAAGTAGTAAAATATTGAGTGTTGATTCTTTTAGTTGGTCCTCCATGAGTGCGACCAAAGGAGAAACCACAACAACCACAGGGTTTTCATTGCGTTTTCATTGCGTCCCATCTTCTTAGCGACCATCGGAGCCAGCTGATAAATTAAACTTTTGCCAAATCCTGTAGGAAGGACGGCAAACATCTTTCCGACAAATTTTCGACAAATGCCTTGATTGCAGTTCTCTGTTCGTCTTTTAAAATTAATGCGCTGTCTTAATTTTACTTTTTTTCTTTTACAACAGACACGATATCGGAATCTATACATCTCAATTCTCCAGCTGCAGTCATCTTTGAGGGAAACCAGTTCAACCCAAGCGCTCTTTGATAACGTGATGATTACGTAACTGCAGATCATCTGTCCATCATCGTATAAAGCCCGCCCTGGCAATTTGATTGGCCCGACGATTTCCGAACTGATCATAATTACTCCTCAATGGATCGAGTCCAGACTGAACTTCCCGACCAAAAAATGTTGTGGGCGGGGTTCGGGCTGGCATCCAGGCTATCGTTCACCATCTATGTGGAAAAACCTTGTTTTCTGTCCCAAGGTCCCGTGCTGGGAGCATCATGTCGCTGGAAAGCCGTTTTAACAGACTCCTCCCTCACGGGCTGGGGTGAGGTCATGGACGGCCGCTTTACGAGAGGTCTATGGCAGGACTATATTTCCTCCTGGCACATAAATTGCCTGGAAATTCTGGCGGTCCTCTGAGCTCTGAGGAGCTTTCTGCCAGACCTCAAAGGTCACCACGTCCTTGTGAGGTCAGACAATATGTCAGTGCTGGCCTATATCAATCATCAGGGGGGTCTGAGATCCCACCCTCTATACAGACTAGCGCATCAGATCCTCCTGTGGTCCCAGGGGAGACTGTTGTCTCTCAGAGCAACATACATCCCAGGGACAAGAATCAGGGAGCAGACATCCTGTCGAGGAAGGGGCTGAGGCCCGGGGAATGGCGACTTCACCCCGAGGTGGTGAAGTAGATATGCGAGAGGTTCGGCCCTGTGGACGTGGATCTGTTCACATCTCGAGAGACGTCATACTGTCCACTGTGGTTCTCCCTCACACATCCAGCCCTGCTGGGGTCTGATGCCATGGTGCAGAGGTGGCCGAGGCTGCATCTGTACGCATTTCCCCTGATGGCTCTGCTCCCGGGAGTTCTAGAGAGGGTTCGCCAAGACGGATTCAGACCTCTACTGACAGCCCCGTTGTGGCCGGCCCGAGTATGGTTCTCCGACATAATATCGCTCCTAGACAGCCCTCCTTTGGAGATTCCCATCAGCTCAATATTTCACGCTCGGCCAGAGTTATGGAAACTGTGGGTCAGGCCCCTGAGGGGGCACAGTACAGAGAGGCCGGCCTGTCAGAAGGAGTAGTTGAGACCATACTTAGCTATAGAGCTCCCTCCACAAGGAAACTGTACGACCTAAAGTGGAATGTGTTCACCAATTAGTGTAGCGAGCGTGAGGTGGACCCAGTTAACTGCCTGGTGGCTTCATTGCTGGAGTTCCTCCAAGATCGCTTCTCGGCTGGTCTTACCCCGTCCACACTCAAGGTGTACATGGCTGCCATTTCGGCTTTCCACGCTCCTTTGGGTGATGGGCCTCTGGGGAGACATCAGCTGCTCGTACGTTTCCTCCGTGGGGCTTGGAGGATGAGACCTGCGACTCGTACCAGAGTTCCCACATGGGACCTGTCAGTGGTCCCATGATTGGCTTAGTTACATTCATGCTTCAGTGTTCATGCTTCATACTCATGTTCCCAAACAGAGAGTGTCGTCATCAACGCAGTGTCTCGTTCCCTTCTCAGGGAACAAGGGTTACAGTCGTAACCAATGATGTTTTTTTTAAGTTTTAGTATGAATATGTTAGCCTTAAGGTTATGAATAAGCTGGTTTGTTCCAAAACAATGACAAAATGTACATTTAGGAGATATATGCATTCAAAACAGTCTCTAACTTCCGCTAAAATGGATCACAAATTTTTCAGACATCACCGCGGACTTCAGCTTCTCATCACATCTTCTGTCCAATCAAAGGCTCTCTAGAATCTAAAGCGTCCTGTCCCTATGCTATAAATACCACCAGGCCAAAGCGACTGTTGACACGTCACGGAGCAATATAGGTTGGAGATGAGTGTTCGGTTGCTCAAACGCTTGAGTTTTACTAGATTTACTAGAATAGAGTGCTAGAATTTATTCACACCTCTACTATTGAATCTAACATATTATCAGCGCTCAGATACGCTTCCATGGTGCTGTCAAGTACGACTCACAGTCTGTGAGGTAAACTAAACGCTATTGGCTATTTGAAAAGGGGGAGGAGCCATTCAATATGCCCCTCCTTAGCTTCCTGTTTTAGTGGAAATAACGTCAACACATTATACAAAGTTGCGCGTTCCAAGGCACTTCAGTGAGCCTTTAAATCAAGCCACAAACAATGCCAAATTAGAAGAGATAAGCAAGCATTCTTTTAGCAGTTAACAAGCTAATGTTATCGATCAAATCTGTGCCAAGTAAATTAGATCTGGAGAACGGGATGTCCTCATTCAACTAAATAATACAAATTCACATACTACTCATTATCACAGCAATAAGCGTTAGCCTGGTAGTTGCCCTCTCGTCAGCTACAATGTTGTTTTATGAATAATCGTATGACTGACTGCAACTGAAGGATTCCACTGGGAAAAGTGAAGGAGGAGGAGCACAGCGACGGGGCGGACCAGGGGGGTTTGATTGAAGAGGACGTGCAAGATACTTTCAGCTGGCATTACAATCAGCCTTCAAGTTTTAAATAATTAAAAGTAGGTATATGATAACGTTCAAATACCGGTAATAGGAAAGCCTTTTTGCAGATGTACAGAATCTATCTACTGCAACCTACCTCATCATCAGGCAATGATTTTAAGAAAAACATCAAAACTTAAGGTTCTAGCGACGCCCTTGGTAAACACACACTAATGATCGCTTAGTGGCCCTTGTGGCATTGAGAAAAAGAATGCAACACATACTTGCATTGCATTATGCATTGCAGAGTGACATTTCAGAACACAACAATTTACAAAAGAGGCATCTGTGTTCATGTACTTGCATTCCCTTTAGAAAAGAGTATTTATTACACAAATAATATACTTTAAAAGAACATGCTTAAGTGCAAACTGGATGTAGTCTTTTTCTGGACAATTATAAGATGTTATTTACAATGAATTGAAAACTGTTTAATTTAAATTAGTTTAAATGCGTAACACCTCTTTACTTTAGTAATTTCATAATTATTTTGTCTCTGGAATATGGTTAAAGTGCACTAACAATGTACTGACAAGCATTTATGAAAAATACTGTAATGTCATTTCCATTGAAACTTATGTCCTGTGTTTATGTTTATATATACACTCACCGGCCACTTTATTAGGTACACCTGTCCAACTGCTCGTTAACACTTAATTTCTAAGCAGCCAATCACATGGCGGCAACTCAGTGCAGTTAGGCATGTAGACATGGTCAAGACAATCTCCTGCAGTTCAAACCGAGCATCAGTATGGGGAAGAAAGTTGATTTGAGTGACTTTGAACGTGGCATGATTGTTGGTGCCAGAAGGGCTGGTCTGAGTATTTCAGAAACTGCTAATCTACTGGGATTTTCACGCACAACCATCTCTAGGGTTTACAGAGAATGGTTCGAAAAAGAAAAAACATCCAGTGAGCGGCAGTTCTGTGGGCGGAAATGCCTTGTTGATGCCAGAGGTCAGAGGAGAATGGCCAGACTGGTTCGAGCTGATAGAAGGGCAACAGTGACTGAAATAACCACTCGTTACAACCGAGGTATGCAGCAAAGCATTTGTGAAGCCACAACACGCACAACCTTGAGGCGGATGGGCTACAACAGCAGAAGACTCCACCGGGTACCACTCATCTCCACTACAAATAGGAAAAAGAGGCTACAATTTGCAAGAGCTCACCAAAATTGAACAGTTGAAGACTGGAAAAATGTTGCCTGGTCTGATGAGTCTCGATTTCTGTTGAGACATTCAGATGGTAGAGTCAGAATTTGGCGTAAACAGAATGAGAACATGGAACCATCATGCCTTGTTACCACTGTGCAGGCTGGTGGTGGTGGTGTAATGGTGTAGGGGATGTTTTCCTGGCACACTTTAGGCCCCTTAGTGCCAATTGGGCATCGTTTAAATGCCACGGCCTACCTGAGCATTGTTTCTGACCATGTCCATCCCTTTATGGCCACCATGTACCCATCCTCTGATGGCTACTTCCACCATGTCACAAAGCTCTAATCATTTCAAATTGGTTTCTTGAACATGACAATGAGTTCACTCTACTAAAATGGCCTCCACAGTCACCAGATCTCAACCCAATAGAGCATCTTTGGGATGTGGTGGAACGGGAGATTCGCATCATGGATGTGCAGCCGACAAATCTGCGGCAACTGTGTGATGCCATCATGTCAATATGGACCAAAGTCCCTGAGGAATGCTTCCAGCACCTTGTTGAATCTATGCCACGAAGAATTGAGGCAGTTCTGAAGGCAAAAGTGGGTCCAACCCGTTACTAGCATGGGGTACCTAATAAAGTGGCCGGTGAGTGTATATATATATATATATATATATATATTACACATTTGTAATGTGAAGTTGCATACATTAAAATACATTAACTTTAAACGCAATATCACATAACACACTACAGTTCATTTAAAACCAGGTACTTTACGTCAACATCAAAATAACTGTAATTTTTCAAACCATGATTTAAAATGTACTTTAAAGTAAAATTTGTAATTTGACATTATTACAAAGTGCACTTTTCAAAAGTGGACTTTAGTGTTATCTGCAAGTACATTTAAAAAAAAAAAAATTAAGATTAGAAGTACTACAAGTCCACGGGCCAGACACAAACTTGCATCACCCACATGCCAATATATGCCATGACTAATGGGCTTGCCAAAACTGAAGTCAGTGGCATTGTTTGTGAATGAAGGCACGTCCTGGAAACTTCCGATTCCACATATAATGATCTAATGTGTTGCTTTAATGATAAAACCATTAGAACCTTTTTCAACTGCTCCATCAGACACCATTTTTATTCTTTCCACCATCAAGCGAACAGCATGAACAGGATTGTGGGATATCATAGGCAGCAAGAACACATTTGTACTGCCTTCAAAAATGATTGATGAAGGCAGAACAGTAGACAGGACATTTTGCAAACATTGGATTCAAACATGTTAATGTCTCGCTGCCTCCACACAGTGAACCAAGAAAGAAAAGATACATTTGAAAACGTTGTAATTGTCCAGTTGGACTTTTTAATGAGATCTTCAAGTGCGACTTGGCATTTTGTACGTCTGGCAGAGTGCTGAATGTATATCACGTGAGGCCGTTTCATTGACTTGTATTTAGTGAAAGGCCGTTTGAGGAGGGAATTCACCGGGATGATTAAATGACATCCAGCTGGGGGAGGAAGTGTCTTCGATGAGCGTTTCCTGCATGACAATGCAGCGTTCTTCATTGAGTTAAGCATTCTGTAGATGGCCTGTCAGATCATATTAGTGTTGACCTGGAATAGCCTCAAAAACGGCCTCTGTTCAGAGGTCCATCACACACACTAGGGCAGAGCTGATATAAAACAACACCGAAACCACCGGTGACATGACATTCTGATAAAAAAAAGCCATCGTAAGACTGAACAACTTTACAATCTAATCAGTGAGATAACATCTTACTCAACTGCCAAAATAAATTTGGGTACAAATTAAATAACATGCTTTGTGTTTGTTTGGATGTACTAAGCATATTATTTGAAAACACATTTTTGAGATGTTTACAGTACAGGTTGCAATGAAAACAACAAAAGCACTCATTATGTTTATTATTAAGAGAAAAGTGAATCTTTTTTTTTTTGTTTTTCAGCTATTTCGCTCTTCCGGTTTAAAAAGCAATGTTGAATCAACGTCACGAAAAGTTAACCTGGAGTGATGATTGGCTGCAAGTGTGCGTATATGTCATCAGTTTCTGAGCTTTTCTCTGCATTTATTCATGAGAATGAACGGTTTTAATCCAATCACTGCGCTGTATTATGCATGAGATCGCATTACAGTGGAGAATTCAAAGGTCACGAAAGACCGTTTCAGCTCTGTTCGTTCACCTCTACCTGTTCAGCGTTGCGTTCGGATACATATGTCGTAAGTGTGTGTTTCCTCAGTACAGTAGCGCAAAAGTGTTGTTCGCTGGAGTTCGACTACCAACACAGAATATATGGCTGTAACGATATTTAATATGTTACTATACAGTGCACCTGGTTATAAAATGTTTTCAGATATAATGCAGGATTTAAGGTTCTATTTGATAACATTAGTTAACATGAACTAACAATAAAAAAAACACTTCTAAAACATGTGCTCAAATCTTGGTTCATTTCAACATTTAATAATAGATAATTAAAATCAAAAGTTATATCTGTTAATATTAGTAAAATAAACATGGACTAACAGTGAAGTTATATTCATTAACTAACATTAACAAAGATTAATAAATAATGTATCAAATGTATTGTTAGTTGTTAGTTAATGTATAAAGTTGTGAATCAACTCTAGTGTGACTAGTCAGAATCAATTTAAATATCGGTTTATGTGATTTCATGAGACTTGCATGATAAGAATCCAGAAATTCAAAATTTCAAAAAACAAAAATTTTAAGTAGAAATCAAAGTTGAATTTTCATTGTTTACGTGTGGTGATTTGCTGATGTCAGCAGCCTTACAGACAGCAGCAAGAAGCCCAGACTCAGCACTGTCTCTGAGAGATGCAATGACACACCAGCCGCAAGATCCCTTCACCACCACACTGCTCTACTCCTGGAGTCGCACCGCTGAGCATACTGCAATAACACTAATGTAAAATAATTATATATTTTCAACTAAATGATTATTTATATTCCATTATTCCTGATTGATATTGATTCGGAATGTTTTGCTGGGAGTCTCCATTAATATTTAGTTAAACAGCTAAACCATGCGGCCTGTGTCATCATGTCCCAGTCTCATCCCCCCTTTCTCTCGTTTCTCTCCGCTTCGTTTTTGGCAAGTCACGTGAAAAATCAAGGGGCATGAGTTGGGATTTTTTGGGGGGGCTTATTTTGAAAAATATGGTTGCTTGTTAGAAAAATCTGAAATTTCTTTGCATTCATGGTCGCTGTTTTCTCCAACACATTGATTGACACTGTCTGCTCACAGCTAATAGCCGATCAGTGCAATAATGCAAGTGCTGTATTAGCCCCTCCCCCTCATTGGAGAAAAATTGTGTTCAATGTGCAGGCATGTGACGTTGTTATGTAAATGCAAGAAATGATAGTTAGTAGACTTAAATAGATGTATGCAGCGCAGCCTACATTTTCACAAACAATGCCATCAACAGACGAGATTTAAAAAAATATATATTTATAATGTATGTTTATTAATCATCACAGGCCAAACCTATTCTGCTCACAGGTGATCGGAGGATAGTGCGTGCCCTCCCGCTTCGTTGCAATTTTATGATTTTTGTAAAATAACTTCTGTTTTTGCTTTTCAAACTCAGAGTGGTTTTAGTTTAATATGTTGCAGGCTCTTTTATTGATAATAAATAATTGATAATAAATCATATTGGGCTTGTTTGATACTGCGGTGGCTTATTTGTCTTGCGAGAGTTGGCAACACTAGTCTAGAATATCCTGTCTAATAGAAACAAAAGTGCTCATTAAAATATGTAGAAAACTGATAATAAAACTAAATTGCCTGTATATTAGCACAGAGAAAAAAATTAGGATCCCCACATCTTTTCTTGTTGGTGTCAAAGGTCCAATCAAAATCAATACAATATTTTGATGCAAATTAATCTCTCACTTGTAATCTAGTCAAATTAGGCAGATACTGCACTTTGCATGACATGCTTGAAAACCATGAACAAAGTACATGGAAAATATGACCTAGACTACATTAAATACTGTTTCACTTACAGCGTGGATAAACATGGTTTGTGCAGACCACAATGTGTTATGCTGTGAACTATGATCTGCCGACAACACGAAACCATCGTAATTCATGAGACATATTTTTAATGACAAAGTAAAACTAAAATATCAGTGTTCCTATTAAGCCTATCTGTCTTGTTAATGTTTCTGTATATTGATGAGCCTGTGCGGTTTAAGGTTCTGTAGCATTAAGTTCAATGTGTTTTTTTAATCACTTTTGTACACCAAACAATTCTCCAACACTTGATTTACAATAAGAAATCTAGATCCTGAATCAAAACCGGTTAAGACTGTTGTACTGAGTTTTTCGTATTAAAAAGTAGTAGTTTAAGACTTAGTTTACACTAGTCTACTAGTGAAAGGATGCTGATTTTACATACATTCTTTTTTTTTTACCTCTTATTTGATGGAACGTACATATATTATTGTATCAATATCCATCAATAACGGAGAAATCTCCTTGGCCAAGAGAAACACCTCTTCACAAACTAGCTCAAATGGCAAACTGAGTGATTAAAAATAATAATAATAAATTAATAGCATGAATAATAAATATATTTTTGATGCAAAAAAAATGGCCTGACACTGTGGCTAAGTCAACACACTACAAGTAAAGTTGCATAGAAAACCATAAGATTTATTATTCTGGCCTTTTATGCCTATTGCAGGAAAATGCTCTAAAGTATGAATAGTATTAATTTTGTATGTAATGTATCCTCCGAGACTGCAATGAAATAATCCTTGCCTATTATGAGAAAACATCATAAGCCGGCATTTCAGTAAAACCTGTGACATTCGTGCTTACCTGTCTGTCATTAGTACCACGACATGCAGCTTTTGCTCTCAAGTCAACTGGTTCAATACTAATTCTGTCATGATATTCATCAGAGGAGGTCACCACAACAACATCTCCACACTGTTGTCCTACACGCACACTTTGAGCTGCTATGCACTGTGGGAAATAATTCCAATAATTTCTCTGCATGTGAAACTAATCAAAGACTAATATTAAACACCCCTGTTTAGTCTCCTCATTTCTTGGCTTGTCCTGCATTAGATTGTTCCAAAAAAATGACACTGGCTAATTAACATTCTCTGTGCATTTTAAATGAGAGAGGAAATCACAAAAACAAGTTTAGGGCCACACTTATTTAACTCAAAGGATGAGACATCACCCTCTTCCACATGTATGTCCCACCCCAGCTACTGCACTAAAAACATAATGTAAACACACATAACAGGTGATGACAGACACTTATCTAAACAACTAAACTGTAATGGACATAATCATTCACACTATCTTGCACCCGCTGCGCAAATATTGCCACCCAAACTTCACGTTGGAAATTAAGCAAACCAAAAGTTTCCCAGTATGCAGCTGCAACGCAGTGTAAGAACGCAACATAAACGTTACATTTTACAACACCCTTAGTTACTAATACGCCAGGAAAATAAAAAAGTATACCTACTTGAGCCAATGAAACAGTCCGTAAATCTTCGGAAACAGCTTGTGGAAGGCGGACCATCTTCCATGTCTGACCGCAAGCGAGTAATGATAACTCTTGATATGATATGTGTCTAGTTTAATGTCGACCCGCTGCTATAAATGAAACGATCCGACCCTGAGACGCCGGATGACATCAAAGCGCGTCAACTCTAAAAGACGCTATAGAACGCCGTGTTTTACGCGCCCCGTACGCACATGTATCTGATGTATCTATGTCCAGTATGTAGACTCGCCCCGTCCACTCCTCTTAGAATAATGTTAAAAAAATGAAGGCAAGAGGCGAAGAGGGCTCGTCTCGAGTGGAGCCGGAGAACGGCGTTCGCGTATCTCCTCCCCGGCTCGCCGCACTCTGGCGCAGCTGCTCTGCTCCGGACTGCTGTAGTGTGCTTTCCCACTGCTCGGGGGGGAATGGGGGCGTCATTTCTCAGGGTTGGACATCCTCTTATGTTATAGTGTCGAGGCAGGACGTTAGGGAATTAATATAAAAAGCAGCGTTTAAGGACATGGGTGCTTTTAAGTGCTTCCACTAGAGGCCATTCTTCGCTATAAAGACATCTTGGTGCATTTCGGGTCCTTCTCAGTACATACAGTTCGGGTTTGTTTCTTTGACTTCTAGATGTCACAGTGAGTACTACTTGAACACACGTAATATTGTTTGTGCGTAAAAACAACGCTGTCAGGAGCCATAAACGACTGCATATTGTGACAAGGCAGGCAGCAGAACTGGAGAAAACAACCGTTTGCTGCTGCGGACTGACGCGCTCTGACGTCAGCACGCGTCAATGAGTGTGTGTGTGTGAGAGAGAGAGAGAGAGAGAGAGAGAGAGAGAGAGAGAGAGAGAGAGAGAGAGAGAGAGAGAGAGAGAGAGAGAGAGAGAGAGAGAGAGAGAGAGAGAGAGAGAGAGAGAGAGAGAGAGAGAGAGAGAGAGAGAGAGAGAGAGAGAGAGAGAGCACGAGGGAGCTCGTGTGTGTTTTGTGGTTGAGGACAAATCTGTTTTTCGTTTTGGTACAGCGTAGACAAACTACTCTTGCAGGAACGATGTTTTCCCCCTCCAAAAATGCATATTTATATAAATGTATAAACTACGAAATGACGTACCGTCAGACGTAGCATTATTTCTGTGCAAACATTCGTCTGCAATTTTAATTAATGTTAAAAATGACATCCCTTTAATAATAATAGTAATACTGATAATAATAACATACATAGGCTACATGTTTTTTTTTATGTTATCTCAAGTGCACCATATGTTGTATTGCTCCTAATCTTAAACAAAAATAGTAAGCTTGTACTGTGAATATGAAAAACAACAAAAATATTTTTTTGTGATAGTTTGTGATTTTGAGATGCAGGACACATACACGGTATGGTTTTAAAGAATGTTTTACAAGAAAATACTATTTCAGTCTTTTTTATTGAATGCATAACTTGCCATTTCTTTGTAATTATTTTTGAAATTTACTAACAATTCATGAGTGAAAACTGTTTCAAAGTAAATCCAACACTAGATTTTTATTTTTCAATGTAGGCTTATTCATAATTATAAGTGTCTATACAGTATTGTTCCATTACTAAAAGTAATTTCTATTCATATTTGGCCATGACAGTGCAATTCTAACTAGTTCAGTCTAGAAAATTAAGACCATGTGTTAAATTAGCTTTTAAGATATCATATGCGTTATTTCTATTTTGCTGACCCATTCACTATAATATTAGCTATAAAGCATACATTTCTAATGTATCCAATGAAGGAGAACAAAGATGGTAAAGGGAAAAGAAAAAATAGGCCAGGACAACAATCAGGGAAGAGGTTAAATCAGTGTTGTATAAATTGGAAAAAAGTTGTATTGCTGTTATCCAATTTTTAAATACATTTACAATTAAATGTTACTTTGTATTAAAACAAATAGTTTCTCCCATGGCATTATATTTTATTTGTTTTTATTATGTTATTTCAGTGTTTGTTTATAAAATATTTTGCAAAGTCATAGTGCACAGTATGATCATTATCCGAATATTGGCCAACATTATCAGTGTCAGTTACAGCACTAACAATGATTAAACTTCATCATGGTTTAATAGCCTTTTAAATATACACACACTATGTATAATCTATTCATTTCTTAAATGCTGTATTTTTCTGTAGCCTGAAACATCTAAAGATGTGTATTGTGCTTCAGACTACCAAAGAACAAAAGAACAAAACATTTAAGATAACTATGCTAAAATATTTTTAGGTTTCCATGTGCCAAAATCATGCAAAAAATTTAATAATAATACAAAATCTGTTTTCACTGGTATTGTTTATATCATTTTGAGTCAATAATGCACTTTCACCTTCACCTTTGAGAAGTTTCAGTTTGTTGCTTCAGTATGCCGTGCACAAGTTTGCAGCTCAGTTCTTTGTAATTATTACAGGAGTTGGGTTTCTTTTCCAGAATCCTTTTTTACCCTGAGGTTTATTCAAAGGATTTCCTGTATCATTTTGACGTCCCATTGACGTCTGTTGGGCCCTACACTTTCCAAAACTCAGAAATATTTCTTCATCTGGTGACTGAGCATTCAGATGTTCGAGTCATTGGAGAAAATAAGAGCTTGCATCTGGTAAGAGTAGCCTACATCTGGTAAGAACTGTGCATAGTCAGACATGGTTAATCAATAAGACTTGCAGTTAATGAGTTTAAAACGTTAGAGAAACTAGTTTGAGAACACATGAGTGTTTTAGTAATGGGACTCCTGTTTAAACAACTAACAAAATTATTGCTTTTTGGTTGCTTTCTGGATTGTATATCAGTGTGAACATCACTGGAGCAGTTTATCATGGAGTTCAAGTTCATAACAAGTCTGCAAGAACTGAATGTCTTTTTGATGTCAATGTGGGATGGAATACAGTAACATGCTCATTTGCAATGTGATGATAGATCTGTGATGAACTGGCCAACCATCCAGGGGTGAGTTTCCCAATCATTAGCCAACTGTGGTCACAAGTTCTGTCGTTACCAACATAAATCAAAGATTCGGTGTTTATCAAAACCATAGTTCCAATGTACATTCGCAAACCGCATCGCAAAAATGTGTGATTGGAATTACAGCTCTCGTCCCGTGGTTAGAAGCATAGTTTCTTGTCAGTATGATATGCGAACTTACATAGATCAAGCAAGCTAACATGCAGTACATTCCATATCTTTCATTCCATTTAAAGGGGCTATGTGTAGAATTCAGACACCCTTGTTATGAGCAACACCAGAGGCTGTTATGTGAACTGCAGCCAGCAAATTATTGCTCGTGCTTGAAATTTTATAGGATAATTGGTTAACAAACAAAATCCAAGTGTCCATGTACTCCATCCAATCAGTCATTGTGACGTTACTAAACACACATGCCAATTGCAGAGTTAGCTGGCGTTGGTGTTGACGTCGCTTATGAGCCCACACTTTTAGCCAATCACGAGTGATAGCAGGTTTTTAGCTTGTAGCTTCAAGTGATCGATCGCTATGCCAAAGTGGCATACATATAAACTGTAGACACAGTAAAGAGTGACCCAAATCTTTAAACGTGGATTACACCTGTGGTGGAAGATGACTCAAAGGCTCTTTGTAAAGATAACTGTAACTCTAAAAGCACAGTTGAATGACTTAATTGAAATCCAGTATGGGACTACTGCTAGCCATCGTCGTGTGCACACTGGCCTGGGGTGCGTTTCCCGAAAGCATCATTAGCCAAATATGGTTGCAAGTTCCGTCGTTATCAGCAGGGGTTAAAGTGGGCCGGAACGGTCCGGAACTGCGTTCTGGCACCTCAGATGAATTAATAAATAAATAGATGAATTAATATCAATGATAGTGCGATGGTAGGCTATTGTAAAAAAAAATGTCACGTCCACCATCAAATTGCAGCCAGCCTGGTGCTCCATCTGAAGGAGTCATTCTGCATCAAATCAAAACGTAATATCACCCCCTGGCCCCGCCTTCACAAACACGCTTCCCGACGTTATGTTCTCAGTCACGGTTCTCCTGTCGGATTTGAGTACATCTACGCCGCTTCACGCATGCAGACAAAGTCGTTGTGTTTACAGTTTCCAGGGGCGGATTGGCCATCGGGCAATTCTGGCATAATGTTTTTACATTATGTAACCATTGTATATCGACATGAAATATTAATTCAAAATCACCTACGTGCGTTAATGCTGCATATTTAGGCCTATACCTGAGAATGCTTTGACGCGTTTCCACAGCGCATTTATGCCTAAGGGAACGTCTGCCAATTCCACCAACTGCGTTAAGTGTAGCCTATAATTTGTATTATTTAAAATGAATTTTAACATTTAAAAACAGATGTTCAAATGTTGTCTGGCGTGGCTACAGTGCCAGGGATGATTTTTTGTCTCAGTCCGCCCCTGACAGTTGCTGTTCTAGCCAGAGCAAGTGGATGTTGCAGTGGAGTTAAAAGTCGAAGGTGAAGTAGGCTAATGTCAAATTTCCATAATTGTGTTTGTGATTTATTTCTGTTATAGTTGTCTTCAGCCATTTTGGTGTGTTAAATTTTAGTCAGTTTTGGACTTCCCATTTTTATGTTTAAATTTACATTGTGAAAAACAAGGTTGTGTTCCATATTGTGTTGTTCAACAATTTTCAACAACATAGTATCGTCATCATATCAGTGTAGATGTAGATGGACCAAAATAAAACCATTAAAATATAAAGTAAATAAGTATTGTGATACTTGGTGCCACAGTGACACTCTTGTCCCAAAAAGTATTGCTATACCACGATACTCAATATGTTGTCCCACAGTCACCTTTATGACAGGACATCTAAGATGTTATAATGTCTGGGGAATAAGTTAAATTAAATTATTTTAGTACAATAATCCCAGAAAAGTTTTCTAATCAATTTCCCCTCTGAAATTTTGAAGGAGCACAATCAATTTAAACTTAACTAAACAAGGTCTTTCATATTAGAGATCCTGTGCCTGTTTGATTTGACAGCAGCCTCTCTAGTTCACCACTTCATTGCTTTTACCATGCAACCACACTGTAAATAGTTGTGTATACCCTGGCAAAGCGAATTACAGGGTAATAACCATATGATGGAACCTGCCCTGTAACACAGTAAAACGCCACATCAGGGAAGACCAACTGTGACGTGGGTGGGGAGCTCAGGGCTGATGAATGTGGATCCATTAAGAAAATGTAAAGCAGAAATGTCAGTCGGGACTTTGTGGACAAGACATAAAAGGAGTAATTTTACAGCTACCTCTTTTTTCCCCATTCTAACCACCCAGTGTTTAGAGCCAGGAGGCAGAGGAAATTTTCACAGACCAGACTGTGGTTATTATGTCATGCGGCTTTTAGGGATTTCCTAAGCTCTGTATGTTCAAGTGGTATTACTCTTAACATCAGCGAGCTTAGAGGTGCTGGAAATGAAGATTTCTATGTCACAGATTTTTATTGGGATCCTGTAACAAACTTTTTTTTTGTCTCAAATGTAAACTTTAGTATAGTATAGTTACATATTTTGTCACTGAAATACAGTGCTATGCTATAATTCTGGTAACAGGACAAAAAGATTATTTGAAACATGAGCCCCTGTTTTCTTTTACAAATGGGTGAATGTGGTTGTGATGATGTGACGTGGCAAAAGCTTAGCTATTATTCAACCATAGGGGTGCTTCCTTTACTCTCAAATATTTTACTGTTGTTATACTGTTGTTTTACTGATCCAGAGATCAGACCATTTTCAAGCCAATCTTCTGCCCATTCATCTGTAGTTTTTGTCAGATTTCCTAAAAGAGACTAAATATTTTAAATGTGCATGGTATATTTAAAAAAAATCTAAATAGTTTTGCACTGTTTTCTACGGTACCTTCTGTGTAAAACTTTGTCTATAGTTTTGTTGAATCCGTCCACTGATAATTAAAATTTTCAGCTGTCGGCACAATGCACAGTATGTTCTGAATACTGACTATTATTTTGTTTAAAGTACAATTATGTGAAACTATATGCAGTATGCAATGACACATTTTTTTAAACAATGAGTGTTACAATATTGTCACCATATCCTCACAACATTGCATTATTTATTCAGCAAGTTATTTTTTATTTTGAACAATGTTATAATCTTTGACAGTCAAATCATGAGTAAAGAAAGATGTAAAAAAAATGGTGCCTGACTATGTCTAGGTTATTGCAAATGGAAGGTGAAATCAAGCACATTGCATTAGTTTTGCTCACATGCAAACATTATTGTAAAAAAGTGATTAAAAACCATCTTCATAAAATGGATAATCATAAACATAAATCATAAAATTTCTGCACAAAAACTTATGAAATAAATTGTTTTGTTACATGCGAACAATGACACATTAAACAAAACAATAAAGGGGTCATGTAAAGTATAATGTAATTTTACATTATTTGTTGAGTTTATGCAATAGACTTTATAGATTTAAAAAGAAAAGTAAAATGGAAAACGATGCATACATGCATGTGTGATCTCATGTTACATTTTGTTCACCTATAATTCTGTAAATATAAAAATTCATTTGTTCATTTTTTCAAACATTACTTCAGAGAAGATATAAATATGGTGCAGTCTGTTAAACCGATTGATAATAGGCCTGAATTGTAGCTTAAAATATAAAATATAAAGCCTGTATAGCACAGGCAGCAAGCTGCAGATGCCTGTAACATCAGTGGTGGAGGAGTATAAGGTAACAAAAACACGACAGGCGATGATGCTGCGAGACAGTAAAGATCCAAGAGTACGTCAGGCAGACATTGAGGTCAGAACGGGTCGTACATGGTCAGCCAGCAAAGCATTGAGAGAGGCGGAGGAGAGCCTGCATCATGCTGACATTGTCGGGTCAGTGATCCAGGGAAGGCAAGGGCTAGGCTGCTCAGCCAGGGCAAGCTGAAAGCAGGCGAATCTGAGGGACCAGCGTGGCATGGTGCAGAGGGAGGTCCGTAAGTCAGAGGAGAAAAGGTGGCATGTTAAGTCCGCAGCGATGAATATGCAGGGCAGCTGGATGAGGTGGGAGAGTGAGAGGGTTCAGACTTGACAGAACATCTGGAGCATGGAAGAGCACTGGATGAAGTTTTTGTTGTGTTCCGTGTATGACATCCTACCTACTCCATCAAACCTACTTACATAGGGGGTAGCAGAAAGCCCCAATTGCATGCTCTGTGGAAAACCAGCTAACCATGAGCATGTCCTTTCCTCACGCAGAACAAGTTTGGCAGATGGAAAATTTCGGTTGCGGCATGACCAAATTTTGACTCGGCTGGCTGCCGGAGTGCAGCAGGCAAGAAAGAAACCAAGATAACTTGTTAAGGGGACATGTTTCATCCAGTTTCTTAGGTCTAGGGAGTGCGTGGCAACTGAGATGAGGAGTAAAGGAGTCCTGGCCCCGACAAATGACTGGGAGATGCTGGCAGACATAAGAAGCAGCTCAAATTCCCAGAGGAAATAATCCACACTAGCCTCAGACCTGACATTGTGCTCTGGTTGAAGAGTACCAAGCATGGGGTACTTGTCGAGCTGACAGTACCCTGGTAGGTAGGAAAGAATGGGGGAAGCACACAAGCGCAAGCTTAAGAAATATCAGGCGTTGATTCTCGAGTGTCAATCGGAAGGATAGAAGGCTTGGAACCTGATGGTGGAGTTTGGCTACAGGGGTTTTACAGGGTAGTCGCTTTGGAGGACTCTTGGACTGCTTGGGATTGACGCCCAGGACATGAAGCAGCTAGTTGCAAACATCACCAAACAGACAGACTTAGCATCCCAGTGGATATGGATACAATGAAATGAGTGGTGGCAGAACCAATATGGCGAAGGGCCAAGAACATCTTGAGTTTGGAGACTAGGACACTGGTTCCACCGTCGAGCCCCCCTCCCCGCTCTTAACTCAACCAAGTTGGTAGAAGTTGTCTTGAGAGAGGAAGAGGGGATAGCGATGTCACTGGTTCACAGATGGTGCAGGGTGAGTACCTGTAAAAGTGAGCAGGTTGCAATAAACCCTATCATATTTTGCATATAGTAATAAACAAATACGCATGGGGACTGTGAATGATGGGTGTTATATTCTACATAAATTTGCTTAGCTTTCTGTGGAGTTTTGGAGAGCATAGAGTTTATTCAGAGTCATCGTTTTTGTTATGCACTGTAACAAATTAAGCTTCTCGTTTGACTCAATTAGCACCTTTTTTGTTGCTGTACACAAAGTTGTTTTAGCTATCATTGCCCTTTGTCCTGATTATGTTGTGTTTCCTTTTGTTCCTGTTGCCTTCTGTGTTTAGTTGTTCCTTTCATTGTCAAACTCATTGATTAGTTCATTAAGTTCACCTGTTTCTCATCTAGTTTCCTTTGTTTGTATCTCGTATATATATTCCTATGTTTCAGTTACTTCTTGGCGTTGAAGCGGAACGAGGCCGATGGAGCGATTGTTAATGAGAGACAAGCACGACACACGGCTCGAGAGCAGTGGAGCTTTTATTATCCCGCAGACGTCCGCTTCCGCTTCTTCCGGTCATGATTATGTGGGGTAACGCAGCGCTGTTTTATCATATTAGATACATTTGAGCAGTGGCGGCTGCTGGTCTTTCAAAGAGGGGAAGCTCATTTTCGGCCTACATCATAAAAATTGTCCATTTATTTATACGAATACCAAGAAATAGGTTGCAGCAGTTTGACTTTCGACTACACTTGCAAAATCCGCGATGGGACTGAGCTCGAATAGCTTACGTCAGCGACTTTTTATAGTACAAAATCACTGTCAATCAAAAGGAGATGCAGTCTTTCGACAGACAAGTCAATGGAAGCTAGGCTACTACAGGGAAATGCACTGTGACGCTACGGGAATGTATGAGAAGAAAATCGAGTCAGCCGACCTGCTATATGTAGCTGATTCTGAAAGAACTCGTCTTCGAGATGAACGTGTTCTAACGCATTTTTAGTCAATAAAATGTTAACACAATAGTACATATTTGACCATTAATTTGTTTACATTATAGGGGAAGCCGAGTTTCCCTTGCAGTCTTAAAGAAATCTCCACTGCATTTGAGTGTGTTGAAAGTTATGTTATAATGCTCCTCTGTGCGTTTGCTACTACGCGGCTATTATGAGACACTTGTTGCACACTGCAGTGAGCTAGATCGATATTAGACATGGTAAAACATGGTACTCGTGGTAAATCAAGAAAACGACATTTAAACAATGAGACTTTTCAAACAACTGTGTTGAGTTATATAATAATGATTTTCTGTCGATGAAATCCAAACAGTTGCTCACCTGTTTAATACAACAGATAATATATAAAAGCTTCTTTGGTGTTTCCATGGTTTCTACAAAATAAAACGTCTCGGGTTATGACTATAACCCTTGTTCCCTGAGAAGGGAACGAGACACTGCGTCGAGAATCGACTCTTTGGGGACGCTCCCTTAGGGTGCGCCTCTGAAGTATGAATGAAACTATTCCAATCCTGATTGGTGTTGCGTCATGACGTAACATGTGACGGCATAACCGGATGCATAAAAGCTACGCCGGAACAAACACAAACTAGCCTAGCGATGAAGCAAGCCGCTCTCAGGCCTTAAGGGGCGTGGCAGAACGACGCAGTGTCTCGTTCCCTTCTCAGGGAACAAGGGTTATAGTCATAACCCGAGACGTTCCCTTTCGAGGGAACTTAACACTGCGTCGAGAATCGACTCTTTGGGGAACGAGTGCCCACTAGGCCACGCACCGAATAGGCCTGTCCCGGAGTGAAACTGTCTAGGCACTCAGCGAGGACTAAGCACGTGTGCACCAGGCGTACTAGGAAGGTGGAGACTGTAGAACCTAATAAAAGTATGTGGAGTAGCCCAACCGGCTGCCTCACAGATCTCCTGTAGGGGTACTCCCGAAAGAAGGGCCCTAGAGGAAGCCATGCCTCTAGTTGAATGAGCCCTCACGGCTAAAGGTGAAGGCAAGTTGCGCACCTTGTAAGCCTCAGTAATAGCTTGAACAATCCAATTACTAATAGTCTGCTTGGATGCCGGGAGCCCCTTCTTAGGTGACCCAAAACATACTAATAATTGGTCCGACCTTCTCCAAGAAGAGGACCTCTCAAGGTACACGCTCAAAGCTCTGACGGGGCAGAGCAAATGAAGCTTCTCTTCTTCTGCCGACACATGAGGTGGAGGATGGAATGCCTGAAGGACTGTAGACCGAGCCGTATTAGATGGAACTTTAGGCACATAGCCCGGACTCGGGTGCAAAAAAGCTTTTACTCTGCCAGGGGCAAACTCCAAGCAAGCTGGTGTCACTGCCAGGGCTTGGAGATCTCCCACCCTCTTAAGTGAGGTAATAGCCAAGAGAAATACCACTTTTAGCGTCAAGTCCTTAGGCGAAGCCGACTGCAAAGGTTCGAAGGGGGCCAGGGATAACCCTTCAAGAACTATTGCCAGGTCCCAGGTAGGAACCCTGGACCTGGTTGTCGGTCTCATCCTCCGAGTAACAATGGAGAAACCGAATGACCAACTGGTGCCTCCCCAGAGGCCCCTCACTCAATGGTGCATGGAAAGCCGCAATGGCAGCCACGTACACCTTAAGTGTGGAAGGGGAGAGACCCGCAGAGAAACGATTTTGAAGAAACTCCAGAACTGAAGCCACTGGGCAGTTAACTGGATCTAACTCCTGTTCTCTACACCAAGCGGAAAAAACATTCCACTTGAGGCCATATAATCTCCTAGTAGATGGAGCCCTAGAACTAAGTATGGTTTCAACCACTCCGGCTGATAGACCAGCATCTAGGTACTGAACCCCCTCAGAGGCCAGACCCACAGCTTCCACAGCTCTGGGTGAGGGTGGAAGACTGTGCCCTCCGCTTGAGACAACAGATCCCTCCTCAGAGGAATCTGCCATGGCGGAGCTATCAGGAGTGATATTATGTCTGAAAACCATACTCGGGTCGGCCACCTTGGGGCAACCAGAAGTAAACTGATGCCCTCCTGACGAACCCTCTCCAGGACTCCCGGAAGCAGAGCGATCGGGGGAAAAGCGTACAGGCGAAGCCGCGGCCAGGCCTGTACCATGGCATCCAACCCCAGTGGGGCTGGATGTGAGAGGGAGAACCAAAGTGGACAGTGGGACGTCTCTCGAGACGCAAACAGGTCCACTTCCATCGGTCCAAACCTCTCCCATATTAACTTCACCACCTCTGGGTGAAGTCTCCATTCCCCGGGCCTCAGCCCCTGCCTCGACAGGATGTCTGCTCCCTGATTCTGAACCCCCGGAATATACATTGCTCTGATAGACAGTATTTTCCCCTGGGACCAAAGAATAATCTGATGCGCCAGTCTGCACAGAGGGCGCGATCTGAGTCCCCCTTGTCGGTTCAGATAGGCTACCACTGACGTATTGTCTGATCGTACCAATACATGGTGACCTTTGATGTCTGGGAGGAAGCTCCTCAGAGCCCTGAACACAGCCATCATCTCCAGGCAATTTATATGCCAAGAATGATGATGGTCCTGCCACAGACCCCTGGCAAAGCGGCCGTCCATGACCGCGCCCCAGCCAGTGAGGGAGGCGTCTGTCGAAACGGTTTTCCGGTGACAAGACACTCCCAACACTGGCCCTTGGGACAGGAACCAAGGTTTCTTCCATATTTGTAGAGAACGAAGGCATCTGCGCGTTACTCTGATCATACGAAACGGATTTCCCTTGGGAGAAAACCCCTTGGTTTTTAACCACCACTGAAGGGGCCTCATGTGTAGAAGGCCCAAAGGAATGATGTTGGATGCCGCTGCCATGAGGCCCAGCATTCTTTGAAATTGCTTTACAGTGATGGCTTGGCCTAGCTTTAACCTGGATACCATCCCCAGAATTGACTCAATACGTGCGGGAGACATTCGTGCCTGCATCGTAATCGAGTTCCACACGACTCCCAAAAACATCGTGCACTGGGATGGTTCTAGCACACTTTTCTTTGTATTGAGTCTCAACCCCAATTTCTGAATGTGGCCAAGGACGACATCTCGATGCCGAACTGCCATCTCCCGAGACTGAGCCAGAATGAGCCAGTCGTCGAGATAATTCAATATACGAATGCCTTGAAGTCTCAGTGGAGCAAGGGCTACATCCATACATTTGGTGAATGTGCGGGGAGAGAGTGCTAGGCCGAACGGAAGAACCCGATATTGGTAAGCTTCGCCCCCAAAAGCGGACCTCAGGTATCTCCTGTGACATGGAAGGATGGAGATGTGAAAATAAGCGTCTTTTAGATCTATCGTGACAAACCAGTCCTCGGACCTGATCTGACTCACGATTGCAGGATTTGTTAGCATTTTGAACCTGAACCTCCTCAGAGACCGGTTCAAAAGCCTGAGATCTAAAATTGGCCTTAACCCCCCATCCTTCTTTGGAACTATAAAGTACCGGCTGTAAAACCCGGACTCCCTGTCCAAAGGAAGAACACGTTCTATGGCTTCCTTTAGCAGCAGAGTCTGTACCTCCTGTTCCATCACCTGAGCCTGCTCTGGAACCACTGTAGTCTGCACTACCCCTGAAAACCTGGGGGGGCAGCGCGCGAACTGCAGTCTGTACCCTGATTTTATTATATGCAGGACCCATGCAGATATGTTGGGAAGATGATACCATGCCTCTACAAAATCTACTAGGGGTACCAGCCTCTCGAGACTGGACTCTGGTGTTTTTCGAGCATCTTTCTCGACTCCCTGAAGCGGAATACCGCCAGGGTGTAGTCGATACGGCTTTTGTGACCATAATTGATGCTTTTTCTTTATTAGAATATTTTCGCTGGAAAGAGATGCGGCCCGAAGCGTCGTGGACGGCGGGCAACATACATCGTTTCCTAGAGGGCTCCGCTGCGAGAACAACCTCGGTTGCCCTACAGCGGAGGGGACAGCCCTCAGAGGTCCTACCACTTCGGTTAGGACCTCTGAGGGCTGTCCCCTCCGCTGCGAGAACAACCTCGGTTGCCCTACAGCGGAGGGGACAGCCCTCAGAGGTCCTACCACTTCGGTTAGGACCTCTTCCCCGAAGCCCTCCTAGCCTGAATGACGTCCCTCAGGTCGCCCTTCTGGTTTGGAGGACTTCGACTTTTGAGAGTGTTTCCTCTGTTGCCAAGCTCCAGGAGGAGGGGCTCTAGAGGAAACGCTCTCTCTCTGCTCTGCTCGGTGTGAGGAGCCGGCTGATGGCTGGGGCTGATCTTTTGGCCCCACCCTACTCGATTTGGATTTCGCCTTACGGGGGAGGTACTGCTGGAACGCCGCAGATTGTTTCTTCGCCTCCTGAAACCTGTCGACGACCGATGTAACGGCGTCGCCGAACAGGCCAGAAGGCGAAAGCGGCGCATCCAGCAGAAAGGATCTATCCTTTTCCTTCATGCCAGATAAATTTAGCCACAGATGTCTCACCGTGGCCACCATAGCTGCCATAGAGCGGCCAATAGCGTGGGCCGTCTCTTTTGTGGCCCGAAGAGACAGATCTGTGGCTCTCCTTAACTCCGCAATATCTTCAGGAGTTGGCCCCTCCCCCTCATCCAAATCTTTCAGGAGGTCAGCCTGGTATGCCTGCAAGAGTGCCATAGAGTGCAGACATGAACCAGCCCGACCTGCCGCCATGTAAGCCCTGCCTATTAATGCAGATGTATCTCTGCAGGGCTTACTAGGCAACGCCGGGGTTTTTAGGGAAGATGCCGACTCAGGAGAAAGATAACCCGCTAAAGCCTCTTCCACTTTAGGCATCTTCCCATAACCCATCTCCCGTGCCCCCATAACATTACTGTAATCCACCATACTGGGATTGGAGACACGGGATGAGTGCGGTTTATCCCACGATCTCGAAATCTCTTTGTGGAGATCGGGGAAAAACGGCAAACCCCGGCGCTGAGGTTGCGATCTGTGCTGCAGGAAACGCTCATCAAGCTTGCTTCTCACTTGCGTTCCCTGGTCATCATGTGGCCAGCTGATGTTAAGTCTGGCCACAGCACGAGTCACAACCTCCACCAGCTCCTCATAACCTTGGCCGTGAACTGGCGCGCCTAGATCACGGTCATCCGCATCAATGCTGAGCACATCTACTTCCTCGGAAGCAGAGAGCTCAAGCATCGGGACCTGATCAGGCCATCCTTAAAAATATTCTTGTTTGCCGTAACCCGACCGACCCTGTCAAATTAGGACCGACCCATTTTTTTTTTTTTTTCCTTTTAGTCCGACCGACTTGCCGGTTGTAAACTTGCATTAAGACCGACCGATTTTTTTTTTTACTCTTCAAACAACTAATACAAATGCAATAAAATAATATACATTTATTATAGTAAGTATTGTGAATATAAATTGCGTAGGCTGTGTTCTTTCTTTTGAATAAAAACCGGTGGCGTCATCTATTACACCATTGGTTTACGCATGTCACACTATGGCCTGTGCGTTCGCTTCGTTTCATTCACTGTCAATGGTTCGCGCTCGGTGATGATGGCTGCGGCGCGGCTGCTTGTGAAATACGTCTGTATGAGCCTACATTTAGTCGCTCATTATTCGAAATTCAAATAGGGAATCGATGTTAACGGCCTTTTCTCGGAGCGCGTCCAGCTCGTCACGATATGCCCACCGCGAACGCGCGTCACACAGCAACTGCAGGCTCTGACAAACAAACACACATAAGTATGGGAAGCCAAACACACCGAAAGGGGGACGAAACGGCGCGGTGTGTTACAGAGTTCGCGCTGCGCTGACTTTTAATCTGCGTGGCTCAATGGACCGAGACGCGCGAGCGCGACAGACTCGACAGCGCAGAGAGAAGTGTTTGCTTGCGCCAGCCAATGGTCAGAGCGGCGGGAACTAATCTCACCAGCGCCGCGCTGACCAATAAAACAGCACATACCGAAATGTACTAAATTGCACAAAAGAAAATCGACCATTCCATAATATGTCAGGACTACTTAATCGGCCTATAGTTTCCTACAATGCGCCTAGCCATTTGACCACACTGATTTCCGTTAATAATAGCAGATGTTTATGGGTCAAATCTCTCACTCTCTCCCTGCAACTTTTTGTTACCCTCCTTTCCTGCCCCTAGACCAGAAAGGGGGCTTGTAACAGTATGGGTCAAATGTAAACGAATGGTGCCAAACGCGCTGTTTTATTGGTCGGCGCGGCGCTGGTGAGATTAGTCATTTTAATTTATTTGTTTCCCTCTGAAAATCCACTTTCATTGAAATCTAGTGGCTCCATTTTTTTTTTTTTTTTGATTCTGCCTATTTTTTTCCAAATGAATGCAGCTGGAATTAATGCAATAAATATGTTTTTTTTTTACAAAGATTTAAAATTGTTTGTGGTCTATAACCTGTATCAGAATGAGGTTCGCAATGGTGCGCCCGAAGGCATGGGTTGAAGACCCAGTCAGTGACGTCACGATATGCAAATTTGTTTAAATTCATACCGACGTAATCACCATGACCAAAATTATCCTTTTTTTTTACATTGAATCTTGAAAAAAAAAAATATAGACCTACCTACCGACCCTTTTTTTTTTTTTTTTTGCTGTTACTGCAAACCAAAATATTTTTAAGGATGGCCTCATGGGCAGGAGAAGCCGCGATGCGGGCTCCTGCACCACTCTCAGAGGCTACGAGATCCTCGGATGAAGAGTGAGAAGGTGCCTCAGCAGTCTCAATCTCATCCACAAGATCCCGCTGCGAACCCCACGATCTCAATCGCCGCGCCGCCTCAACGGACGCGGGACCAGAACCATGGGGAACGCGAGCCTGACCGTGCTCATCAAAGCACGCCAGCCGGGAGCGCAGCACTCTAATGGGAAGTGCTTCACAGTCTACACAAGCAGCTCCCTCGAGAGCTGCCCGTGCATGCTGCGCTCCCAAACAACTCACACATAAAGCATGTGTGTCCCCACCCGTGATGAAACGAGGGCAGGGAGGCACACAAGCTTTGAATTGTTCGCTGGCCATAATATACAATATTTTCTGACAAACAACACCAAATAAGACAGACAGTTTTCAACACAGAGCGCTTGCTGAAGAGCGAAAGCTAGTTTGTGTTTGTTCCGGCGTAGCTTTTATGCATCCGGTTATGCCGTCACATGTTACGTCATGACGCAACACCAATCAGGATTGGAATAGTTTCATTCATACTTCAGAGGCGCACGCTAAGGGAGCGTCCCCAAAGAGTCGATTCTCGACGCAGTGTTAAGTTCCCTCGAAAGGGAAACAGAAATCAAGGGTAACGTGGGTATGATGTAATTGATAGGTTAAAATTGCTTATTTCTCTGGATTTAAACATTCTTGGAGTCTTGGACTTGTGTAATGTAAGTACAGAAGTAAAAAAATATATAACATTGTTCTACTGGTTTTTGGATATTTAAATAAAAAATATTACATATTGTGCCTTTAAATCAGGTGTTATAAATTTTAATTGTGTTGATTATTGTACCATTTTCTCTTTTTTATGTAATTCAAATCCCATATCAAGAAACAAAAGTAATGAAAACAAAGCTTTTTAACTTTGTTGTTAAAATGCATAACTAAATAGGCCTCCTCATGCATCTCTGATGCTTTTAAACCTCTCAACATGTAGACATTTTTTTTTTTGTTAATTAAAATATATGGTAGTCCATTTTGTGAATAGCACTTATTGAATAACATTCTATTATGCAAAAAAAATAAAAATTCAAGCTATTTTGAATGTGGCAGTTTAGCACTCCGTAAATCAAAATTTTAGGACCATGGTTAGTGGTGCTTTATTTTATTCTGTCAGATTGCAGAGAAAACAAGTTATTGCTTGCTTATAATTCGAATTATATGTAGAATATAAGGAAGTAAACTTTAAAATCCAATGAAATTCAAAGAAACTGCTGTAAATGTAGTTTCTATAACATACAGGTCCTTCTAAAAAAATTAGCATATTGTGATAAAGTTCATTATTTTCCATAATGTACTGATAAAAGTTAAACTTTCATATATTTTAGATTCATTGCACACCAACTGAAATATTTCAGGTCTTTTATTGGTTTAATACGGATGATTTTGGCATACAGCTCATGAAACCCCAAAATTCCTGTCTAAAAAAATTAGCATATTTCATCCGACCAATAAAAGAAGTGTTTTTAATACAAAAAAATAAGTCAACCTTCAAATAATGCACTCAATAGTCAATACTTGGTCGGGAATCCTTTTGCAGAAATGACTGCTTCAATGCGGCGTGGCATGGAGGCAATCAGCCTGTGGCACTGCTGAGGTGTTATGGAGGCCCAGGATGCTTCGATAGCGGCCTTAAGCTCATCCAGAGTGTTGGGTCTTGCGTCTCTCAACTTTCTCTTCACAATATCCCACAGATTCTCTATGGGGTTCAGGTCAGGAGAGTTTGCAGGCCAATTGAGCACAGTAATACCATGGTCAGTAAACCATTTACCAGTGGTTTTGGCACTGTGAGCAGGTGCCAGGTCGTGCTGAAAAATGAAATCTTCATCTCCATAAAGCTTTTCAGCAGATGGAAGCATGAAGTGCTCCAAAATCTCCTGATAGCTAGCTGCATTGACCCTGCCCTTGATAAAACACAGTGCACCAATACCAGCAGCTGACATGGCACCCCAGACCATCACTGACTGTGGGTACTTGACACTGGACTTCAGGCATTTTGGCATTTCCTTCTCCCCAGTCTTCCTCCAGACTCTGGCACCTTGATTTCCGAATGACATGCAAAACTGAGCAACAGTCCAGTGCTGCTTCTCTGTAGCCCAAGTCAGGCGCTTCTGCCGCTGTTTCTGGTTCAAAAGTGGCTTGACCTGGGGAATGCGGCACCTGTAGCCCATTTCCTGCACACGCCTGTGCACGATGGCTCTGGATGTTTCTACTCCAGACTCAGTCCACTGCTTCCGCAGGTCCCCCAAGGTCTGGAATCGGTCCTTCTCCACAATCTTCCTCAGGGTTCGGTCACCTCTTCTCGTTGTGCAGCGTTTTTTGCCAGACTTTTTCCTTCCCACAGACTTCCCACTGAGGTGCCTTGATACAGCACTCTGGGAACAGCCTATTTGTTCAGAAATTTCTTTCTGTCTAACCCTCTTGCTTGAGGGTGTCAATTAGAGCCCGACCGATATGGATTTTTGGGGGCCGATGCCGATACCGATATTAGGGAGTAAAAAAAGCCCGATACCGATATATCGGCCGATATTATTTATGTGTATATTATAATACAGTAGCAATATTATTTATGTGTATTATAGTACAGTATACCAGTCAAAAGTTTGGACACTTTCCTATTGGTGTGTACAAACTTTTGATGGGTACTTTACACAGTGTAAACAGAATAAATATATTTTATAAACACGTTTTGCATATGTAATGGAGGCAGGGGGAATGATAGAATGAGAATTATACAGTTGAGCTGTAACCAAACTAGTTTGCATTGCATGTTATATTATATTAAATTATATTATATTCTAAATACTGTTGCATAATCTTTGTCGACTTTGTCTTTTAATTTAGTCATAACTTGTATCAATAAATATATAAAAAGTGTCACTGACAAAACCTTATTATCTTCTATTTTTAGTCTTAATTCCTCTAATCTCTACCAGTGGAGGAAGAACTCAGATCTTTTTACTAAAGTAAAATTAATAATATCATAATGAAAACGTTTTTAATTACATAGGCCTATGTACAGGACTATTATACTATTTTAAATAATTAGTAAGCAAAATGTACTAAACGTGAAACTAGGCTACTCTTAATGCAAAATGGCCCTAAATAAAGTGTTATAATTATATAAATTATTGGAATATTGCTTGATGTTGTAACGTAGCGTTATAGGCGGAATGAGCTTTAACACTGTGTCAACACTGGACGCGGCTGTTATTGCTTGCCTCACAACAGCTGTTTACCCGAGACAAAGCAGAATCAGTTTACTGTCGGAGATTTGTCGCTCGCGCCACGCATTTTAATCAATGTTTCATCAACCAATTGCCTGGATTCATTAATAAATAAGAAGTAAATATAGCAGACAATATAATCAGGACTTCTCAGCTGCGCGCTTGCAATAGTCACAAGCTCACACAATACGTGACAGAGGCTGGTATACAGAGAAATCAATTCTGTGAATTACACTGCGCAAATCACAAGTAGGCTACATAAAATATTTATTTTATTTTATTTTATTTTTCGTGTTCGCATTTATGAGGAAAAAACAATGTTAGCCTACAGACGCGACAGTTCAGCACTACGGACGTGAGCGCTCTGAAAGCGGCACTAAAATATGCTTTGAAACTTTCATATAGACATCAATCAGAAAGCACAAAAATTTTCGTTTCAAAGTGAATTTCGTTTTGTATTAATTGTATCTTAATTTTAATCAATGTTTCATCAACCAATTGCCTGGATTTAAGAAGTAAATATAGCAGACGATAGACACGGAGGCGCCTGCGGGTGAAATGGAGCTCGTCTCATGAACCGAAACTCAGCGTATAGACCTGAGAATTGAAATATATCTATATTGAAATGTCTACTTTTAAACAGAACAATTCAAAACGAAAGACAGACTTATGTAATCGTATGAAATGTGCATTTCTCTGCGTTCACTGAAGATCGCGAGTCAGCATTGTCAACTTCATCTTTGGCTGACACTGACTGAAAACACTTGTTTATTAATAAACAATTAAAATGTCTTCTTGCTATATTTGTTGTATTCATAATCATTACTTTTGCCAGTTCTTTGTGACAGCTTTTAGGTGCTTTATTGGCAGCGCCACCCTTACATGAATCACCACACCCGCATTTTTAAAAATATTAATTTATCGGCCATTATAAATGCCGATACCTATAGTTAGGAAAATGCCTAGCATCGGCCGATAATATCGGCCCGCCGATATATCGGTCGGGCTCTAGTGTCAATGATGGCCTTCTGGAAGGCAGTCAGGTCGGCAGTCTTACCCATGAATGCGGTTTTGAGTAATGAAACAGGCTGGGAGTTTTTAAAAGCCTCGGGAATCTTTTGCAGGTGTTTAGAGTTAATTAGTTGATTCAGATGATTAGGTTAATAGCTTGTTTAGAGACCCTTTTCATGATATGCTAACTTTTTGAGACAGGAATTTTGGGGTTTCATGAGCTGTATGCCAAAATCATCAGTATTAAAGCAATAAAAGACCTGAAATATTTCAGTTGGTATGCAATGAATCTAAAATATATGAAAGTTTAATTTTTATCATTACATTATGGAAAATAATGAACTTGATCACAATATGCTAATTTTTTTAGAAGGACCATATAAAAAAATCAGTAAGAATTACTTTTTAAAAAAAACACTTAAACACACTATTATTCAGTATTTTAAAAACATTATGTTTGAAATGCCACCTATAGAAAAGATATTCCAACCTTAATGATGCGATGACAAAACATTTAAGGACTTATTGATAAGTAAATGGATGAACCCAACACTAGTTTTCCTCATCCTGTCATTTGAACTCCAATTCAACATTCTGTTGACAATTTAATTCAAATGCACACTCAAAAGCCTTCTTTACAGATACACCCACATGCACATGTACTTAAAACCCACAAACACAACACATGATTTTGAACTCCTCCTCTATGTACTGCTGTGCAAGGTTACAGGCTTCTACTGCAATCTTTAAACACACACACACACTCTCTCTCTCTTTCTTTAAACGTCTGCTGTGACAATCCACAGGACAGCCGGGCCATTGACGTCAGAGACAGGCCTATGAAAGAAAATGAGTCCCTAGAGGCTTGAGGAAACTTATACTCATCTTCACAGCTAGTAACTATTTCAACAATGATAAGAGGCAACCATTTAGCCGTTATTTAGACAGCGCCTGAAAAGAAAACCCCAGAATGCATCCAGACTATAATGACATGCATGACGGTGCTTTCATACACACACCATTTGTGGTTTTCATATTATTATGGTCTAGATCATGACTGTAATTTTTCCCTGGACAGTTTTGTCTTTTTTAAAATAAGCTCCACGTTGCTGCCTGTGTCGTTCAAGATATCCTTTTATCCTGGTGAGCAATACCAGATAATCAGCAAACACAGATAAAACACAGTTTTTTTTTTAAATGTGTATAGCTAGTAGGCTACTGTATGTAATTCTGAAGCCAGTCAATCTCAGTGATCATTGGTTAAACGAAATTCACTGACGTACCGCTGATGCATATTGAGATTAGAGTGACGTTAGGGCAGCGTTACAGTGTTGCCTGAGCAGTGCCGTAAAGAGAATATGAGCGGAAGGTGCCACAGTAGCAGATCACGGGGGGAGAACACCACATTCATATCTGTTGGCCCACCGTCGTTAAACTGATCTAGGACAGGACGTGACAGCTCCAGCAGGTGTACACTATGAAATCTTCCATTCCTGAACAAAAAATTATTTGATTTTAAATACTGATCACAATCAATATGATTGGTTAATTTTTCTTATTATTCTTGGGGTTGGGCTCTGCTGACTAGGGCCAGTAAGCATCTGCCTAGCAACCACTAAGAATACCCTAGCAACTCCGATGACCTTTGGAAATAGTTGCAGTGTGAAATTTTGCAACATTGACACTGTTACTGAACTAAACTGAATCGACATTGATCTAAATTGAGCTGAATAATGGCACAATTGTCTTCAGTATAAATCAATATAAATAAAAGTCTTTGATCACCATAAGTAGCCCTCCTTTTTTTTGGTGAAGTCACCATAAAATCAAAATTGGCAATTTCTTTTTTTATGAAATATTACAGTATTTCTTATAAATACTCCATGCACTTCTTTTTTATTTATTTTTAATTCATGTGCCCTATACACTTCAAAATAAAAGTCCATAGAGCAAAACAATAGGTTATTTGCGTAACCCCGGTTCTCTGATAGCATTAAGTGAGGTGTCTCACTATGGGATACGCCCCTTCCGCGTATTCCTCAGAAGCCCTATTACATTACGCCAGCCCCAATTGGCTGGCAGACATGACGTTGTGTCTGGGAGTGGCTGCCCCACCCCTTCGTATAAGAGGAGCAACGCAACGTCATTACGATATTCAAAACAAGCACACCTCTTCCTCGCTTCACACAGCAAGGAGGGTGATCTGGTGAGACACCTCACTTAATGCTATCAGAGAACCTGGGTTACGCAAGTAACCTATTGTTCTCTTTCAAGCATACGTTTTGGTGTCTCACTATGGCATATCCTAACTCCCGCATTGCCAGATAGCCTGCCTCAAAGTCTCCTGCCAACCACAGCACCGCCTCCAGGGCTGGACGAGTCATGAGTTATGACTCAACTCCTACACTCAATACCGCATGTGCTAAAGTTTGAGCTGTAACATCCAGTTTATAAAACCTAGCAAATGTATGCGGCCAGCGGCCAGATGCTGACCAACTCGCCGCTTCGCAAATATCCTGTATCGTGACTCCTTTAAAAAGTGTGCACGTAAACCAGCTGGGGGCGCATGACCCTTACTGGAGTATGCCAATGAAATCGCCTCCACTATCCAGTGCGACAAACGCTGCTTAGTAATCGGCTTTCCCGTACGTGGTTTCACCCAAGATGCGAACAGCTGATCACTCTCCCGGAACCCTCTGGTTCTTTCGATGTAAATGCGTAAAGCACCCACTGGGTACAACTCATTTAACTTTTGCTGTTTTGACGAAGGTGGTGGATAGAAAGCTCTTAACTCCAAAGGAGTGATAGAATTAACTATTTTTGGGCATAAATGCAGGATTAGGCCTCAGAACTACCCCTGCATCCACAGGCATGAACTGTATACATGCTGAATGCACCGAAAGTGCGTGAATCTCACTTACGCGCTTCACCGAAGCCAAGGCTAGCAGCAGCGCCGTCTTAAACGACAATATTTTTAAATCAATCTTGTCCAGTGGCTCAAATGGGAACATTGAGAGAGCATCAAGTACCAGTGCTAAATCCCATAAAGGGGAAAGCAGTTTTTAAACTGGTAAAGCGCGACGCACACCCTTCATGAACCTGCATACTAAAGGATGCTGCCCAACGGTTTTATTATCAAAACCTTTGTGACAAGCAGAAATCGCGGCCAAATACACTTTTATGGTTGAAAACGCTTTCCCTTGGTCTATCAAATCCTGTAAAAATGATAGAACGACTGCCACTGAGCACTGAAAGGGAATCTCGTGCTTATCCGCGCACCAGCGCTCAAACACGCCCCATTTGCACTTATAGAGAGACCATGTCGACGAAGCTCTAGCGTTCTGTATGGTTCTGATAACACTGTCAGACAGAGTGGTTCAATTTGAATACAACCGGTCTGTCTCATAACACTGTCAGACAGACCGGTTGTATTCAAATTGAACCACTCACTGGCCAAGCCCATAGTGCCAAACGTTCTGGGTGGGGATGAAAGATCTCCCCCCCTGCTTGTGACAGTAGATCTCTGCGTAACGGGAGAGACCAGGGGTCTTCGTACAGCATATGTATGATCTCCGCCAGCCAGTATTTCCCTGGCCACCTCGGAACTATTAATATCAGCTTTAGTCCCTCCTCCCTCACTCTGTAGAGTGTTGGGGATATTAACGCTATCGGTGGGAATGCATAGAGGAGAGTGCGAGGCCAATCGTGTGTCAGGGAGAAAAACAGAGGACACTGAGCATTGTCGTGGAATGCGAACAGATCCACTGTCACTTTGCCGTATATTTTCCAGATCTGTTCGACCACTTCCCTGTTCAATTTCCACTCCCCGTAAAGTGGATTGCCCCTGGACAGCAGATCCGCTCCCCGGTTCATGACACCCTGTACGTGCGTCGCTCTCAGGGATGAAAGATTGGCATTGCTCCACAAAATCAGTTTGCGTGCCAGCATGTGCAAGGGAAGTGATCTGAGGCCTCACTGTCGATTTTTATAAGCCACAACTGTAGTGTTGTCCATTCTCACGAGAACATGATGCCCTTTCAGAAAAGGGAGAAAATGCTTCATTGTCAGAAATACAGCCAGCATTTCCAGGTAGTTTATGTGAAGATTGATCAGATGATGACCCCATCTTCCATTCACTATTCTGGCCTCGTAAATGCCCCCCCAACCGCACAACGACGCGTCCGTCTTTATGACTTTTTTGGCTTGAACCATGCCCAGGGGTACCCCTTGAACCAGAAAGGTTGGGTCTCTCCACTGGCGCAGTGCAAAGACTGCCTCTGACGTCACTCTCACTCTCCTTCGGCAGTGCCTTAATGGGTCCAGTCTCAGAGACGCTACCCAGCGCTGAAATTCTCTCATAAACAGTCTGCCTAAGGCAGTGGTTCTCAAACTTTTTCGGTCATTCCCCACTTTGGACAAGGGGGAATTTTCAAGCCCCACCTGCCCCCATCGCCCCGACACAATGCTAATGAAATACGTAACAAGCTTAAAATGTTCCAATTTATTGAAGTAACAAGTAGTATCAGTATAGTTACAAGTTGTATCTAAATACAAACTAACTATCTACATCAAATAACAGCAAGTTCAAAAATAAAGAAAATGAAGTGCATCTGTGTCATAACTTGCATGAAATTCAAAAATAGACAAAATAAAAGTGCCTCAAAAATAGAAAAGAAATAAAAGTGCCACTTTGCAATCTGTTTAAAAAAGAAAAGAAGAGAAATCCATTTGGCAAGACAGGTCTATTTATCCCTGCATTAGTGAATGCAATGAGCCTGTTTTGCATTGCACAATTTCTCAAAGCAGGGTTGCAGGCTTGATACTGCCACTCTCAAATCATGTTCAATGTTCAGAGAAATTTCATGTCTTGTCGTAAGCCACAACATAATGACGTCACATATTTTCCAACCCAGCCCTCAGCCCCCACTTACGCATGAAACAGCTTCCAGTGCGCCTGGCTACCCATCGGCGCGAAACATAGGCTACATGTCTATGGGCGCAAAAGTTTGTTCCGCTACAATTAATATGTCGACGTCACGTCAATCATTATTTTGGGGGTGGGGAATTCCTGTTACTTGTTGTCGCCCCCGGGGGTGATCGGTCTAATAAGCGCCAACACACAGCTATAAGGACGGTTTGCTCTCACACGCGCTGCATTAATAGTCACACACACACACACGTGCGAGCGCGCGCAGTCACTCTCTACTCTAGTGCGCGGTCTTGCTCCAGATTTCCGGGAGATTGGATCTCATTTGCGGGCGTCAAGGAGCCGCTATCAATATGCGGGAGACTCCCGGAACTTCCGGGACATTTGGGATGTCTGGATAAAGATATAAAGGCATAAAAAGGAAAATGTCCTCCCCTTTGGCGCGCCCCACCTGTCACGTCTCTATTCCCCACCAGTGGGGCGCGCCCCACACTTTGAGAACCGCTGGCCTAAGGGAATAACTATTAGGGCTGAGGCCATCAGTCCCAATAGTCTGAGGCATGTGCGGAAAGAGAAATTTTTCTCCCTCTGAAATTCGGCCAGGCATCGGGTGAATTTTTCCACCCTGTCCTCTGACAGTCGAGTGGCAAACTGCAGCCTGTACCCGAATTGTATTGTCTCTAATACCCAGCGGGACTGTGTGCACTCTTGCCAATTGTTTATTCGCAGCGTTCTGGTGCCATCGTGTGGCTGAGCCATGAACGAGTTCGTGGTCTGTACTAAGTGCGTGGACACTTAGCGCTTAGACAGAGTCTGGGTGGCTCATCACCTCTAAGGGATCGAAAGCTCCCCGAGGTGATGTTATAATGTGTTCTGTTAATGTTTTGCAACATTTTTTTGGGGCATTGTGTTTTGCAACATTCTCTGGGGGTACAATGAAAATTTAATTGAATTTTGAACATGAAAAGTGCTTGTGACTAGTAGGTTGGTGTGCAACACTGCACTGTTTCTTTTCCTTTTCACCGCTCTGCTTCCCCTGGCCCAAACGGCCGCTGTTTTCCCCACAGAACATCTGTGCAAAGTGGAACTCGTGATCTGACGAACGCTGAACGTGTGAGGGTCGGGAGCTAGCAAACTTGGGGGCTGTTGACTCCCTTCCCTGGGGAAGACCCTGTCAAATGGTCTTCTTCCTCCTCGCTCCCTGAAGATGGGGATGAGGATGAGGTTGAGGAGCTGGCTGGACCGTCTGAGCTGCTGCAGGCGGATAGTTCTTCCTAGGCCAGGCAGATCTCTGTTCCTGTGCTCCGCTCTGACCAGCTGCATTCACGTTAGGTCTCTGCCGTTTCGAAATGCGAAAGTTGGGGGGTGACCTGTGCGAAGGTCTATCGGGGTGGTGGAGGTGATGCACTCTGCATCTTTCTCGGCATACAGAGTTGCAAGGCCTCATCAACCCTTTTTTTCTCTTCGCATCTCTTTTGCATCAGTGTCAGAGCTGAGGCAAAAATGCCCTCTGCAACTACCGGTGCGTCTAGGATGGCTTCTTTTTCTCTGTCAGAGAGATTTGCGAGATTAAGCCATCGTCCTCTCCCCTGGATAACCATTGTGGCCATGGCTTTCCCAGCGGCATGAACCGCGCATCTCTGAAGACGCAGAGAGAGATCCGTTACAACAAAGATCTCTTCCCAGTGTGTCTGACCTGGCGTGGTAGACACTTCGTCCTGCAGCTCCGCTTGGTATGCGGTCAGCAAAGAGATCTCGTTCATAGCACTTACAGAGAGTGCGACTGCTTTATAAGCGCGTTCCGTCATGCTCGACTGGAAACGGTCAGCTTTAGATGGCAACGTCGGAATTGCTGGTAAACGGCTTGTCCTTCCACGTAACCGCGACCTCCTCCAGGAGCTCTGGGAAAACAGGATTTGCATTCAGCAGCCTCTTACCCTCATAGCGAGACTTTGCAGTCTCTGCTACCACGGTCGGCCACGGAATATTTAGTTTCCCTGCAGCGCGTTTGCACACATCTTGCAGATCAACACTGAGAAGCGGGGAGGTTGGTGCCCCGCCCGCCTCTTCCGTGGATTCCACCGCAGCGAGGAGTTGGGCCGGGTGCGCAGGCCGGGGGAGAAATGGAGAGTCCTCGAAGTCTTCCTCTTCATCAGAGAGAAGAAAGTCCGATTGCCCCTCTTCCTCAAATTCAGGCTTCCTCTTCCTCGTCCGTGCTGAGCAGACTGGGCAGAGGCATGCACACATCGAGCTGTTCACTCCAGGATAGAGCTGCCGTGGTGGGCAGTTCTACAGGCATGGATACCTGCGGAGTGGCAGCTGGCACAGGGCTAGGAGTCATAAGGGGATCCTGGCCCGACAGGCTAGCTTGGCGTGCTAGCCTGCGACGAAGGACTCTCGATCGCCAATTGAGCATGTTTCAGCCCGAGACATGCAGAGCAGACCTGGTGTGTGTCCTTGCATGGAATTTTGTTCCCACATGAACAGAGTCGCACAGAATCTCCCTCACTAGCCTGGATAGTCTGCATTGCTGCAGCCATCGTAGTGTCGAACAATCCCTGCAATCGACTGGAATGCGAATCGAAGGAGCTAGGCGAAAAATTCGTCCAGAAGTTTGTTGAAAGTTTGTAGGCTTCTAGGCTTCTGGTGTGAAGCAAGAAGAGGTTTTTGAATGTTGTAATGACGTTGCGTTGCTCCTCTTATACGGAGGGGTGGGGTAGCCACTCCCAGACACAACGTCATGTCTGCCAGCCAATTGGGGCTGGCGTAATGTAATAGGGCTTCTGAGGAATACGCAGAAGGGGCGTATCCCATAGTGAGACACCGAAATATATGCTTGAAAGAGAACCAAGAAAAACTAAACTGGTGAGCATGTAGGCCTTTAATATTGGGGAAAAAAACGAGGGATACATAACTAAAATATAGCTAAGACATATTTGTAGCATAACACTTTCAGTGTTTCAGATTTTAATATATTTATGAAACAAATTAATCCTTATTAAAGTTACAAAAGTTATTTAGTTTAGAGCTGTGAGCGATTTTTCTTTGTGTTTTGTTGTTTGATCAACATTAAACAAACAGCAGAAGGAATATTTTTAAAAGCTAATGCAATATACCGTAAAACTTCAAATAATAGCCGAGTCCCAAATAGACGCCTGTCTCTTTTACACGCCTGGTGTGGCTGCAGGTTTGGGTAAATAAAGGCCGGTCTCAAATAGAGGCCGGGTCTGTTTTTTAGTTTCGGGTTGTATTTAATCCTCTAAAACCGCCAGTTCGCCCGCTTTTTGGCGGCCGCCAAAGCACATTTTTGTCCCTCCAAAGCCTTTTTTTGATCGATGAGTGATGTAGAATAGAATTACTGCTGCGCTTGACAGGGCGCGTTACGAGCAGAGAGAGAGAGAGAGAGAGCGCCCCAACCGCGCGCGCGCACTCTCCCGTCTTCAAACAACGAGCGCTGTCTTGCTCTCTCTCCCTCGCGCATATTAATCAAAATCAATTGACGCGATAGTAAAAGGTCGGAAGACCGCAGTTTCACGTGGAGCATTTGGAGATTTTTAGAGATTAGAGACAGGCCTATACACTCAATGAACGACATCTCAACACTAAATTATAAAGGCCTGTCTCATATAGACGCCTGTCTCAAATACAAGCCGGTGCAGTTCGACGATTTGGGTAAATAAAAGCCCGGGCTACTATTTGAAGTTTTACGGTATACTGATGCAGATCTGTTTTCTTTCTCAACTGTTTAAGTTCACTTAAGGCATAACTATTTTTATGAGGATACTTGCCAAGACAGGCATTTTAACATCATTTTGTTTGAATGTGTATGTTCAAGTGCAAAAATATGTGAAAGAGAACTCGATTCCGTGTTGCGTGCTATCTGGGATGCGGATTTCTGGGTGCGCACTTTCGACAACAAGTAACGAATTGTGTTCCATTTCAAGTCTTCATGCTCTTGAATATTTTAATTGACCAGGAATTAACTTGTGACGATGCAGCACTGGCCCGTTAACTGTCCCGAACGTTAACTGTCCCAAGCGTTGTTCACCATTGTTTATGTTCATGTTCTCACAGTATTGCATTGTTAGAATTCATAAAAATGTTACCGTCCAACTGGCGATTGACACCGTTTCATACACTCGCCAATTCGGCACAATGCAAATGAACTTTTTAAACCAGCATGTCAAAACTAACGTTCTTTTACGGTTATTTGCTTTTACTCTATTTACTCCTCCATTTGTCCTCTTGTTGGCAGACTCAAGCTTGTGGAGTAAAGTGAAGAAGCATCTGTATTCTGTATCAAAGACTTTATTATGTAGAAAGGTGGTGCACTCATATTTCTATGAATGGGAGAAAGTGCAATGCCTTCTAAATAAAAGAGCCAATCGCTGATTGATAAAGTCATCTTGTCACTGCAGGTGCCGTTAGAAGCTTCAGTTGTTATAGAAACAGTCAATGTTCTGAGACGCGCATTGGCTGGTCCAGCCTGAAAAATAAGCTTTTTAACGCTATTTTAACATAATGTGACCGAGCATTTGTGCAGGGTTTGCCTAAATACTTATGAATAAGAAAACAATAAACGAGAGCCGTCTGAACTCTCCTCGACTTTACTAAGTGTCACACACAGGTGAGAAGAAACAATAATATCATATCATATATATGCTATTCGTGCAGCAGCAGTATGTCTTACATGCTCACACAGCAGCGCATCGGCGTATGTTTTGGCAGTAGCAAGTCCCTGTACTTGCTCTGCAGCAGCAGCAACAATAAACAACAGCAGCAGCAGCCGATCTATTCTGCCAAGACCAAATACATTATTATTGTCATATCAATTACCATGCTAAAAATCTTCAGAGTGTTGTCATGATAGAAATATTGTGATCATATTTGTAGCCATATCGCCCAGCCCTAGATGTAACTGCAGTTCTCGTCCTGTGGTTAGAAAAAAAATCTTTATTTCTAATTTATCTTTTTTTTCCCCCCGTGCTGTTGCAAAGCACAAAGCCTAAGTGATCTTTGCTAGCTAACTTAAAGCCAAAGAAAATAAGAAAGGGCTTTGTGGCACATTGACTTCATTAGACGAGTCGAGCCTAAAGCATCACAGACAAAGGAGGGGGGCCTTGCCTCTCCCATTTTAAAGAGCTTCTGTGTTTTTCTGTACAGACTCTCCCAGAATATTCAGTGGTCTGGAGGACAAAAAGCAGAGGCTGATTTCAAAGATTTCATCTCATTAACAAGAATTTTGTCACACCAATAAAGCCATTGAGTTCAGTAGATACCCGAACCCACACATGTCCGTGATGGCTAAACGTCAGATGATTCTCATAATCAATCAGCCCAGAACACCTGACACAGTTTTCCCTAAACATTCCCTTTCTACGTCACTGTGACTCTTTGAAGACAATATGGAGGACAACACACACACTTACTCTCTCGCATGTGACATCCATTGAGACCAGTGACCTGGAATTTCAGAGGGGCCGTTCTGAACCTGAATCATTGCCCTCATTAACTCCGAAAGCTGATAATGATGATAAATATGACCATGTCACTATCTCCTGGGCTCTCGTGAGGAGGGGAAAAAAACATATGAAATAAAAAAAACAAGCATGGATTTAGGCACTATATATTCCACACTGTGATCTGCTGACGTCAGTGAGGGACGACTAAAAGAGCTCAGTCTGCTGTGACATCAAAGCTCGCACAATTACGGCTCTACACATTCTCTTTTTTCACACTTCTTCCAATTCATTAACAGCACATACAGTTTTGGATCGTACGACAGTCACAGAACTGCACATTTAGATAACTAAATTTGAATAAACTGATATTTTTATCGTATTTATTGATATAATAAATATTACTGATAAATAAAAATATTGATATGAAAACATTATAAAGAGCAGTCTAAAAGTTTAAGACCACAATTAAAACACTTGTATTAAGCATTTTTTCTAAAATTATTTTATTTATTTATATAATTGTACAAATTGTATTATCAGTATACACCCACACACTGAACTAGGGATGCACCCATGTATCGGCCAAATCGGTATCGGCATCAGCAGATATAATTCTGAATCTGTGCTCTAAACTAAACCATTAATTATTTTTATTTACATAATAGCTTACTTAAAATAAACCTAATCTTAATTATATTTAAATGTCTTTTAAATCTTAGTCTCCTAATACAAGCTTTATTATTGTTTATTAAGTTTCGGCACAATTTTTTTTTTTTTTTTTCAGTGTGTTAGTGTAACCACATTTTTGCTGCTTCTCTTTTTAATGAGCGAGAAATGCATATTACATTACATATTTACATGTGGTTAATTTAATATAACTTGTAGCCTACTGAACCCAGAACATTCTTTAATTTTAAGTTACTGAAATCAGCTTGATATGCAGGTTTACCCTTCATACACTACCATTCAAAAATTTGGGGAAGGTACTATTTTTTTTTTTTCACTGCAGGCCTATGTTTCTTATTTACTGTATGTTCTCTTACAATCCGCAAGGCAGCATTTATTCATCAAAAGCACAGTAAAATAAAAATACTATGAAATAGTATTACAATTAAAAGAGTTGCTTTTAATACATAATACATTTTCGTGATGGCAAAGCTGAATTTTCAGCATCATTACTCCAGTCTTCAGTGTCACATGATCATTTATACTTCATTCTAATATGAGGATTTTGTGCTTCAGAATTTTTATTTTTTTATTTTTATATCAATTTTTATTTTTATATCAATGTTGAAAACGGTTTTTGCTGCTTCATATTTTTGTGGAAATCATGACACATTTTTTTTCAGGATTCTTTGATGAATAGAAAGTTCACAAGCATTTATTTGAAATAAAAACAATTTTGTAACAATGTAAGAGTCTTTACAGTTAATTGAATGCATACATTATATTTACAGTTAATTTTATTGCTAAATACGAGTAATCATTTCTTAAAAAAAATAAAAAAATCTTACTGACCCCAAACTTTTGAAAAGGTATAATGTATAATTAGTGTGTCAGTTTATACTGATTCTTGTGAGTGTGTCCATGCATGCTTCATGTGCTCAGTGATGTCATTATGTCAGAGGCTTCAAATGATGGATGCTAGCATAACCTCTATTCCCTTATTCATTCTTTATCAGCTCTCTTTTTTCAATTTGAAAAACGGTGTGCGTGCTCACTAGATCTTCAAGAGTTTAAGAGTTTGAGGCTGTCAGCACTGTACGTCCTGCACAAAAGCATCCATTTCAACCCCCACCTAACGTCCGCAGCACCATTTACACACAAGTGATGTCATACTGCCGTCAGGGTCCCACTATGCCTGCTACAGGATATTTTGTGTATGCATAAGGGCTCTGAACAAAGAAGTAATACGGCCTCCTGTGTCTTTCTAATGCTGGCTCACAAACCCCTGGAAAGTACATGCCATTCTCGTGGAAGTATGCCGTGTTCTGTGCTTAAAACAAACTTGGGTCGCCGAGCGATCTCAGAATAATGCATTTATTCTGCAGTGGTGAATAGTCTCCATCTAATTTGAATCCCTCATGAAATTACGGCAGCACAATAATTGCAAGGAAAATACACACCGATAATGACTGTCCTGTTAATGCCATTAGGTGTTTCTATGGGCACTTTTATGTTCCATGGGGTCATCTTGGAAACTTTTTACCATGCCTTCTGCATTTACTTTTAGCTACATTTCAAAATTTATTTTTATATATAGATTTTATTATTTTACCAAAGACCCAGACATTTCATCCTAAAATATGAAGAAATGAATTATTACATTGTGAAATCTATTAATCTAAACAAAAGGTGGAATACTTATAAAGGATTAACTTACAAACTGTCCCACAGTTGTGGCATCATCATTCATGAAACAAGGCATGTTATGAGTAAAGAAATCTCAATAAAAATCAAGGTGTGTGTATGTGTGTGTGTCCTTGGTAAACCTTACGTTATCGAGACAAAATGTCCCCGTAACCACCTTTATGAGGTGACAGTAATTGTAAGAATATGTGCACAAAAAAAAAAAATTGAGGTAAGAGAGTGAAATTTCATGTCTGTATTATATTTTGATTTGTAAACATATATGTAATACACTAATGTTTGACATAATTTGACATAATTACATAAATACACTAATCTGATTAAAATAAGTATTTGGCTAAGCCTCATCACTATACCACACCATCTTTTCAAATACATTCAACTTCAACATAGTAACACGTAACAGTTGAATGAAAAAAGGAAACAAATACAGAAATAAATGAGAAATATGTTTACAAATCAAAATATATAAAGACATGAAATTTCACTTTCTTGCCTCAAATTTTAATTTTAATTTTTTGCAGTTGCACATATTCTTACAATTACTGTCACCTCATAAAGGTGGTTATGGGGACATTTTGTCTCGATAACGTAGGGGTTACCAAGGTCACACACACACACACACACACGTATGGGGATTTTACATAGACATAATGATTTTTATACTGTACAAACTGTATATTATATCGCCTTACACTAACCCTACCCCATCATAGAAATCTTTCTGCATTTTTACATTTTCAAAAAAACATCACTTAGTATGATTTATAAGCTGCTTTCCTTGTCAAAAAAAGTCCCCTTTTTTGTCCCATTTTGTCCCCAGAACATAGGGTTTTACCAGGACCACACACACACACACACACTACAATTTGTTTTTCTAATATTTATCAGAACTGTATAATGTCATGTTAATTCTAGTATGACCTCATTATACCTCATTTTGTTAATTATATATATTTTTTACAATCTACTGATAAAAGTAAAATAAAAGTATTTTTTGTGACTTTTTTGTATGATAAGTTTGATGATGAATGATAATCATTGCTTCAGTGCCTGAGAAGTGACTCAAACCTTTAATGCCATCTAGTGGTTAAAAGGTTTAGCTATGCCTTGTTTTTTTCTTTTCTTAATAACAATAATATATTTTATTAATAATAACATTAACAAACATTATTGCATTATGCCATACATTATTAGTTTTTTCGGTTAACTAGCCTAACTTTCATCCTTTTCCACATCCTTGGCTTACTGCACCACTGTACTGCCTGACAGAGAGACTTAGTATTTCATGATGGTTATGCATGTAGTCAACAGATGTATAAAATGTATATTTTTAAAACTTTTTTATTATTATTTATAAATCTTCCTATAAAGATTGGTGATTATTTTACAGAAAATTGATCTGTTCACAGACAAGCGGTATCTTCATGGATTCATTTTTTTTCCTGATTTTATTTTTTATTGTGCTTGGTATATTATTATTACTGAATGGCTGCACAAGCATCATACACACAATGCAGATATTTTTTTTTACAGTGTGAGAGATTTGCTGGGGTTTTGTTTAGTTGTCAGCTATATATAGATTTGATTTAGACTAATATATCACCATAGACTGTAAAAAATAGTATATCACCCATGTCAATTATTTTGGCTATAGTATTTGAACAACTGCCATTTGCCATTTGCAGCCGGATAATTTCCATAATGACCAACGCAATCTACCAAGAGCAGCGCAATTTAGGGTCTGGTTTAAGACATGCTTTTTTGGGCGGAAAATAATGACGCAAATGCCAGTACATTGACTAGCGCAAATCTTAGTAAATCACCTTGCATGATTTATTAAATACTGTCCTCTCATAAATTTTGCGTCTGAAAGGGAAACTCCTAAAAATGCCTATGCAATAAGGTCAGCCGCAAAAATAAGCCTGTCCATGCCTTTTCAGTGCTAATTTTTAATTGCGTGCTGTAGTAAATCCTAACAGTAGTTTTTTTAACACCAAAGGCGGGTTTACGCTGGTGCAAGCTGTCCCTATCAGTCAGTCACATTCGACGTAACATCAGAACTGAATTGACGAATAGGGATCTCATCTGAGAGCCCAATCACCTTTGAGTGGTAACAGAACAAGCAATGGACATTGGCGAGTGAGATTTGCATTGCGAACCACTGCCCATGCAACAGGTATATAAGGAAGTGTGCGGCACTAAATAATTAAGCTTTCGCTTCGGAGCTGAGCGTTTCTGACGAAGATTCTGCTCTGCATTAATCTCTCATTTGGTAAAGAGAACCAGGAAGAAGTTCAGCATAAGTGTTGCACGATGGTACATCAGCGGTGGTCGCCTTCATGGGAGAACTTTGCACACTATGCAATTTTCTAAGAAAGCATTTCTGCACACTGTGCAGGCGACCTTTCCCCTGTGCACTTCAGTACTAAAGAGCTTCTTTTCCTAAAAGAAAAAACAAGACATCATTTCACCCGTGTGTTTCTGGATGCGGTCGTTACCGGGCCCCGGCTGACAGTCATGATCACTGTCTCATGTGTCTGGGCCGTAAACATGCTGAGACAGTGTTTGTGAAGAGTCATGTACCCACTGCGGGAAGATGACCATTGCGATGCTGAGATCAAGACTTAAGTACCTTGAAAGAGGTGGAGTCCCCTCTGCTATCCCCCAATCTAGTTCTTCTGCCCAGCAAAAGAGAGCTACTTTGGTTGATACACAGGGTGATCTGAGGGTTACAGTGGGGGCTCTCCTGCTGGGTCAATCACCAAGGCCCCCCACTCCTCTATCGCATCACAAGCTGTAGAACTTCCGGGTGGTGGTGCTGGTCCTTCTCATGGGGGACCCAGCATCTAATTTGGGGCTCCACTGGAGGATCAGATGCCGATCGCTGCATCGAAGGGTGGGCTAGACACTTCTGGGAATGAAGATTTGGCTGTGTTGCCACCCCTCGGGTAGAGTAATGTTGTTTGAACCAGAGCTAACGGCCATGCTTTTCCGGGCCACTTATACCCCTTTTCCACCAACAAGAACCGGGTGCTGGTTCAGAGCCAGAGCCAGAGCTGGTTCGGAGTTGGTTCGACTGACAAGGTTACTAAGAACCGGTTTGCCTTTCCACCGGCTAGAGAGCCACAACAGAGCTAGATCTTACGTCACTGCATAAGTCTCATGTTGGGCTCGAGTGGAACCCTCCACCGTGTCCCAAATGCTCAAGATTGGATGATTAGTTTCTCAGGGCGAGTGTTACTGAACAGCCACCTCCCTGCAGGCCATTGCCCTCCCGCAAGTCTACCAGGCCAAGGCAGTCAAAGAGCTGGACAAGGGTATTTCTGACCCAGGGTTGATATAGGTTGAGGTCCGTATAGCGACGGACCTCGCCCTTCGGGTGACAAAAGTCACTGTGGTGCAAGAACGCCATCTCTGGCTTAACCTGGCTAAGATGAGAGAATCCGACAAAGTTTGCATTCTTGACTCCCCTATCTCCCAGGCCGGCCTCTTCGGCAACGCTGTCGAGAACTTTGCCCAGCAGTTCTTGGCAGTACAGAAGTAGATAGAGGCGATAAAACATATCCTGCCCTGACGGTCTGCTGCTGCTTCCACCAATCCGTCTGCGGCAGTCCCCCACCTGCTCATTGCGGAGGGCATCCTCTGTGACCTCAATCTCCACTCCTGTGCGGCCACAGCAGCACCGTTCACCCAGGCTGTAACGCGGAGCTGGCCGTAAGAAGGCGACACAGCCTGTCCTAGCCAGACCTTCTAAGCGTCAGGCGAAGCGGCATTCCTGAGACGGGCGACCCAGAGATGGAAGGAGCTGCTCTTTCCCCCGGAGGAGGGCCTAGTGGAGAATTTTTTGGTGAGTTTATTTTTTGTTCCGCCGCTGGCCTCATGGTCAGTGGTACCCACAATTTCAACAAGAGAGAAATTTCCTCAATATCTGGGTCCCAAGAGGGCTCGTTTGACAGTGAGCAACGCTATCCTGTGCCACTCGCATTCTCCTCATGCAACACCTTCTCACGCGTTTCCTTCCATTCCCTAAGCCAGGTAAGTTGCACCGTACATTCAGACCCCACTCTGGGACGCTATGCCTTCCGGGTCTGGCCCTGTGCTCCACCTTACTGCCCCACCGCTGGTACGTCTGTGGTCCCCCACTGATCCTGCTTGTTTGGGGTCTGGGAGCCTGGCTAGCGCTCCCCAGCCCGCCACGCTAGCTCCCTCAGATCAGACTCGGCTATGCAATTCAGTTCACCTGGCATTCGGTTCACCTCAGTGGCGGTCAAGCACCTCAGCCATCTGGGGCTTCAGGTCAACTGGGAAAAGAGCAAACTCTCCCGCGGGCAGAGTATCTCTTTTCTCGGTATGGAGTGGGACTCTGTCAACATGACAGCACGTCTCACGAGCGAGTGTGCTCAGTCAGTGCTGAACTGCTTGAATTCGTTCAAGGACAAGACAGTGGTTCCACAGAAACTGTTTCAGAGGCTCATGGGGCATATGGCATCTGCAGCTGCAGCTGCAGTCACACCACTGGTATTGCTTCATATGAGACCATTTCAGCACTGGTTACATGGCCGAGTCCCGAGATGGACATGGCACCGTGGCACACACTGGGTGGCAATGTCCACCGAACCGAGCCAACACCGGCCTGTCGCCGAGCTTTCAGCCCGTGGTCAGACCTTGTTTTTCTATGGGCATGAGTTCCTCTAGAACAAGTGTCCAGGGTTGTTGTTGTCTCAAAAGATGCCTCCACCACCAGCTGGGGTGCCATGTGCAACGGGAACACAGCCTCGGGCTCCTGGACAGGACCTCGACTGCAGTGGCAAATAGGGGTGGGCGATATAGCCTCAAAATTATATCACGATATTTCAAGAATATTTGCGATAATGATATTTATGACGATGTAGAAAATCTTTTTTTTCTCTCATTACGTTTATCTCGCCTAAATGTTTGCTCACTCATTATGTTTTTACAATGGGGTAATTTTGTTGTGTTTACACAACACAAGGAAGCTTGATTTCAATCTTTGAATTAAATTGAAAAAAGTAGCAAAAATCTATACAAAAAAAAGATACAAATAAAGAAAAAAGTTTTTGGGTAGGTCTAACTCTAGTATTCAGAAATACTACAGAAACTGAATAAAGTATTCACATGTAAAAATAACACAGTTTTTTAGTTCTGATTCCTGACTAAACGAAATACATAGGCTATTAATTCTCATTCCTTACAATTAAAGCTATCTTTTGTTGTTTTGACGACAACATTAATGACAGACATGTGGCTGCTGTCACTTTTAATGCTAGTGCACTGATCCATTGCTGTTTTCATTATACTGTCTGTCACACTGTCACATGCGTTTTATACATAACCGACTGTGTTCACGAGTATACTTACCAAGACCAGAGTATACTTACCAAGACCCCCCCCCCCCCCCCATTAAAGCAATATAATCCGGGAAAAAATACTTTTGTTACTCGCGAGCTGTTTGTGAGGCAGCTTTACTGTATGTATGCACGCAGAGAAACACTCGGAGTCTCCCAGAGAGCGCGTCAGTAGCCTACTGGATAGTTTAAAATCGCTTGAATGTTTAAACTGATAAGACTTAAGAAGACGTGAAAATTATAAACTTTAGTTGTGATGCACTGATGGCCCGATTGTGCAAGTGACAATTCAGTTATGTCCCGACTCCTAAACGCGAGAGTGTGGTATCGCCGCCTGCAGCGCTTGACTCTTGCCTTGTGCAACACATTTTGAGAGACGAGAAAGAGAAGCGGCAGCACCGCTGAAGTGAACACTCAAGCTGTTTTTGAAATTGCGTCTCGGAGAAAGTTTGGTTGTACTCGACGGTGTGTTTTTGCTTGTTGTGTTTCCACCTAGCAGTAACAGTTTTTTTTGTTGCATATATTGCTAAATACTGTGCTTTGTAGGAGGTCTGACCTCTTGTAACCAAACGACTTCCATTCTATTGAAGTAGCTCCCTTTTTATGTACTAAATTGTCATCGGAGGCTGACAGGCTGCTCTTACTCTCAGACAGGTGATGTTGTTGTGCGCGCTAGGGAACGTAAATGCGCCATACGTCATCGCGTCGCTATATCATTGATATCGCGATATGACACTTTTTTATCATGTTTAAATTTATACAGGTATTATCGTGAATGGTATGATATGGCACACCCCTAGTGGCAAATATCAATTGCCTCGAGTCGCTAGCAGTATTCCTTGCCCTGTGCTGGTTCCGTCCGTGGTTGCAAGACAAGGATGTACTGGTCCGGATGGACAACACATCGACCATTGATGGTTGCGCCTAACTGGCCCACCTGGACCTGGTTCCCAGAATTCATGCTCCTCATGAAAACCCCTCCCTGACGGATTCCCCTGACGAAGGACCTGCTTTCTCAGGGACAGGGCACCATATGGCACTTAGGTAGGGGTGTAAATCTGACAGTTAATCACGATACGATACGATATCGATTCTCTCAGCCAGCGATACGATATTTGCCGATACTTGTGGTGTGCCGGTTTCAGAATTGGTGATGACGGTTATGACGTGAGTCAAATGTGACGGTTCGTAACATAACCGTCGTCGGGGGGGAGGGGGAGGGACGTGCATGCTCGGGGCTCGGGCAGATTCGGCTTGAAGTCGGTCATCCTCGGACGCGGCGCCGCGCACGCTGTTACAAAAAAAAAGCCGTGCACACAGCCAAGCCTAATGGGGTCTTGCGCACCGAACGCGTCATTTTTGCTGCGCGCACCTTCACGATCGTGCGGACGCGTCGAGTATAAACAAGGCTTTACTCCGTGTCAGCGCACCTTCCCGCACCTTCTTGATCGTGCGGACGCGTCGAGTATAAACAAGGCTTTACTCCGTGTCAGCGCACCTTCGCGCACCTTCACGATCGTGCGGACGCGTCGAGTATAAACAAGGCTTTACTCCGTGTCAGCGCACCTTCTTGATCGTGCGGACGCGTCGAGTATAAACAAGGCTTTACTCCGTGTCAGCGCGCGCTCTGATCGGTAAAGGTGCACAGACCTCTCCCGAATCATCTCCAGCAGTGGCAGCCTCCGTTTCCCTCTTAAGCTGATATTAGTATTTAAACATTCTCTATGATAAAAAAAAAGTTTGTAAACAATATTTTAATAGCACGGTTTTGGCGGTTATAGAGTTCTAATGACGGTGTTCAACTATAACCGTCGGTCTCACGGTTATATAATAACCGTCACACCCCTAGCCGATACCTCAAAAAATTCTACGATTCGATTACGATTCGATTCGATTCAGGGCTATATCGATCGATTAATCGATATTTAGATATTATGTGCAAAGTGTACACAACCGGTTACGTTTATTAACTCACAATACATCCAAATATATATAACATGAATGTTTAATTAAACTCTTTGAAAATTGCACACCCTCTCCCAATTGGGACATTTACAAGTAAAAAAAAAACATGATAGCCTATATGAAAATGAACAAGAACGCAGTTATCTGTTTTTGCAAATGAACTCTTCTGTTATATTAAAGTTCATTGAAAGGATGTATATATATATATATATATATATATATATATTGTGTGGCAAAAGCAGATAACTCCACATTTCATGTTTCAGAGTTAAACAAAGCCAAGTATTTGCTATGATACATAATAAAACACTTGGTTAATCTTTGTAACGCTAATCTCCTCAGCTGATATAGACGCCTGTCAAACTTTGTTGTTGTGATTAACGTACACAAAATACAGAGAGCTGTTCACTCACCACTAAACGTGCTGTTTTAGCAAGATTCCGTGACAAAGTTTCAGCTTTTATTTTACTTTTACGCCCCGAATATCACGGGTTCATCAAGTTCGCTGAAATCCATCCTCGATCACTTTTAGTCAGCTTGACGAAACTCCTCTCAGCTAGCGCGTATTTTCAAAGTGACAAGCAGCCTTGTCACCTGACCTGAATACTGCGCACTGATTTGCTAAAACAGACTTTTCGGGGCTTGTTGTTTCTGCTGTAAAACATGAACTCGCGATGATAGTGGAAAATACTGTGACAAAGGGTTCAGTCAATCTTGTCAGGCGTCTATTTCAGCGGAGAAAAGTTACGTGAGGATGTGGAGTGTGTCAAAATAAAGGTACCGTACATCGATATTTTATGTGTGGTATCGATGCATCGTATCGTTAGACGTTTGATCGATACATCGATCCATATCGATGTATTGTTACACCCCTACACTTAGGTGGCCTACCCCCAGCAATAGTAGACACTATCACTTCAGCTAGAGCCCCCTCTACGAGGTGCGCTTATGCTTTGAAGTGGAGTCTGTTGGTTGACTGGTGTTTTTCTCACTGAGAAGACCCCCGGGAATGCTGGTCCTTCTCATGGGGGACCCAGCATCTCCCTGGTCTTAACAGCCATACAGAGAGCTCCATTTGAGCCTCTGCAGTCAGTTGAGATTAAGATCCTCACTTCCATCAAGATGGTTAGGGGCCTGCAGGCATTTTCGGTGAGCAAAACGTGGACAGGTAACTCTCACTTAATCCTGAGACCCCGGCCTGGATACGTGCCCAAAATTCCCACTACTCCTTTCAGGGGCCAGGTGGTGAACTTGCAAGTGCTTGCCAGCCCTTGCGTTCCTGTATCCCGTTCGTACTCTGTGATTGTACGTGGACCGCACGCAGAGTTTCTGTACCTCAGAATAGCCCTTTGTCTGCTATGGAGGCCAGCAGAAGGGAAAGGCAGTCTCTAAGCAGAGGTTGAAACCACTGGATAGTGTATGCCATCGTCTTGGCGTACCAGTACCAAGGCGAGCTGTGCCCCCTTGAGGTGAGAGCTCAGTCCACTCTGAGTGTTGCCTCCCTTCGGTTGTTGGCACATGGCGCCTCACTGGCAGACATCTGTAGAGCTGCGGGCTGGGTGACACCTAATATGTTTGCGAGATTCTACAATCTTTGAGTAGAGCCTAGTTCTTCGCAAGTGTTGGCAACAAAAAGGTGATATGTGGGGAGGCTGGCTCGGTGTCTCGCTTGCAGCGCCATTCCCCACCTATTTCGCTCCCCAAGTGAGTAACCTGGCTGGTAAATCTTGGATGGAGCCTCCAGCACCCTTCAGCAGTCAGACGCTGTGGAGGCATCTGATGCCAGGTCTAGCACTTGTGTGCATGCCCAGTTGGTCAACCCCTGTGCTAGACTAGGTGCCCATATGTTGAGATTCCCCTCTGGGTGATCCCATAGGTGCATTCTCCACACTAAGGCTTCCCTGTCCACAAGCCTGTGTTTTTCCTTTGCCAGAGCCATCTCTGTCATTTCTGCATGGTATTGACTCAACCCTAGCAAGGCAGGATCTACCGCAGAGACCTTACATATGTAGCACTACCCTAATGGCCAGGCTATATGTGTAACTCCACATGTTACCTCACTATGGGCAGGATGTGGTCTCCCTAGCATCCCTTTCTGCCTGAAATAGGCATTCTTCCCCAGTGTTATCCAATAGTCTCTCTGTATAGGTAAGAGGAAGAGCAGGGATTGGTATTCTCTATGTAAAGCCCTGTCCTTTCTCCGCCGCAACAGGTGCGGGGGGATTAGATATCTGGAAGTCGCAGCGATTGTGCCGTTTTTTCTTAGGGATCCCAAATTATCAGATGTAACATGTAACGTTGAACATGACTGACTGATAGAGAATATGTTACTAATGTAACCCCAGTTCCCTGAAGGAGGGAAAAGAGACATTACGTCCCGTCATCACAATCCCTGTGTCCACCACTGGCTTGGCTCCTCAACGAAAACTTAATGAGTGAGTGCTGCATGCTTCCTTATATGATCGTGGCACGAGAAGTGGTTCGCAATAGGTCGATTATTCGATTATTAAAGGTCCCCTGACATGAAATTTTCACTTTCTGAGGTTTTTTAACATTAATATGAGTTCCCCTAGCCTGTATATGGTCCCCCAGTGGCTAGAAATTTCAATCGGTGTAAACCGAGCTTTGGCTATCTTTCTCTGCTTTTGAGAAAATGAAATCTCAGACGAGCTGATCTTGAATCTCCTCTGTATGACGTCATACGGAGGAAAGGTAACCTCCCCTTTCTCTGCTTTGCCCACCCAGAGAATTTGGCTCACCCAAGAGAAAATGAGTTAGGAAGTACGAACACGTGAGTTTGAGTTCTTCCTTGAGAGATATCATGGCTTGCAAACGAGTGAAGCATGGCAGTTGATCAGTGTTCGGATGTACAAATGAACACAAAAGTATTTTTTAGTTCCTTCATCCGAGCCTCTGGAGAAACAATGGGTTAATTTTATTTTCTCTGGAAATGCGCCAACTTTCCAAAGTTTTGTATGGTCCAAACATTTCACCGACGACTGTTTCCTCAAATTGGGCCAATACAGAGCTGGCCTCGATGAACATCTGAAAATAAATCGATCGAGCTACCAAGCAACAATTTCTGATGTGTAGCCTAATTGTTCAAGTTCAGACAGGTAATCTTTCTCTCTAAATCGTTCAATACTGTTTATGCATCAGTAAATCAAGCCAGTGACTAAAATATCAATTTTACATCGTTTCTTTTAGTAGGATAAAAATAATCGTATTTAAATTGTGAATAAATTATATACAGAAAGCGATCAAAGAACAATCTTTCCACAAAGCGCGAGTTTATCTGGACAACTCGTTATGAAATCAATGACGCACGTTACACTGCACAACGAAGCTCTTACTGTATGTACATCATCGTGTTTGCACTGGTGAAAGCATTAGAGAGAGTGCAGAAACTGCGTTGCAATGATAAGATCTTCAGTCTTGCGATCAACAGACTGTCATCTGCTTGCTCAATGCTCATCACGGCAACATTTTATGTGATGGGAATAGATCTAAATACTTTAAAAACTTCTCACAATTCGTTAATCCCGATAGCTGTAATAGTAAAAACGTATAATAGCTGTAGTAAAAGTATTCGAGAGAGTTTCACATGTAATACATAGCTATTTCATATGCAAGCATGTTAGCCAATCACAGAAGTGGCCGGTTACACTGAATCCCACAGCAGACAAGCCCCTTCAAACAGAGCGTTCAAATCAGAGGCTAAAATCAGGCTAGGAAAAATGCCTTTTATTTCTAAATTATGACATTCTAACTTTATCTAAAAAACATACTAACAGTATAAGGGCAACCCAGGAAACATTATAAAATAATAAAATAACCCCATGTCAGGGGACCTTTAATATGATTTTTCCATAGGCTTTTGGATTATTGCCAAAATACAAGCTTTGAGATCAACAAAGTTTATGATACTTGCACATTTTATCCATCACGATAATTATCACAGATGAACACAACTTTTATCAATTTTGAAGCCTAAATACAGTCGCCAGAAGTTAAAAGCTAAAGGTAGGCTATAAACGAACTACACCACGGTCCCACAAATTCAACGTCACCATCACTAAGCTTCCGACTCTCCAACTCTTTCAGTATTTTTCTAAAAACATTTTCCCAGAATGTTTGAGTCAGAATAGTTTGTAAAAGCACAATTATAAGCATAACGATGCTATAGAAGCAGACTGAGCTTACCTTTTCGGCGTGATGAGGATTAATCTCCTCCTTAAAAAAATAACGAGTGGGGAAATATTGATGTATTTTATGTCGTAGAATAAAATGTGAAACTGTCTTGAGCTAAACAGACCTTTTTTTAGCCATTTATTCAAAACCCATTGACTTCGGGACAAATGATCCGGAAAGGCTATAATGCTAACTCGCTTTCGCGTTTTGGCCTAAAAAGTGATGTCATACCTTATTAATAAACAGTAATAGAGTGGTGCTGGTAACTACCTTTGTAAGGTAGTTTTTAGGTGTATATATTGGGTAGGATTAAGATATGTAGAATATGGTCATGCAGCATAAGGCATTAAAGGGATAGTTCACACAAAGATGAAAATTCTGTCATCACTTACTCACCCTTAAGCTGTTCCACCTGTATACATTTCTTTTTTCTGCTGAACACAAAAGAAGATATTTTGAAGAAGGTTTGTAGCCAAACAGTTGTGGTGCACCATTGACTTCCATAGCATGGGAAAAATACTATGGAAGTCAATAGTGCCCCACAACAGCAGAACAAATACATTTATACAGGTTTGATACAACTTGAGGGTGAGTAAATAATGAGAATTTTACAGCAAATATCCGAGAAGTTGACCCTAAACTAAAGTGTTACCTGGTTTTTAGACATAGAGTTATGAAGACGTTGTTAATGGTTTGTTTGTGAGATCACGATGGGCATGGAGAACTGTGTACAAGCCTGCACAGTTACGCAGATGCCACACTCCACAGGCTAAAGGAAGTGCCCACTTCCCCATTTGCGCTAGCCAAGGGAAACTCGCATTCTGGCTCACGCTCACAAAATGCAGCCAACAAACTTGCTGCTGGGTCACACAATGTGTGTAGACAACATGACAGTACTCCTCCAGTCACCCCGAGAGAGGCCTGACCTTCACATGGATTCACATAGCGACACAGAGCCATGCTAGCAGCAAAACTGTGCTTGTGTGTTTGCTTATTTTGGTGTAGGGATTCATAACAAAGATGCTTATGGTGATTTTGGTGAGATGCATGCAGCAAACAAACTTTTTACATGCTAAATGGATAATAGCCTAAATATGGATTTAAAATGTCTATGTAAAAACATTCTGACAGGTTTATATTCTTGAAAGGCCCAAGTCAACAATACATGTTGTGTGGTGCATGGACTATACGCTAATATGGTACATTATAAATGCAATGTGTTGTGATGTCATGATACTCTGAACGAATCCCGTGTTTATAATTCATGCAAGCAATGGTAGACATTTAGTGCTTGACAGCATATTATTGAATTCACACATGGGAGCCAATGGAGGCTCCTATATGTGGTATCTTGTACTCCACCTCCATGTCTATCTTTTTTTCAAAGTTCTTCTCTTTCTCATGAGTTTGACCATGACATATAGTGGCTCACTCAAAAGTGTTAGTTTTCTGACAGAATGTTGAAGCTGAGAAACACATTTCAGCACAAAATCAAAACAGACCTAAACTTTCCATGAACAAACTTTCCAAATTTTGACAAATTTTTTTAATGGTGTACACACAGTAAATTTTTTGCCAATTGTCCATTTTAATTATTTTAATTGTAGTTTTCTATAAAGTATTTTTCGGTTGTACTTTACTGTACGTGCACTTGCGTGTACTAAGAAAATACTGGGAATATAAAGTAACTACATGGGTTAAGGTTAGGCTTAGGAATCGGTTCAGGGGTAGTACCTAGTTATTACCAAGTTATTGTAATTGCAATTACTAAAATGTACATACAGGACTGTAAAATAAAGTGCTGCTATCTATCTATCTATCTATCTATCTATCTATCTATCTATCTATCTATCTATCTATCTATCTATCTATCTATCATCAGTGCAGTCACTTGTCCTTTACCTATGGGTTAATACAATAGGGGGTTAAGTATCAACTATTTCTGCCAAGATTTACACCAAGTTAGAAGAACATTTTCAGAGAATCTGAGGGAAAATAAGAGGTTAAATTAGAAAATAGCCTACTATTATGTTTTTCTTCGATCTTGGGGTCACTGAGAGCCCAGTGATATTTAGTCAATCTTAACAGTGATAAACACGATGCTTGGTTTTTGAAATAGGTAAGCTGCATATTGATATGTGCTGATGCCGTCAACATTTTTTTCTGAAATGACCCCACCATTAGAATCCACTTTAAGTATGGAGGAATTAGCTCATACCTTGCTGAAGGGAATCCTCAGTCCCCGCAAGCTCCCCACCGCCTCCACCACCGTCGTCTGGAGTTTTGCGTTTCTTCGACATTGGCGGTCTAATATGACGCGATCTCTGGTGTCTATTTGTTCTTGGCTCAAAACGGATATACGAATGAGGACGATAAACACTCAATTGTCTGGGCAAGCACATAAAATTGGCAGGATGCTGACAGTTGAAATCTTCACAAAGCACGATCCCCATTCATTCGGGCATCCACAGTGTCCAATTCTCTCCACTATGAAACAAGCGCAATGGGAGCAAAAGTTGGCATGGTGCGCGGGTGATGATGCTGGTAAAGTAACGTGTGAATTATAAAAAAAAAAGATTAAGAAGAAGAAAGACGAAAAAAAAACATTCAAATATGTTAAGCTTCAGGCTTAAAGTATAAGAAACACGCACGGATTTCCCCTGACAAATGAGGGATGTTGCTACAAAGTTGTTTGCGCATCACGTGTGCCCGGGATTATACTGAAGCAGAAAATTACTCATCCACAACATTTTGCAACTCAAATCGCTCTCGTCTCTTCGCAGAAGCACGAACACCCGCAATATTGACCATGTTATTGTGCTACACAACAGTACTATCATTTTCAGGTATGTTAACAGTCCGTCAGCCTACAGCCAGCTGCAAAGAGACGATTTGAAAAGTCACCGTTGTCTGTTACTCAAATCAAAGCAAAAACAAGAGTAATCTAGGGAGATTTTCTCGTTGTCTGGGTCCAGTTTAGTGCGCTGGTAGAGCTCCAATCGATACCATCAAATACTGGACGGACAGAACACAAAACTGTACCTTTGCTCTTAAATAGAAATCATCTGTCCAGCGATGCATTAATGACGTTTGCCTCTTCTCAAAACTTCTTAGTCCGGTTGCTAGGAAACCACAACGGATTCATAATTTAGCGCTCTCTTGGTTTTAAGTGACTTTAACTTTGCGCAAAGACAGTTTTCGTAGTTTTTTTAGCGTAAACGGTCTGTGTGTGTTTGGTGGCACGAAACAGTTTAAGAATTCTGTATCAATAAAGGCTCCATCAGCATCATCAGGGCTTTGGCGATTCCATTCCAGAGACAGGATGACGTCAGTAGCGCCGGTCCGCAACCGCGTGGTGCCAAGGCCACAGTTTAGATTGACTCAAAAGATAATCTCTGTATTTTACGTAATAACATTCGAAATGACCCGTTTGTCAGATCTCACGTGTGCTGGCTCCAAAAATCAGATGGATTATTATTATTATTATTTTTTTTTTTTGCCAACGTTTGATAGAAAAAGCCAAAGAAAAGTAAAGCAAAGAACTTTCCATTCAGTCACTTTTTTTGTTGCAATTATCACATTGGAGAGCACGTTTAAACATGTTTTAGGTGATGTGCTCACGTGAGGATATGCCGAAATCAGGACAATGGGTAAAATTCTGTGTGCTGAAAAAAATAAGTGCTCTAAATAACAGTTAATGGTTTTCCAGAACACATTCTAAATTGCATGTTCAGAGGTTACTAAGGTTACAGAGGTTACATGTAAACGCATTAACTCATTAATTGCTGCAGTCTATTTCTTCAATTGTTTCATGTTTCTGCCATTACCCTAATCTCACTGTTTTTGTTTTTGTTTTAATTTGGATGGCCAGTTCTATTTGGGATACTTTACCCAAAAATGACAATTTTGTCATTACGTACTCATCGTCAGGTTTTTTACAAACTTTTGTGTTTCTTTCTTCTGTTGACCACAAAAGAAGATATTATGAAGAATGTTGGTAACCAGTTGGCACCCATTGACTTCCATAGTAGGGAAAAGAAAATACTATGGGTGCCAATGCCATCAACTGTCTGTGGTTACCAACATTCTTTAAATTATCTTATTTTGTGTGTAACAGAATAAAGAAACTCTTACAGGTTTGGAACAACATGATGGTGAGTAAATGATTACAGTATTTAAATTTGGGGTTGAACTGTCCCTTTAATTCACCACACTGATCAAGGGTGAATGTTTTACTTGCATGATCTTGCAACACATTTTCAGGATTTCAGTGACGTGACATGACAGCTGTCACTTACTTATGCGTTGTTGGCAAATTTTCTTAAGTCAAAAACCGTCTTGCTCTCTAAACAAATCGTCAATAATGCACTCTTCAGAATAAGAATTAAGACAGTTAACCACAAGTAGTTCAGTCAGTGGAAACAAAGTCAGTCAGGCACAAAGCTTTGTGTTTATGTTTGTAGATCATAAAACAAATAAGTATGCATTACTTTAATTAGCTCATTGTTTCTGCCTTAAATTATTACATTGTTAAAATGCATTTTTTGCATAAATTATTTAATTGTTTAAAACCTTTTTAGCTACCTATGATTCGTAATATGTACATTTCTAAATTACATGACTTAGGCTACCTCTGATAACAGATCACTCTAAATTGTAATGTGGACTCATGCATTTTTTTTGTAAAGCTGCTTTGATACTATGTGTATTGTGAAAAGCACTATACAAATAAATGTGAATTGAATTGAATTAAGTATTTTCCGGAATAAATTGTAAACAAAATGACATAGGGTGCTTTTTAACAAGTGTGGCTAATGGTATGCAACAAATCCAATAATAAGTGACTGCTGAGTAATAACGTCGGTTCCTTCGTAATCCTGGACATAAATAATTCACATTCATAACTCTGTATTTTGTGCTCCGGCTGCATTGTCACTTGCTGTGAGAGGACTATCTCAGATCACCCTAGCACTTCGAGTGACGTTCGCCTTCAGTGTTTTCTGTGGGCAAACAGGCTGCTAGTGCTCCTCCCCCCTCCCCCCATACACTGCAGCTCTATTGACGTCAGAGCTGCTTGCGTCAATGCTCTCTCTTTGACAGAAAGAGGTTTTTTTCTCTTGGATCCTAATAGGATTATTATAGAAAAATGCCCACAGGCCTTTTCAATGCTGGTAAAATGGCACTTTCAGCCCCTCGTGTGATGGATTATATTAAAATGTGAAATAGAACTATAATGTATAATCTATAGGTGTGGCTACTCTCTACAGATCCACATGGGGTGTAGGCTTTGTGTGCTCAATATATAATTGTAGTATTTTTTTAGGTCCATGATTTGAAATCTAGGCATACATATTCACAACAAATCAGGTACGTATTTGTTGCAATACAACACAGATTAAATAAATAAAAAAGTATCAATACCTTATGTGGTTTTTTTGTAGGGGGGCAGACTCAGAATATTACCCCACCCCCTTCTGAGAACATATTAAAGAGCAGAATTAATCCTTTGCGTGTTAACGCAATACGAAACTCTATGACGTCAATGTTTTTTTAGGCTTGACTACTCTCCCAGTGCAGCATCATAAATGCTTTGCTCTTTCGTGATATAGTGTGAGCAGTTCAGGAGTGATTTGCAAATTGGTGCATGCTCCTTTTTTCATAGTCCTTTAGCAGTAATTAATTTGGCCCTAATATGGTTTTTGAAATATTTCCTTTCAGTGTGTAATAGCTGTTTGTCAATGTAAACATTCTGCAAAGTTGTAAAGTCGAAAGTGCATGAAAAATAAAGTTATTGTCTCCCAAAAGAAATAATCGACTCAGAACCACATTAATGAGTCGTTTGTCATTCTGATCTCACTGTGTGACAGTTCAATGGACATTGGCTTGCAAGATTTGCATCGCGCACCCCGCCCCGCGAAGCGGATATGTAAGGAAGTGCGCTTGCACTCGCACATTCAAGCTTTCGCTTCGGAGCCAAATGCGTTTCGTCGATTCTGCTCTGCAATCATCAGTACGAGTGTGATAGATGTGACCAGTAAAGGAAAAAAGAACACGGAGGCAGCAGGCTACTGCAAACGCTTAGGGGTTTATTTCCACCGAATGGGCAACATGACATCATGACTTTGCGTAAACATACACGCCACTTTCAAGTCAAGTGGCGTGTTATTTATACGCATTTTGAGCTATCCGCGTGTATGTCCACGCCGAAATCTTTTGCGTGTATGTCTACGCCATTAAATGTCCGAGTGATTCCGCGTGATTTCCATTACACGAGAGTAGATGTTAAAACTTCATGCTGATTTGTACTCGGCTTTCGCCAAGATAAGCAACACTAAGACGTAGCTTTACAGTAAACTATGCTTCTCCATCCATTTACGCTTCTTTCCATAAGGTAGTGTGACTCCCCTTCTGTCCGGCGTTAACGGCAGCAGTGTACTTGGCACGTTAGCGCACGCGACGGCTGCAACTACAGGACCAGCACGACAACCGTCTGGATTGAACCGAGTAGGGGACATCTCTAGGGTCTTCAAGTGGGCACCTTCCGTCCTCAGTGTTTCGTCGACTAGCCCACGACACCTCAAGAGGGCTCGACAGTGACTCTGGCGTCCCAGAGTCACCCCCCTCCGTCCCCCACTCAACTCAGCCCAGCTTACTGACCTCTACATCCCTCCTGCTGCTGAGACCTAACCACAATATCACAATCTCTCCGCGACCCAACCATACGCGCCAACCCGTTGACTAAGGCTGTCGAGCCCCACTGGTGCGTTAATATGCAGTTTCAGTGGACAACGGTTCCGTATGGCATACCACCTACCGCAAAACACAATACCCAACCACCCCTCATTCACACAATATCCACAGGAACGTATACAAACAAACCAACAGACTCTTCAAGTTTTCAAGAACTCTACGAAACCGTAGCGTGGCGGCCTGTACACAGCCAGCTAGAATCTTTCCGTCTCAACCACAGCCAGTTGCTGCTCCTTTCTGCTGCTTCAGATAAGTTCTTTACTGTGCGACGCAACTCTTGGCCACTGAATCCGACGTCTCTGAGGAACCGGGTTGTAGAGTGTGCCACAAAACCTCGACAACCCACTTCCACTGGATAAACCTGGACTCTCCATCCTCGCTGTTCTGCTTCAGTGGCCAGATGAGCATACCGCAGTTTCTTCCTCTCATATGCCTCATCTACCGCATCCTCCCATGGCACTGTTAACTCTATCAGTTGAACAATGCGTGCTGATCCAGACCACAAAACAATATCTGGTCGTAGGTTAGTGGTGGCAATCTCAGGTGGAAAAATAAGCCGTTGGTCAAGATCAGCCAGCATCTTCCAGTCCCTAGCAGCTTCCAGTTGTCCTGGGCGAGAATTGGTGTTAACACCTTTTCTTGGTGGTTGCTCGCCTGGGCGGAGGAATATTGTCTTCTGCGTGTAATGTTTTGCTAGAACAGGTGGCAACTTATTGGTCATGTTACGCTTGCCTTCTAATGCTAAAGCCAAACATCGTAGTACTTGGTCATGGCGCCAAGTAAACCGACCTTGGCTAAGAGCCACCTTACATCCTGTCAAAATGTGCCTTAATGTGGCAGGTGATGAACACAAAGGACAAGAGGGATCCTCTCCTACCCAGAGGTTTAGGTTCTGCGGTGATGGGAGAACATCATATGTTGACCTAATAAGGAAACTGATCCTACTCTCTTCCATTGACCAAAGGTCTTGCCAGCCCATCTTACGTTGTTCCACACTCTCCCATCTCATCCACTCTCCCTGCTTGGCCTGTGAAATGGCCTTTATACACCTCATCCTCTCCTCCTGCTGTCGCACCTCGTTGACTACCAGCTTCCTCCTTTGAGCTGGGCCTGCCTTGTGCCATTTAGGAGGAGCTAAACTGAGCCCAAAACCCCCTCTTCCATGCTGTACCTGTCCCACAATATCCCTAATTTGAAGGGCAGCCTTTGCCTCTACTACAGATTTCTTTGCTGACCACTTTCTACCAGTTTTTAACACAGGGGCTGCCTCCCTTACACATTTGTCGCGTGACTCTACTAAGGTCATTTCCAGTCTGACCTTGGCACACTTGAACTCCTCGGTTAAAGCAGAGACTGGCAGCTGCAATATTCCTTTACTATAAAGTCCTACTCTGCTGAGGCAGCGTGGAACTCCCAACCATTTCCTGATGTATGAACTTACCAACGCTTCCAGCTTCTCCACTGTTGTCAAAGAAACCTCGTACACGGTCAGTGGCCACAGCAACCTCGGCAGTAGACCATGTGTATGTGTACGCCGTTAAATGTCCGAGCGAAACGAAGCAAAATCTATATCTACATCTGTGGAGCGATATTTTTTTTCCTAGGATGGTAGGAGAAGACTCATAAATGGTATTAACCCCAGTGACGGGTAGGTTTAGGGACGGGGTCGGGGTAGGTCATATTTATATATACATAATACAGTAATATAACGTTAAGTCAAAGGCGTTGATAAACACGCTGAAAAGCGATTATGCGTGTTGATAGCACGGCAAAAATGTAAATACGAATTGGCGTGTCATACATACGCCATTTCATGAGATCAGTCTGGAATGGGGTTACAACATCACCAACGTTTCCATTCTGTGGCAGCAGTGGGATGTGCCAGTAGGGGGCAGCAGTCCCCCCCCCCCCCCCCCCACACTTCATTGGTTAAAATGGGACCTAAGAAAGCGGTAAAGAGTGATGAGATGGCGGTGTGAGAGGAGCTGATGCTGAGGATCCGCCAGTTTCATATGAAGTTGCCACTCAGGGTCAGAAACGTTCGAAATGAACTTTACATGTTAACTTACTCAAAGAGTGGTTTGCCAGACCAAGGGATGCAGTAGGGGTATTCCTGATTCGGATGAGGAAGAGGTGGAGGCCCAGTATCTACCAGTTTCAGCTCCTTCTAGTCTATCACCGAGTCACCTGTCTCAAAGTCAACAAAGAGACCAGGGCACACCAACTTAGTTGAGCATGACATTGTGCTCAGAGAAGGAGCTTGCCCAAAACGTATTAGCTATAGGATACCTGAACGGCTCTTGGAAGCTTTGCGCGAGGAGTTAGATGAAATGTTAGCCATTAACATCGTGGGACCATCAATATGTGAATGGTGCAGCCCAGTTGTTTTGGTGCCCAAAAAGGATGGCAGCCTACGGTTCTGCATCAACTTCAGATATCTTAACTCTGTGTCAAAGTTTGATTCTTATCCGGCTCCCAGAATCGAAGACCTCATTGACCGTTTGGGTAAAGCCAATTTTAGTTCAGTTCAGTTCAACTTTATAGTCAGACTCAGGGTCCATTAGAAAACCATACAACATTACAGACACCCAACAACTCCCTAAAAAAACAAAAAAAAACAATTACCAATTATAAAAAACAGTAATACCAGTTCTTCCACAGAGGTGACTGGTATCGCACAACACTTTTACTCAGATTTGTCAGTAGCTTAATAATACCATTCTGAGAGCCATCCAGTCGACCAATAAATTTGTACACCAGATTTCTCAATAAAGCCTGGAAAGTGTTGACTCTTGCCTTACAAAACAAGTCACTTGCACTACACTATCTAGGTTTTTTAATATCCGCATACAGTCATTATAAGCCACCTGAAGCTTATGTATGGTTGTCTTTTTAAACTTGGCCCACAATGTAGACTGGAGTACAGTAGGCTTGAAAGAGCCTTATCTTAACATGGTCTGAACATATACAGAATTTTCTTACTAACATGTTAGCTTGAGCATAAAGCATACAACACTGCCTATACATGTCATCATCATCAGACAATTGATCTGTGAGGAAGTGCCCCAGGTATTTTGTTTTATTACAAATACTTAGCACTTTGCCTGACAGATAAAAAAACTGGAAAGTTGAGGTCTTTATCCCCTTTCGTTCTGCATATCATGACAACACTCTTCTTATCATTATACTGCACATCATTTTTGAGCCCATAATCAGAACATATATTCAGCAACTGTTGAAATCCAGCACTGCTAGGAGAAACAATAGCCAGATCATCGGCATACATACAGATGATTTAATAGAGCGTTACCAATCATACAACCAGTTTTGCCGCCTCTTAGTTGTTCTGATAAGTCATTCATATACAGGTTGAAAAGGGCTGGGGAGAGTAACCCCCCTTGTCGTACTCCATTACCAACACTAAACGGAGCAGAGACTCTATTACCTCATCTGACCCTGCATACACTAGTTGGCATGCCAGGATTCTTATCATGCTGTCAGGCACGCCCCTTAATTTCAGTTTCATAAACAACTTCTGCTGATTGACTCAAAAAGCGGTGATTGTTCAAAAGCCAGCAGCCATATCACCCTGTAGCCCAAGACTGGTTGCCCACTGAAGCTAAGCAGGGCTGAGCCTGGTTAGTACCTGGATGGGAGACCTCCTGAGAAAACCAGGTTGCTGCTGGAAGAGGTGTTAGTGAGGCCAGCAGGGGGTGCTCACCCTGTGGTCTGTGTGGGTCCTAACGCCCAAGTGTAGTGATGGAGACACTATACTGTCAAAGAGCACCGTCCTTCGGATGAGACGTTAAACCGAGGCCCTGACTCTCTGTGGTCACAAAAAATCAGTAGGGGTGTAACCCCGGCATCCTGGCCAAATTTGGCCTCTGTCCATCATGGCCTCCTAATCATCCCCATATATATATACCAATTGGCTTCATCACTATGTCTCCTCTCCACCAGTAAGCTGGTGTGTGGTGGGCGTTCTGGCGCAATATGGCTGCCGTCCAGTGGCGTAACTATCGGTAAGCAGGGTACGCGGTTGCTTACGGGCCCGGACCAATCAGGGGCCCGCTTGACTGGAAGATATTGATTGACAGCCGGGGCCCCCTATCGCATATTACTACTTTTAGTTTGATCGCATTTTACTTTATCACGATTTTGTTTTAAATAAATAATGACAACAACATATTTTACAGATCATTAAATACATGTGTGAAACGAACAATCATGGATTTTGGTGTAATTTGTTTTGAGCTGGGACTGGGGAATCCCCGGGTCGGCTGTTTAACGTTACACGCGCGCGCCACTTCATGCGTTTTCTCAGATCGGATAGCTACTGATTTATCAAAACGATTCCATTTACAGCTGGTCACATAAATGTGTTTTTGCAAAACAGATATAAATCCGATCTTCAATTTCCGCGCTATATGCAGATTTAATAGAGTTCACGTCACCGAAAGCAACATAAGCTGCATTTTATTGATCATCAGCTAAAAATTCTAAATCGAAGACCGCAATTAGAGAGAGCGGCAACAGTACTGGTAAGATCATTTCGTTTCTTAACTTTTAATGAAGATGATTGTGTGTTAAGCGAGCGTCTGCGACTTCATTTCACTTTGATTTGCGATAGTTTGTGCGTTGGCTTGATGAATAGATGCTCATCTGCGGTGATGCGTGTTGTTGCAGAAGCGTCGTCATATCTGACTATGACATATAGCCTATAACACGCTCTCACACGTTTATTTTTTTAGCATTTTTAGAGGAGTAAAATTGACATATGTGGTTTCAACAACCAGATGTATTTACACTTGTCCAGTGTCGTGTGGAATGCGGCCCAGACCTCCTCCTGAAGTGGTTTGAGCGACCGGATTCAAATCCGTCTCGAATGCGTTTCGAAGGGAATTTACACCTGGTCTTTTCACGATCGGATAGCTATACGATCACAGAAAAAGCATGAAGTGGCCAGGTGTAAACAGTTCCTTGCGTATTGCATGCAAAAGCCTACTCGATCGTGGACATTGCGTCATCACGTGTTGTAGTAGGGGGCCCGCCTTGATAACCCTGCATAAGGGCCCGGTGTTGGCTCTTTACGCCACTGCTGCCGTCGCATCATCCAGGTGGATGCTGCACATTGGTGGTGGTTGAGGAGATCCCCCCTTCTATGTAAAGCGCTTTGAGTGCCAAGAAAAGCGCTATATAAATGTAATGAATTATTATTATTATTATTAAAAGCTTTAGAGGCATCTATAAAGCCAATTAGAACTGTGGAGTTTTGCCTCCTATACACTTCAACTACTTCTGTGGAGGTTTTTTTCTCCATTCTGTCACCTGATGGAGTTTTGGTTCCTTGCCACTGTTGCCTTGGCTTTTGGCTTGCTTAGTTGGGGACATTTAATATTCAATAATATTATTGATCTGCCTTACTTCAGGTGGATGTTGACACAATTTTCTTTTAGAAACAAACTTTGTTGTATTATTTTCATGTTATCACTGTGAAGCTGCTTTGATACAATCTGTATTGTAAAAAGCGCTATATAAATAAAGGTGACTTCTTTCAAGGCATAGATAGACAAATGCGTACCATGCTTAGCCTTAAAGCCAAACTGTATCAATATACTCACTCAGACGATCTAATAAAATCCTCTCTAAAACTTTAGATAACACACTGGCTAGTGCGATTGGCCTATAATTCTCCACGCTTCCAACCTTGCCAGCTTTGTCTTTAATGACAGGCACAAGAGTAACGGCTAACATCGAGTCTGGTAACATTCCATGGGTCATAAAACCATTAAAGCAAAATGCAAGAAGGGCTGCGACCTTTGGGCTTGCATACTTAAGGTGCTCTGCTATGATTTGATCTGAGCCACTTGCTTTATTATCAGATAACTGAGAAATTGCTTGATGGACCTCATGAGTTGTCATTCCCAGCATGTCTCTTTTGGCAATATTTCCCACTTTATAAGGATCACTATTGATGCAGTTAAATAAAGCTGAATAGTGTTGCCTCCACAACTCCGCTATATTTTGGCGCTTTTCCACTGCATGGAACGGTATGGTTCGGTTCGGTACGGCACGCTTTGGCGCTTTTCCACTGCATGGTACAGTACGGCTCGGTTCGGTACGGCTCACTTATGGCGCATTTCCACTGCATGGTATGGTACGGTACGGCTCGCTTTAAATGGTACCTGGTCTGTTGAGGTTCCAAGCGTACCGTACCGATACTAAAATTTGACGTGAAAACACTACAGATCACTGATTGGTCAGACAGACAGAATCGTTACTATCAGCGTCATTGTATTTGCGACACGAGACACTAAACCCACTAGATTTAAATAGCCAGTAGACAACAGCCACCGCTTTAGCACCTGTTTTAAAACTACTTGCTTGACTTGCTTGAAGAAAAAAGAAAGAAAGAAAACTTCCATAAAAAAGAAATGGCTGAATCGTGGTCAGTGGACGAAGTGCAGACGTTCGTCTCGTTTGTTGCCGAGGAGCGGATAAACTATAACGGTCCGACTATAATCCCACCCATTTTGAAGCGGTACCAACTGCAGTGGAAAAGCAAACCGAGCTAAAGCGAGCCGAGCCGTGCCGTGCCGAGCCGAGTCGTACCAAGCAGTGGAAAAGCGAAGCGAGCCGAACCGTGTCGCGCCGAGCCGAACCGTACTGAGCCGTACCGAGCCGTACCAGCAGTGGAAAAGCGCCATTATAGGCTCCAGAAACTCCCTCTATAGTGCATGGTAACAGAGTATTAACCTTGTTTAGAGCTCTTACCTCCCTCAAAAAGTCAGTGGTATTATTACAAAGTAGCTTTTCAGCCAAAGAGTCTCCTCTCATGACTTGCTCGTGTTTGCAAACATAACGAACTGCATATTTATAACTAGCATTAGTAATGTATTTGAGGTCCAAGACAGGCCCCTGTCTGGGTCTACCAGCCAGAACCCAAGCTTTAAATGCCTCCTTGGCTTCCGCCTTATGTGCAGCCATAAACTTATTCCAACCTGGCTTGATGTTATGTGCCTTATCAGAGCAAGTAAAGTATGGTCTACTTGCATTATACATAGCACCCACAATACAATCATACATTGCACAGCAAGCTTCACGATGAGCAGTGTCATTACAATTTACATTGGAACACATAATTGCACTTTTAGGCAAATATACACTACTCAAAATGTATTTATTTAACCAAAACAATTATTTACCACTATTGATTTAGCTAAAGGTTATTGGCAGGTCCCGTTGAGTGCAAGGTCCCGGGAGCTGACTATCTCTGTAAGATGCCCTTTGGCCTTCATGGAGCTGCTGCAACTTTCCAGCGGCTCATCGATCAGGTACTTTCAGGTTTGACTGACTTTACAGCTGCTTACTTAGATGACATTGTCGTTTACAGTTCGACTCGGGAAGATCACCTGCAACATCTGGAAGTGGTTATTAACCACATTAGATCAGCTGGGCTCACCATAAATCCTGCCAAGTGTTCCATTGCAAAGGCAGAAACTGAGTACTTGGGGTATGTCAAGTCAAGTCACCTTCATTTATAAAGCACTTTTAACAGTATGGATTGTTTCAAAGCAGCTTTACAGTTATAATAGAAATTACCGTAACATATTGTTTAGGCTTTACAACAGCATTAGGATAAAGTTATTGTTCAGCTAAAGTTAGTTTTGACTGATTCACTTCTGTTGCGAAGATCTTTAAGTTATTAACTTAGGGGCCGCTAACACGACACCGTCCAAACAGAAAAACTCTTAACACGCTCCGGCCGCCCATCCGCACAAAACAGTGCCTGGTGTCTCGAGAACACACTCCCTGAAATAGGTTCGAATGTGCAAACGATTATCCGTTATCTCTGCGCAAACCTCAAAAACGCGAACCCGCAAAAACGCAGACACACATGTCTGCACATGTGCATCACGTGTTCAGTCCATAGGTATGCTCGTTTGAATATATATATGTGCGCAGGCATGTAGTCCTTCAAAAAAAAAAAAAAATCAACCCTCAACAAACTACTTGTCTGGTCTTAAAAATGTATAATACAGATATTTTCTGCATAGCCATGCAAACCGGAATTATCCTGCTTTGCAGCCTTAGCTAAATTAAGTTTACACGAGACTAGATAATGATCTGAGATGTCATCGCTCTGCTGCAGAATTTCAACGGTATCAACATTGATTCCATGTGATAATATTAGATCTAGAGTATGATTACGGCAATGAGTAGGTCCTGACACGTGTTGTCTAACTCCAATCGAGTTAAGAATGTCTTTAAATGCCAATCCCAATGCATCTTTTTCGTTATCTACATGTTTATTAAAATCACCAACAATTAGGACTTTATCTGCAGCCAGAACTAACTCTGATAGAAAGTCAGCAAATTCTTTGATAAAGTCTGTATGGTGCCCTGGTAGCCTGTACACAGTAGCCAGCACAAATCTCAAACGTGATTTATCATTTACACTAGATATACTGTAGTTACATTAACCACCAACACTTCAAAAGAATTATATTTGAAACTAGACTTCTTAGTAATTCTGAAAATATTACTATAAATTACAGCAAAACCTTTCAGACACCTGCCTTTCAGACGAGGTTCATGTTTATAACCGTAATCTTGGGGGGTGAACACTGAGGATGGAAGGTGCCCACTTGAAGACCCTAGAGATGTCCCCTACTCGGCTCAATCCAGACGGTTGTCGTGCTGGTCCACTGGGGAGACCACACTGTAGTTGCAGCCGTTGTGTGTGCTGACGCGCCAAGTAAACTGCAGCCGTTAACGCCGGACAGAAGGAGATTCACATCACCATATGGAAGGAAGCGTAAATGGACGGAGAAGCATAGGTTACTGTAAAGCTACGTCTTAGTTTGTGCTTATCTTGGCGAAAGCCGAGTACAAATCAGCATGAAGTTTTAACATCTACTCTCTGAGACAGCTAGCAGACGGTCGGTTTAGCCAGTTGGTCTGCTTCCTGACCTGAGCCCCAGATTGTCATGTTTGAGCTCTAAGACTATGTGCCATATTACTAGAGAGAAGAGCAGCACCATCCCAGGAGGGATACTTGCAGTACTTGCAGCCTTACTGGTGTCTCTATTTTCATGTTCCGTGTAATAGAATCGCCAATAACTAGGGCACATTCAACAGGATTCTCAGTGGGTGTTTGGGGAGAATCTATTTGATGTTGTAATCGAGAACAGAAGAGCTGTGTTTTGTCCCGTGACTACAGCGTCTCACCGTTACCCAATTGCCCTGCTGCAAAGACTCTACTACAGCCGGAACCGAACAATGTACAGTGTTTACTAAACTAGTCGCATCCAGAGCTGTATCTAAAGCCCTTGCACTCTTACAATTAACCTCAATTAAAGTTGGGATGTGTGTCTCTAGTTCTGAAATCTTCTCCGTCAGCCTGACTATCTCCCTGCATTTATCACATGTAAATCCTGTGCTGACAGAGAAGGCTATGTTATGCATGTTACATGAAGTGCAAGTGACAATAAGAGGAGAAGATGACATAACTTACCGTGTTTGTTTGACTGACACTCACCACAGTTGTTTGATGGTTTTGGAAAAGGCGTGAGCGAAATAAATAAATAAAGAGTGCACGGATGGCAAGCTAACAGGCTAGCGAATTACTAGCGTGTTGTGCTAGCAACGATTTAGATTGAAGCTAGCGATGTCAGGTTAATATGTGATGTTGAGTAAGTTATATTTAGCCGTATAAACAACAGGGAATGATAGTAAATAATGATTCAAAACAGAAAGATATACGAAGCTTACAGACTAACTCAGCAGCAGCAGGCAGACAGGAGCAATTGAGCCATGTGATTGGCCATGGGGTTGTTAAACCTCAAGTTCAAAGAATCCAGGCAATAGAGAATTGCCCCATACCACAGACGAAGTCTCAGATAAGATCCTTTCTTGGAATGGCAAATTGTACAGGAGGTTTGTACCCAACTTTTCTGTGAGGGCAGCTGTCCTCTCAGGCTCTCCAGAGAGTGTCAGTGTGACGTCGTGTCAGCGGTGGTCGCCATTTAAAGGAGGACTGGCTGAGCTCTGAGTTGAGGGTGAGAGAGGAAAGCTGGACGGGATTAATGACGGTAGTTCATAGTCCATACAGGTGAACGATACAGTTTCAATGCTGTCTTGAAACAGTGATGATGAAGAACAGACAAATGATGTAAGGTGGGAGGCAGTACCTCAGTGTCCCAGTCTATCAGCCAGTCCTGCGTGCCCAATTCCACCAGAATTCCCTCTTGCACAGATGTCGCTGTCTCACACCCCTGGTATGACTCACTCTGGGGCTTCGGCTCTGGGGCGATGGTCGGCGTTGTCGTTTAACAGGCTCTGGCTCACACGTAGGCTGAAGCTCTCCGTCTGCGGGGGGCTCAAGCGAAATCTCCTCGTTTGAGGGTGGTGGTGGGCTGTGCTCTGGGTCTGGCTGTGAGACGTCTGCAAGGTGGGGCTGAACGTTGATGTAATCATTGACATCCACTTCACTGTGGGCGCGGATTCATTTGCTCACAGCGCAGATCTGATGTAGTCCCTCAGCACGGATCTCCCTGAGGCATGACGAAGCGAATGTCGTCGTCCAGTCCACACCGAAATCCCTTCATCAGCCAGACATCACAGCGGACACTGTGGCAGGTGTTGAGGAACTTCTCCACGTAGTCCTTCAGGGTACAACCGTTCTAAAAAAAATAAAGTCTATCCCTCTAACATCTCATTCCCCCTCCAAGGGGAAACACTGATGGATGCTAAGTCCATTATCTTTTTTCTTGGTCCGGTCATCTGTCACACTAGGTGGAAGAAGAAGATGATGATGATGATGATGGTTTCAAAAGTCTTTAATAATCCACTTAAAAGGCAATCCAGACAGACAGACAGACAGACAGACAGGCAAGCAAGCAAGCAAGCAAGCAAGCAAACAAACAAACAAACAAACAAACAAACAAACAAACAAACAAACAAAACACTACCTCTAACGTAGACATGACTGGACAACTGAGAACTGAAAAGACTGCAACTTAAATACAAAGCAATGAGGGTAATGATGATTAACACCTGTGCTGATTAAATAATCTCCATGACAACTAAAGAGTGGCGGGAAACTGAACAAAGGAACACATGTGACTGAAAATAACAAACTAAAGTCCATTATAATGAAAACAGAACCGTGAAAGATGGGTGTGTTTTGGGCGAGGCTAAGTAAATCTACGGTGGGTAGAAGGTGAGGCTGAAGGGTGGAACTTATGTTAGTTACCATGACAAGCCCTAGAGACAGATCCCCTGTGAAGTCCTCATCGACACAACAGCCATCAGCACAGATCCTCAACACAAACCCCTATGGACAGCTTCGGCAACTCCTCACGATATGCCGGCATGATGTATACCAATCTTTAAGCAGAAGGAACTGGATGAAATGTCAAGTCACCTTAATTTATATAGCGCTTTTAACAATATAGTTTGTTTCAAATCAGCTTTACAGTGATAATAGGACATGAAAGTAACAGAGATTTTTTTGGCTTTACAGCAGCTCTAGAATAAAGTTATTGTCCAGCTAAAGTTAGTTTTGATTGATTCACTTCTGTCTCAACGATCATTAGTTATTAACTTAGGACCGTTCTAACAGAAAACCCTTAACGCGCTCCGGCCCGCTCTTTCGCACAACAACAGTGCCTGGTGGTTCGAGAACGCAAACTTTGAAATAGGTTCCTAGGTGAAAGCGTTGATTTTTTTTTTAAAACGTTATCATCTCCGCGTAAACTTCAAAAACGTGAATCTGTAAAAATGCTGACGGCGTGCACATGAGTATTACGTGTTTAGTCTATAGGTATATGTAGCCTGACTACGTCAGACTTTCTACTTCCGCTAATTTTAATTTCGCTCCTGTACTCAGTCTGAGATAGCAGCCTATCTTTCTGTTTTCCACCGGCCTGAAAACAGCCTGGCCAATCAACGAACAGAGGGCGGGCTGAAAGCCGTGACGTAGTCGGTAAGCGCCGTGTTTAAGATTAGGTCAGGGAAATCAAAAACGACCGCTGATATGGAGACGCGGATGCAATTCGCTCTGTTGTGGAGAATATTCCCGGCATTAGCAAACTGAAGCCCGAACACGAAGAGTGTGTATTAAACATTTTGAATGGAGGTGATGTTGTGGCCCCAATCCCTTTGGGAAAAGTTTAATTTATCAACTATTACCGATCGTCAGCAAGAAACTGGGGAGCCTTTTGACAGGTCAGTGTCTCTTTTCTTTTCCAGGTCTTAAATACCGTAAAACTTCAAATAATAGCCCGGGCTTTTATTTGCCCAAATCGTCGAACTGCACTGGCTTGTACTTGAGATAGGCGTCTAACTTATATGAGACAGGCCTTTATAGTTGAGATGTTGTTCATTGAGAGGTTGTTCCTAGAGTCTATAATCTCTAAAAATCTCCAAATGCTCCACGTGAAACCGCGGTCTTCCGACCTCTTACTATCTTGTCGATAGATTTTTATGAATATGCGCGAGGGAGAGAGAGCAAGACAGCGCTCGTGTTGTTTGTAGACGTGGGAGTGCGCGCGCGCGGCCGGGGCTCTCTCTCTCTCTCTCTCTCTCTCTCTCTCTCTCTCTCTCTCTCTCTCTCTGCTCGTTTGTGCCCTGTCAAGCGCAGCAGTCATTCTATTACATCACTCACAGATCAAAAAAGTCGTTTACAGCCATGTTCACTCGGGTATTTCGCTCGCATCATCAAGTGTTTACAGTGGAAGTTCGATCATAGATTTGAGTTCGATGCATGATGTCTGTGGTTCGATGACTATGTCGGCGCATAACATACGTCATAAACAAACTTATCTGATTGGCTTACGGGTAACCAATGATTTTAAACTTCAGTACGCGCCCCCTAGCGAGAGAGAAAAGACTTCTCTATTATGCTATCCCAGACTCTGTGTACGAACGAAGCAAAGTGAAGTAGCAGAGTCTGGTATTACCAGGCTAATAGGTATGCGCGTTTGAATATATATGTGCGCATGCGTGTAGTCTTTCTTAACAAATTGACCTCAACAAATTACTTGTCTGGCCTTAAAAATTCATAATACAGAATATTTTGTCGCTTCCGCATATCCATGTGAACTGGAATCATTTTGACGTTTTATCTGTACAGAGGTAAAGGGAAGGGAGGGAGGCCTTCACAGGGGTGAGACTAGTTGACACTTCAGGACTTTATTGTCGTCGTGTCCAGGCGCATGTCCTTCATCAGATCTGGATATGGCCGTATTAGATCCGGTGGACTGCGGTAAACCTCGGGATAAACAGAGAGACTAATATTAGCATAGATGCCATTCTTCTTATGATGTAACGAGTACATCAGGATTTATGGGAAGTGTTCCCGGTTCCGGCAGACCTAATCTTTGCAGCCTAACATTGAATTATATAAGTCTTTAATGTGTTGTGTATGCTAGTTCAAAGAGATGTGTTTTTTTAGTCTAGATTTGAACTGACAGAGTGTGTCTGCTTCCCGGACAATGTTAGGAACACTGTTCCAAAGTTTTGGTGCCAAATAGGAAAATGATCTACCGCCAGCAGTCATTCTTAATATTCTAGTATCAACTGGCTGGAATTTTGAGATCACAATAGACAAATTATGAATTATACCATTCTACAATCTGAATTGTAATGCAGCCTGGAATCATAATCACACTATGTTCGTTCATTGGCTGGAGGAGAACTGGCCCCCCATCTGAGCCTGGTTCTCCCAAGGTTTTTTCTCCCTTGCCACTGCCGTCTCTGACTTGATTAGTTTGGGACACATAATATTCAGCAATATTATTGGTTTGACTGTACTAACACTATTTGATTTGACTGTACTAACACTATTTGATAAGAACTGAACTGAGCTGGACGATGAAATCACTGTTTTCTACAGAGCTGCTTTATAGCTGAATTGACAACTAATAATATAACTAACTAATAATAATTTCATTGTATTTGATGATCTTTAAACAGTTATTGAATGGAACTGACTCAACACTGAACTGTCCTCAGCTAAACAGTGACACTATTTTCTTTTTAGAGCTGCTTTACTGCAGAATTGAACTTTGTTTACATCATTTAATCATTATTCTCCTGTTTATCCCTGTAAAGCTGCTTTGAAACAATCTGTATAAAGCGTTATATAAATAAAGGTTACTTGACTTGACTAGAAAATTTAGGGTGGATACTGACTGAACTCATTCTATCCTGGCTGTATTCATAACGGTTAACGCTGATATAAATGTGTACTCTCACTTTATTGAACACAACAAACCCAGCCTGTACTATCAGGCATGAACAATAATAATAATAAGTTTTATTTAATTAATTATTTTTAATTATATAGGGCCTTTCCAGTGCTCAAGGACGCATTACAATGTACATGCAACAAGGAAATGATAACACCAATAGGGTAGACAATGATGACAATAGTAAGTACTGTAACAGTAAAAGAGCATAGACAGGGCTTCATACAACAGAATGGAATCAGGCACAAAAAATACAGAACACAACTTAAGAATGATTACATTCAGAAAATAAGTGAGTTTTGAGTAATTTTTTGAATATATTGTAATCTGGAAATGCAGCTGGCAGGTAAACCAATGAAAAGGGAGTTACAGTAATCAAGACATGATGAGAAAAATGCATGGATGACAGTTTCACAATGCATGGATGACAGACAGTTATGAAGGGACGGAGCTGGGCAATGCAACATAGTTGAAAGAATGCAGATTTGATGATAGAGTTAATATGAGCTTGAAAGGAGAGAAAGGATTTGAAAATAACACCTAGATTTTTAACGGTACTTGGGGGTTTGAAGTGAGTACCAGCAAGGCGAAATCAGTAGGGATATTGCTAGCCAGTGATGGAGTTCCAATAAAAATGATCTCAGTTTTATCCATGTTTAACAAAAGTCAACTCTCTTTTTGGGGAGTTTGCAAAACCATATGAGAGGGTTTGCAATGTGATGGTCTTATATTCGTCATTAGAGCAGCTTTACCAAAAAGACCACGAAAGCTTCACTATTCATTGGTGAACAGCAATCTTTTTTTCTTCTTTTTTTTTTACACATTTTATTAAAAATGCAGGATGTTTTTATTTATTTATTATTATTTGCAATATGATAACTATTTGAAATGTTTGAACATTTCTTTATACGTCTTTCTATTCTGTAGACCATTTTGGCAAATTTGAGTTCAGCTTTGTGCTTTTTAAATATTTTTGCTTTCCTGCCATCTTGTGGTCAATGTGGATAATTAATAAAAAATGGTTCCAAGCACACCAGTTCATCATTAACTGTAACAGAGCTTATATTGTGTAATTCATATCGCATTGATTTAGAAGTCATTACAATCATATTTAACTGAACAACACATTAGTAATTATTACTATTAATGCAAGTGCGTCTGTCACATTTATGGTAGTTGGTTTAAATGTGCCAACAATTGTACAAATAAATGTAATTTATATTATATTACATTAAAGAGGTTACTTTTTTTCTTAATACAATTCTGGTTATTCTATAATTTGTTTTGTCAGATAGACAGTTATGGAGAAATGATATGCATTTTAAAGAGAATAAAAAATAAAACGACAGCGAGAGAACAAAATTTCAGTATTTAATTATTCCATTCTCATGGATGTGTGAATTAAAATGACTAATATTTCTTAGAGACCTCAGTATTTTTCCTGTGTTGACACTGGAAAGTTTTGGCAATCACTCATGCGTCCCTCTGGCCCCACTGTTAAACTGCTGAAGTGTCTGAAGATAGATGCTATTCCTCACCTAAGTGAGTGGAATTTTCACATGAGAGAGGACAACACAGCTTTGACCTACATGGGTGCAGAATCGCATATAAAATCCTGGAAAAAAGGTGCAATGACGTCTGAGTATCCATGAGGTGCAAGCGATCTCAGAAGAAGGATCTAGATCCATTTAAAAGTTCAACACTTAGTTTAATGCTGAAAGTAAGCCATAAAAGGGACAAAATGTCTGTAAAATGTTTTAAATAATATTATTTATGAAGATAGATTTAATTTTTTTTAATTGACACAATTGACTATATTGATGTTATTTAAAAAATGGACATTTAAAAAAGCTTTAACCATCTATGGTATGCATTGTTACATGCATTTTTTTTCTATTTGTTCTATATTTGATATAAAATAGCTCCAGTAACAAAGATAAAAAAAAAAAAATACAATAATGCCATATGTACAGTGGAAAAAAAGGAATTCATGTTTCTTTGATCAATTTACATCAATTGTAACTTGTAAAAACTCTCTATATGGTTCAAATAGCAATGTTCATATCTCAATTTTCTTCAAACTAAGTTTATCTTTAAACCACATTCCCACGGTTTCACAGTAAGCCTATAGTCCCAGATTAAAATTGTTTTAACTGAAAGCAACTTGCAGTGGCATATCTTAAAATCAGGGTTTTTTTCCCCCAAGGCATGTTTATAAAAGCTACTTAAATATCCTAATTGAACTAAGGCCTAATCCTGGCTTAATCTAAACCCTGTTTGTGAAACCAGGTCTTTAACTCACTACATACGCAGCAAGAAAAAAAAATCAAGTTGTTAAATAAATTGACAGAAATGTGTTTAATAAACCAATTTGAAGAGCATTAACATTTTTATCAATGCTGAATTCAAATCCAAAAATATAAACATTAATTATTTTTACAAAAGTTTTTTTTTCTTCACAATTGTGCACATATAGTATCCTTCACAAGAAGACAAAATAAATAAGCATTATGTACAATATGCTTTAAAACAATGACTTGCATATTTAAAACCCCCACATGAATTAGCAGGACTGTAAACATGTTTACAATAAGGGGTTTGGAAAAAAGAAAGATAGATTTCGGTTAGGTCTTAATAAGCCTTTAGTTTTGAATGTAAAGCATACAAATCTCGAAATTAGTTTTGTATGTAATGCATGCAAATAACGCTAACTTGAGTCAATTCCACTGCAAAAAAACAGAGAAACCTGTTGATCTAATTTGTTTGCGTCAAAAGCTATTACATAAAAGCAATGATTGTACAGCTGTACACAGCTTTAATTTTACTCCATTGGGTCAACTTCCTATAAGGAGGATGGTGTTACTTGGGTCCAGGCTGTAGGAAGGCGTACATGGGCTGAACTGTCATATTGTGAGGCCTCGTGCACTTCAGTCACAGCCGTGGAGTCGTATACCTGAGAGCCAGAAGAGGGCGCTGTGACTGGGTGAGCCAGGCTGCTGTAGTGACTGGCAGAGCCGCGGAGAAACTGGGAGCCCAGACTGCTGGCCATACTTCCAGCCTGAGACACTGGGGTCAAAGCTGAGTTCCCTACAGACCACAAGCTGGTGTACTGACTGCAAACAGGATACAAAACAACCAAGAGGAAAACATTATTGGTCAGATTAGCAGTTTTCAAACTGGAAACACTCAGAGGTCTGCAAGGGAGGGCTTTTAAAAAGTGTAAATGTGAAAAGGTTTATATGTTACATTACTCAAATGATGTCTTGAAAGAATTTGGAAAATGTTTGAGATCTCTTATGAAACTCACATGTAAGATCATTGTAAGCAAAAACCTCCAGTTAATCTCACTGCTGTTTGGGAGAAAGGGCTAGAGAAGGGTTAGTTCACCCAAAAATGAAAATTAGCCCATGATTTACTCACCCTCAAGTTATCCTAGGTGTATATGACATTCTTCTTTCAGACGAATACGATCGGAGTTATATTAAAAAAATTCCTGTCTCTTCCAAGCTTTATAATGGCAGTGAATTGCTGTTTCTGTTTTACTTTTAAGTTCATACAAGTGCATCTATCCATCATAAAAGTGCATCAATCCATCATAAAAGTGCTCCACACGGCTCTAGGGGGTTAATAAAGGCCTTCTGAAGTGAAGCAATGCGTTTGTGTAAGAAAAATTTATTAAAACTTTATAAAGTAAAATAACTAGCTTCTGGCCAAACTAACAGACAGATTCGAAAATCAAAATTCTGTCAGTAATTACTCTCCCTCATGTTGTTCCAACCCCGTAAGACTCTCGATCTTCTTCGGAACGCAAATTAAGATATTTTTTATTAAATCTGAGAGCTGGATCACTCCTCCATATGCTTATGTCATGTTGCGCCACGTTATAGACCAGGCAGAACAATCCTTCCAACCACTATAGATAGATTCTCAAATAGCTTACCTGATCTATCTCAGCTGTTCAGTGAACCCAAACAAACAGATGAACTAGAGGAAATGACTAGCAGTTTGAGCACCATTTTCACTAGTACATTAGATATTGTTGCACCAATTAGATTAAAAAAGGCTAAAGAGAAAACTAAAGCACCCTGGTACAACAGTGTTACGCATGATATCAAGAGAGAAACTCGTAACCTAGAGCGTAAATGGAAACAAACTAATTTAGAGGTCTTTAGAATCGCGTGGAAAGACAGTATGTCACGGTATAAAAAGGCTCTAAAAACAGCCAGGGCTGAGCACCTCCGCAAACTAATAGAAAATAACCAAAATAATCCAAGGTTCTTATTTAACACCGTGGCTAGACTAACAAATAAACAGACATCACCAGAGCAAAATATACCGTTACAGTTTAGTAGTAATGATTTTATGAATTATTTCAATGAGAAAATAGAAAGCATTCGAAACACAATTATAAATGTACAATCCTCTATGGTCTCTTATGCTTCAACCTCAATTATGGCCCCTCTAGAACAACTACACCGCTTTACAACGATAGGACAGGAAGAGCTAAATAAACTTATTATTGCATCTAAACCAACAACATGCTCATTAGATCCAATACCCACTAAACTACTGAAAGAAGTGTTACCTGTAGTGGAAGAGCCTCTTCTCAATATTATTAACTCGTCTTTATTCTTAGGTCATGTTCCAAGAATATTCAAGTTGGCAGTAATAAAACCTCTCATTAAGAAACCGCAACTAGATCCAAATAACCTAGCTAATTACAGACCCATTTCAAATCTTCCATTTATGTCCAAAATACTAGAAAAAGTTGTATCCGCTCAACTGTGCTCTTTTTTGCAAGAAAATGATATCTATGAAAAATTCCAGTCAGGATTCAGACCGCATCATAGTACAGAAACTGCGCTAGTTAAAATTACAAATGATCTACTCTTAGCTTCGGATCAAGGCTGTATCTCAATACTTGTCCTACTTGATCTTAGCGCCACGTTCGACACTATAGATCATAAAATACTCTTGGATCGACTACAAAACTACACTGGTGTTCAGGGACAGGCATTAAGCTGGTTTAGATCGTACTTATCTGACCGTTATCATTTTGTCTCTTTACACGGGGGAAAATCAAAGTTAACGTCAGTAGACTACGGAGTACCGCAAGGATCGGTGCTAGGCCCTCTGCTATTCTCAATATATATGCTGCCACTTGGTAATATTATAAGAAAACATGGAATTAATTTCCACTGTTATGCTGACGACACTCAATTATATATTTCATCACGACCAGATGAAAACATTACCTCATCTAAATTGACAGAATGTCTCAAAGATATAAAATGCTGGATGACGCGTAATTTCCTGCTATTAAACTCAGATAAAACGGAGGTATTACTTATTGGTCCAAAAAACTACACACAAAACCTCTTACAATACGACTTTAATATAGAAGGATGTCCTGTTACTTTTTCCACTACATTAAAAGACCTGGGTGTTATACTAGACCGCAACTTGTCTTTCGAAAATCATATTTCATCTGTTACAAGAACAGCCTTTTTCCACCTTAGAAACATTGCTAAATTACGTAACATGCTATCTGTTTCTGATGCAGAAAAGTTAGTTCATGCATTCATGACCTCGAGACTAGATTACTGTAATGCTTTATTAGCTGGTTGTCCTGCATCCTCAATAAACAAGCTACAGTTAGTGCAAAATGCAGCCGCTAGAGTTCTTACTAGATCAAGAAAATATGATCATATAACACCGATTTTATCATCTCTGCACTGGTTACCTATTAAGTTCCGTATCAATTACAAAGTACTACTACTGACCTATAAAGCCCTTAATGGTTTAGCTCCTATGTACTTAACGGACCTTCTTTCGCCCTACAATCCACCGCGTTCTCTAAGATCACTAAATTCAAGGCTTCTGGTCATTCCTAGGATATCGAAGTCCACGAAAGGAGGGAGAGCATTCTCGCATTTAGCTCCAAAACTCTGGAATAGCCTTCCCGATACGGTCCGATGCTCTGACTCGCTGACACAGTTTAAAACTAGACTAAAGACGTGTCTCTTTAGTCAAGCATTCACATAATGCTTACCTTTTAGTCCTCTGCTATGCCATACGGAACCGTTTGCCACTGAAACTGCTTAACGCACCAGTGGGGCTCGACAGCCTTATAGACAAACGGGTTGGTCCGTATGGTTGCGGTTGGGTTGCGGAGAGTTTGGGTTGCGGAGAGTTGTGAGATTATGGTTTTCTAACACCTACTCCCGTGTAATGGAAATCATTATGAACATCAGCTATGCTAATTATTTCCCATCTGCCTTTCTGCTGTTATCTCGGGACGCTTGTCCCGAGAAAAATGGCGTTCGTAGGCTCCAGTTTTGTATCCTGCCTCTCACGGGGATTTCGGATGCCCCAACGCCTGTGAAGAGACGACTCAACTCCTGTGATGAGACGACTCAACGCCTGCGAAGAGACGACTCAACGCCGGCGATATGTTATCCCCTTAATATTACATGATTAACTAAATGTATTTTTTCTAGATACTTCTGATATGCACTTACTGTAAAGCTTCTTTAAAACCCTATGATTGTTAGCCAGAGGAGAACTGGCCCCTGACTAGCCTGGGTTCTCCCAAGGTTTTTTTCTCCATCCAATCTGATGGAGTTTTGGTTCCTTGCCACTGTCGCCTTGCTTTGGCTTGCTTAGTTGGGGATATTTAATATTCAACAATATTATTGAACTGTGTTGTACTACTTTCATGTTATCACTGTGAAGCTGCTTTGATGCAATCTGTATTGTGAAAAGCGCTATATAAATAAATGTGACTTGACTTGACTTATAAGGGATCGAAACTGGCCGGCCCAGAAAAGTTGAAGACATCATTAAAATAGTCCAAGTGACTACAGTGGCTCAATCTTAATCTTAAAGCAACACCAAGTAACCTCTGTGGTTGCCCTACAGGTTGGAAGGGAAATTGCCCATTGCCGCTGTTGTTAATAATTTATCCTACCGCTTCCTACTGTCGCACGCACGCTGGTTGTTCATTCCAAAGCCAGCACCGGCTTTGGAATGAACAATGTTCACAGACAAGGTAGAGTATGTTGCATGATTTCATGAAAGTATGATGTATTGCGACATCAGAAACGGAGAAAAACAAAATAATGACTAATGCTTGACGGAAAGGAAGTCAAATTTGTTGGGGTTGCTTTAAGTTTATCAAGCGACGAGAATACTTTTTGTGCGCAAAAAAACAAACAAAAATAACGACTTTATTCAACTATTCATTTCCTTCTCTGTTGGCCTCGAGATTTCACGTAATGGAACTGCGCAGAGCTTCTGTGTTGTATGTCACACACATCACACACATGACCAGCGTCGGCCAAAAGTGAGTCTACGTGTGACGTACAACACAGAAGCGCTGCGCAGTTTCACTACGTGAAATCTCGAGGCCAACAGAGAAGGAAATGAATAGTTGAATAAAGTCGTTATTTTTGTGGGGGTTTTTTTGCGCACAAAAAGTATTCTCGTCGCTTGATAAACTTAAGATTGAGCCACTGTAGTCACTGTAGACTATTATTTTAACGATATCTTTAACTTTTCTGGGCCGGCAAGTTTCGATCCCTTAAGAAGCCTATGGAGGAGTGATCCAGCTCTCAGATTTAATCAAAAATATCTTAATTCCGAAGATGAGCGAAAGTCTTACGGGGTTGGAACAACATGAGGGTGAGTAATTACTGAGAGGATTTTCATTTGGGGTGAACTAACCCTTTAAGTCTTATGCGAGTAATGCGGCGTACTGCTGATATTTACACTACACCATGATGCACTACGCTACTTCTGACGTTGCAAGTTTCGTAAGTTGCGGAGCAAGTAGACTTTGTATGGCCGTTTGGCTGGAAGCTAGAATTTACTTTGTTAAGAATGTTAACTTAACATGTTAAAAATTAATATTTTTCTTACACAAACGCATGGCTTCACTTCAGAAGGCCTTTATTAACCCCCTAGAGCCAATTGGAGCCCTTTTATGATGGATAGATGCCCTTTTATGATGGATTGATGCACTTTTATGATGGATAGAAGCACTTTTTATGGACTTCAAAACAGAAACAGCAATTCACTGCCATTATAAAGCTTGGAAGAGCCAGGACATTTTTTAATATAACTCCCATTGTATTCGTCTGAAAGAAGAATGTCATATACACCTAGGATGACTTGAGGGTGAGTAAATCATGGGCTAATTTAAATTTTTGGGTGAACTACCCCTTTAAAGAGATCGTGTTTGTAATTTTACTTTCCTATGTGGATGTTTAAGAGCTAAAGAAAGAAACAAGGAAAATGATGTAGTGTGTCGTTAATTACTTCATAAATAAAAACCACTTGCTTGCAATTAAGTAGTAGTGAAAGTGTGTGATTCATTCTCACCTAGAGTTTGAGTTTGGGGGAGAGCCGTGGCCCATTGGGAGCACACCGGAGTGGGAGGACATCTGCAGACTGGACCAGTTATCATGAGACGGCAACATGGAGAGACAGGTTGAGCTTTCAGAGTAACCAGCTGCAATATGAACAACACAGAGGATCTAGTCACATGATCAGTTTCAAACTTGCAAAAGAGATCTCTCTCCTACACCTGGAGGTTATGTGGCTGAGCGTTCAAGCATTCCACCACCAAAGTTCCCCTGTTTATGAGCGTGAACTCAAACACAAAAGCTGCAGGAATGTCAGACACTCTGCGGTGAGTAGAACTTGTTTGAGTGGCTCATTAAAGGAACAGTTCAGGCTAAGAAGGAAATTCTCATTATAACCCTCATTAAACAAGATTAAAGGGATAGTTCCCCCAAAAACGAAAATTATCCCAAAATTCACTAACCCTCAAGCCATCCTAGGTGTGTATATGACATTCTTCTTTCAGCCAAACACGATCGGAGTTATATTAACAAATATCCTGGCTCTTCCAAGCTTTATAATAGGAGTGAATAGTAACTGAGATTTTAACCAAAAAAAGCACATCCATCCACCATAAAAGTAATCCATACGGCTCCAGAGGGTTAATAAAGGCCTTCTGAAGCGACATGATGCGTTATTGTAAGCAAAATATCCATAATTATAACGTTATCAGCTATAATCACTGGCTTCTAGTAACGGCCGAGTCGAGTTCTAGCCGAAGAGTGACCTCTGACCTGACGCATGACGTATTGACGAACTCGGAAGCGCAGAGGATAGAGCGAAACAAAACACCAGTCACGAATAAGAAGTCTAAAATGAGAAGTTTTGAAGAGAAATGTGGGGGAGCTTGCGTTTGTTGCCCAGCCCTGTTTGTTTGAATCGCGAGCGGCGTCTACTCTCACTCGACCCTCTCGTGAACGCGCGAACGGACGTTACTGGAAGCTAGTGATTACAGTTTATAAATTTATAATTATGGATATGTTTCTTACAAAAACGCATCATGTCGCTTCAGAAGGCCTTTTTTAACCCCCTGGAGCCGTATGGAGCACTTTTATGGTGGATGGATGAGCTTTTTGGGACTGCAAAATCTCAGTTACTGTAGAGCCAGGATATTTTTTTTATATAACTCTGATTGTGTTTGGCTTAAAGAAGAAAGTCATATACACCTAGTGTGGCTTGAGGGTGAGTAAATTATGGGATCATTTTCATTTTTGGGTGAACTATCCCTTTAAAGGCCAAACCTTCAGCAGAATTTCCAACATTGTGTTTCCATTCAGTAAAGTAAATAGGGACAGGTGTAAATTGTCTAAAAATTGTAAATTGTGTAAAAGTGAAATCGCAATATAGCTTAGTTCAATTATCAAATTAAAGTGTGCGATTTAATTAAATAAGTACGATATATAGACTGTAGCGCTGCGTGTTTCAGAGTGAAGAGTGTTACCATGTTTACAGTGTTTTCAGCATCTTAGAGCGCCTCAGTTCACAAACTTCATCTCTATATAACAAGTGAGTTTGACATGCATTTTGGGAATGTGGTAGGTTCGCTTTATTTACACATTCACATAATTTCCAACCATTCCAAAAGATTAAATATTTTATCTGGGTACTCCTATCATTACAGATAGCAGTGTCGTATTCCGTATATACCTGAATATACGACGAGGTTTTTGTCCTTAAAGGGATACTCCACTTTTTTTGGAAATAGGCTCATTTTACAACTCCCCCAGAGTTAAACTGTTGAGTTTTACCGTTTTTGAATCCATTCAGCCGATCTCTGGTTCTGGCGGTACCACTTTTAGCATAGCTTAGCATACATCATTGAAGTGGACAAGACCATTAGCATTTCTAAATAAAATTAATGACCAAAGAGTTTCGATATTTTTCCTATTTAAAACTTGACTTGAAAATGTAAAGTTGCGATTTTCTAGGCTGATATGGCTAGGAACTATACTCTCATTCCTGCGTAATAATCAAGAAACTTCACTGCCGTACCATGAGAGCAGCAGGCGTAATGATATGACGCAGCGCCTGAAAATAGGCCACCTTCCGTCAACACAACGGAACTATTTTCAGGCGCTGCGTCATATCATTACGCCTGCTGCTCTCATGGTAAGGCAGTAAAGGTTCTTGATTATTACGCAGGAATGAGAGTATAGTTCCTAGCCATATCAGCATAGAAAATCGCAACTTTACATTTTCCGTCGGTCTTAGTGCACGATGTAACTACAGAAGAGTCAAGTTTTAAATAGGAAAAATATCGAAACTCTTTGGTCATTTTTTTTTTTAGAAATGCTAATGGTCTTGTCCAATCCAATGATGTATGCTAAGCTATGCTAAAAGTGGTACCGCCAGAACCGGAGATCGGCTGAATGGATTCAAAAACGGTAAAACTCAACAGTTTAACTCTGGGGGAGTTGTAAAATGAGCCTATTTCCAAAAAAAGTGGAGTATCCCTTTAAAAATAGGCTGAAAAATGGGGGATCGTCTTATATTCAGGTTCATCTTATATTCGAGTGGAGGAATCGATTGATAGCCTTTCTTTTTCGTCGCTTCCATTATGAGCGCGCATCCCGCGCGCCTTCATTTGAAGGAGGGTGGGGGGGGTCTCTTCTCGCTTCTCTCCGTCCGCTCTGGCATCCTCTGTGAACGGCGCTTTTTCTTGCGCGGCTCGAGATCTATTTTTTCCACAAAAATCTATTTTCCCCAAAAAATAAGTCTTAAATTTAGGGTCGTCTTATATTCGGGTATATACGGTATTCAATGCTGGGGGTAACGCATTACACGTAAGTCACTTTTTTTCAAGCAACTGTAAAGTAATGCAATACTTTTACATTTACAAAATATCTGAGTAACTTTTTTAAATAAGTAATGCAAGTTACTTTGTTTTCCCATGTATATACTGTACTGACACCTCTCTTGTCCCCATGTTGAGAGAAATTTGTGAGTAAGGTGTGGAGGCGTTGTGTGCGTTGTATGAACATGATGGTTATTGTAGTGAATAAAAGCATTGAAATGCAAACTCAGAATACTATGCAAACAATAATTACATGCTAAACTACAAAAACATACTTTATGCATTTATTCTCACTTTATGAAACAATGTCTTTGCTGCTGACCTTTGATGATCCAACTCAACCATATTTGAATATGCTGAAGCATGAATGAGATATGAGACACAATTTAGCCTGTTGTCTATTTCAAAAAGTATGTTTATGTTTTTAGGAAGTATGTTTTGCAGAAGCTGGACAATATGGAAGGGAGGAACTTACTGGGAGAGGCAGTCGGGTGGGCATATGGGCTGGGGTATGGCGTAGACCGGTGACTTCTCAGAGTCGAGTAACGTTCACAGCCATGGGGTGAGGATAGAGACAGCGGGCTGCCAAACTGTGCGTGAGGGTTTGCAGAAGGACAGAGAGACCCTGTGGCTGGCAGAAACCAGCTACTGACTAGACCAACAGGAAAAGCAGAGTCAATGGGAAATTCGTTTTGCACTTAACTGAAATTATTAAAACTGCTGCACAACATAAACTGGACAGGATCAGTCCACATTTAATAAAGAATTGTGAGATAGCTTCAATCCGAATGAATGACATTTATGATTATTGAGATGATTTATAAATTTAATTTTGTTCTTACATTGAGAATAGCCAGAGTGTTGACTTTCACTGATATCCTCTATTATGTCCTTATGATCACTTCTGGGGGGGAAAGGAAGATACCTTTATATATCATACAATTCAAGTCTTCAACAATATTCACATAGAGGGGGATTGGGGATAATTGTTACATTGAACATTTGTCCATGGTGAAAGTTATGAGTTAAAAGACCAATTATATAAATGCTTGTTTTCTCTTATAGTTGGATTTGTAAATTGGTTTAAAACATTTTTAATGGAAATGTATCCTCCACAGTGAAATTCCAATACATTTCCATAATTTGTTATAATTTTTTCAGGCCATATATATATATATATATATACACTGTATACAGTTTACGACAACAGGTAGGTGTCTGTCTACACAAAACATTACTTTCAAACATAAAAAAAATATCAACTGGAGTAAAAAGTGACAACTAGCCCCACTCATGTATTTATAATACACATGTATTACTTTTTATGGTAACACTTTATTAATTTTGCTGGTACCTTTTGAACATTCTGCTGACTATAGCCTAAGTATCTTTGCAACTACATGTCAACGTATTCTAACACAAGGCAGTCTACTAATATTCTACTAACATTCTAATGACAGTTAGTAGACAGGTGTAATGTTACTTATAGACAACAAAATGTGTTAAAAGGACCATCAAAATAAAGTGAACCCCTTATATTTATAATCTAATAAATAGCCATACCTTTCCTTGGCATCCAGGAAAGCTTTGGCGAATGGATTGTATTTAATTTTGAGAGCAGTAACCTTAAGGAGCAAATTGCAGATGTTATCCAATGTCATGCACCATTTAATTGTTCATTTGTTGACATGCTTTATAAAATCATATTGTAGAAAAATAAAACGCGTTACCTCTTCATTCTGGTAGGCAGTAACTGCTATGAATTGTGTCTCGGAGAAAGAATGAGTGGTGATCATTCTCTGTGGACCACCAACGCGCACTATGTGGATACGTGGCTCATATTTGTGTAGCGAGTTCAGCATAATCTATGAAAAAAAATTAGGACATATTTTCAACTTATTATTATTATATTTATCTATAGTATAAGGAATTTACTGGACCTTTAAACGTAATTCGATTGTATGCAGTTCGATGTTAAATAAGCTTATAACAATATGAACTGGTTTCGCATGACAACGTCCACAAACCTGGCCACCACCGTTCAATTTGTTGGTGAGTTTGACTTTACTGAAGGAGACTGAGGTTTTCATCCAGTGCGCACCGAAGTTTGGTGAGTCTGGGTGGATGTAGACGCAGCTCGGGGCTTGTGGCTCGGGTTTGCCTCCCGGTACCCATTCACCGTTCACATACTTCCACCTGTGATTGTCTGCTGCCACAAAATCCAGTAAGACGGAGTACATGGCGTTTGGATCCAGACCGGACACATTCACCTTTAGCACTGGGAACATGCGCCTGATCACAACAGAGACATTTCGACTTAGAGGCATCATCGTATTTGATTTCTCTTTCAAATAAATTAAACAATTAAATTCCACTAAAATTAATATATTTAATGAGAAGTTAAAGAAGAATGAGGATTTTTTTTATATAGACTAGGCTAGGCTAGCCTACTATGGTAATAAGTTGACAAAAAAATAGAAACCTAAAATTTGACGTGACAAAACCTGGATTTTTTATAAATATTATTTAATACGGCAATCAATAATCAACAGTTAAATAATGGTTTAGATAACAATTGCACATTTTGACTTTTTAGAGTGTATTTCTATTTATGATAATGTGAATAATGTTTCTTCTGGCTAAAAAAAAATACCTGCCATTCTTGGTCACTATCATTTCATTCGTCAGTTCTTTGAACTTCTGCCAAAGTTCATTTTCATCCAAACTGACTTTAAGGTCCCTTTCTGTTGGATCTCCTTTCTCGCTGCCAGCTTGAAGTTCATTTTCTACTGCAGTTAATAAATGATCCACCCGATACTGGATGTTCTTTTCCAGACAGTCACTAGTCCCAGATGCCATTCTCCTATCCAATCGGCTCCAACACGATAAATAAATAAATATCCAAACTGCGCGAGCTCTTCAGTCAAAATACGCCCAAGACTAGAAGAGATGCATCCAATTAAATACTACCCAGGTAAAACGCTCTCCATGCCTTGCTCAGGAAAGCTCTGATTGGCTGGTCTCCGCTTTGATGTGTGCGTTCTGACCAGTCATTGGTTCTGAGATCTGGTGTAAAGAAATGCGTAAATATTTACACATACCGGTATATTCACACACGGCACATTTAAAAACGTATCTATTGACGATTTTCTTACAAAAACTTGATTATAAAAATCAATGCAGGTCAAATCATAAAGGGTTACATTGTTGGAAAATGTATTCACAAACTGACTTTTTTAAAAAGACATAGGCTATACCTACGTCTTCAGGCCTACTTAAAAGTTAAAACTGTGGGAATACATTGTTCGTTTTTATTTCAAACATTAAAATGATCATGCCTGTAAGATGATGTAGGCTATGTTATCTGCTGAATGCCACTGTGCGGAAAATGCTAAACAAAAACAAAAAGTATAACTATTTGGCTACGTTTATTTTATCGAGTTGCTAGCAAGATAATTTTTAAAACGTTCAGAAAATTCGATTTGTTAAAGATTAATAAAATAATTATACACCCAATGGCTGTGTAAGTCCATGGCCGTGCTGATTAAACGTTATAGTAGATGTTTATGAGTTTAAAGCCCGTGGGAATCTTTCTCCAGAGGTGTCAAAAACAGAGGAAACGCCATCCGACTCGACGCGTTCCAGGACAATGGGTGTTCATAAAATAGCGTGAAAGCGTCATCTAGGCGACAACACTTCCGGTAAAAATGCTTGAGATTTCATAGGAACAACAAAACCGTTCTGGAATTATTTGTATTTAAAAAGCATCTGAATACCAAATTATGTGTACAAAAGACAGGCTTGAACTTTTAACATTCATCCAGACATGATAAAAACAGTAGTCTATGACATAACAGAAAGTGCGTAAAGCGTTGGCCTAGGCTGTAACATCTAGATTATCATTTTGTTATTTATCAAGTAAATTCATAGTAAATGAAACAATGCAATGAAAATTACAATTACATAATTTGTAGGACACATTTTCCCCATTCTCTTAACAGCATTAAAGTTACAGATCATCACAGTGGTCTATGTATAATTTGTCCACATTTTCACGTCACAGTTTTCCACCTGAAACAAAGTAAAATAGCAGTTTACTTAAATTTTGATTTAATATTGTAGTTGTATTATATAGTTGGTTTGCTTGATTGAATTTCATTATAAAAACAACTTTATACCTAAGTTGTATACTTAACACTTTTAGGTGTCTTTAACTATTATGCTTACATATACATTATTGTGTTCATGTTTTATTGCAAAACAACTTTTCTGCTATTGAGGTGGGATACGGGTACGGTTAGGGACAGGTTTGGTGGTATGGTCAGGTTTATTTGTGGAAGTTATAGATCAACAGTGTAGTTATAGATACAATTAATTATTGTAATTACATACAGGTTATTTTTTTATTAAATAAATACAATGTAAAAACATGTACACAATAAGTGCATTAAATTAAACGATTAAAACACATACAGTACCTCAACAACATGACCAGTACAGATGTCAGATAAGCATAGAGGCACATCTGTATATGATAAATGAGGATCTCCAGCACAACTAGATGGGGATTCCTCTGTGCGTTTCCCAGCTGGCTGGAAACTACGTGCATGAATGAAATATTACAAAGTTTGAAAGTGAAAATGACTGACACATTCCTAAACACTCTTCATTCATGTTCCTGACCTTGGTGAGAAATGTGCATTTGAACGTTCACTTAAGGATGCTGGGTTCTCAGGTTTACTCTGATCAATCTGGTGTACTGTAGGGTCAGACTCTGCAGGGCATCTGGTCTTTCGAATTTGGACATTGTGAGAACTTTCATGCTTCATCTCCTCAAAATAAAAACAGTTTTGATGTTGAGCAATAAGTGAACTAAAAAAGCACATTAGGCAAAGGAATAGGTGCCCCAAAATGAACATTTAGTCATCATTTACACATCTAAAGGCACAATTTTTGAAGTGAACAAAAATGTGAATTGAGTAGAATTGGATTTGATAGAGGGTTGTAGAGGGCGAGATCATTAGTGACTATAAGGGTCCAAACTCTTCGAAAAGGTATACTGTTGAATTTCAGAAGACATGGAATATAGTGCATTAATCTACTTTCATGATACTTTTTATGTTCTTTCTCCATTCTTTTGTTTATCAGAACCCATATTTATCTTAACAAAATTTGTTACATTTGTTAAGATAAATCATCAAAACTATATCAATGGATCAAAACAAAAGCTTGGACATTCTGTCTTAAATCTCCTTTTGGGTTTCACGAAGAAAGAAAACATAATGTGTCCAAATAACAAGATGGTGAGTAAATTTAATTTTGTTTAAACTAGTCCTTTTATAAAAAGTTCACTGATGTGAATTTGTAGTGCTGAGAAAGCTTGTGTTGTGTGACTAACCAATTCATTGATGCTGAAACCATCTGTGCATTGTAAGCTCCATTTTCCATTTTTTGCCATGATTCTGCTCACATAAAAATGTATAATAATATCAAATGTCTATACATTCAAATTAGATGATGAACATGTGTAAATTTCTCACCTCTGGGTGTCAGCCACGTGAGAAAGCGAGAGGTTGTGCATTAATCTCATTTTGTGGGTAATGTCAGAAGTCTTTGACTTGATCAGTGGCTCATGGGTTCTCTGTTATGACGAAGACAGAAAATCCAAACATGTGCACCCAGCTGATAGCCCTATAATTGTATTGATTTCCCCCTGGAGAGGGGTGTCTGCTAAATAAATAAATGTGAATGTAGGTACCCTAAAAAGCAAGTTGGAGCTGACTTTTTCCAGGAAGGTGGACTGCAGAGTGAAAAACTTTGGCACTTTGAGCTCCCGAGTGAAGACCTGTGGAGACAAAATGCACTGCATATACAGTATATGTACTGTGCAAAAGTCTTAGGCACGTTAGTAGTTTCACCCCAGAAAAATGTTATCCATATCTTTTACTGTATCAGTAGAAAAATATAAGTCTCACCATCATCGAGTCTGTCTGTGATTACAAATTGAGACAGACTAAATCCAGAAGAACTGCGGCAACGTCTCCAAGACGCTTGAAGAAACCTGCAAAGCTACAGTACTGTGAAAAGTTAGGCACTTGTGTAAAAATCAGGATGCTTTAGATAATAATGTCATAAATAGATTTTAATCATCAATTAACTTAACTTCTATTAACTAAATCAAATCAATATTTGGTATATTCAAACACAAAACAGCATTTGTCCTCGGTACACTTGCACAAAGTTTTTCAGGAAGCCTTGCAGGTAAGTTTCTTCAAGCATCTTGGAGATGTTACCGCAGTTCTTCTAGATTTAGTGTGTCTCAGTTTCTTCCTGTAATGTTCATTCAACATAAATAGGAACTGTTTTTTTTGTGTATTCCTTCATTGGTGATTATTCATCACTTCCATGGGTTATATGATGTCAGTGGGATGTATCAGTCAGAGGTGACAGCACAAGTGTCATCTCTCTCAGTTGCTGTGCTACTCTGTGCACCTCACAATCTTTCAAGCCACACAGTGTGTCGTCTCACACCCTGAGGTGACAGGGTTTGAGCGAGGGAGCCATCTGGGACAGCTGAACTGTTGATTTAAGTGCTTATTCGCACACGTCACAAAATGAATGATGTTAGGTGGACCTCACGTCTACAGCTTCTACACAACAGCAACAATTGCAGTGGTAAAGCCTTGACTGTTAGTCATGCATATGCAAGCACATTGTAATGTAAGTGGAGAACAGGTGTAACATTTTGTAAAATCCCTGGAAACCAAAGTGAGAGTGACATTAGATCACATTCAACTGTTTACATGCAAGTAATGACTGATTTTACATGCCTACACTTACCTAATTACAAGAAGTCCAAAATTATATATCCCCCATATGGCTTTTTTTTTACCGGGCTTATATATATATATATTTTAATGAATTTATTTCAAATAAATTCTAAATATTTGTTAAAAAAAAGGGCAGATAATGAATTTTTTTAAACCTTTAAATGCTAAAATATATTCCAAAATCTTATTCAAGAGGCAAGAAAGTACATTTCCAATGTTAATATATATATATATATATATATATATATATATATATATTATATGAATATATTTTTATTGAAAATATATAAAAATACCTAATATTAAATTATAATAAAAAAATATCGCAATGTGTTTTTGGCCATTTTTGTATATTAAATATATTTTAAATGTATCTAATATTTATATATATATATATATATATATATATATATACATATATTGTCAAATGGACCAACAATATCCAACTAGATTTTTTTTAATTGTTATTTATCCGGTTTCTAGGATGATCTTGGTGCTTCCTTGGTGCCCAAAGACTCTAAACTCAGTCGTTTTCTGATTGGCTGCTATGTAAAAAATGCTGTTAAAGTAGTTGACTGCAAGACAGTTATTTCCAGAGTCCAGACTGCATGAAGTCTTTATTTCTGATCTTTAGATATATCTCATTTCTGTAGCCGTGGTGCATTGTTTAGCACGTGCAGACTATGGGGAAGCGTCTGTGGAACCCAGTGTCTGAAGCGCGTGTGAGCGCCCGTGGGTATAAAAGGGGACCCTGCATTACACATCATCAACTTTGTTGTCTTTAGTAAGCCGCTTCGTTTGTGTGGATGTGAAGTGTCTGTTTAAAAAAAAAGAGTGAAATGGCAAAAGTTTAGACCATGCGTGTCATCGTCACTCGTGGTCGTTTAGACGAGCGTTTCCTTGCGGGTCATAAACATTCCCCTCTGGTGAGCCTTTCATTTCTCCCGGACATACACACTGAGGTGTTGGGCTAGTGGAGATATCCTTATTCTGCTCGTGTATTTAACTCAGCACGGGTAGAAAAGACACTCCCCTGGGTTGGGATCATCATTGAAGGCTCCTGTTTTGCCTTCTAAGCCATGTCAAACAACATTGTGGCTGGTGGGCGTATGCTGCGAAAGGTCAGGCTGGTGGAGCCCTATCAAGCCGACTTATTAAGAGACCTGGATCAGGGCGAAGGGTTGCCTCCTGAGGCAGTTAAGGAGCTGCGTAAAGCTACAGATCTAGCCTTCCGCACCACTAAGCAGATGGCCCATGCCTATTGCTGCTATCGTGGCGACAGAAAAGCATCTGTGGCTGAACCTGTCGAGCATAAGGGATAAAAACAAAAAATGTATCCTCGATGCTCCGGTCACACCCCATTAGACTCTTCAGAACTGCCATTAAGACAGTAGCGAAGAAGTTCAGAAAGACGAGGACTCAGTCCTCTGCCTTCAGGAAATGTATTCCTTGCTGGGTATAGGCTCTTTCTGGCCCTCCTGACCCTTTGCCAGGAACAAGGGCGCTGTGCCAAGAGGAAGCCGAAATCCGACCAAGAGGGTGTTGGGGCATAACAGATTATAATTGCCGCTACAAATGGTCGTTTGTGGGGTATAGGATTTTATTTTATTTTGTAAAATGTGTGTGTGAGTGGGATGAGCGGTAGAGATTTGTGAGTTGACTAACGGATCACCTAAAAAAAATACAAAAGGTGGCTCTGGTGACTCGTGAAATGAGTCGACCTGTCGCTTTTCTCAGAAAAAAAAAGAAAAGAATATGAGATATAGCTGGCAGATGGGTCTGCTCACTCATAAGAGAGTAATTTGCTTTAAGAGTTTATCCTGCTGGGTGCAGGAGTCTATCTCGAAGCAGATTGGTGATGGCCACAGTGAAATGAGGCTCTCTACTCTCAACCTCTGCTTAGGATGTGCTTAAGGTTGATTTTTGTTTAAAAAAAATGCTAGTTGTGGTGAAATGATGCAACTTTGTTTTGTGTCAATTGCTCTACATCCAGTATTGCTAGAGGTGACATTGCCAAGACAATGTTAACAACCACCAAACCACCTTAAGGAAGAGCTTGACAGATGAGAGTTGAGGTGGACTAAGTTGCAAGAAGCTCCCCACTCTCTCATCTGTTGCCCTCCCCTGTATATCCATCCTGGCGGAAAACATTTGATCATAGCGATGTGGATATGTTTGCATGTGCTCTGTAATTTCGCACTCCAGTGAAGTCACTTCACATTTATTTATATAACACTTTATACAATAGCAAGGAGGTTATGTTTATTATACATGAAAAACTTTAACACCTTTAACTGGAAGTACAACTAAACAACAAATTCTACTATAAAGCAGCTTTTCATTGTGTTTATATTTTTACACCCATCTGATCTTGACGGACTGAACAAAAGAAATTAACCAGAGAAATGGCAATCTGTTTCAAACTCCTGAAATGTACCCAAAACAAACTTTGCTTTGGTCTGATTTTGACGCCACACCAGTTCATTCTTCGATTTGGCTTTAAGTATACTTGGACCTTCAGAGACACAAATTAGAGTCTGACTTGAAATTATTATCAATTATTATTGATTCCAAAACAATGTTTTGCTTTAAATATGAAATACTGATTCTCTAAAAAAATTAAGTATTCAGCTCAAAGGCAGCCATAATAAAACAGACATTTTCTCATGCAAGTGTAAGTGAGAGATGTTTGGATGTCTTCTAAAGGGCTATATTCTCTCACACATGCACACAGTGTCTGTCCATGTGATGGATGTCTAGTACCTTTTTTCCATGTGATTCTGACTGTGTTTTCTTATGTGATGACACCGTAAATGGGCCGCAGGGCTGATTAATACCCCTGACTACTGGTCCTTCCCAACTCTGTTTGCCATCCCCTATCCCTCTTCCAAACCCATGCTCTGTTTGCACACATCCACTATGGCAGGGAGGTGTGAGGAAAAATGAACCTTTCGTGTGTTTCTGCAGGTTCCTCTCACATCCCAGATTTTCTCCTCCTACTCTTCAACCTCCTTACCTCGCCTCTATGCGGTCTGAACTCTGGCAACTACTGGTGTCTTGCAGTCAACTTTAGTCTACCTAAATGCTAGTTTTCACATAGCAGGCAACTAAAAAAAACCTGATATACCCTAGATTTTCAGTAAAAATGTTTTACTGTAAGAACTCCTAGAGCTTTCAGTTAAGCTAGTCCTTAGACCTTCAGGCTGTTTTGACTTTTTGTTTACTTACAATATCCCAAAGAGTTCTAAGGCAATATTCAGGTGACTTGAGAGATATTTTTAACATCTATTAAAAGTATTCTAAGTAAATAAGTCTTCAACAAACTTAAGCTTTATTTTATTTTTTTTACATTTAGAATTTCAGACAAATTTTTTTTTTAGTAACTTTAATATTTTAAAAGTATGGATGATGTGCTGGATTACTTTCTAGACTTCACAGACCAACACTATTAAACATATTGTCAAAAAGGTATACATAAAAAGTGCTGGATCTATTTGCAAGCAGTTTTCTTTAATCAAAATAAACTCAGGATTGCACTTCTTAGGCTCTTTGGAAACAAAACATGATATACAGAACAACCACCAAAATTACAGCGAGATCTATCAAAGACTAGAAACTGAACAAGATAATTAACAGGACTGGTGTACACATGAGGGCAAATCAAATGGGGGGGATGACTGACAGAAGCGGAGCTTGAGAGACCGGGCGACACCAAAAGATCCTGGAGGCCAAGGCGGAGCTGCGGGGACGGGTGGACAAGGTAAAGCCAGGGTGCCAGAGGACTAAGGTGGAGCCGGTGCAACTAAGGACTGAGTTGGAGCTGGATGGAAGGAGGAGCCCAACGGAATCAAAGGGGTGGAAGGACGAGGTACAGCTGAAGGCTCAGAAGTCCATGGCAAAAATGATGACTGGCCAAGTCAGAGCCAGAGGGACGAGGGAGGCTGGTGAAGCCATAAGGATGACGTCCCAGGTGGAGCTGAGGGAGCGAGGAGCCAAGGTGGAGCCGACTGATCGACGGGCTGAGGTGGAGTGACAAGTTTGGAGGGTCGACTAGAGGCTAGAGGGTCGACACACCAGGGAGGAAGGCCAAGGCGGAATCGATCTAATAAGAGGGGCCAGCGAAGGATGAGCCGAAGGGCTGAAGGGAGGCAACGGAGACAGGGAAGAAGAACTGGATGGCACGGGCAGAGGGTTACAAGACTATGGTTGTGACAGGTTGTGACTGTGGCTGTGACAGGACAGGCAGTAATTTCAAAAACTGCCTTCTTGGCAAATACGGGACAGGCAGAGAGGTCAAACAGAGTTCAAAAGTGGCCTCCTTGATCGATAGGGTACAGGCAGAGAGTTCAGGAACAGCTTCCATGGCCAAAATAGGACAGGCAGAAGAGGTGGGAGGCAGAGTAGTAGCATCACAAACCACACTGGCATGGTGCTGTACAGTGCAACTTAACAGACTTGGTACTTGGCGACAAAACAGACATGGTGCTGGGCGACGAAACGGGTGAGGTGCTAGGCGACAAAACAGGCTTAGTGCTCTTCTCTGACCACTGTCAAGTGCTTTGATTTGGCAGCATAGTACGTGAGGGGCTGCAACTTTACTTTCGTTTTGTTCTTTATGTTTATTTTATTGTTAAAGTTGTTTAATGTTCGCTGGTTCCCACCTCCTTCTTCCCTGAACTTGAACTTTGTTAGATTGGTGCTGAAACCAGAGAAGAAGGAGGAACGCCCTGTCAAAGAGCCCTCGCCGCTGTGGGAAATCCGCTGTGCCATCGAGCAGGGCTGAGCAGAGTCTGTCACTATGGATGCTCGAGGGGGTAGGCTGGAGTGATTTACAGGGGAGACGGGAGAGCTTGCTGCCGTCCACCTGGGGAGGGGTGGCTGCCATCCGAGAGGGGACAAAGGAGTCACCAGAGTTTGTCTGAGGCCAGAGCCTACTGCCCTCTGCCATGATGGGGAGGAGCAGGGAACGAGGGATTCGCTGCCAGGTGCCCAAAGCCTGAGGAGGTGCCCATGGTGGTGATGGGGATATGTGGCAAGCAGGGCAGGGCAGAGAGCAACAGAGTGAGGTCGGTGACACAAGTGCTAAGGTGCGACAACTGCATGCCACACCATTATTGAGTCCACTGAGGAGCTCCGGAATGATAAAAGGAGGAGTAACGACATTGAAGGATGAGAGAGGACCAGGCCTGGGACATTCATGTTGGTGTTGTTGTTTTAGTTTGTGGCAGTTAGCCGTGAGGGACTGCCACTTTACTTTTGTTTCGTTGTTTATGTTTATTTTATTCTTAAAGTTATGTTTAACGTTCGCCGGTTCCCACCTCCTCCTTCCCTTAACTTAAAATTTGTTACAGTGAGGTTTACAGCGGTGAATTTAACAGAGGCCAGTTGGTACGAGATGGATGTGTAGGTAAAACTCCCTCTCTTGGCCTCAAGAGGCACACTAGCGCATCCATGCTGGTTATCATGTTTCAATCCCAGCTTGGAGCTTGGATGTAACAAAAGTCCTTGATGTTGCAAATTGATGAATTCAGAATTCAAAGAGATGCTAGAAAATAGACCAATCACAATTACACTGTGCCATTGAATTAATTGCAGAAGTTTAAAACTTTAACCCTCTGGGGTTGATGAACGCATCAGCGCGTTCTGGCACATTATTTATTTTCCTGATAAGAGCGAAAATAACTTAAAATACTCTGTCATTATTGGTCAGATAAGAGTAAGACATCATTCGAAACTGTAAAGTGTCTATTTTTATTTGTGCATGTTCAAAAAGATTTTAAACAAACCCTGCAACCAAGGCTGATTTGAGCAATATCAAATCAGTACTGTTGTGCAAACACTGTTTTTTGAGGTGCTTAAAAAGGTTATCTTATGACATTAGGCTTTTTGTTTCCTATTTGGAACCTGTTTTAAAAAAGAACTAAAATATCTAGAATTCTTCTTTTAATATGAATTCTTCTTTTAAATTTTCAATATAAAAGTATCTAGTTATAAGTGTAGATGATTGTGAGGGTTATGCCTGTTTGTGTGTAATAGAATGACAGAACGCACAACTGCTGCAGGTGTGTTTGCCTCCATGTTCCTGCTTACTGGGATCAGAGACGCTGTGGTTTGACACTTACTTCAGGAAACATGAGCTCAGTTTCGTCTTGTCCCCAGGTCTGTTTGCCCTGCAGTTGGAAAGCATTCACCCCTCCTCCACCCCCTCTTGAGACTGGCATCTGTGAAGAGAGCAGACATTACAAACAGACAACATTTAAATTATAACTCAGATTTCACTTCAACACCACTTTGAGAGATTTTTTTTTCAGTTTCATTAATCATCCTTTTAAATTATTGAGGAGGAACTGACCACAATGCCTGGTTGACATGATTTTGCTTTTCTACTCTCTCTGTGACAGATCTCCACTTCTTTCCCACTTTGCAAGATGGCCAGATACATGAGCTATTTATGCATGCAATCCTTGAAGTGAGCATAGGGTTATATGTTCCTAATTATGTGATACTTCTCAAGAAGATCCTAGTACACAGCCCAGCTCACACCCGATAACACTGCACACCCGGGTGAGGACACACTTTGTCTGCTGGGTGCAAACTGGCCCTGCAGAGTGAATCAGTGCAGGAAAGTGTTTCCCCAAAGCACTGTATAGCAGCTAAAAGACCTTTAACAAGCCTGTACACTAGACACCGACAGGGAGAATGAGAGTAAAATTAATTTGTGAAGGAAAGGAAGATTGTGTTGATGAATGATTTTAGCTATAAGAAGAGTCCACAAAAATTAGATTCAAAATAAATGTTCTGGGTGTGTAAGTGCCGTCGACAAATGTATTGGGAACAATTTGTTCCGTGTATTTCTCCTTTCAACTCCAAGTGATGATGGAGCAATGTTCCTCAGACAAATTTGACTGTCCATCCTGAAAATAAAAAAGTGTGAAATTCAACATAGCAGATAGATGTTGTGACTCAGTATCTCTCATAGAAACCAAACAATCTAAGGTAAATATAAAAAGAAATAGACTCAAATGTATAATTTATAGATCTCAAAGCTGTGATTATTGTGGATGTGAAGTTTGACAAGCTGTGCAGAACTAAGTAACCAGCCTGCCACATAGAACTTAGTAACAGTGACACAGGGGAAAATCCAATTGCTCAGAGGTTGCTATTTCATAGCTCACGAGATGTTACACATTTCTCAGTTAAAATGCTTTAGGGGAAATAAGAATAGAAACAAACAAGACCATTATTGGTGATAAAATCAGTGTGGATTAGCATAGCACAAATAATTAGGTCTTGGAAGAACATGGCGAGAAATGTGTGATTTAATATTTAAATTGTTCATGGAAAACTCTCAATAACAGACTTTTGGTATCTTGCCAAATGGTGAATGAGATTTCACCAAACAAGTTCCTGGAACAAAATCTTTGTTGATAATTAAACAACATTCAAATTAACTAATCACATTTAAGGGACAAGTTTACAGTTTATGTCAAGTTTAGGTTTACAAACAGGATTATGTGCTTCTACATCAGTGTTATTCACCTATCATTTCCCTCTGGTTTTAGGGATATGTTAGGTTTAGGTAGGAATTGGGTTAGAACTACATTTTTGGACAGGAATGTTTTTCCAGGATCAACAACATATGTTGATTCAGGAACATGTCTTACTTGGCAAAATCACGGTAACCCTTTGGAAACCTGAGCGTGGTTTTGGGATGTTGTTGAAATCTATTCCAAAAATCTACAGGAGATACATATAAGGTAATGAGCTAAGGTAATTTCTTCAGGAGAAAAATCTAAATCTTTAAACTCATTGCTCTGTAGGGGAAATCTGAGATGTATCTATATAGAGAAAGACCTTTTCTTTCTTGGAAAGGTTGTTTAAGGTCCAGGAGATCTTTTCCAAACAGTTTAACTCATTCCCTGACCTCCGGCATGATGTGACATCCCAGGCCAAATTGGTCAGTCTCTTTTGTGTGTGAAATGAATTAGACATTCTCCCCTGGGTGATGTTTGTCCATGATGTGCTGACTGAAGGAGATCCTCCTCCACTACTGAGGGTCATCTCACTGCTATGTGAACAATCAATTCTCTTTTCCCATAGAGTTGAGGTTAAAATGGCTTCCAGCAGAATGTGAGTTTGTGTAAGGCCAGCAGTGCAAACAGCATGGGGAGAGAAAAGAGTTGCAGGCCTTTTCAATCCCAGCAATATTTTAAATAGTCTAAATAGAGGCTAATTTCAACGTTTCATAAAATGAACTGAAACCGTTTTTGTAAAAATGAGTAGCTAAGAAATGCAAAGCAAAGAAAGAAGGCAGAAAGGCAAAAGTCAGTGATTTATTGAAACTTACATGTTCCTGTTGTGCTGTGGAGTCATCAGGTGTGATCTGAAGTTTCGGTAGAGATCCAGACTTCTGTTTTAGCAGGTCCTTAAGAGTCATGTCTGGGCTGGAATTACTGCTGTTCTCTGCAAGCATGAAATGTCAATGAAGTTTAAAATGGAATTATAGCAAAAAAAAAAAAAAAAAAAATGCATTCGAGTTGGTAAGTTTGATTTATTTCCTTTTTCAGTACAAGTTTTTCCTATTTCAGTACAAGTACACTACCAGTAACAAGTTTTTGATCGGTAAGATTTTAATGTTTTTAAAAGATGTCTCTTCTGCTCACCGAGGCATTTACTTGATAAAAAAAAAAAAACACAATTTAAAATAACTGTTTTCTATTTATTTTAAAATATAATTTATCCCTGTGATCAAAGCTGAATTTTCAGCATCATTAATCCAGTTTTCAGTGTCACATGATCCTTCAGAAATCATTTTAATATGCAGATTTGATGCTCCAAAAAACATTTATTATTATTATCAATGTTGAAAAAAACAATGTTCAACATTCTCTGATGAATAGAAAGTTCAAGCATTTACTTGAAATATAATCTTTTGTAACATTATAAATGTCTTTACTGTAACTTTTGATCAATTTGATCAACTCTTTCTTTTGATTTCTTTTATTTCTTTCCCCCCCAAAAATAAATAAAAATTCTTACTGTCCCCAAACTTTTGAATGGGAGTGTTTAATGTTAAAAAAGCTTTCTATTTCAGATAAATGCTGTTCTTTTGAACTTTCTATTCATCAAAGAATCCTGAAATAGAAATGTAAATAACTGTCTTCAACATTGATAATAATGAGAAATGTTTTTGAGCATCAAATATTAGACTGATTTCTGAAGAATCTTGTGACACTGACGAGTAATGATGCTGAAAATTCAGCTTTGCTCAGAGGAATAAATTACACTTTACTATATATTCACATAGAAAACAGCTGATTTAAATTGTAATAATATTTCACAATATTACAGTTTTTTGTTCTTGTTGTATAAAATAAATGCAGCCTTGGTGAGCAGAAGAGACTTCTTTTAAAAACATAAAAACTTTTGACAGTAGTGTATATTTTTGTACATTATCTCTCAACAATGTACTATATATATATATATATATATATATATATATATATATATATATATATATATATATATTAGTTATATTACCCATCACAAGGTATTACGGTACCTTGTCTAGAAAAAACATTGTAATACCATTGCCAATGGCCTGTAGTTGCTTCTCTAGTTGACTTGTGCTTCTGTGTTGTTCCACCCAGACCTTGAACACCTCATGCTCCCTGCGGCTCTGAAGATACCCGAGTCGGGTCAGCTGTTTCTGCAGTTCCAGAACCTCATGAAGGCCAGATTAGAGATTAAATTAGATGAGTAATCATGCACATTCATTCTTAAATCCACAGAATATCTCTTAGTTAATATCCATGGAGAGAGAATGCGGAGTAATGCTGGTCTCACCAGGTAGTGGTATGTTTTAGGTAAACACCTCAAGTATGCGTCCTTGTGTGTGAGGGTTGATCTGGTGACCCTCTGAATGGTGACAAACGTCTGTGACAGAAAGAGTAAATTGAGGATGGAAAGAGAATAAACTTTTGAAAAAGGATTCTCTAACTTGATCGCAGACACTGATAACAAATCTGGGAACACCTAGCATTTTTGAAATCTCTTTTGAAACTGAAGAGACACATGAGGTCTTTTTCTCAGGAGAACAATTTGACATTTAAGCTCAATTTGCTCTCCAGAGTGAAAGAGAAGCAATTGAGATTTCATTAGAGATTTTTTCCTATGTGTTGGCATTCCCATTCCGAGGTTCCAGAGAGGACCCCTGTCTTTCAGTAGAGCTGGGAACCCCTGGCATACGAAACAAATGAGAAGTAAACATGCAACCACAGGAAGCCATTAACTGCGACAGGGACCAATTAGGCCCCAGCAGGTGTCCACGGCTCGGCCTGCATCATCATGAAGTCTGGACAAAGTTTTTCGGCCTGAGCTGAGGAAACAACAGGGCAGTTTCATTTGCTCAGCAATTTGTACCAAAGGTTTCCTACTGGCAGCCCATAAAGTCTTTTATAGCTCCCCCTTTGTCCTCCCCTCCAGTGCTGGTCATTAGAGGACACAATTACAGCCCACTGAAGAAGGCTTGCTTTTATAGGAGGAGATTGATAAGCCAAAGACCCCTCCTCCACATCCTTACCCCCCAGTTTCTACCTCTTATTGTCCTCTACCCAGACGGCCAAAATCAAAGTCAATCACAAGTCCACACCAACTACTTCCCCCTTATTACAATGATGGGCTTCCTCAATCCTCTGGACTTCAGTAACACTTCAAAGTGGCACTGGGAGACACGCATCTACTCTTCTACAATGGGTTGCACTACAGCACAACATCAAATGGACATCTAGATCAATTTTTGCTCATGCTGTTTTTTACATGTTTTAGCCTAACTTAACTTCAGTAAAGCCAGAGGAATTTGTGTGTGTGTGGTTATAAAGTAGGTGCTCTATAGTTCAGGGAAATATCTTTGGCTCTAAATGTCCTTTTAGGAGGAATAAAAATACACACAAGAGACAATTAGTAAGTAGACAATTAGTAGACAATTCAGTAGTAAAGACTTATAAAATCTATGTGGACAGTATAACTGACATTTATTTGGTCTTGGGAGAATTTGATGAAAATCATTTTGAGGGTAAGATCTCTAACTTTTGCAGACTTTGGTGTCTTGGCAAAGAAGCACAGTCTGAGACATTGTTGATATTTCTTCTGAACTCTACAGGAGACACTTGTGAGATTAGTAGGGTGCAAAAGTCTCAATTTGATCTCAATTTAATCGCTATCTAGGAAAACTAATTTTCTCTCAGTTGTTTTTCTTTTCTGTGGGAGTTTAGCAAGGTTAGGGTCACAACTTTTCAGTAAGGAAATGAATACCGTATGACTATCCATACAGTTAGTGGGGCAGGCTGTCATGAATATTTCAGCACAGAGACGTCTTCTCCTGCTCTGATGGAGAGACAGGAAGCGGGCAACTTTATTTGAAATGTTAATGGCTGATGTAGATGATGTGCTTGTTCCTCAAACGTATGGAGATGTGTGTACGTGTCAGGTGGGTGTGATTGGCTTTGGCCTGAATGTCTACAAGCTCATTTCAGATGGTAGAGGAAGTTTGAGGCAGACATGTGAGTTTTGTTTACAACAGCACTAGTAACAACATTCACAATGATAAACCCTGTGCAAAGAATGAAGAGAGCTTCGATTATACTACACCTACTTTCCCTTGCAGTGAAAAAACAAAAACAAAACAAAAACCAACATTGGTTCACAAACTAGCTTCTCAACCTCTCCAAATGTGCTTCTCTAAATATAAAGAGATACAACGGAAAACAATGCAACATTTTCTATCCAAGTCTTCTTTTCTCAGCACTGCCTTCTACTGGCGACATTTAGTAACCGCTACTCTTGCTTTGTGCTCTCTATAATGAAAACAATTTAGTAATATTTAATAGTTATTGATTCCAGGAGGGTGTACCTTCTCTTTATGCCCTTCCCCGAGTCTGGAATGATCTGAATCAAGGGGCTTCATCTCTTGCCTTTGTCTTTGAACTTTTTCCCTCAGTAATGTAGCATACTGACATGAAAGCATGTCTCTCAAGTGGTGTATTCTGTAGTATGTCTCTAGATGGCGCTAGAATGTAAGAAAAAGAGAACGAAAGCATCAGCGTGTGACAGAACATAAGAGAACAAGTCATTTATGAAACTGTTGTCAACTCTTTTATCCATACAGAATATTGATTCATATATTTATGTAGAAAAATAAGATAATATAAATAATTAGTTAGTTGCATTGTTTAATTGTTGATTACACTACTGAAAATGATATGGCCTACTGGTATAGCCTACATGAGGTATAGGAGCTCTCAGAATATTTCCAGCTTACAAATTGTAATTACGAGCTATATGATTAGGTGAACGCTTTTGTTGTTGACGTTGAAATCTCATATTTATGGTAATTACGTCACGGCCTGAACGCACCTTATAGGCCTATGCACATTTCTGGCAACCACAGCTACCAGTGTGAGTAATTAAACTGTAAAAGATAATCAAATAAATTCTTCTCTTTTTTACAGGGCAGCAGTGAAGTGTATATTGATACTAAATAAAGCGAGAAAAATAACTAGCACACTGGTCTTTTTCCACACAGGTGAGGTTTCTATATGGACTTCACTTTGTGTTTATGGTAATCCGCAGGAGCAGCTGACAGTGTTTGCACCTGGGCCTTTGTTGGCATGCAGCTACAGTAGTCTTTCAATCCAGGCATTCGGATAAGCCTAATTGGGTTTATTATGTGCAGCTGCAATTTAATGCCAATTTAAGCAGGCTACCTTAAATATTCTGGACTTTGAGAGTGATTTGAAATGATGTTTACTCTACGGTTCCATGAAGCACATTCTGATTGTCATTTGATTAGGAATAGGCCTACTGAAAGTACCTGATCTAGAAGAGCTTTTCGTTTTCTTTCAAGGACTTGATCAGAATCCACAGCATAAGCAGAAGTCATTGCCATCGGCCCTGTTCTGCTGGGGTTTTGCTGTCTCCTCTTCTGACGGTCAGATAGACTGGCTGCCTTTTGAAGAGAGAAATCACACTAGGTTGACAAGACACAACAGCAGCTGTGCTCCTGTCTTCTCTCGTCGTCACAGAGATCACACCAGTGAGTAATTGCATGGGTTTTCCTGAATTGGCCAGTAATCAGTATCAAATGGCTAAGAAACTAAGTATTGCTACTGACCTATAATCTTAATCTCAATTTCTTTATAAAGCACAATTAAAAACAACCACAGTTGACCAATGTGATGTACAAATTTCTAAAGCCAAAAACAATGAATACAAATTAAAAACAACAAGGGACATCACAAGTAATAGGCTACAGAGAAGAGATATGTTTTTAATTTTAATTAAAAAAATGTAATGTTGGTGCAGTTCTAATATGAATCTGTAAACTGTTCCAAAGTTTAGGTGCGGCTATGGAAAAGCTCGGTCACTCCTAGATCTTAACTTTGACTTTGGAACAGTTAACAAACTCTGGTTGGCAGACCTAAGAATGGATGGTGTATACACAACAAGACCGAAAGGTGAAAGGTCAGAGGGGGCGAGGCCATTTAAACATTTAAAAACAAGCAGAAGCACTTTAAAGTCAATTCTAGAGTGGACTGGGTGCCAATGTATAGACATTAAAACAGGAGTAATATGTTCACGTTTGCGAACACCGGTTAAAAGTCTTGCAGCTGCATTTTGGTCCAGTTGTAAGAAGGAAGAATTGTTTATACAGGAAGTTACAATACTCAATTCTAGAAGAAATAAAAGCATGGATCGCTGTTTCAAAGTGCTTAAAAGAAAGAAAACGCTTTACTTTAGCCAGTGCTCTTAGTTGGTGAACACTTGATTTGACCACTAAATTGATTTTGCTTATCAAATTTAAGTGCACTATCAAATAAGACACCCATGTTTTTTTACACACGATTATAAGGCCCTAAATGGTTTAGCTCCGATCTTCTATCGCCCTACAATCCATCACACTCTTTAAGGTCACAAAACACAACTGCAACCTTTGGTTTTACCTAAGTCCACTATAATGGAGGGAGAGGATTTTCCCATTTGGCTCCTAAACTCTGGAATAGCGTTCCTGATATTGTTCGGGGCTCAGACTCAATATCCCAGTTTAAATTTAGATTAAAGACACATCTCTTTAGCCAAGCATTCACATAATGTATCTCATAACCGTGTACTCCAGTTATATCAAATGCACATGACACTTTGCTTAATGTTATGAACAGCAGCTACGCTAGTTATTTTCCATTTGCTTTTCTGTTTTATCTCGGGATGCCCATTCTGATGTCAGTTCCAGTTTGGATCCAGCCTCTTACAAAGACTTCAGATGCCCAACTCCTGCGGAGACTTCAGATAACACACACTCTGAATCAACTTACACCAATGCTAACATTTCTATATAATTTTCTAATCATTGTTCACAACTTGTATTCATTACTTCAATGAGCTTCAATGAACTTCATGTTTCTGCATGCCTTAAATTAATACATTTGTTAGCTCACTGTGCGATTTGTATATGTACATTTCTGAAATGCGTTATTTGGACACAGTCATCTCTGATAACAGATCACTCTAAATTGTAATGTAGACATGCATTTTCTGAAAAGCTGCTTTGAAAATCTGAACAAATTTGAATTGAATTAAACTAAAAATGTATGTTTGTGTGATTTTAAGTTTTTGCTGCAGAACAGAAAAAACCTGTGCTTTCTTAATCTAAAACACCTTAAAAAAGGCTTAATGCTTTTAAAAATGGCAGCAACATCAATATGCTAACATGCCAAATACTGTATTTAAAAAAAAAAATTTAAGCATCTTGGTGTCTTAATATAGAATCATCATTCGTGTGTCCTTTTACTTCACGCGTGGCTCATACAATGTAAATTTAGGTAATGGATGCACTGTAAAAATGACTACGACTGAATATGTTAAATCTAATCAATAAAATTGAGGCAACAGATGACAATCAATATTATTAATTAAATTTAACAAATTAGAATTGAGTAATAATTAACCAAATGAATTACTTAAAAGTTAACCATTTAAAATGAGTAAAATTTACAAATTTTTCTAAACAAAAATATCGGAATAACAGACTGACGTCAAAGATGAATTAAGAAATCTTTTTTTTTTTATTGCCATCATTGAAGACACCTGATGTAAACAAGCAGAATCACTGAAGGAGAAAACCGTAAATTAAGTCACCATTATGGAGATCAGTGTGTGTTTTAGATGGGCTCTTGGCCCTTAACTCATTAACTTTAGATGTTGTTTGGCTGCTGTACGTGAATTATAACAGCCAGATGAACAAATAGAAAAGGTGATCTGATGGTGTTGGTTATGTTTTAACATAATCATTATTTCACAATCATTTGACCTGAATCACTGAACTCATATAGAGCCCAGATTCTAAGTAAGGTTTACTTTATTAATTATAGCAGCACTGACCTTGTACAGCATCATATTTTTAGCATTTTCAATGAAACCAAATGATCAAAACAATAAAAAGAAAACTTCAGAAATCATTTTATGTAGGCACACACAGACATCAAGAATTAGCGTATGAATCTCAGCAATGGTGACAAACAGATAACCTCTGATCATAAGCTCATTATTTATTCATGCAGCAATGCATGATGGGAGCCATGAATGAGTTTTGATTGGTGGCACCCAGAATGCACTGCAACATGCGTTGTTATTATCACCATTGTTGAGATTCACAGGCGGATTGTAGATCTCTGTGTGTCTAAAAATTAAATCAAAACAAAAACAAAAATAGTTTTTTTGTATTTGAGACACGTTTAAAAATAATTCTATGGATTACCTTGTGAAATCTAAAAATATTATACTGTACAAGGACAGTGCTGCTATAATTAATAAAGTAAACCTAAACTGGGTTCTATATGAGTTCAGTGATTCAGGTCAAATGATTGTGAAATAACGATTATGTTAAAACATAACCAACACCATCAGATCACCTTTTCTATTTGTTCATCTGGCTGTTATAATTCACGTACAGCAGCCAAACAACATCTAAAGTTAATGATTTAAGGGCCAAGAGCCCAACTAAAACACACACTGATCTCCATAATGGTGACTTAAAATTTACGGTTTTCTCCTTCAGTGATTCTGCTTGTTAACATCAGGTGTCGTCAATGATGGCAATAAAAAAAAAAGATTTCTTAATTCATCTTTGACGTCAGTCTGTTATTCCGATATTTTTGTTTAGAAAAATGTGTAAATTTTACTCATTTTAAATGGTTAACTTTTAAGTAATTAATTTGGTTAATTATTACTCAATTCTAATTTTTTTAATTTAATTAATAATATTGATTGTCATCTGTTGCCTCAATTTTATTGATTAGATTTAACACATTCAGTTGTAGTCATTTTTACAGTGTGTGACAATGTTGATATGTTTGGTCTTGGAAGAATAGATCTGCTACACTGCTGTTATTGCTGCGGGACTTGCTACTGCCAATAAACTCACATCACGCTGCTTCTATACAAAAAGGCATACATGAATTACCCATAGCAGATCTATACAGGTGGAGCTGGGGAAGCTGGAGGGTTTCTGAAAGCACACTGCACTGTTATAGCAAATGCTGACCAAGTATTTGAAGGTTGAGCACGCGAGATCATTGGCTACTGATACAGCAGGAACCAATCAGCTCTACCCTATAGTGAATGATGTGATTGCAAGCAGACTGAGATAAGGACCTATCAGCCTGTGCCATCTAGAGTTTCACGAGTTCACACTTACATATAATTAGATAGAGTAAAGGATATGCATATTTGGCGTGCTGTACGAGGGCAGGGCTTCGAGCTCAGAATTTGGCCCGAACCCAGAGTGCTCCCCCATCTCAGGTTTGGGATAGGACTAGTTAGTGAAGAGATGGTGTGGTGGAGGGATGCTGGAAAACTGTCATAGAAGAGTTGACTGGATGAGTTCCTCCCATGACGATTAGATTAATTATCTGAACGTGCTTCTCCCGAACTTTAATAAAACATAATTTCAAGTCAAAACTTTGTATTTCACTTATACAGTCAAATACACAGAGAGCCAGTGTACTTTTTGTTAGTCTCTAGCTTCCCAGAAATCCATTTTATAAGGCTGTAATTTGCGATCAACTCAATATGCGACTGTCCAGGACAGATTATTCCCCGCTGCTGGCACTCACTTCTTATGTAATACTGGCCTCTTGTGATGCTGGGCACTTGTTGTTGCACAACTCTTCCTGTGCATCACTGACTAAGGAATGTTCTGGAAATATTGGCTGGTACCACACTGGTAAAGGTTTGACATGTACTACATAGTTTGAATTGTTTCAAAGGTTTCAGAGAATATGCGACTGGTGTCCTGTGAATTTCAGAAACAGGTGGGGGTGGAAGTTTCAACATAATTGTTTACGATAATTAAAAACATTTCCCACCATTTCTTATAAAAGTACTGTATGAGAAACATATGCTAATGAACAGATCTCCCCAGTTATATATATTTGTTTAATGTAAGAGCAGCATCAAATGTCTACACTCATCAAGTATTAAATAAGGCAATAAGAATGACATTATGAAACAAATACCTCTTTTAAGGAAGCTTAAAACACAAAGGGAAGAGCAGACTGTCCTTTTCTTGTACAGGCAGTTCATGGCGTGTCCATCTCTGGAAAGGCCAGGCGGGGTGGCAAACATTCCTTCATTTTACAGGCTTGACCCGTTTAGGAAGTGGGTGCTTTGTGGTCGTTCACAAAGAACATTAGAGGAAGGCGTTATTAATCAGTTTGTTGTCACAGCAATAAGAGGAGGGTGAAGGGGCACATAGTTATGTTGTCTGTTAAATAAGGACAATGTCAATGAATGATGGCTGGAAGTGGGGGTTTTCTCTGTGTATCATCTGTGTCAGCAATCATGAATCAAAGCTAGACAGTTTTACATTATAGGTGGGCAACATGAGGCATATTGTCATGCATGAACAACTGTCACACTGATTCTCACAAGCCTTTAGTCCAGCATACTTGGATATGGCGAAAGTAATAACTTGCGGTTCGATAAATGAGTCGGAATAAGTTGATTCAGTAAAGGGCCGATTAGAAGCAGGGGTGGTGCTAAGGGTGGGCCAACGGGGCTTAAGCCTTGAATGTTTTAGAAAAGCCCCAAATGTTGTTACTTGTCTTGGTCATAGAGCTGAAAAATAAATCAGAAAAATAATAGTAAATACGATCACAGCTGCTGCGATTACCTAATCGTGAAAAGTGCATATGCATTATATTTATATTTTACCTCTTTGCCTCAAAGGTTACTACTTACGATGTGCTTTTGTGGTGGTGTTGCAACAATTTTTAAAAACTCTTTTAAATGCAAGTCTGAGCCTACGGACACCTTTTCCAGTTTTGAAGTCCAGTTATTGAAGGTTAATTTAAATGGTCCTATGCTATGTGCTCTGATTTACAGACCCCCTAAATGCAATAAGGATTTTATTCAACAATTTTCTGATTTTCTCTCTGATCTGGTGACTCGAGCTGATAGACTATTGATTCTTGGGGATTTTAACATTCATCTCTGCTGCCCTTCTAAAACATTGGTCAAAGAATTTGTAACCATTCTAGAATCTTTGAACTTTGCACAATCTGTATGTGGTCCAACTCACAATTTGGGTCACACGCTAGATTTGGTACTGTCTCTCTCGTGTTTTTTTTTTTTCAAATCTGGAGGTTATTGATGCATGTGTGTCTGGCCATTATCCTATTTTGTTTGAATCGGAGTGCTTTCTCCCGTCTTCTAGTTGTCCTCAGCCTTCATGTATCTCTCGAGCTATTCATTCAAACACTGCAAATTTGTTTTCTTCACATTTTTCTTCACATTTTAATTTTCTGAATGAAACAGATACTGAATGCTTGACTGAGATATTTTATAAAGCATCCTCTATATCTATGGACGCTGTTGCTCCGCTTAAGTGTAAAAAGAGGAAGGTTGCTGGTCAGCCGTGGTTGAATGATGTCACCCACGCTTTCAGACAAGAGTGTCGAAAAGCGGAGCGAAAGTGGAAAAAAGATAGGCTACAGGTTTCTTTTGACATTTTAAAATCAAGTCTGTTCAACTATCAAACAGCAGTAAAGGCGGCAAAATCGAATTTCTTTTCTCAATTAATTTCTGATAACGCAAAGCGACCAAAAGTCCTGTTTGATACGATTGACTCCATTCTAAACCCGACTAAGAGTATTTTATCTGAGGCCTCTTTTGAGCTTTGTGAAGATTTTTTAAAACATTTCACTCAAAAAATTGATGATATTAGAAGCTCCATTGTTCCCTCTGAACCATGTCATTTACAACTGCCCTGTCCTATGAGTTGCCTGTCAAACTTTAAACCTGTCTCTCCAACTCAGCTAGCTGATATAATCTCTACTATGAAGTGTTCTGGTTCTACATTAGATATTATCCCGGCTCGTCTTTTTAAGGATGTTTTTTCTACCATTAGTCATATGGTAACTGCTATCATAAACAGCTCTTTAGCCAAAGGTGTTGTTCCAGCTAGTTTTAAACATGCAATTGTGCATCCTATGTTGGAAAAACCTCAACTTGATCCAGAAATGTGCAGTAATTATCGACCGATCTCTAAACTGCCTTTTATCTCTAAGCTTTTAGAGAAAGTCGTTTTTTCACAGCTCCAATTTTATTTGAATTCTTTTAATAATTTGGACATAGTTCATTTGGCTTTAGGTCATTACATAGCACTGAGTCAGCTTTGTTGAGGGTAACGAATGATATCTTGCTTGCTTTAGATTCAGGCTCTTGTGTTGTGCTGGTTTTGTTAGACCTGAGCGCTGCATTTGATACCATCGACCACAACATTCTTCTTGAACGGCTAGAATATATGGTAGGTGTCAAGGGCACTGTATTACAATGGTTTGCTTCCTACCTCGAAAAGGGGACTTTTTCTGTAAATTTAGGAAATTTTTAGGAAAGTTCCTCGTCATCTTCGCCTGTTTTATTTGGTGTGCCCCAGGGATCTATTTTGGGACCTTTATTGTTTTCCCTTTATATGCTCCCCTTGGCCCTCATTTTTCAGAAGTATAACATTTCATATCACTGCTATGCAAATGATTCTCAGCTTTACCTTCCAGTAAGTCTTGACAGCACTGCTTCATTTGATGTGTTATTGGAATGTGAAGATTATATTAAGAGGTGGATGACAAATAATTTTCTGCAGTTAAATGAGGATAAAACAGAGGTTTTAATTCTGGGTTGTCCGGCAGATTCCACTCCTGCTCTGAAAGCCCAGTTAGGTCCTCTCTCAACAAAAGAATGCAAACAAATCAAAAACCTTGGAGTGATCTTTGACTCTTCACTATTTTTCGACAAACAAATTAGTGCTGTTATTAGAGGAAGCTTTTTCCATTTAAGATCAATTGCAAAGTTGAAGAATGTTCTTTCAAGCAAAGATTTAGAAGTTGCAATTCATGCATTTATAACATCACGATTAGACTATTGCAACTCTCTTTATTGTGGTCTTCCTCAATCTACACTATCGCGATTACAAATTGTTCAAAATGCGGCTGCAAGACTTTTGACTGGGTCTAAAAAGAGGGATCAAATTTCTCCTGTTTTGGCATCCCTTCGCTGGCTTCCCATTAAGTTTAGAGTTGATTTTAAGATCCTTATGTTTGTCTATAAGGCGTTGTCTGGCTGTGCACCAAGGTACATTTGTGATCTTATTGTGCGATACTGTCCTGCTAGGGCACTTAGATCGTCAAATCACTTGCTTTTAAATGTGTCACGATGTCACTACAAATTAAAAGGTGATCGGGCTTTTTCTGTCGCTGGGCCTAAGCTTTGGAATGCTCTTCCTTATCATGTGAGGTCTGCTCCTTTATTGGATATTTTTAAATCTACTCTGAAAACACATTTTTATTCTTTAGCTTTTGGAAACTTGTCATTGTTTTTATAGCGTAGTTCTGCTATGCACTATGTACAGCACTTTGGATCAATTTGTATTGTGTTAAATGTGCTTTATAAATAAAGGTTGTTGTTGTTGTTGCTTTTGCAACTTTGAGCATTGTAGCCAATTACAGACATGTCTGTTGAACTCAACAGCCAATCAGAGGTGTTTAAATGAGTCGCTGCGCTGAAGATGTTTAGCGCTCAATGAGTTCTACACATTCGCGATCATTAGTCTGTCATTAGTCAAACTTTAGGTGCAAATAATTCACTGCTATATGATATTTTTAATGCTGCTCCGTTACACCCCATCACGCTCTGCTCTGTTTGATGTTTCAATGACTAAAAGGTCAATGTCAAAATGACTCTGATAGCTAATCAGATAAAAGAAGACGGGGCTTACCCTTAACAGAAGATGCATGTGAATTTCAACACAACGCTTTATACCAACAGTGAAAGAGTACAATATAAGTAGTTAAACATTTAAAGGTAGGGTAGGCAATTTTCGGAGAGGTTAGCAATAGCGAGAAGCGCTAGAACCGCCCCTGATTATGAAAGCCATTCATTCTGGAATCTGACAATAGCCTAGTCGTTGCACTATAAACATGTACATGTTTTGGTGAATGTCTACAAGGTGCGGTGACATCAGCGTGTGAAAAAAGGGTCCAGTGTCAACAGAGTAGAGATGTAAGTAGACCTCACACAGAATTCCCTTTCAAACCAAGCAGCTTTTCAGTTGACCAGCGTGGCGAATTCGCATGACCAATTTGAACATGAGCGAAATCTGCGTGGAGAACTTTTCTGCCGAAATCGCCACCTCGTAAAATAGTTAGGCTTTATTTTATTCTGCGAAAACGGTTTGGTTTTACGGTGCACTTGTATTGCGGTGTCAGTCGTCCAGCAAACATATTTTAAGTCAGTGTTCTATCGGCATCATGGAAGCTTGCTTCCGCCATGATGAAATACAACTTTAAAAGGTAATTGCGACTATTTATCTCACAACTGTGTTGTCTGTATTTTTTTCTGGCAGTTGCAAGTTTAGATATCTCGCAATTCGGACTAGATATAACTTCAAGAAATAAATTCAGAATTGTGATTTATAAAATTAAGAATGGTAAAATATAGCCTACAGTAAACGAGCAATTAATAAAGGTTGTGAGTTCCCACAATTGCCAGTTTTCACAGTTTTTAACTCTTTTTCCCACCAGAATTGAGATATAAACTCGCAACTGAGTTATAAAGTCTGAATTGTGAAATATAAGCTCACAATCTTTTGTATTGTGAGATAAAAAATTGCAAAAACAAACATCCAGAGCATCATCATGAAAAATGCACGCTGGAAAATCTGTAGGCCTGAAGTGAACTTAGTCCAGTAATTGGGTGAGAAGAATTCAGTAATTGCTCCAACAGATTCATAATTATTTTTGATTCACTAAGGTTCATAAGATTCACTCATCCAGAAACAGATTAGGCTACACCACACGCTGGATGTTCTTGATTCATTACAAACCAGCTCATATTAGTTGCTCAGGAATCAGATTACACTTGCTGGAATGTTTTTGCTGTATATTCAGAATATTTTAGTATGACGATCCATACTAATCTGCTAATAGAACCAATCCAAATCATTTCTTTCTGTTGTTTAAAATGTATCTATGTTCTCATCCCTATAGATAGGGCTATAAAAGAACCCTGAAGTATGGTACAAAGAATCTAACAGAATGGGGTAATGAATGTGCAAAGGTTCGTGGAAAGAATAAGGGCTTTTGACTATTGAAAAGGACTTGTGAAGTTGACCTGGGGACTGTGTTGATAGTTGTAACCAGGGTGATCAAATACAGCAGTTGGTCATTTGTACTTTCCCTGTTCTACTATTTTCCGTGGATGGGGATGAGGGCACACAGGAATGGGATTATAAGGTTATAAGTTGATGCTGATTGACACTTTGAACACATGGAGTGACTGAAATGCAGAAATGTGTGGCTTGATTGTGTGTCTAGAAACAATACTCGTTCTTAAGAAAACAAAACCGTTTGACTTTGTTTATTTTTTTGTTAATAAAATAACTGCATTTGGATCCAGCTCTCCCTCGTTTTTTTTAATTCACCAATCATTACAAATGCCAGCATGCTCACGTTGTTGTCTGAATCAATAGCATCTTAATTTTAGTAATAAATGGGTAAATTAATTATTAAAATCTAAGTTAATTTCTTCTTCAATGTATCTTCTGTTCTGTAATTGTCACAGACAAGTAGTGTCCACAGAAGTCTGAACACCATATTCCACAACGTTTTGATACAAGTGGTAACACTTTAGTTTGGGGACCAATTCTCACTACTTGCATATTATTAGCATATTGGCTGTTCATTATTACTTATAAAGCACATATTAATGCCTTATTCTGTATGAACATATTCTACATCCCTTATTCTTACCCCATACATAAACTTAACCACTACAACAATACCTTACTATTTATTAGTAAGCAGTAAATTAGGAGTTTATTGAGGCAGAAGTCATAGTTGATAGTGAATATGTGTTCCCCAAACTAAAGTGTGACCAAGACTTTTTGTTTTGGACATTGGTAGCATTCCAAATATTTACACAACATCGAGTATTTTTAAAAAGTGTGTGTGTATCCAACGCTATCTCACGACCAATTCGTACGAGTGATTAAAAGGTGGCTAATTCGTACTAATTCATTAAACCTCACTTGTACGAATTCGTACGATTTGTCTAAACCCACGTGATGGGTAGGTTTAGGGGCGGGGTCAGGGGTAGGTCATTCGTACGAATACATACGAATTTGGTAACTCGTAAAATATGTACGAATAAGCAAAAATCGCACGAATTTGTACGAGTGAGATCGTATGAATTAGTACGAATTAGCCACCTCATAAAAATCGTACGAATTGCCATAACCTGGGCTATGAATGCCAAAGAAAATATGCTATTTAGTATTTCCAACTGTTGGTCTCTAAAGTAAATATTGATAAATATTTAATTAATTTTCTGTCCACTCATAACAACTTAATAGTATATGGAAAAGGAGGGAACTTTTGCTTTGTCTGGTTCATTTGTGTTTTTATGCATGCTATTGTATTGGGTACTATTTAACACATACCTTTTCTGGACACCGTGCTGACTGGTAAGAGTCCAGGATAGGAGGAAGAGAGCTGACATGATGAACATCTTCAGTTTTCATGGTCATAATCAGACCAGTGAGCTATTAAAATGTAAATAGGTCTATGTTAACATGGACAAAATACTTAAGTATCAGAGAAATTAAATATTTGATGTGCTGTAAGTTTTTTTGTAGGAAAATGTACACTTAAATGAGTAGAAATTAATTTGTAAAAAAAAAACAACCAAATATTCAAATTTGGCTCTCAGTTGATATGAAGTCAAGATGCATTATAATTATAAAATGAATATTAGAATAATTTTGCATGGTCAACTACCTAAATTCATTATTTTGATGCCAACAAGGAATCAGATTACTTGCATTTCTGAATTACAGCAGCAGTGGGATTCCCATAATTTAGTTACTATCACATAGAAAACATTAACTTTAAATCTAGAAATAATTTAAAAAAAAACTTACCAGTTTAGCAATAAAAATCTGCTCTCTGAAGCCTTTGATTTTAGGCCTACTAACAATCAACTAGAAGTTTTCTAAGCGACTTAAATACAGTTTGAAGAATCACCCCACAAACATAACAGCTTTTCTAACAAACAAAGTCTGTAATGGTTATATATTTGATATAACCTAGCAATTTTCTGAATGACTAAGTATTTTTCTCTGCACCATCAAGATCGTCTCCACAGTAAGAGCTGAAAGCGAAGTGTGGAGATTTTCAGGTCTGATCTGTGTTTAAGGGGTCGTTGCCATAGTGCAAGCTTACACAACCTCAGTCCCATTGATACCTTAAAGCCCATTCACTTCACTTTGTTCATTGTAGCCCTGTTGTTCTCAAGTTTGATCCAATTATTAAAGTAATATTTGTAAGAAAACCCCTTGTAAGTCTGTAGCGAAAGACCTAATCAACTTTCCCAAAAGCAGCAGTGCTTTCCACACCTTATATATATATATATATATATATATATACATACATACATACATACATACATACACTGTTCACATTTGATCATTCAAATAGGCTAATAAAAAAACATGTCTTTTTGATTTTATTATCAGAACCCTTAAAAATGACTTGGAACAACACAGCATATAAACACCACATTGCAAAATAAATACTGTACACGGCTGGTTCGTCGATCAAACAGTCCTTCAGTTCATATTACAAACATACTTTTTTAACAAGTGTCGGATATTAAGTGTCTATTCTAAGTCTCTCAGACAGTGTCATCTTCGACAGCTATTGTTTTCTGGCACAAAGGAAGGGCCGTGGCCTCTGGATGCATTTCACGGGTCGTCAATCGCTTCAATACTTCCACAGTTTGAAACAAACATCTGTCGTTCAGCCCATCAAAGTGAAAACAATAGCAATGTGCAAAAAATACTACTGTTTCCCAGTCATCGTGTAAAGGTAACCTGCAAAAAATTCTCTGAGTGATCAGCAATAGCCTACATCTCAATGCAGAAAACATTCAGACATTCCCGTCAGTCCATTAAAAAAGCTGAGTTTGTGTATAGGACGCGTTCTATCGTTCATTGTTGCGTTATGTGCACTGCGTCATATGGACGTTTTTGCGCAAACACGTTTAAATGGAGTGTCGAGTTGAAAAAAAAAAAATTCAACTATTAAAAAGGCTTGGGCTATGCATTCTGTTCCATTCCAATAATTTAGTAGAGCGTTTATGAACCTGACTACGTGTCCTGCGTGAATGGTAACTTTCACATAACGCATTCGTGCATTACATCTCCTCTATTTTCATTTTTGGTCTATGTAAACAATGCGACGCATTTTTTTTTTTCGTGCCAAGTTTTAAGTTGCCCAGGCCCAGTCACGTTAAAAATATTCCATTGTTGCGCGCCCTATTTGTGCGCCTTCCTTCGTTCCGTTTGTGTTGTTTTACACGTCAAAGGGTCACGAGACTTGCGTTTTAAGGCGGCGTGTCCAATTAATAATAGTTCAACTTATATTTCATTGCGCTCTGTCCCGCTGTTTTTCAACGCAAGAACGCGTCCTGTGTGAATGACCCTCAGACAACATTATTTCTAAAAGCAAATTAGGTGACTTTTGAGTTTGACACATAACTCGTGGACTGAAGTCTTCACAGTGGACCTTTCTTTTGTGGAATTTTGAGGTCATCAACTTTTAAGATGAGGCAAAGATGACAGTTTATCAACTTTCCCAAAAGCAGCAGCGCTTTCCACACCTTTGAGCCACTCTTTACATTTCCTCATGACAGTCTCGTCCACGTCTCCATCCTCCTCCTCATACTCAACATCATCGTATTTGTACTGATCATTGAGGAGAGAGATCTTCACAATGGTGCTTATGTCATTGGAAGCGTCCAGTTTGGCAACAGGTCCGGAGCTCTTATTATTAGAGCTGCCCTGGGCTCTCTTGGATGGGAAAACGCGCCGGTGTCTCAAGTCCGCGGAAGCGCAGCACTTCTGTTGCTTGGCCATCATTTGCTTTTCCAGATTGCGCTTTTGGATGACCAGGATGGCTTCAGGGGTCAGGCTGAGGGAGAAGTGGATCTCTTGCTCGCCGCCTTCTTTTGCTATAGAGGTCCTGGAGGCGTATTTATGGCTGGACTCTCCAGAACTGGACCGTGGGACGCTTTCGCATGAGGTAGCCAAGGGTTTGGGGACGCTCAACCATGAATGTTTGCTGTCCGTCTCGGGATCTGGAGGGACTCTGCTCGGCTTACTTCGTCCAAGCTTTAAATTGGCCGACGGCCACGATGTGGATATTTTCTCTTTCTCCGATTCCTTGTCGTCTCCTGTCCTTTGACTGTACGTGGGTTGAGGAGGTGCGACATTGTCCCTGCTCTTCTTTCTCCTGAACAGCTCCTTTCTTGGCGATGATATCCGTGAGTGCAGGTTTATCGGCGGAAAAGGCATTTTGAATGCTATCGATGCGCAAAATAATGAAGAAATCTGTGCGTGAATGATGGGAGAAATACGTCCATTCGCCTCGGTCCACCGGATCTTTGGATATTAGACGCAGTAGTCCACTGCACTCCACATCTCGCTTAGACTGACAAGGGGCGGGGCATCCGCGGGATTTATAATGTCAGGCGGAATAAGGGGCGTGGTCACAACAGAAAGGTTAAAACAACAAAGCCATGCGTATGCAAGTGCCTGTATGAATGTATCTTATAAAGAAGGTTTATTGCATTATACAATACAAAACAATACAGCCAAGTTCACACAAGTGTCCTAGCTTTGAAAACACATTCATCACATTAATGAACATGTCACCTTAAAGGGATAGTTCACCCAAAAAATGAAAAATTTGTTATCATTTGCTCACCCTTAAGTTGTTCCAAATCTGCTTTCTTCCTTCTGTTGAGCACAAAAGAAGATATATTAAAGAATGCTGGCAACAAACAGTTGACAGTGGCCTTTGACCTCCATAGTAGAAAAAAACAAAAAAACACTATGGAAGTCAATGATCAACTGTTTGATTGTCATTTTTTCAAAGTGAATTATCCCTTTAAGACACCTGTAGTCTAATTTTTAACAGTATTTGTTTAATTAAAACCCAACAAACTTCTTTTTAACAAGATTTTAGTGTAAAAAACACTCACTTGCTAACCAATTTTACAACTTTGATGCAATGACAACGTAATGTAACAACTGATAAAATAATCAATATAACCTTGATTTTTGCTTCTTTTTTAAAGAAAATTATCAAAAAAAAAATGTTTTGGTAGTCAGCAACAAATGCTGCCGATTGAATTGAATCTTGAATATGTCTTAAAAGTGTCCAAATGGTTTCTTTTTAATAGAACAACAGATTTGAAACAGTAATGTGTTGGAATGCAGCTAGCAGAGCTTCACACGCAGATCCAGCCAACGGTACTTTTTTTTTTTTTTTTTTTTTACTGATTGTCAATATTTTCTCCTTGGTGACCTTGGCGTAGCACAGAGGAGGTTAAAGACAAGCAGCCTCCATCGGTATTGATCCGTCGCCCTCCTTTCCAGCAATTGGTAATTTCACAGTGACATCTGTTCTGTCACCCAGCCACTGCGAAGTGTTTCAGCCACAGTGAAATGAGGAACAAAATCAATAGGCTTATACTTACTGTCAAGAAGCACAAAGACAGATGTTTATTTTCACAAACAACGTCCATAGATTGCTGACAGAATGAAATCATAGAGATTACAGTGAAGAAAAAAAAACCTTTTATGCTAATGATAACTTTAAAATGATCCAAAGTGAAAACCGAGGGAGGATTCTTTGCCTTTAATTAAACACTGTTATGCGACTGATGCTTCAAAGCAGTCAAACCAAAAATTAATCATTCTTTTTTTTTTTTTACTAGAAGGTGCAGAACACTATCGTTCATTTATGTAAGTGAGGATACACAAAATAAAGTAAACTGTGACATATTATACCCAAAAATTCTTCATACAGTGGACTACCAGTAAAATGTATAAATATTTGGGACCAAAAATTAACCAGACACTTTGACCTGACCATAGTTTAAGTGTTTTTTTTCTTTAATTGCTAATGCGACCCTTTTACACCACAGACTGAACAAAATGAAGCATTGCTTGCTAATTGGTTGACCTAAATTGGTAGTCTAATTGTGTACTTAAATTTAACAGCTATTCAACCTAATTCATTTGTGAGAGTCTAACAGAAGAATGGCCAAAACAGTGACATTTCAACTGATTTGATAACTCTTGAGTTCTTGTCATATTATTACCATTTTCTAAACTATAGCGAATAAACTGCGATAATGTGAGAAATGTTCAAGGTGTCCGAATACATTTTGATTTGACTGTAGCTTTGTTTGAAGAGCATCTGTGATATAGAACGAAAAACAACCTTCATTTATTCCATTTCCGTACACTATCAGATGAACAGCCGACATATTCTCACTGAATATGAAAGTGTTCTGGCTGAATGTGTTTTGGAGTGTAAAGCATCTTTCTCAGCCATAAGCTGGAGGGTCCACCAACAGCTGTACCCGGTATCTCACCACAGTAATGAACCGATCAGCACGTGATCAGCATTGTGCATAGAAGAGTGCTGTGGAGGAGGGATGCTCAAGAAAACAGAGCGCTCCCACAGTTGTCATGGAAACCGCATCCGTCTCCTTGCTTGTGCGGTCTAAAAACAGACCAGCCACTCTAGGTTATTAGGTCATGTTAAGAACATGTGATGCCTGGAGGTACTGAACAAACCTGTATCTGAGCATGCAAGAGACAATCATAAGGGTTTATTGCACAAAAAGCTATTGTTTTGTAGATTAAGCACACAAAAAGAAAGCGAGGCATCTCCTGGAATCCCATCAGCTCATCTCCTGAGATCCAGTGTGGGGAGACAGCTGTCTCTGTTGCCCTGGGCTCAGACAACCATCATTATTCTGAACACATCAGTCAGAAGATTATAACATATGACACATTAACTCCCTGTTCAGCAGGCGAAACGATTCCAAAACATCCAACGAACAAAGCATGAGTATTGTATTTATTTATTTGGTGTGAATGTTGCATCATAAGAATAGGGTTTTTCTCTTGTTATTATATTTGGTAGAAAGGTATTGTTCTGTACAAAAGTGAGCAGTAGTAGATTTCATTCATAAACATCACACGTAATAAAGCACTTCACTCCGTTTCAACTGGCAGTATATCATGTAATCATCCGCCACACACAAAATAAAAACAACAAAAGCTTTAGAAAAAAAAGTAAGGCTTGTAAGAAATGCAAATATTACATATTCACTCTTAACATCACACAATATAAAAAAAAAATGATTAAGACAAAACATGAACGTTTTTTAAGGTCTTGGAGAAGTTCTGAAATGAAAGAGAAAAACACTCTTGCAAGGCAGGACCTGTCGTCAGAAGGAATACTGGACACTTCAGCTCAAACAGGAGGTGAAACACTTCATGACAGCATCCCTGTGATAATGAAAAGACATTTGTTTATGGCTGACGGCTCAATGGAGTATTATACTGGGTGGGGGCTCACAGCAAAATCCACAGAAACAGATGGATAATGAAAATACTATGATGAAAATCATACTTAATCCTAAATAAACCGATAGCTTGCTGTTAATGTGGTTTATTACCTCAACATTCAATTTAATTCTTTGTTCTAAAAAAAAGCTTGTTTTTTTTCCTTTGTTGTGACTGGGTGGAGCTCTTGCATATTTGATTATGTTTTGGTGGGAATACATTGCATGAAAAGAAGCAGATCAACCTCATTTTCCAGGTACGGAGTACGGTTTATAAATAATGATGATTGTAATGCACTTTTCAGGGTATTCATTTTCCTAAAGATCATTTTATTAGACTAGTTTTGTCTAGCAACAAAAAAAAGCTTAAATGTTTCATTCAGAGAGTATTTTTATGTCTGATATGTTCATTCTCTGATATTTTTATGTCTCAGATTTAAACTTCTATTACAAGGAGTTGGTAGATTCAGATAATTTCAAACCTCCTAAAGGCTGGCCCACACTAAACGATTTTAAGGCCCAGATTGACTAAACAGGGAAAATTAGCATGAGAGCGCAATTCCAAAAAAAGCGCAGATGGGAGTGGAAAGTTCTTTGCGTGATCTACTTCGACGTGACGACACGTAAATGAAAGAACACAGACGCAGCAGCCGTTTCATTTCCAATAATGACGGACGGAAAATTAGCGTCTGGTTTAAAACATGCTTTTTTCGGAGTTAAATAATGGCGCAAATCCTTGTAAATTGACTAGCGCAAACCTTAGTAAATCAACTTGCATGATTCAATTACTCTCCTCTCATATATTTTGCAAATATAACCCTGGCCACGCCTTTTTAGTGCAAATGTTTCCACTGTGTGTCTTTAAACCTTACAGTAGTTTTTTTAACGGCTAAAGAGGGTTTGTGCTGGCGTAAGCTGTTAGTAAATCTGGTCCTTAAAATCTTATCAGATTTTCAAAATGTTGATTTTGTTCTTAAAGTGTGGAGTGCCACGATGTGACCCGTCTGGGAAATCTTGCAAAATCTTTCGCGGTCAAATGTGACAGTAGAATAAACAAACATGGCAGACGACAGGCAAGAATAAATGGCGCTAACAGTGTTTGGACTGCTATTTACAGAAAATTTGCGGGGAAAAAAAGCGGTTTGGATGAAGTTGTGTTATTTTTCCGTCAGCTCGTTTTCTGACTGGGAAATCGTTTCGTTCCACATGACAATCTACATAGTGTGGTTGCCTTAAGCCGGGCTCAGTACAGGAGTTTCAGGCCGATTAATGCCCGAAAACAATGCGTCCAGGGCATTGATCGGTTCCGTCGTTTGACACAGATTATCTGTTAATGTGAGGCGTTTACAGATCAAATCTTAAACCTCTCGATCTGCTTGTGGACACATGGGGCCGCCCCGAAAATATCAAACATGTCTGATATATAGTATTTTATATTTGGGATGATTACAACTATGATTGCAATGAGACGGAAGTGATGGAACTTTTAAAAAGGCGACAGCGAAACAACAAGCAGCTGTACGGGTCCGGCGGACAACAGAGGAGGAACGGCTGGTGGAAATGTGGAAACAACACGACTGCCTCTATAATGTCTCCTCGTATAATATCAACAGCAAGTTACCTGACACAGAATCCATTTTGTTAACATCCGCTTCCCCCGTGAGGTGCTAAATCTGGCATGATAATCTCAAGAATATCTTGTAGTGTATGATGAGCCACGATTTTCAAATCTTGAAGTGTGAAAAGAAAATCTGTGAAGATTCTCCTTATGTGCGCGATGCAAACAGATTTCACAATCTCTTAAGATTTAAAAACTCCTGTAGTCTGAGCCCGGCTTTAAATGAATCGACTGGAATATTGCTTTGTGTCATCACTCAAATAAATATTGTGAATCACACTCAGCATTAATTTACTGAAAAACCTGATTATAAAATAAAAATAAAAATCACGACTTGACAATTTTTAATGATATTTTTGCTGCATTTTATTTTTAGAGTCATTACAATAGTGGCTGTTTCTTTGAAAATGCTGGTTCTCTGTGATTAAGGAAAAGGAGCGATTCAATAATAAATATTGAGATGCTGCAAAAATTAGGATGTATAATATTTGTATCTATATCGCCCAGCCCTGATATGGAGCTAAAAGATGAGGTAACCATCACGGTCTCCAAGGCAACAGCAGAACAAGGTCACGGTGCCTTCCTTGCCTCAGCCTCCACCCTTTTCCCTCTCTCCTCCGCCTCTGTCACCCTCTCCAAATGTGTTGCTATGCAGACTTTGTCATGCTCAAAATTCACAGGAAGTGGAGGAGGTGTGAAAGCAGTCAAGGTTAAAAGGAAGAGTATAGAATCAGAGAGAGAATGAAATAAGGACAGAAAAAGAAGGGAGACTGAGGAACGTTGGCATTACACGCACCCACGCGGCGATCGGGAGAGCGTTTGGTGTTTAGCCTTAAAAGCACTGCACATACAGCACATAAATAAATGATGATTAACTCCCCCTGTTTTCTGATGAAATATCGGCGCAACGGATGCCCCGGCTTTCCAGCACAGCGGGTGGATTTCCATAAAAAAAAAAAAAATTAAAAAAAAAACCTGAATAAGCCATAACTTATGGGGGGGGGGGGGGGGGGGGGGGGGCATTATGGGCTAAAACAACAGCAGAGACATTAAGGGATTATTATTAGCGTATTATTTCCAAAAATACAAACGTGTTATGTTTTTACTTGACACACAAGGAGATAACCGACGAGGAGTGGTAGATATTAGGGCTGGATCTCTTTTATTTATTTTTTTTGCAGATTCTGAAATTGGTTGTTTGTCATGCGTTTTAATGCATTATACTTTCAAATACTTGTATAATACATTATACATAAGGGCTTCAAGTAAAGCCTAATGTTCAGCCTAATGTTTTCAATATCACAATATTTATGAAACAGCTCAGAAAAAGAGTTGTTTTTCCCAGTCAGCGGGACCATCATTTAACCCAAAACAGGGTTTTTATCGTTAAACTATAACTATAAAGCATTTTCCTTACTTGATAAAATAAACATTAACTGAAATAAAATAAAAACAACAGTTATTTTATTTAAGCTATAAGTACTAAAATAGCTTAAATGAAACTAAAACTGAACCTATATATAGACAAACTAATAAAAATATGATTTGTTTTACCTAAAATTAAAATTAAACAACTATTATTGTATCCGAAATACTAAAATAATATTCAATGGTCAATATTCAGTAATTATATATATATATATATATATATATATATATATATTTACAGTATATATATATATATATATATAACAACAACATTTATCTCTTCAGGTCATTTATTTTTTTACTAAAACATTAAATTTATAAAAAAAAGTGTCACGCAGAGCATTTTTGAGGGATGCACTGTAAATCATATAATTATAGTTTTGAATTGATTGAAATGGACTGTCTGATTCAAGGAAATGAATGAATCAAACCTACCTAATTTGTACTGTATATATATATTTTTTTTTGAAGAATGTTGGGATCCAAACTTCATTGACTTTCATTGTATGGAATAAAGACGAAAGAAAGTCATACAGGTTTGAAACAACATGAGGGAACGTTTAAATCACTAATAAACCATCTTAACACTCGTATTCGAGACAAAAAAAAACAACCAAACTAACCTAATGACATGGTCTCTAGGAATCTTATTGGCTCAAAAAGTGCATTAAAATATTAGATTGTGGATATGCATCATGCTCATGGAAAAACATGTGCACAGCCCAATGTTCAAAACAGAGATCAGTGGGATAAACAGCTCATGACGTGGAGCCTGCTCATACTAATCCAGTAAAAACAATGAGGAGAGCCCTCTTAACCCACAGTTTTAAGCCACTCAAAAACAGCATCACTGAGCTTGTTGAAGGGTGCGGCTGTTTCTAGGAAAACAATCAACAATGAAACAATGGTGAGAGGGGCTTCTAAAGATGAACCGGCTTCTGATAAATGGAAAGATGAGTCAAGGGTTTGGTCTTAAAATGAAACGAAAGCAGCAGGTGGAATACAGAGGAATTGTTTCAGAGGTTCTTGAAGCAGGAGGTGTCAGGGTGTGTGTGTGTGTGTGTGTGTGTGTGTGCGTGCGCGTGTGGGGGGTGTCCTGGCTGTCAGAATCCATCAGAAACATGCACGAGCACCTCTGGCTGGAGAGAAGGGGGGTTGCCGGGTTCAGCAAGGGATGCAAAACGTTTTACCGATTCTTTTGTATTTGGAGATCCAATAATGCTCAAGCTTCCAGCGAATGAGGCGACCGCCGGCCCTAGAATGTATTATGTGTGTCGTAAGTTGTTTATGTTGCCTTCTTGTTTATGATAGTTAGTTTAGAGTGTTATCATAAGCTAGATTGCATTTTGTTATTTTCATTTCTTTTGCACCTCCCCTTTAAATCTTCTGGATTCCTTTTTTTTAAGGGATGCACCATATTGGATTTTGGCCGATATTCGATATGCCGATATTTTCAAACTAATTTTGCCCGATGCCGATAACGATATATTTGTATTTCTTTTAAGTGCAAAAAAAGCTTATTACAGCTTCTATTAAAGTTCTCAGTCAAGAGCAGTGAGTGATTTCCTCTTTGTGTTTTGTTGTTTTATTAACATTAAAGGGATAGTTCTCCTAAAAATTTTAATTGTCATAATTTACTCTCTCAAGTTGTTTTAAACCCAAATAAATTTCTTTCTTCTGTTGAAAATAAAAGTTATCTGGAAGAATGTGGCTAACCAAACAGTTGCTGTACTCCAGTGACTTCCATAGTAGCACAAGAAAGAAATGAATACAGGTTTGGAACAACATTAGAGTGAGTAAATAATGACAGAATTTTTATTTCTGGGTGCAGTATCTCTTTAAGGACAAGCGGCAGCATAGTATAGATACTGTCTCTTTAAGCGCTGCACGCGACGCGTTAATATACACGCATTTGACAAGCAGATTTTCTCTGTTTGCCTTCACTTTAGACAGAACCAACTTTGTTTATGTAAACCTTGTGTGTATTTGACAGTATTAGCGCAATAAGAATCAAAAGATAACTTAGTCCAGTATGCAGGCGCTGTGACAGGCTTTTAGTTCCTGTGAGCGTCGGGTGTACGCGCTCAGAAAAGCGCATGTTAGAACAGCGCATCAGCACGTGAATGACATGTTTAACTAGCAAGACTTTGACGAACATGCAAATAATGAACTTTTGTGAATTGCAGTGTCCCGTGAGTGTAACTCTACCTCTGCGTTTACATGTGATGTGAATGTACGTCGCGTTGTACAGTATGTTGAGATGAAGGCGCCAGAATTGAACTGATAGAATGCACGATACTATGATTTTTCTTCAAAAGCAGATCGTGGAGACATTTTAATCTTCCACGATCAAAAACCTGCTGGCGCGCTCCGTCCACAGTCGTCACGTGTGCATAGGAAACACGCCACCCTATCGGCAAGGCTCATCGGCAGTCATATTCATATCTGCCGATGCCGATAATGGTCATTTTAAGCTTTTATCGTCCGATACCGATGTTGTCCCGATATCATCGTGCATCCCTACTTTTTTTGTCATCCAGTCCCTAAAATGATTTTAATATCTGTAAACAGAGTTTGATTCCAAAATAAAGATTCTTGTTGTAATTTACACACTCTCAGTGTAACACACAAAGAGAAATTGTGTATAATGTTCATGCTGTTCTTTTCCATTGAACAAAAGCTTACAGTGTGTGCTACTGTATATTTCAAGCCTTCGAAAACAATATGCTAGCTTTTTGATGAACAGACCAAAACTCATTATGCACTGATACATTTCCTCTCCACTGAAGTTGGACTACTTGTCTTTAACGGTCCATTTATGGTGCTTTTTTTCTGTCCTTTTTGAAGTTTGAAACCCTATTTGCTTCAATGTATGGAAAAGAGCAGCTCAAACATTCTTCCAAGATATAGCACACTTCCAGAAGGTGAGAGCCTACATTCTTTAATCAGTCTCAGTAAGTTGCCACAAAAAAAGCCTCAAACAAAGAAACAGAAGCAAAACGACTTTAAGGTATTAGATAAAGAACTTTATCAGGCTCAAGATGAAAAACAAGCAGCCATTTGCATGGCACTAGGAGAGCAATATGCTCCAGTAGGGGATTAGAGCCATATGGTGAAGGCCAACAGCCGAAAGGCCATGAGTAAATAACAACATGTTTTCATTCAGGGAATTCAGCTCCCCATGTACACAACCCAATCCCACCCAACAAACATGAACTGAGAGAGAGAGGGTGTCACAGTCTGACATGCTGCCATTTAAAGACAAACTTCTGACTTCCACTGAAGTTAACTGGGATTTAAACTGGCATTTGAGCTAATCTAGTTTAGCTGACTAAAACGGTTAAGTATTGCACATCAGTAAAGCCTAGGCTATATCACGTTTAACTAGACACTTCTGTGCAACTTTTTTACTAGTAGACTGTAGCACACATTGCAAACATAGCTCATCCAATCAGATTTCAGTGTTGGACATATCTATTCTATAAAATAATAAAACAATCAGTTCATTTTATTAAAGATTTTAGATCAAATGTAGGCAAAATTATATGAAATTGGAAGTAAATATGAAACATTAATCAGGTATTTACTTACCGTGCAAATGGAATGTAGGAGATACTGTACCTAAAAAAACACAAAAATGCACAGTGTTAATACCTAATGTCCCATTGACAGCTTAGAATAGATTCATAAACAAAATGATCTGAAAATAAGAGTAAATCCATAAGTACGTCAGTTGCAGCTTGCTTTTAAAGTAATGAAATGATGTAACAGTAGATGTGCTTACATTGAGCTCATTAAAGTGTTTTTAAAAGAAGACACTTATGCTCACAAATGCTGCATTTATTTGACCAAAAATAAAGCAAAAACATTATTATTGTGAAATATTATCACAATTAAAAATACATTTTCTATTTGATTTAGCAGCTGGACCAATCAGACACACAATTAATTCTTTATATTTAATAAATAATCCAACAGATCAATAACCCAACAACAAAACTAAGTGCCAATATCCTCCTGAACACAAAGGGCCCTATTTTAACGATCTGAAACGCAAGTGTCAAAGCGCAAAGCGCAAGTAACTTTGTGGGCGGATCCCGGCGCTGTTGCTATTTTCCCGGCGGGATAAATGCCTCTTGCGCCTGGCGCAAATCTAAAAGGGGTTGGTCTGAAGTAGCTTCATTATTCATAGGTGTGGTTTGGGCGTAACGTGAAATAAACCAATCAGAGCGTCATCTCACATTCCCTTTAAGAGCAGGCGCGCTTGTTCTAAAGCGGATTCCTATTATAACGGCGGATTTGCCAGGCGCGCGCCAGGAGCGGTTCACAGCCGAGGAGAGCAACGTTCTCGTCAGGGCCGTAAAACACAGAGAAGTGACATTGGGGATGTAGAAACCCACCCAAATTAACTTCTGTTAAACAGGCGTATGATAATTTGGGTAAATGTGTAAGCTACATGTATGCTTTTATAATAAATTGTCTATCTATCTATCTATCTATCTATCTATCTATCTATCTATCTATCTATCTATCTATCGTAATAATGTATGATTTGCAAAAATGAAAACTGCTGCTTAGATGAGAGAATTAAAGTGTATGCGCGTTGTGCACACGCTACATTGATTATGGCCAAGCATGCGCCCTTAAAATAGCATAATGAACAACGCGCAACGCGCCACTGACTTTAGACTAGGTTTTTTCTGGTCAGTGGCGCAATTGTTTTATAGAACAGCAAAATAGCATGAGGGAAAGTTTGCGCCGGACCACGCCTCCTCTTTGCGCTGAACCGCCCCGGGGAGCGCAAGTGTATTTCTTAGTTAACCGACGTGTGTCTGTGGAGGGAAAAGTCCGCTTTGCGCGGGTGCAAAATAGGAATGATACATGCGTCAGTGTACAAAGTCATTTGCGCCGAGTGCAAGATAGGGCCCTAAATGTTTCTCTTATTTTTGATCTCCCCCATACCAATATAAGGCCCACAATCAATCAGTTTAAAAATCAAATACAAAACCTGTCCTAATTGAAAGAAACATAACATAGCATAATGAGAGATTTATAAGCATTTTTTTTTGTAGGCTGGTCATTTTTGACCACTAACACAACAAGTGTGACTTTGTCCCATTTTGATAAAAAAAAGCATTTAAAAACAAACTTCCTGTTTAAACATTAAAGCACACTAGTATGATAAATTGTACAGAATATCTTTAAAATTTTATTAAATTTTTTTTTTTAAATAAAAAAAATGTAGGTGCATGAGCTCAGATAAAGGTTGGGGTTGTGTAAAATGAACAGGCTCATTGATTGAAAATGTATTTTGCTACATCAAGTTAATTTTATTAACTGATCCAAATATTTATAATGAATTATAACGAGTTATAAATATTTGGATCATTTATATATGGAAAATTATAAACTATATTAATTAAAAAGTATATTACATATGGAAATTATAACGAATAATAATTATTCTATTTTCATTGAGCTAATTTGCTACATTGAATATATTTTGAAAAGGAATTTATTCTTGTAAAGGGAAAGCTGAATTCTCAGCATCATTAATCCAGACTTCAGTTGTCACATGATCCATCAGAACTCATTCTAATATGCTGATTTCAAGCTCAAAAAACCTTTCTTCGTATTATTATTATCAATGTTAAGAACATTTGTGCTGCTTATTATTTAAATGAAAATGTGATGCATGTTTCAGGATTCTTTGATGAAGAGTTTAAAAGAAAAGCATTTATTATTAATTTCTTTAAAAAAACGCATGCACGCGTGAATGCATTTTTAGACTGTATAATATTAAAATACAAAAGGACACCGTATACAGTCTGTTGTGTGCTTAGCCTAATGTTTCAACCGATTATTAAAAAAATGATTAGGGATGTGTTACACATAACTGACTTCAAATGAAATGCTAATGTGCTGACAGCTTCTCAGACATGTCTAGCATTAAGGAATCTTTCTTTCCTATTTCTCAGTATCATACATATGTGGTTCAAGAGGTTGCCAGAGTGATCGCTGTCAGAGGAAGGCTGTCACAGTGTGAAAGAAGAGAATGTCCTGACAGTGAAACTGACGGCAATTACATGGCTAATAAAACCTGGCCTATTGACGTGTGCAAAACTGGACACACACACAACCCCCCCTCCCCCCCAACACAAACACAGTGTTGTCCCTCTCTATTCATCGGTCTATCTATCAAACCAAACCAGTAGCCTATTTCTGTGTAATATATAATAATATATAAGCTTCAATGTCCCAGTCTTTTTGAAACTTATCTTAAACTTTCATGCAAAGCTTTGTCGAATCAACATTTAGTTTGTTTTGAAGAACTTTTCTAGATCAAACTGAGAGAAACCCTGTGTGTGATGCATATAAAGTTAGACATTTGGGTTTACTGCACTGAGCCCCGTCCACCTGCTTCTGCACCTGTGCACTGCTCGAGGCCAAGTGAAGGGGTCAAGACACGCTTAGAGGATCAGATTATTTCTGCTTCCCAGTTCCACTTAGCTGCTTTAGTGGCATGGGAATACTGCCCATCTGCCCATCTCTACCTTATATTCTGGGCAGCGAATAGCCTTTAAGAGGTTTTCAAGTGTGAACAAACTTAAAGGTGTCAAAGGTGAGTGGGTTGTGATGTCACTACATTGACATGCCTCATGAATATTAATTAGCTTGTGCTGCACGCAATCAGGAATTTTGCGTATGAGGGTGAAAGATTTACACACGCAGATTTCACAACAGGTTCAATTTGGTCACACGTATATGCCACGTTGCCCAACAGAAAGCTGCTTGGTTTAAAAGTAGCTTGTGTGCGAATTGTGTTTCATACATCGCTACACTATTGACAACAGACTTTTTTGTTACTGTTACCTTAGCATACACCACAAATAATTATCAAATGCTTGCATTCCTTAGGTTGTTTCTTGGAAAATGTGTGTTCATAAAGACTAAAGTAAAAACATTTTGTCATCACACCAACAATCTACCTACATAATCACTCGTCTCATTTGTCACATCACTCACCCTGATCATGGGTTTATTTTTGTCCCATTTTCTCACCTTGCCAAGAACTCAACCCCCCGCCTCTAAATCTGCTGCCAGACATTGATGACAAACGGCACACATGGTTTAATGAAGAGGTAATTAGCCTACACTAGTTGAGATGTCCAGGCAGAAAGGTTCCAGAGAAGAGCTGAACAAGCTGCCAATTTGTTTGAGGTGCCCATATGCACAGCGCTAACAAAAGTGCTCAGCTCAGGTCTTAAGCTAGAGAGATTTAGGATTTTTGCCTGGTAGTTTTCCAGATTCCAGGCACATTCATGACACATGTAACACACAGTCACACAAATATCATGAGATCACATGAACAATGAAACTTTATCTTGAGATGAAAGGTTAACAGGCTGGGCTTGTGCATGTACATGAGGAAGTACTGTATGACAATTCAGATGCCAATCAGACTCAAATGTGTGTTTTTTTCTCCTACCTTTAATCTGCAGAATCAATAATAATTAAAACTATTATATTAAAATTGATTATATCATAGGCTTACTTCCGAAAGAGTGTAAATGCTTTAAAAATGGTTTTCTGTTTGTAAGATCCATTTGACATGTCAATGTCTTCAACAAAGTGTTTTGGGGTGGGAATGGGATCTCTAATTATTGAAGAAATTACTACTTTTAACAATGAATATCGATCAATCAAACAGTTGATCGTAGCCATTGACCGTCAACTCTCTGGTAATTAACATTCTTCAAAATATCTTCTTTTTAGTCAAAAAAATTAAGAAATAAACTCATACATGCAGGTTTGGAAAAACATAAGGGAGAGTAAATGATGAAAGAATTTTAATTTTTGCGTGAACCAACTCTTTAATGCTATATCACATTAAAAACTCGATGTTTATTTTATTTGGTTACTTTTAAAGGCCAATTCACACTGCACCGACAGACGGAGACCAGTAGCAACAAACTTTGTCAAGTTTTGTTGGATCAGTGTTGTCCCTGTTGGCATTGGTCACCGCTTGTTTTTGCCGATTTAACATGTTGAGTCATGGAATATTTGAGAAGTGATGTACTGTAATCTGATGATTGTCCACATTGGTGCAGTGTGAATTGGACTTTAAGGTTTTATCAAGACACATTGCAAGTCAGTTCCACTGATAGCACAAAAAAAAAAAAAAAAAAGTGAAGAAAAAACTAATCTGAAATCTCTGACAAAAATAAAAAAGAGAGAGAGAAATAAAAGAGTTTATGGTATTTGTTTCAAACAATAATTATTTTATTATTTGAAACAAGCTTTTTTTAAAGGATGGTTGACAAATGTCTATCACCTACCATGTCATGGCCAAGAATTGCAAAATGCAGAAAAGGATCGCCAGACCCTTTTTGTGCCACTGCAGGGAGAAAAAAATGAGTAATGTACATTTTCTCAAGTGAATAGTACACTAATTATCAGCAATAAACCTCTTTTGTATGAAGCTTACCCAAAACACTGCGCATAATGTCAACACAAGGCATAGCTGGGGGAAGAGCAAACACAAGGTAAGAGACTGTGATCAAATACCCATGAGGCATAGCAAAAATCATTTTAATAGATATATACTTGCATTACATGTGGAAACAATGACCTATTAAAGTGCACCTATTATGCAAAATTCACTTTTACATGGCGTTTGAACATAAATGTGTGTGTACAAATGTGTGTGTACACAACCACCCTATAATGATAAAAAATCCACCCAGTGCTTTTTTTAAATCCCCATAAATCATAAGCACTGTCTCAGAGCAAGCCGTTCTCAGATTCGGGGCAATGTGACGCACTTTTGCACAAGCCACGCCCACGACTGTTGACTGACACTGCAGCTTTAGCATAGACCCGCCCTGAGTGAGCTTGTACACAGTCCGCCAGTGTTTCAACGCCGGAGCAGCTGTAGACAAGAATGTTTTCTAAGCTTTTGAGGTGTTTTGTTGTTGGATGTAAGAAGAATGAACATAGCAGTCTTCATTTACTCTCGTTGCGACTCGGCTTACAGTCTCCGTTGCGATAGGCCAGACGTTACTGATCACAGCAGAAATGAAAGTGCGCATTTTGTGACAGCTCAATGAGTCGTTTTACAGATTTTTACAGAAGCACACACAGAAAAGGTGTGTATATATTTGTTTACTGTTAGTTGTAACAAGTGTTTTGTGTAATTCGCTGTGTATGTTGATGATAATGAAAGGAAGAGAGAGAGAGTTTATGGATAAGACTTTAATGCGCACTTCTTAAACTATGTTTATTCAGCTCTTACTGTGACTCTCTGGAGTTAAACTAACGCTTCAGCTTTTGTGTGATGTACAATAATCTTCATTAAACTCATCAGTATATTTTTGACCATCATTCGGACGTGGTCCACTATAACAGGCTTGTACTAATAGTGGATAAAAGCAAGATGAAAAATAAGTTATAACCGTAATAAAACTATTTTGAGCTAAACCTTCACATACTGGGGGGACATCAGAGACTTATTTTACATCTTGTGAAAAGGGGCATACATAGGTGCCCTTTAAACAGCTGATGATGTGTAAACAATATAGGAATAACCCAGATAATAGTATATTTGTGAAAGGAGTCAAATATCCATTATTCTCTTCATAGGTCGTGGTAATTCAGAGTAATTAAATAGCTAGTAAGGCACTTCATATTTTAAATCTATAATGAGAATTACAATAATGATAAAAAACATTTTAAGAAGGTCTAAGACTCCACACAGTGCCAATCATACTTTTCAGCACAGAAAAATGCAACAATCATTTTATAGTCTGGTTACAACAGCTATATATCGTGCTGTGCTTGAGTGAGTGACTGAGTGTGAACAGATTCAGACCAAATCAGATTATAACGGAAAGTGATTTTCTACAGCAGTCCTTTGAATCTCTTAATGCCTCGTAGTCCCCTTAAGACCATCCAGATTTGTGACTGTAAAAGGCTGAAGCATTCCTTTAGCACTGCTAACCTGCGTGTGCATATCTGTAACGTCCCAAGCAAGCCGTTTCCTGTGTGTATAAGCTGGTGTCATATCTCTCGTCTCATATTTATATGCCTGACACAATCAATTATACAGTTTAACACTCATTAGATCAAAATATTTAATCACCCTTTTTTAAAAAGGTTTCATTTGAAAAGTGTGCTTGTGCGATTTAAACCCGTTTAAACTTGGTTTGACACTTTGTTATCTAATACAATGACAAGGTAAAAAGAACATAAGGAGAATATCTAATAAGGATGAGTCAACTCTTCAGCTATGAGGTTAAATTTGCCTTTCTAAAATGGCTTTTCTCATTATCTCTCCAGTGCTGACGCAGTTTGGTGTGTGCCAGAGGCTCTTTCTTACCAGCATCATAATGGTGGCTATAATCCTGGTGGGCTCAAACATACGCTTCAGCTGTTTAAGTGGACCCATCAGAAAACAGGTGCTGTGGAAAAACAGTGACACAGAATGAGTTCAATTCGCAAGAGGACACGTGTTTCCATCACTCACAGTAACACTAAAAGTGCCTTAATAACTTACAAAAGCAAAATCATTTGTTGACTTTCTTGATATTTATACATTTCCTCCAAAACGACATAAAGGTGTCATTTTAACATCACTTTGACCAAACAATTTCTATAGCCAACCAGAGTGACAACGTTTAATTTAATTTTTGTTCTACTTTTCTCACTGGACTCACTGGATAAACGTGTCTGTAGCGGCATTTCTGCAAACTGATAATACGTTGAGTCCAGCACGTTACAATACTTTCAAAGTTAACTTTTAACTGCGCTAAAAAAACAGATGAACATGAATCCGATAAAATGTTTTAATACGTTGGTTGTTGTACGTATAACGGCAGTTCTGAATTGAAATGTCTGGTGAGTGGCGCTAAAAGGTTAATGCTCTTTCACGTTTGAAAATAAAGTCCCAACTACACACTAAACCCTACACATACCCAATAGTTTTAATAAAAGCAAATGTAGCATAAAAACACATATTGACAAAAAATGTACTTTACAACTCGAAGACATTTTCGACGCTGTTAAAACATGTCAAGGATGCATAATCTAATGTCTAGGCAAATTTAAGACACATTAGAATCATTGTGATATTAATGTTGCTTATTTTTATACCACAAGCAAAATCAACACAAATATATAATATTACCCAGACCTTGGTTTTTAACCATTACAAATATTTAATCTCCTGACCTTAGAAAAGCAAAATCTTATTGCTATTCATTTGAGTGACAGGAAGACACCAACTGCACAAATTAGCATAATTCCTAAATCCATACAGCCCTTTTATTAATTTATGGTGCGAGACATCAGCAAAATCAGTTAGCATTGCAATGACGCAGAAGGGGGTGCAGACTCACTGAGAGTAGATGGACTGTGCTCAGGTCTCAGGGGGCTGAACCCATCTACCCTGCATTACTCAAGCAACCTTAACCAGGACACTCATTAGATCACAGAAACACTAATGCATGAGCCAGCCATGATGTCATCCTCTCTCCTATGAGAACACGCATCTAGGGCAGCCATAATCTGACATTTTCTAACTGTCTTGCTTCTCCTTTAATCTACAGTATGAGTTACTTCAAGCTAAAAGCAAACAATGAAGACTCAAATGATAAATGATAAAACATGCCCAGGTAATATTTCACAAGTAATGACAAACTTCAGTTCAGATCAACAGGTCTTTTCGATGTAAATGCAGAGCTGTAAATAAATATCATGATCTGAATCATCTTTTCAGTCTGGGTCACAGCCTTTAATGAAGTTTCTGCTAATGTCATCCCTGTAGGTTTCCAAACCGCTACCATGACCAGAACCAATGTTGTGAGTATTTAAAGCAGGTAACCCAGACAGCATGACCTGTCACACTAAAGACTTCACCTCTGTCAGGACAAATCTCTCAATAAAGACAGAGTCTAGTTACTAATCAAACTAGACTGGATTTTTACTTAAGTGGCCGAATGGCTCAGTTTAATCATTTCTTACAGAGTTAAGGCCTTCAAAGTAAAAAAAAGCAATCTTCAGATATGCGGAGGTGCGGTATGGGAGAATGCCAGGGGAATTCTTCTGGGTCATTTTTACATCTCACTGCCCTGGTTACTAACTGGGTCTCTTCCTTCTTCCTACATCATTATTGGAAATAGCTGACCGCAAGAGTACATTGATACACCAATGTCATGCTTTTCTGGAATTTTAACTACATTATACACCCAGAACATTCCAGTATTTCACCCTAAACTCAAAAGCAAAAAAAAAAAAAAAAGAAAGAAATTAAATTTACACAAACTTTTTTTTTCTTCAAAATTAACAATTTAAATAATGAGTCAATACATCAATTCTTCTTCCAACACACGTTTCTGCTTTACTCTGATACACTATGGTAAGCCTAATATAAGCGCTAATATTTTAGACTGCGCGGGATGGTTTTCATGGGAAATTGCGTACTTGTCATTCGCCAGTACGTGACTTATCATATATGTAAATAGAGAAAAGTTGATCCGGCTACTTTGACGTGTATGGTGTGGGAGTGGCAGGCTATTAAAAAAAAAAAAAAAAAAAAAAAAAGAATCAGTATTTTAACGTTTCTGTTCATGTGTTCCTTCTGTAACATTATAGTTCCGAAAACAGTTTGATTAGAAAACAAATACCGGCAAAAAACGGTAAACACACCACCCTGGATATAACCTGCCATGGTAACATATTGTTGTAGAGCTGTGTTGGAATTTATTTTTAAGGAAGTACCGTGTCTAAAGCTACAGTAATACTGCTAAATGAGTAAAGCTACAGTAACATCTACAGCTAGTCAGCTTGAGATCCTTTCCTTCTAAACTAGATATATCTCTTAAGCCTAGTAGTGAATGTTTTATGAGTAGTAGGATAATCTCTCTCTTTTTTTATGAGAAAGAGCCATATTCATCCGCAGTCAAGTAGAGCCGAAGCATAACCAAAACAATGTTCTTCTGCAAAATGCATGCAGTTGTTTTTTTAACCGCTAGAGGGCCAAAAGCTACATAGTGTACCTTCAATTATATTATTATATATTTGATTTTGTATTCATGATGGCCATGGTATGAGCAGCAGGATACATCTGGCCTTGACGTCTTCATGCAAGAAGACCTAGTTTCTTTCTCAATGCGTTATATCTTTCCTGTAAGTAATAAAAGTTGGTGACACCTGTACTAAACACTAAAAAATTAAACATCAGCTGTGTTATGATGAGGCATGTTGGGTATGGTGTGTGTGTCTCTCTCTCTCACTCCTGCACGCCCTAATTGAACGTGTCGGTAACGTGCCCCGTGGTTGGCCAAGATGGAACTGCGCGTCTTTTAAAAAAAGGAAGAGACGTGGATCTGGCAGTGAGAGAGGAATGTTGTTCATTGCGCTGTCGTTGAGACTGTTGTTGAGTTGGAAATAGAACTAATTCCATGTAGTGACTTTTATAAATACTGTGTTATTTATTTTCCTCTTACGTTATTTCCCCTGGTTTGTTGTTCTTTTCTCATTTATTTTGTAAAGTTTTCTGTAAATGGTTTTCTTTTAACACTCAACGTGGCTGAGTGTTATTATAATTATTGTAAATGTCACTGCGCGTCAGCACGGAAGACGTAGGGGTTGGGGTGCCACTTTTTCTTTGTTGTGAACATATGTTTCCTCTCGTTTTGACTAGTAAGGGAGTCCGTTTAGTTTCTGTAATTTTGTTTAAAGGTTTTTCTTTGTTAGGATAATAAGTTCTCTTTAAAAATAGGTAGACTCAAGTTTGTTCGTTATTTTGGCTTCGACCCAACCCTGAAATTTATTTGCGTCCTTTTGATGTCTTGGGGTGATCGTATTAATTTGAACAACATGTTTCAAAATAGTAAAAAGAAAGAAACAAGAAGTCCTGTTGTAAAGACTTTATTTATGTTATTGTCCTGGACCCTAGACCTGGGACGTAACAGCTGATAAAAAAAAAAGACCATGCAGAGAAAATTCAACCTTTCCACTTAAAATATTGCACTAATTCCAGACACTGTTCAGCCTGCTGGTGATTTCAGAGAACCAGACAGACCTGTTTCAGTCTTTGGGAATAGAACATCTTGCCACATGGCAACTTAACAACATTGTAAGAGGAGCCCCACTGAAAGCCCCACTGAAAAGACAATGCATGTCAATGGGAGCCAAAGAACATTTTTGAAGGGAAGTTACAAGTGTCTGACAAAAAAAAGTGTTATTGTCATCTTTTTAGCCGATGGATTGACAAAGCATTCAGCAATCGCTAACAGATCATGCATAATTCAATTTTCACAAAAAGGATAGAACATAGAGCCTAAAAAGGTTTTTTTTGTTGTTGCACCAAATGGTCTGTGAAAGAAGGTGCTTTCAGGAAAATAACAAATGAGCTGTTACTTTCAAAATGATTTTGGTAACACTTTACAACAAGGTTCCATTAGTTAATGTTAGTTAATGCATTGAGATAATGCATACACTGCAACAATAAAGCAATCAAGCAATTTATAGATGTGCTATATAGTATGTATGCCCTACAAAAGTATACTGCATGTATGCTATACTATCCAATTTTATATAAAGAGCTGTGCGATAAGTAACAGTTACATTTTGCAGTGAAAAATAAAATAAAAATCAGGCAGTTAAGACTTGCTATAAGGTAGATATCGCTTTACACGAGTATACTTTATGCATACGGAGAAAAGGGTAACAGGACTGCAGATTTAACCAGAATTAAGCGGTCACTCAATAGCGGCTGAACAGTTTGGGTCCAAATGTTGTGGTTATTGATTAACATTCCCATAAATTAAAGATATATATGATTACTACGATAATCTTGGATAGTTTGAATGGTTGAGCCTGCTTGCAAACACTAAAATGTTATGTCTGCAAAACTGTTACCATTTATTTATTATTTAAGTTTCACTATTTGTTCATTTTATGTTAGATAATAGTTTATGTAACATACCTAATAATTTTCCCAAAGAAATGTGGGATTTGTGTCTATTACCTGCTCCATATGTAGTATTTAATATGCAGTAAATCACACCCACAAAATAATGACACTGAATCAACATCTAAGAGACTGTGTCATCGTATGCATGTCCTATACGCAGCCATAATTACACTTACCTTGAAATTGCTGCAACGTTTCCAAGGGTGTAGAATACAGCAAACAGGTTCATGCCAGCTTTAGGCAAGAAAAGGAGTGCAGTTCCCTGTTTCAGAAGATGTAATGTGGCTTGTCAGTCTTTTTCCAAACATTTCAATCAAACAAAAATGTCTTGTCTGTTATAAAAAATAAAATCATTCTGATGTACAAACTCAGAGAAATTCAGAGTTTGTAAATGAACACATTAAACAGTTGTGCCACCTAGTGGTGTTACAATGCTTTGGCATAGAGCACTGACTAGACTACATAAAAATACAGAGTGGGCCCAAAAAGTGTTAGGACACTTAATTACACTTAAAACTGTATGAATGTTGTTGCATCAGACAACAAAATATCACACACAGTGGCATGCTAAATGATTCTTGAGCTTTGACTTGTCTAGAAACAGGTGTCAAGGATTTTTACTGGATGTATGATTCATGCAGCTTGGTATATTGTACAGCAGTCTACTTGTAGTTTATGGTCGTTGCTGTAGGTGTTATCAGTAATAGTGTTATCACTCTACTCTACTGTGGCCAGACCACATACAAACTGAAAGTAGGAACAGGGTGGCGTCATTAGGGCGCACAGTTCACCCATTTGTGATCATGGTTTTACATGTGTTGCATTGCATGAAATGCAAGAACCAATGGTGTGTTGCTGTCAATTAGCCTATCTTTTGTGTGTGTGTGAGAAACCAAAATCTTAGCAGTTATTCAAACTTCTCAAATATTATTTATGATCAGGTATTCACAAACTTGCCTCAACTTGCCTTAAACTCAAGTGTGAATGAGATTTGTTGGGAAGATTAGCTTTTAGTCAAACAAAAATATTGTATGGCTTCAGAAAAACATATAATAGAAATATAGTGGACATGTCTTAGACTACTTAAATTGTGTGTGTTTTTTGTTGTTGTTCTTTTTGGAGCTTGGCAGTACAAATAATAACCATCCAATTTTGTTGTTTGGAAAAGAAGAAAAAAGAAGAAAATAAATTGGGGTTGAAACACCATGAGGGTGAGAAAATGAATTTCATTAGGGTGAACTATTCTTTAAAAGGGACATATCATGAAAATATGGCTTCACGTGTTTAAGAGCTACAATAGGGTCCCCGGTGCATCTACCAACCCAGAAAACGTGAAAAGTGCCAACCCAGTAACTTTGTTTTTGTGAGCCTTTCTCTGAAAGCATGTCAAAAAATAAGCCGATCAGATTTCGCTCCCCTTCTAACGTAGGAAGAGGATCTTATTACAATATTACCGCCACATAATCTGCACTTTCCACCCATGGTGCCGCCATTTGGTTTTCACAAGCGACAACAGTGTAACCAGTTCTAACGCAATGGCAAAAGTTCGAGCAAAGCATGCAAACTGTACTGTAGTTGGCTGCACAGACGAGCACTAAACGCTATTTGACCAAAAAATGTCACAGCTGTCTTATAAAGCTAACTGTATCAACTTGTGTAAAACTTAAACATGACCAGCGAGCGTACATGCAAAGTCGATGAGATGAATCAATGTAACCACAACAACTACATAAAAGTATCCACTAACCATTTAGAAACGTCCAGATGCGTCTAAAAGTTGCAACCTCTTCCTGAGTCTCTCCATAAGACTGCACTCTGCTAAGGGTTATTTCTGAGATTGTGGATGAGTGAGATTATTTGCGTGTTTTGTTATTGTATCCGAAGCTCGTGTAAAGTATTGTCCCTCTTCTGAACGGGGCGGGGAGCGGCAGCTCATTTGCATTTAAAGGGACACTCAAAAAAACTGCACGGTTTTGTTTTACACCCAAAAAGGGGCAAATTTGACAAGCTATAATAAATGATCTGGGCTGGGGGTATTTTGGGCTAAGATTTCACAGACACATTCTGGGGACACCATAGATTTATATTACATCTTGTGAAAAGAGGCATCATATGTCAGCTTTAAAGACTAAGGTAACAACAAATGAAATGACTGTGGGTCTTGGAAATCAACTAGGCCAATATGAGAGCATGGCAGATGAAAGAACAAATTACTGGACAGATAAAGACCTTAATGGGGAAATAATGAGAAAAGTTAACTCACAAGTATTGAGCACAAGATCCCTGATGCGAAACAAATGACGAACCACTTCAACCTTGTGGTGAAACCGAGTGTTGTGCTGTCCAGGATCTACAGAGAAGAATCACAGGATGTCACATGGTTCATAATGCCCCACCAACAAAGACCATAAGATCATGCTTTTAGCATGCTGACTGCATCTGATTCATTAAAATACCACTGACCCACAGGAAGAACAAGACAGGAATCAAATGTGCTATTGTTCTTGCTTTTCCATATAAATGGACACATGCATGTATCAAACTAAATTAACAGGATTTGCTTAACTGAATATCTACAAAGAACACATCACTGCATTTTTACTGTTACAGGATGTTTTCATAGTATGAAGTTTCATCATGGTTTCATCAATGAAAATATGATTAGTCATGATATGAACTCTTTAAGACACTACTACTGTATGTAAAACATACATAGTTGCATTTAAAAGGACAAAACAACTATAGAGAGGGTAAGCAACTGTTTATAACCCAGTGTCAGATATTTCAGAGAATAAAACAACATCCGGAGGTCATGACCTTACCTCACATGATCCTTTCCCTCAGGAAGCATGTAAAACCAGCAGTGTTAACAAATATCATAATCACATAAACATTTGCAAACAAATGGGTGCAGCAGCAATGTTCAAAAAAGAGCAACATTACAATATAATCACTTTATGTAGACAAATACGCCTAACAGAAATGTACTCTGGTATTAATATGATTTGTCATAGCATGGTGATATCATGTTGTTGTTTTTTAACTCTGTAACGTTAATGATGGTAATACCATCAACCATAGTATTCTTTGAAGGACACTAGAGTATCATGGGATATGGATATGGTAACGTAACCATTCACGTCCATGGTATTACTGGGCATCATAGTACTTTCGTAAGAACTAAAATGAAGTTAAAAATACCAACGCTGTCAAGTTACAGTAGCACTAGACAAACTCTGTGGGGCCTCTCGATTACAGACGCAGAAAAACTACAAATAAACACACGTTTAACGTTAACGTTACTCTCCTAATACCTGAGCTGTAAGTCCCACTTCTTCATTCTCCTCTCGACCACTCAATACACGACGCAACTTGTCCATCGTTGCTCGTCAGGTGAAATATCGTTCAGTTGAAATTATCCAACACTTCCTCGAAGTTCAGCATTGACACAAATCAGACGTTACTTTTCCCCGCCCGTATTCCGTGAGCTCCGCCCTTCATCGCACTTCTGACTGATATGGTTGGGCGTACTATAATGAGTGACTTCTGAACTACCCAATCGTAGACAGATTTGGAACATCGATAGCCAATCCTGATACAGAAGGCGGGCATTGCAAAAATGTAGGTGGAACGTGCATGCGCAGCCGCAGATTTTATGATCTTATCTGTCGCTTTTTTTGACGTGTTCGACCGTGTGGACAAGACCTCGCACAGTGGTCTCAAACTCAAGGGTTTAGTCCCAACCAACTCGCCTGCTTGGACGTTTCTAGTAATCCTGAAGACCTTGATTAGCTGGATCAGGTGTTTAATTAGGGTTGGAGGGAGGGAGGTAAACCAAAGGACCAAAAACTTGGCTATACGACTTTGGCTAAACTCTGCACTTTCCACATTTACAGTAAGACCATATTCGGTCCATGCCTATATCACACAATAAAATTTACACCAGTTTGATCACATTTTTATGTATTTTCTTTCTTTATTTTCTTTAGCTTTTTTTTTTTTGGTAGGCCTAGATGCAAGCCAACACAGAGCATAAAGTAATTATTTCTTTAGCAAGGACAGATCCTATACTTTTGCGGTGTGGTAGGTATCACTAGTCACTGTCTCTACACCTGATGATCAGCAGCATAAACTGTGTAGTTTAGTTTAGCTAGTAGAACCACTGATGCACTGACATAAACGTTCCTGGGTTTTGTCAGAAAACAAAACAAAACACGTCCACCACAAAAACCTAAAGCTTCTTATTTCACATGTAAAAAAATAAGCCACATCAGCCGGCAAAAAACCGAGTGTTTGGCTGAAGGACCTCACAGACCAGAATGTGTTTCTCTGGGACGGTTCACCCAAAATGTAAAATTCTGTCATCATTTACTCACCCACATGTTGCTCCAAGTTTGCGTTGCCCAAAAGCATTAGCCAGCTATGGTCGCAAGTTCCGTCGTTATCAGCATGGTTTAACGAGGCGGTGCAAAGACCATCGCAAAGTGTCGTTGGAAAGACAAGTCTCGACCTGTAGCCTAGTTAGAAGCTTTAGTTTCATGTTTGCATGACATGTGGGCTCAATAAATCCTTATATTGAGCCAAATAAGCAAGATGACCTTCAGTACAATCCGTAGGCTATCTTTTATTTAGAATACTTAATGTCATTTACGTCTTTTAGTTAGTCAGATTTTGCGTCGCTTTTGAAGCGTGCGAATGTGCGTAACGTACTTTATAACTGCTATACCATCGACTGTCAGTGGTTACAAACATTCTTCGAAATATAGTCTTTTGTGTTCAACAGAAGAAATAAACTCATACAGTTTTGGAACAACTTGAGGGTGTGTAAATGATGAAAACATTTTCGTTTTTGGGTGAACTATCCCTTTAGCAGAGCTTCATTTCGGAAAAGGTGTTGATCATATTAAAAAATACAGGACTGGTCTTCTAGAGAGTCATTTTTTATCATACAAAATTAAGTTTTTTTTTTCATCTGTACTGATATCATTCAACTTTCAGAGGCTTCTACAAATTGTGTATGGCATGCAAATAAAATGTCAGATTATTCCTAATTAAGCAGAGTGCTATGTGTGGAGAGCAGATCTAATACATGGTTATTAACTAATGCATAGGTAACTTGGGTTACACTTTATTTCGATAGTCTAAATCAGACATTCTACTATTAGTAACTTTGCAACTACATAGCCTATCAACTAACTCTCGTTAGAGTATAGACTGTTCGGTGTTAGTGTTCGGGTTAAGTTGATATGTAGTTGCAAATATTCTGTATATGTCTGTTGGAGAGCATCAAAATAAAGTGTTAGCAGATAATGAAGTAGAATACTCAAATTACTGGTGGTAGTTGACATGTAGTTGCAAAGTTACTTATAGTTAGTAGAATGTCTAAAGTGGGCCATCGAAATAAAGTGTAACTGCAAGTTATGACTTCTGATGGAAGAATAATGGTTAAGGTCGTCTCACACATCATCTAACAGAAGATTATAATGTATAAATGTAATATATGTAATAGATGATGACCTCAGTACATAAAGCATGTCGGCTTTTCAAGATCATTGATGCAAATCCTTAACAATAAGTTGGATACATTTTGTTCGTCTAGTTCGAACTATATTTTTGCACTTTTTTTCCCAACATTTCTATGAAAGTTCAAATACATGCACATGTTTATATTCTAAACTTTATTTCTTTATCATTGTTCAATCAATCTAGTGCAAATGTGTGGCACTTGTTTAGGTTTCGTGCTTATGCATAAAGGTCACTTAAAAATAATTAGATAAAACATTTTATCTTCAATAAACATAAATAAGTAAATAAACAGAAATAAAGATAAACATGCATATCAACAAATAGATTAAATAAATAAGCAAATAAATAAACAAATCAACCAATTTGGTCCAAATATGCAAGATGAAAAAAATATAAACAGCTGTTTTTGTAAATCGTCTCAGCATTGCATAAGCCCAATCAACTAGTAAAACAAAAACCAAAATGACATAAAATATGTTCTTTGTGCTTTCATTAGCATGTTAGAACCATTTGTTTGTCATAAAAATACATACTGTACATGGCATGCATGTTCAAAAGATGCTAATAGTGCTGGCACATTAAAGGCGCAGCACTGTCACCATAAAAGACCAAAGCATCTTCGACTAACTTCTACATGGCTCTAATTAAAGTGTCTGCAGCAAGAAGTAGCAACTTTTATGAACGACTGGATTTCCGACTGACCGCACCTTTGGGAAAGATAACTGTGATCTTTGCTATAAAATGAAACACTCCATGATGCTACACTCCAGTGTTCACAGGGGTGGCACACACACACAAAACAGCGCAGCGCTCTGAAAGATCAGTTTTTGAGCACTGACAGCTGTGATGTTTGCATCTGGCCCTCATCAATCTCGACATCATCGGAGACACTTGGCAGATCATTTGTCTCTCTTTGGAGATCGCTGTGACACTCCGTGATCAATCCAATTTTTTCCACTCTGCTCCGAATGCACGTCTGGTACCTTGTCCAAAAGCCTGGGCGCTCTGACATTTCTTAAAGCTGTAGACACTCCTGTGTCTGGCTGAAGTGCTATAGACGAGTGGATGTTAGTCTTTTCATGCCTCTTCTCTGAGCCAAACTGGAAGAGAGCACTGGTTCCAGTTTTGGGGCTTGAGGGGATCGATTCAGAGCGGAGTATGTGGCAGCCATCGCCCCCTACAAAATAGTGTCAGATTGAATTAATATATCATGAATTATACAGTCAAAACATTAGATGAAACCCAAATAGTGCCAAGTAGTATCTGTGACAATTCAAAGTGACATTTACAATTTTGTATGCAACAATATTTAATGTTAGTTGCCTGACGTTGACAGTAACATTATTGTTCAAAAGTTTAGGGTTTAAAGGATAGTTCACCCAAATATGAAAATTCGGTCATCATTTACTTACCCTCAAGTTGTTCCAAACCTGTAGAATTAATTTCTTCTGCTGAACACAAAAGAAGATATTTTGAAGAATGTTTGTAACCAAAAAGTTGATGGATCCCATTGACTTCCATAGTCTGGAGGGAAAAAATACTATGGAAGTCAATGGTGCCCCACAACTGTTTGATTACAAAATATATTATTTTGTGTTCAGCAGAAGAGAGAAATTCATACATGTTTGGAACAACTTGAGGGTGAGTAAATGATTAATTTTTTTTTTTTTTTTTTTGGTGAACTATCCCTTTAAGGCCCATTCACACAAAGGACGATAGCTATAACGATAACGCTTAAAGATATTGCTCTAAAAATCGTTATAAATATAAAAGAATAGAGAGTCCACACCACAACTATAATGATAACGGAACAGAGACATGATGATATCGTTGGAATCACTTTCAGGATATTTTTTCCAGCTGATTAATGATGATAACATTGACAGCTAATAAAAATCCATCCTGCTTTAGAGAGCTTGAGTATTTAAAGCGGCAGGCGACAAAACTGCAGCGCGCTTATAATAAACAGAACGAAGTCCGCTGGTGTGGCCGCTAATATAGTTATTCTTATACTGTAGTTATCGTTCTTGGTGTGAATGGGCCTTTAGTACGATTTTTTTAAAGGAATTAATACATTTATTCAGCAAGGATGCCTAATATGAATCAAAAGTGACAGTAAATAGGCCTACTTTTACATTGTAGATTTCTATTTAACATAAATTCTGTTCAATTTAAGTTTCTCTTCATCAAAGCATCCTGAATTTTTTTTATCAGTTTCCACAAAAAAAATCAAGCAATTGTTCTCAACATAATGGGCGAATTCCAAACAGCATTTTTGCACCTTTGAAGGGCACTTCGGGAAAGGGAACGCCATTTGTAGGGGCGTTCCAAATGAAAGTGAACAACAGAATCCCTTCACGAAGGGTAGGCCTACATGCCAACATGACATGTGTGTGACAGTGGCGAATCCTCACGATTAATTTTTAAGCCAGATAGTGGGAGAGTTTGAGTTAATGTATAAACATAATAATTCAAGTTGTATGTTCTTATGTTATTAGGCTACATACATTTTTGTCATTCATTCCATATGAAGTGTACATAAGTTTCATAGGAAAGAAATGATGCTGAATATTCTGCTTTGTCATCACATAAATAAATTACATTTAAAAACAAATTACTTTATGTGATATCCTCTATTTCTATTTCTGTATTTCTTTAAAAAAAAAAAAAAAAAACATCGCCAAAAAAGTTTGTTTCACAATATTATTTTTCATTTATAGGTATGACTCCAGAATATCAAGTATCATTAAGGATTATATTGATCACCAGAATGTTTATTTCCATTTCAAGTCAAAATAACTATTTATTATAAGTGTGTTTATTTTCAGTGGATCAGATGCAGTTTCACAGGACAACATGAGGTGTCAGTATCGCTCTTTGACAGTGGAGACTGGATCTGGCAGCGGATGAAACACAGCAGAGATGGGATGATAGTCACAGGAACTTTACCTTCACCAGTTGCACGTCCTGTCTGATCAGCTGGCTCTGAGATAACTCATCACGGTTCACTATCCAGGGATGTCTGAGAACAAGAGGTGCCGTCAGCCGCTGATGAGGGTCCACGTGTAGCATTTTAGTGACAATGTCCTGTTCAAAGATGATCAAAAAAAAAGTATTACTATTTTTATTTTTTCTGAGGCTGAAATCATTCAGATCCTAATGAAGATGAATTAAAGGATGAAGTGCCTTCACAGCTGATAGTAAAGACTGAATTTGCACATTATTACTTGGGCTGGGCGCCGGTATATCAAATACAATTATGTATTCACTATTATAGAAATATAAAATTAAGCAATATTGCGATGATGTTAACATGCTTTTATTTTGTCATTAAGTTTCCCAAAGAGCGTTTCATTTACCAATCGTCTCACTTATAGTTTACATTTACCATCTCAATATGGTTTAAGAGCTGATGGTAACACTTTACAATAAAGTTTCATTAGTTAACATTGTATTACCGGTAACTAACATGAACTAACAATGAACAAAACATATGATTGACAATACTGATTGTTTCAAAGCAAGACTTTAATCTTTGTTAATGTTAGTTAAAAATACAGTTGTTCGTTGTTTGTTCATGTTAGTGCATTAACTAATGTTAATAAATACAGCTTTTGATTTTAATAATGTATTAGTAAATGTTGAAATTAACATTCATTTAGATTAATAAATGCTTTAGAAGTATTGTTCATTCTTAAGTTATGTTATCTAAAGTAGTTAACTAATGCTAACTAATGAAACCTTATTGTATTGAGTTGATAGGTTAAGTTCATTTTTGTAAATCAATTAAATTAAAATTCAATAAAACAATAAACAAATATTTGTTTGTGTCATCGCTCAAAAAAATTATCATGGGCATCCTGCATGGTTATATGCCTAAATAATTGTGAACAGTTATAATGATATACTCTTCCAGTCAAAAGTTTTGAATAATGACAGTATTTGATCAAAAATACAGTTAAAAGCATTAATTTTGTGAATAATATTACAATTTAGTAAAAACAGCAATATTGTGAAATATTATTACAGTTTAAAATAACCGCTTTCTGTTTTAATACATCGTAAAAATATAATCTATTCCTGTGATCAAATCTAAATGTTCAGCATCATTATTCCATTCTTCAGTGTCAAATGATATTTCAGAAATCATTATAATCATAATATGCTGATTTGCTGCTCAATTATTATCAATTACTTTTGGTACTTAATAATGTTTCTAATAATGAAAACATTTTTGCTGCTTAATATTTTTGTGAATACTTTTCAAGATTCTTTGATGAATATGAAAATTCAAATCTTTTGAAATCTTTTGTAACATTATTTTCCAGTCACTTTTGATAAGTTTAATGAGTCCTTGTTGAATAAGAGTATTCATTTGTTTTTATTTTTAATCTTACCCTAAACTTTTAAATGGTAGTGTATCATGGATTATTCAGAAATATTAAGCAGCAAAAACTGATTTCGACATTGATAACAATAATAAATTTTTTCTTGAGCACCAAATCAGCATATTAGAATGATTTCTGAAGGATCATGTGACTCTGAAGATATATAAAAAGGAATGAATTACATTTGGAAATATATTCAAATAGAAAACAGTTATTTAAAAAATTTCACAATATATATATTTTTTTAACATTACAAAAATCTTAATTATAACTTAAACTTTTGACAGGTAGTGTAAATAATAAAAAAAACATCTAAAAATGATTACAAGTGTTACTTACGTTCATTTAGTGAAAAGAAGTGTGAAATACATGCCTTGATTATTTTTGACTGGATTTTACTTCTTATATTAAACAACAAAAATAATGTCGTTAACAAACATATTGAATATAGTCAAAAGGCAGAATAATATTGAGATGCTCATTTTGGGTTATGGGCTATATATACAGTATATTGCCCAGGCCTAATCACAACATGCCGAAATAAGCAAGCTGACCTTGGCTGCGTCAGACACTGTGTCCCAGTTGCCTCCTGAGAGGGCAAACTTCCCACTGCCAATGCGAGCCAAGATCTCCTCTGGTGTGTCGTCAGGGCCGTTAGCGAAGGGCGTGAAACTGTGGGACAGATTGAGTGCTGCTGAGTGTGTGTGAAACAACTTGTGAATGTGCCCTTTCAGAGAAAGGGTGAGAAGAGAAAGAAAAAATGTAATACCCCCATTTCCACTGAGTTATTTTTAGCGAACACATATGGAAGAGCAAGATGAATTTTTTTTTTTTTCCTCAAATGTTCTGATTACACAGAGGTTTAAAAGCTCAATCCATAGTCAGGAACATTAAATTGAGAGTGCTGCTTGGCTTCTGATAGCTCTAGCATTGTGTTCAGTTACAATTACTCTGTGACTCGACCCGGCTTACCTAGTAATCCCCTCATCCGGGCAATGGGGAAAAGGATGCTCTACATAGGGTTTTGATTTGTTTGTGTTGATAAATCACTCATAATTTTGTAGAAAATTAAGGCTGTGCTCTTAGGTCATGTGTGTAGATGATTTTTATTGAAATCATTCTGATGGTTAAAGGTTCTAAAGGTTATCTTAAATAAAGCATGCCTTAATACTGTCAGTTCATTGAGAGAAACAAATAGAATCTGTTCATATTTTGATAATTATTACTGATGAATGGGTGCATGCGACCGTTAGATTAGATCAATCATGTATAATGGACGTATGTGAGGATGGTGGTGAAGTTTTTTTTTATTATTATCATTTTACTAGGAGTGGTTTTCTTTCTACTACTTTTGAAAGTGACCTATATTACTGTAGTGTAACATTGTTATCTGGTTTTGGCACAGCTACTTATTCTTTATTATTACTATTTTCCCACATATCAGAATAACAATAAAGGTCACAAAATAGTCACATGGGAATTATGTAATGACCACAAAAACCAATCAAATATTTCATCATCGAGCCTCTGCAATCTTTTTCTAGATTCCATCTCTGCTGGGGCAGATGAGGTGCATTTTGGGATGCTTTTTTTTAACACTATTGAAGATTCACATGTATGCTAAACAACGACTCCTTCTTCATTATCTCGTCTTTATTAAAACTACTGTATAGTTTAAATTAAAAAAAACATATGTAGATACAATTTATATTTGTCTACAAAACTAATTAGACCTGAAGGTTTTCATATCATAAGAAACAAAAATATAGTCAAATGTTTACAAACTTTTGCCAGGTAGTGATTATACAGTATATTTATACTTCATACACTACTGTTCAAAACTTTGGGGCTAGTAAGATTTGTAAGATGTTTTTGAAAGAAGTTTCGGTAACACTTTACTTGAAGGGGTGTGCATAAGACTATCATGACATGACACATGTCATGAATATGAAGGAGGTTTTGTGCATGTTTATGACAACTGTCATTAAGTGTCATTCGCTCAATTATGACATTTTAATGCAATTATGACATTGTTTGAGATGTCTTTGTTATGACTACTTGACATAAACCAATACATCATAACCTGTCAGTGTCTTGGTAATGACAACTTGACATTACCAAGACAAGATAAATTGTCATAAATATGTCATAAACATTACATAGCAGATTAATAATCAAACTTAAGAAACCACTTAGCTTTATGGGTTAACATTGCATTAAACTGTCAGGTGGTTGGTGTTGACATTGGCTGTCATGAGGCCATTATAACTGTGTCATGAATACTTTTCTTGACCTCAACTACAGTGGTACAAATTGAATTTGTCATTAAAAGGTTATAATGGCCTCATGACAGCCAATGTCAAAACCATCCACCTGACAGTTTAATGTAACGTTAACCCATAAAGCTAAGTGGTTTCTTAAGTTCGATAATTAATCTGCTATGTCATGTTTATGACATATTTATGACAGGTTGTGTTGTCTTATTAATGTCAAGTTGTCATGACAAAGACACTGACAGGTTATGATGTATTGGTTGATGTCAAGGTGGCATTACCAAGACATCTCAAACAATGCCATATTTGCATTAAAAATGTCATAATTGAGCGAATGACACTTAATGACAGTTGTCATAAACATGCATGACACCTCCTTCATATTCATGACATGTCATGTCATGATTATGAAGGTGTCATGTCAGTCTTATGCACACCCCTTCAAGTAAGAAGTGTCTCATGCTCGCCAAAGCTGCATTTATTTGAAAAAAATATTGTCTATATAGTTAAATATTATTAAAATTAAAAATATTTTTTTGGAACAATTTAAAAGTCTTTACTGTCACTTTTGATCAATTCATTTGTATGAGTATATATATTTAAATAATAATAAAAAAGATCTTACTGACGGCAAACTTTTAAACTTTAGTTTATATGTAATATATAAGATATATCCAGTTAAGACTCAACTTACCCTGCCAGCATGGTGTAAAGTAAGATTCCCAGACTCCAGATATCGCAGGCGGCATCATATCCCTGTTTCTTCAGGACCTGTATGAATCACAGGTTTGTTGTTGTCTCATAATCTCATAAACAGATCATAAAAAACACACTTTTTTCAAACATTTCAGCATATTTTCAATGTTTAAACAATACACATACACAATTGTTATTTTAACCCTGACCCCTAATAATCACAGCTTTTTTGTTGTTGTTTTTTTTTATTTTATTTTTTATTAAATGAATGTACTATATTATAGTTTGATATCTTAGTTTTATTTTAGGGGATTTATGGTACTAAATTATATTAATGCAGTAGTTATAATCCATAAACAGTATCTTTTTGAGTTTATGCATAGATTTTGAGCATAGATCTGAAAATGAAATTTAACTTAAACTCTCATAAATCTTAAATTATTTGGAGCACAGACTTAAGTTTGGTCTCTTTTTAAAGAAGACACTTGGCAGATTATTGCTAAAGTGAAAGTTTGAAAAAGTGAACTTTAAAAAAACTTATAGAATTTTACATTTATTGTTATGAAAAATGCACAAAAAATAGTTTCTTCAATGTTTATATGAAATGTACATTTTCCAAAACACGTTTACTGTAAAACTGTGAGAAAATTGCCAATTTGATCTTAATGTCTCAAAAAATGACCTTTCAGTAAGATTTTGTTTGTGTGCCTTTTGTTTTGTTTTAGGACTTTTAATTTGAACTGTTTTCTCCATTCCCATTGTTTCTATGTTCATAGGAATCTATGTTCAGTTCCTGTTTCCCTTATGGTCTTTCCTGCCTTGTTTATTGCCATAGCTACCCTTGTTTTTGTCACAGTTACCCTCATTAGTTCCCATAACAACCAATCACTGGCACCTGTCCCTAGTCATCCCTCTTGTGTATAAATACTTGTTAAATCTTGTGTATAAATACTCATAGTGTTTCCCATATTCTTTGAATAATGTTGCTAATTTATGGTAGTATTGGGTGCAGTTGCTGCCGCTTTCTGTTCTCTCATGTCTGGATTTACTTCTGTCATCTTGTTTCAATAAATGCAAAATCTTTTTAAAAACATTTTTTGTGTGTGTGTGTGTGTGTGTGTGTTCGCATTGCAAGTGCCAAAACCTTTAACAAGTTTCATACCATTTAGAATAAAATAAAAATAAAATAGGTCAAAAATGACCAAAGAGCACCAGAGGGTTAAATAATTTATAATTAAATAATTGAAGGGTTAAATGTGTATGACATTTACAAACATTGAAAAATGCCGTTTTTTTTAGATTAATACATCATTTCTCCACAGAAAAAGATACATGGATCCAAAAGTACCTCTGGAGCCACAAAGTTTGCAGTGTAGCACGGTGTCATGAGCAGACCATTTTCAGCCCTCAACTGTTTGGCAAAGCCAAAATCACAGATTCTGATGGACTCTGGGTCGCCTGTTTCATCCACGTACAGGATGTTACTGGGCTTCAAGTCTCGATGCACAACCTGAACACAGAAGTAGAAACAATGATGCAGTACATGCTACAATGTGACTTAAAAGTGAACAAAATTTGTGTAATTTGTTGGATTACAACTTTTATGGTACATTTACCATAGCAACTGAACAACTTACTATTTAGGGCCCTATCATACACCCGGCGCAATGCAGCGACAGGCAAGTGTTTTTTGCTAGTTTCAGCCCGACGCAGTTATCATTTTCACGTCCTGCGCCACGTTGTTTAAATATCAATTGCATTTGTGCCCATTTGTGCGCCCATGGGCTGCTGGTCTGAAACCGAGGTGTGTTCAGGCACATTAAATGGTTTAGCTCCGCAGTACTTGAGTGAGCTCTTAACGCATTATAGTCCTTCACGTCTATTGCGATCTCAAAATTCCGGCCAGTTGATAATACCTAGAATATCTAAATCGACTGCTGGCGGTAGATCCTTTTCCTATTTAGCACCAAAACTTTGGAACAGTCTTCCTACCATTGTCCGGGAAGCAGACACACTGTGTCAGTTCAAAGCTAGCCTAAAAACACATCTCTTTGACCTAGCATACACATAATACATTATAGACTTCTATAAATTCAATGTTAGCATAGATTAGGTCAGCCGGAACTGGGAACACTTCCCTTAAATCTTGATGTACTCGCTACATCATAAGAAGAATGGCATCTACGCTAATATTAGTGTCTTTGTTTATCCCGAGGTTTTCCCGCAGCCTGCCGGATCCAGGCCGTGTCCAGATCTGACGAGGGAGCTTTGCCTGGACCCGATGACAATGCAGTGCTGAAGTATCCACTATCCTCTCCCTATGGAGGATCCCTTTCCCACTCTACAGATAAAGCGTTGTGAATTCCGGCTCGCGTACCCCGAAGTGATAAAATAAAACAAAATTCTGTATCAAAATTTATAGGCAAGAAAAGTAGTTTGTTTAGGCTGGGTTGTATGAATTACAAACCTGCGCACATATTTTAAAAAGCACATAACTATAGAATTCTGAATGAGCATGTGAACACGTCAGCGTTAATCACAGGTTCGCGTTTAAAGTCTGATCATTTCGACGGAGGTGAATCAATCAAAGTTAACTTTAGCTGGAAGTAACATTATTCAAGAACCGCTATAACGCCAAAACAATCTGTTACCTTAAATGATATGTTTATCTCTGTAAAGCTGCTTTGAAACAATTCATTGTTAAAAGCGCTATATAAATGAAGATGACTTGACTTGACTTGACATTATTTTGAGGCAACTGAAATAGACTGCGCCATTGACCGACTGAAACCTGGTCTAAAGTCAATGGCGCAATATTTATTTTGTTATAGGGCACATTAGTAATATGAGCCTATAGGCGGGTCCACAACGCGCGTACACTCTGCTTATTACAAATATTAAATATTAAAAATAAAAGCATTACAATGTAAAAGATTAATATTGTGTACAGAAAGATATGGTGGAATCCGGCTTGTCCCGTAGATGGTCTGCTCGCACTTTCCTCGCGCACGAGCAGATCCGTTTCCTCTCTGGAGAAGCGTTCCGTTTTTCCACTGGTAAATTCCGTCATATAAATAGCGAATCCGCCATGGCACGAGCGCAACTGGCTTTTTAAAGGGAATGGGAGATGAGACTCTGATTGTTTTTTTGCACGTTACGCCCAAAACACACCCATTACTCATTAAGAGAATATGGACAACCCTTTTAGACCATGCGCCGCACGCCGACCATTTTTCCCGTCGTTAAACAAGCAAAAGTGGATTCGGACACGCCTTAAGTGCACTTGTGCTTTAGATCCTTACAATAGGGCCCTAAGTGTCCCCTCTGTGACCACACGCAAACTGACCCCCTGTGAATGCAGATACTCCACAGTCTTGGTGATGGTGCAGAGCACGGCTGAGGTCTCCCGCTCTGAGAAGCACTTCTGCTGTAGGATCCGGTCCAGCAGCTCTCCTCCTCTCATCAGCTCCATCACCAGATACACAAACTTGCCGTCATCATAGACCTGCAGCACACAGCACAACACACTCACTCTCTGCATCACAGTGCACTGATGCAGCTCTCACTCACAGACATGAGCTTATCTAACCACAAAAGATCTGGTGACATTTGCTCATCAATGGTAATGCAGGTTAACTTGGTAAAAAAAAAAAAAAAAAAATGTTATTGGGGTGCAGTGTTTTGGAAAAATTCTGAATTCCTTTCCGTCCAAGAATTTAAGATTGATTTGGCAACTTTGCACAGGATGTTGAATTGGAATTACAGAAAGGAATCTGAAACGGAATTCGAAGAATTTCAACACACAACAGAAGAGTTGCATTAGTCCATTAGCTAATTTGGACTAATTATGTCTACTTATTTCCTGATATGAAGAATAACATTTATTTTTACCCAACTGATTAGACATTTCTCTAAACTAAAGAGTCTCTCCAAGCTAATCGCACCATTTTTAGACCTAACTTTATGAAAATGAATATCGGGTAACACTTTAGTTTAGGGTCCAATTCTAACTATAGTTGGTTATTAGCATGGATATTACTAGGTTATTGACTGTTTATTAGTACTTATAAATCACATATTAATGGCTTATTCTGCATGGCCATATTCGACATCCCTTAATCCTGTCCAATACCTTAACTTAACAACTACCTTACTAACTATTAATAAGCAGTAATTCGGTGTTTATTGAGGGAAAAGTCATAGTTAATAGTGAGAATTGGACCCTGATCTAAAGAGTGACAGAATATTGATATCAAAATTGGAATCTATAGAGGGTATGCACATGATGTCACAGTAGGCGGAGTCACTGCGGTTACACCCACTGAGTGGCAAAAAGACGGAGTAGAAGCTTTGGTGTTCAGCTTGAATGCAGTGAAAGCACACAAAAACACATCTACAATGGGAAAGAGCTGTACAATTGACTGTACAAATAGATTCAACAAGTGATCAGAGCTATATTTTTACAGACTGCCGAATGCAACAGAAAAGAGAAGCAAATGGATCAGCAAATGCAATTTGCAGAAACATCTGACCTCCAGGCAGTGAAACGTGAATTTGCAGTTACCGTTTGGTGTCAGATATGTTGAATTTTGTGGTAAAATCATACCCAAGGTTATATAATGTATTGACAACTCATCAATTCAATATTTACCATCTTACATTCTGCATAACTGTAAAGTTTTGGTCAGCATGTATTAAAAAACAGACATTATGATTAGCATTGTGTTCTACAAACAGGGATGGTTAGATAATGTTGACTCCAGTTTCCCTTACAAAACAAGTTTAGATGGATAGATAAAAAGATAGGAACACAGCAGAACTCTGTATCGTCTGCCTGACAATAACAGCGGACAGTTATCAGATAACTTTAAAACCAGAGTATTCATTGATGTTCTCGTCACTTTAATTTCACCAACAAATCCTGTCTTGAAGTCAAGTCAAGTCAAACTTGTATATCGCTTCACAATACACATCGTTTCCAAGAAGCTTTACAGAAAGTCATAGCAGGCTGAACAATATGATGATACACTGCAGCAAAAAAAAAAAAAAAAAAAAAAAAAAATGTGTGAAAATGATTCTTCATGCTCCCTCCCAACCATTCTTTCACAATTTGAGCCTGATGAATCTTGACAATGTCATACTGGAATATGGCCATGATGAGTCTTCGTACATGGTTGGTTAAGAAATGAAAAGCTACACACTCCATCAATTAGGGTTAGAAGAACTGTTGCCAAACACATAACTACTAGAAACATAATAATAACTGCAATAATGATCCAATCATAGACTCTTAAGCATTTGCCTATTTTATTTTTGGCCAGGCAGTGTATATAACAATGAAAAAAGTAATCATTCTGATTTAGATCTACCTATCGTATTTATAGTGTTATCTAACAGATAAAGCGTTCACAGTTTATGTATTTCCCCTGGTGTCAAAATTAGGTATATATAAATGTCAGGAAACCCGATTCCTGGCCACATGTCAATGTCCATGGACCACTGGTTCTTTGGTTAGTTGTTGCAAGGATCACTGTCAAGTCCAAATGCCTTTAATTTGAGCAGATACACGTTTTTGCAGTTTCCCCTATTAAAGCCAGTCATGTTGCAGGATGTTTTGCAACTTATTCTGGCTGAGGGGACGTGACATCAATGCATACCCTTTCGATTGACTATATAAAATATAGAGTTTTCTGGGAAATTAAGCATTCTTCTATTTGGTCCATTTTTTTTATTTTTTATTTAAAAGTTAATTTCATAAACATAAAAATGGGCAAAATAGTATTGAAAACTATATTTTATGAAACCTCTATTAACTTCTTCATTATAAAATTATATATCTTCTTTAGATCTACAATCCAACATAAACCAAAGACAGAAAAGTTAAAAAGTGTTAAAATCCATGAGTACAGTTTAGAAACACTAAATTTAAATTACAAAATTGTGGGCAGAGAATAAATGATCAAAAACAGTCACCTACTAGTTGGGGGTCTCTATAAAACTAAAGTAGCATTTCTTTCTTTTTTCAAATTGTAACTCACATCTTTCAGAGTAATGATGTTTGGGTGCTGGCCGTATCGCAGAAGAATCTCAATCTCTTCAGACGGGTCCTTCTTGGCTCTGTCAATAATCTGAAATGAAGTGGGCTTGTCAAAGCGGTGTCTGATAAAGCTTCGACTGACACTGAATGATGCTGTCCTATATGATAATTCATCAAGAGGCTCTTATGAAACAGCCTCTGCGGTTCACTAAATAATACTCTGCATTGTGTGTTTTGTCAATCAAAGAGCATTTAATGAAACCCAGTGCTTTTAAAGAGTAGATTTTATACTCACTTTAACAGCATACTCCACACTGGTGATTCTGTGAACACAGCGTTTGCAGACCGAATACGCTCCAATGCCGATATCCTCCTTCAACTCATAGCCGTCAGTGAAATGAATGTTGTTGCCATGAAGTTGCTGCATTATAAAACAACAACACACATGAAAATAATGATTATTTAATTGATATTAACAGTGAAATGACAACATTACATTAATGTTCCACTAACTTTTGACAACCAGAATGTGTCTTCATTTTGAACAGCGTGTCTATTCATTGATGATTTATTGCAATCTAATCCAGTGGCATTCATACATTTTAAAGTGTGGCTCCAGTGTCCACTGTGGATGACGATTTAACCCCAAGCAACTTTACAGCACACATTAGCTGACCTCCAGGAGTAACCTGAGGTTAAATGTCTTGCTCAAGGGCACAATGATGACAATTCACATCTCCTTTGAGGGGGTTTGACCATACAACTTTTCACTTACCAGCCTACATCTTTAACAGCACCCCATATATCTGAAACTGACTGAACATTTCACCATCTGGTTTTCTGCAACACATAACACCTCTTATTTTTCAAAAGACTTCGCATTTGTATTTTTTAGAAAAATGCAAATGTACAGACATTCATGTATAATTTGAAAATGTACCATTGACTTTGTTACAATGTTCAATTACATCACTGTAACATTTACATACTAAACTGAGTTTGGCCTCTTCTTTTTTTAATGAATGATCAAAACTATGGCCTTTCCCACCACTGAGTTCCCAGAGATCCGGATCCAGTGTATAATAAAAGTTGTGAAATAATTGCCTACTAATAACTGTACTATAGTGCTGCAAAGATAAAATGCCAAGACTTTCTCATCTGAGCTGATCAGCAGTCTAACAGCACTCATCAATGACTGAAACGCCAAATACATCTTGACCAACAGTAATATCCAGGGATGTAAACAACTCATTTGGAACTGTTTTCAGCATATTAGGCATAATACAGTTTCTTGATAACCTTTCAGTAAATAGCCTTTCAGTAAATTCACTTACCATCCTCAGACCTGCATAGAACCAGGTAAAAAGTGGCTTAAATGTTTTTTTTTTAGGAATGTTATTTAGCCTATTAAAAAACAGTACTGTATATTAGCTAACTATTTTTTCTTTCTTCCTTTAATTTTCTCTGTTTGACAAGAAATCCACATGTGTCTGCATATTAATATGTCAACGGCTGGTCTGTGCTTAAAATTTAAAGGGATAGTTCAGCAAAAAAAAAAAAAAAGTAAAATCTCCCTTTAACTTTTGAGCAATTTTTACAAACTTTTTTTGTGAACTTTTTTTCCCCCACTGACAACAACAACAACAACAAAAAACTCTATTGGTACATGTTTTTTTTTTTTTTTAAAGCTATTGTTATCCAAAATTTGCACTCTAGACATCTTAAAATGGACATATTTCTCAGGGGAATCAAAATTTTTCTGAGCACGCTCAGTTCTTGTACCTCTATGTTTCGAAAATCATGTGGATGAACATGCACAGAACCTAAACTTTAACACCATTATTTTGCTGCCTTGCAAGCACTGCTTTTTCCTTCGGGAAATACACATCTAGTCTTCAATGCTTTGTAACAGTGCATGGAGATAGAAGTGAAAAGTGAAACTGACATATATACGTAAAATATGCAAATAATCGACAGCATGTTCAGGTGTGCGAAACGCCTCCCCAAAACAAAAGCAATTCACAGCACAGGTTTAGAAATCTTCCACAAATAGCTGCACTCATGCATCTTCATGAGCCCTATCAGAGTAAGTTAATATCGTATGCTCGGCAGATGCCAGATCAGATCAGAAAGACGGCACCGCAGAACAGACATCTGCTCATGTGCCATTGTGCCCGCGCCAATCAATACATCTCATTCCGGTCACTGCCACGTCAGCTCAGGCACTTCAATAAAGCAGCTCTTCAGGTATGAACCATCTGGCAGAATTAGTTCAGGTTATGTAACATGGGTCTCCTTTTTTCTTTCTCTTTCTTCTCATTTTTGTGCTGTGCTACACAACAGTACTTCCCTGAGGAAAAGGTCTGATTCAACTGCATGCGCACAGGAAGACCAATGTTAAACGAATACAGAAAACAACTTTGGCTAGGCTGACTGCAATATTTCCTGTATGTTAGTGACTAGCCGTCAATATAGCAAAGCATGCTTGAGTGAAATATTGATTGGTTCTTCTCATCACTTACATGTATCATCATGACCAAAGAACCATAATTTGTGCATTTTCTGAAGGAATGGAAGTGATTTTTGCAAGTGCAAAACTGTTGCCAGTGTTGTGGGTGGTTACTAAGGTACTGCTATGCAGTTGCTGAGGTATTTTGAGTCGCTCAGTTGCTAAGGTATTCTGTTTTTTGCATGTCGCAGTGCAGTTGCTGCAGTTTTTGAGTTGGTTTTAACATGTTGCTACAGTTAAAAAATAAATATACTAAAATGTATTAATACATTTATTTTATGCTAAGTATACTACAAATGCATTTACATGTTGATATGCGTATTATAAATACTCTGCAGTTGTACTTTTGGTATACTAAATTGGTATACTTAAAGGCTGCTATATTGAAACAACTAATTTTGAACTTATCTGGAAATAGTGCTGAGGTCCAACTAAAGATATAACGTTACTTAAGTATATTTGATTGTGCTAAAGTACTTAGTATGTGTGGCGAGCAGGACGAAGTCGAGGGATGTGAGAGAACGGCGTGAGGCCGGTGGCGTGATTAATGATGAACGACACCTGTGAGACGCACCGGTCTCATATCTTCACAGTCGTCGCTCCTCCTTTATGCTTCCGCTTCTCCGTGAGAGATACGAGACCGGTGCGTCTCACAGGTGTCGTTCATCATTAATCACGCCACCGGCCTCGCGCCATCCTCTCACGTCCCTCGACCTCGTCCTGCTCGCCACAGTATGAATTTTTTTTTTTTAAACATTTTGGTATAGGTTTTCTTACTAGGGTGAAATCCATGTGGTGAAATCCAAGTTTTTAATGTTGTTTATATGTCTATGTGGTGTTTTAAATATGCTTTAAGACAAACCATGAGCAAATCAATGTCTATGTGGTGTTTTAAATATGCTTTAAGAAAAACCATGAGCAAATTCAAGAGTCCAAACCAATGCTGAGTATTTTCTCTTTAAAACTGCAGTGAACTAAAGACAGTCTCAAAAACATGGTTTGAAATCGCTGGTGTTTCTGACGTCACAAACTACCTTGTAACCAATCAGATCAACGTGTGATTGTCAACGAGTGGATCTCTGAGCTGGTGTGAGTGAGTGGAGGTGGGGCTAATTTGCATATTCATAGAACTGCGTATACTAAATGAGGCAAGGGTGTAGAGTTACATTCAAGCTATTTTAAGGCATGAAGAAAATTTTGTTTAAAAAAAATCACTTTGGTGATCAAAGATTAGTTTTAAGGGATATAATTATTGACTACAGGGGACCTTTGAGTGTTTTTTCTTTTTTGCATGCCACTATGAGATTGCTAAAGTAATTTGAATGCCATTTTGTTGCTACACTTTGCTAAGGTAGTTAGAAAGATTTTTAGAATAATATTATGCAATTGTTAAGGTTTTTAGAGCAGTTTTTAGTATTTTGTTTTGGGGTTGTGGATGGTTGCCACAACTTGCCAGAAAGCGATTATCAGAGTCCTGCTCACCTGTACAATGGGGTTTACAGAGATTTGCTTGATCTCGACCAAAGGTTGTTCTTGACCCAGGTTAGATGCCACAAAGCTGAAGCCGCGGAAGAGCTGGTGTGCGTTAGCGCTTGCTGGAACACCGGGTGAGTCTGTGGGCACATACAGAGAAAAATATATTTAGAAAGGCAACAAGGACATAGTCTATCTATGAATGGAAACACACAATTCATCCCATCTGAGCAGTATGAATAGTATGTACTAATGGCAGGACCCGAGGGCTCTTGTAAACAGGTTCTGCTGTTTCAGTTCACTCTAATTTGTTTTTGCACTCTCCCTGTGCTTGCTGGGCACAGACTGTAATGGTAGAATAGTTTCCAGCTCGCTGTCTATCACAACACTTAACACATCAAAAGCAAACACTTAAAATTATTCTTCCAGACATTCTTTAAATAAAGCGGCATATTATGTATTAATGAGTAATCTGAAAATCAACTGCAATTTGCATCACCTGTCGGTGTGCGGGATGTAAACTCAGGATCAAAATGAAAGGTGTCCTCTGGTCGGCCCACTGCTGGTTTGAACGGAGGCTTGATTTCTCGCCTGTACAACTTCTGTTAACCAAGAAGACAGAAAGCCCATGGTCTGGTCACGATTTACACCATTTAGGACACATACGCTATTGCTAAGGGTTATATATATATATATATAATATATATATATATACTTACATTCCAGTCTATTGTTGCAAAAAATATATGCCTTTTGATTTCTTCCACTCCATCAGGTCCTGCGCCTGCAGAACAACCAGAGGACAAACATCCAGTCAGATAACAGATGGGATTCCCATGAAACATCAGTCTATCTGTAAGTCAGACAAGTGTTGAAAAATCCTCTTTGAAAATCCTCTGCAGCTCAGTTTCCCATCCTGCTTGACGTTGCTAACCTCCAACAAATAGGAATCTAAAAATGCTGTGCTATAGTGCACAGCAAAGGGATCAATGTCTTGCTGGTTAGCATATCCCAGTAAGCCTAACATCTGGCTGCAAAAGCATCTTCCACTGTTGACGGTGGTCATGGCTGAGCTCACGTTTGGCTGTGATTCCCATTCTCATTGTAAGAGTGACTTCTCTGATTAGTGGATCTCTTTTTTGACAGCCACATTTTTTAAAAGCATATCTGGCCAGTGGTAATTTACCCCTTGTGTCCTGAGAAGTTAATATATGCTATCGCTAAAAATAAGTGAATAGGATTTTAGGTTCCGGAAACCTATAGGCTACTGTTGCGCTCCACCGTGCAACACATTTCCACCTCATTAACTATTCCATGATAACATGCATATAAATTTTTCCCTTTCATTTTAGCATTCAAACTATGTTAGTAGTCATAGTCATACACGAGTGAGTCAGGACTTGATTTGGATGTATACACCTTAACGGGGATCAGAAGAATACAAAGCCACGGTCAACATCGGGTCTCTATGGCATTTATCTCTGCCTTATAAATTATGGATACGATTCACCCAGCTAAATTCAATCTCAGCTTGACAAACATTCAGCAGCAGCGTCTGGAAGTCTGACTGCAGTCATTCACACAGGAAATCATCTCTGACTAAAATGAGATTCATGCCCACTGCTGCTGTCATAAGAACAATGTACAATACTATGTTCAACTAAAAGAGGTATCACTGTGACCAACATCTGATACATTTATTGAGCTAAGCGTTTCATATTATTTACACTATCCCTGTTTGAGAAATAGCTTAAACCAGCGATTTACTGGTCTTAGCTGGCCCCTAGGCAGCTAGCTGGCCTAGTTTAATGGTTTAAGAATGACCATTCGGCAGAACAACAGATTGGGAGACCAACTAAACCAATATAGATAAACTAAGACTACTAAACTACAATGGCTGGATTAAGATGGTCTTCTGGAGGAAGGATGGAGGGCAGGTGAATAATATATTGTTATTCTTAGTTATGAATGGTAGCTTACCTAATCTATTGGAAGGGTTTCTTTTGAAGAGAGCCCGCAATAAACTCTGGACTTCAGGGCTAAGGAACTGCGGCATGCCCAGTTTTGCCCTGAGAAAAAAAAAAAAAAAAAAAAAAAAAACTTAATCTGCTATTCATTTCTGAAAATAAATAAGACTGTGATGCACAGCCACAAACATAATAAATCATCTTGACAGATCCATTTATGAGGACAATTTATTACAAATATTTAAACAAACAAAAAAAGAGCCTTTCAGATAATGCACAAATACAACAACAATTCTTACTTGAGAATAAGTGCCATGGTCTCTTTGCGGTCTTTGCCTTGAAATGGCAGGGATCCAGTCAGCATTTCAAACTAGGCACAGTAATAGAAGCATCAGGCTTTGCTCTAGCAAATTTATTTACGGATGGTACAATAATTGTGTATTCAGCACTGCTTCACAATATCAGCGCATACTAAATCCAAATCTGTCTCCAGTCAGCATGCTTACTCTTATGTAACATTGCTTATGTGAGTGAATTAATTTTAGGGCAAGGATATTTGTAAGTCAGCTAGTTAAATGGGCTGCAGTTTTTAAGTGAGATTCCACAAAACATCGACTGAGACTAGTCCAAATCATGCTTATCAAGTCAAATTTATATAGCGCTTTTCACAATACACATTTTGCAGTTTATGAATAGTTAATAAAGTAGAACTTTTTATCCAATAATAATTTATCAATTGGTTCCAGTCAACAGTCAGTATGTCCTGCATTCATTCATAAACTTTTTTAGGTTAGGTGAGTAATTTCTGTACCACAAAAGGCCACCCACTATCAGGTTGTCCTGTTCTAAACTCACTCCTTTGGCAGAGCCATTTGTGATTTGTCAGCCCAATGGGTCAAAGGTTTGGCTGCTTAGCATGGCTCAAATAGCCCCCATTGGTAGGTTTGGTGCGGGCTGCTAAGCAGAAATTACATCCTTCACCTTTAAACATTTTAAATTCCTTTAAACTGCTTTTTAAAGTCAGGTGTCATATCCATCTGAGCTCTTATAAGTGTGCACCTCTTCAAAAGTTATTTGTTCCAACAATGGCTGTGAGTCATTTGCTGCTGAGGAAATGGAAATTCTCAAAGGACATACCCTCATATAGAAGCAATTACCGGCAACAGCTCAAGGCAATAATATTAGCATTAATAGAAAAATCTGTGGCCCAGTGCAGCAGCAAGAAGATATCCACTTAAGTCTTTTATCTAGTGAGGAAGTGTCCAATCAATATATACTTTTTTAGACTCATTGCTAATTGTGTTGTTAGCAACCCCAAAGTTGATCAACTCTTGCTAATGCTGTGTTCCATTCAAAGATTTGGGATATTCCGACTTAACATAAGGTGACCAGATTTCTAACATGGAAACCAGGGACATTTCCTAATTTGGTGGTCTAAATATCAATAAAATCGTACTTGTTATTACCAATTAATTAAAATTGGGGACAATAAATACCAGTGTTCTGCATCTCCTCGATGCCAGACCGTTTGTGAACTCACCTTGTACGTGTTTTGGTCTCTTATATGTCTTGTTTTCTCCCCTGTCTTCTGTCCAGCTCACTGATTTGGCTTTGATCCTCATCTGTCACTCACTATCACTCACATCACAGCGCTGGTGAGTCTTATTACATCTGGCAACCACAGGGAAGAACTGGTTTTCTACCTGTTTGACTCACCGGTGTCGGCCATAGTCTTAGGGCATCCTTGGCTCTGTCAACCCTCACGTTAACTGGGCAGAGGGCACCATTCTTGCTTGGTAATCAATCATCTTGTCATACAAATTGCCCCCTCTGCCGCATTCTCTTGTTTTTGTGTTACAGGAGAAGAAGGATGTTGATATCTCCCAGGTCCCGGCAGTTTATCTAGATTTGCTTGTGGTCTTCAGTTGGTCCCAAGCTTCCTTTCTTTAGGTGCACATTCAGTGCGTTAGGCAGATGCTGAAGAGGCTGTTGGAGAACCAATAATTTATTAAGGCAGAGAAGGGTTGCTTTCATGCCTGGTTGGTTCTGTTCTAGGGATCTATCATTTTGGTGGCTTTCCCAAAAATCCCCTCATGATGATATTACATCCCTGTGCTAATTACTATTTGGGGTGTTAAGGATCGTATCAGGCAGGCCTTGAACAGAGGCGAGGTGCCCAGGGCGTGTCCAGTGTGTCTGCTGTATGTTCGTAAATCAGTCCGCCCCGCAGTTTTCCAGTGGGGCCATTCCTCCAAACTTACTTGGCATCCAGGAGTGAGAAGGTCACTGTGTGTCGGTTTGTGCTCAAAATAAGACTTCTTAATTCCCCTCCTGTTGGACTGCTCAGTCCCGTCCCCATCCCCTCTCGACCCTGGTCACATAATGCCCTGGATTTGTCACCAGTCATCACTCCATCCAGCAACAATACTGTGATCCTACAACGTGGTGGACCGCTTTTCTAAGGTGTTTCATTTCATTCCTCTCCTCAAACTCCCCATTGCCAGAGAGACTGCACAGGTGGTCATGAACCACACCATCCGGATTCACAGTCTTCCGTGAAAGAGGGCCCCAATTAATCTCTCACTTTTGGAGGGACTTCTGTCAGCAGATCGGCATTACCCTTTCTTGTGCTGCCTTGGTTTTCAACCTCCCGTTTTCTCTCTAGGAAGCTGAAGCTGCCGTCACTTTGTTGCCAGACCGTGGCACTCTGCTATACCTGCTTTGGGGTTTCTTGCTCACTGCTTTTCCTGCTCACAAGCTGGCCCCACGGTTCATCGGGCCATACCCAATCTCTAAGGTCATCAGTCCAACAGCTTTGGCTACCCTACAGTCTTTGTTGTGTCCACCCAGTCTTTTATATCTCCCATGTAAAACCTGCCTTACGTTCACCCCATTCGCCCCCTGCGTCTATACCCCTGGCCTTCACCATTAGAGGATTTTGAATTCCACATGGCGCAGGTGAGGATTCCAGTACTTGGTGGACTGGGAGGGACACACTCTGTAAGAGGGATGTTGGAACTTTGGTTGTGTTTGGTTGTTCCTCTTTCCTTTTTTTCTAATCAATAAACATTATTCAGCCGCATACTTTGCGGTTGGGCCCCATTTCCTGTTCCCTGACACATAGTAAATATGATTTTAAATGTTCCTTTTGTGTTAATTTAGTAAGAAAGCAGTAAATGGTCACCATGTATAGATCAGGGTTCCTCAAATTCAACCCTGGAAGACCACATCCCTGCAGAGTTTAGCACCAACCCAAATCAAAGACACCAGGGCAAGCTAATCAAGGTCTTCAGAGTTACTAGAAAATTACAGGTAGGTGAGTTTCATCAGTGTTTGAGCTATATTCTGCAGGGCAGTGGCCCTCCAGGGCTGAATTTGAAGAACCCTGGTCTAGATTATTATAATTTAATTGTAGTTGATTTTAATAATTATATAAGTAAATAATTTGTTTATGTACCTTGTAACAATAGCTGTTCTATCCAGATAATTTTTGGAAGACCAGGTCTTAAAAAAACAAACATACACTTTTTAAAAATGTTTCAAGAACAAATGCAAAAATATTAAGACTAATATCCGGTCAAAATTTGGCAAAATATACTGTCTTAAAAGAAAATCATTGTTTCTAGTTTTCACATGTTTTGTTCAGTTACATTCATGTCCAGCAAATAACACTCAATATCCACCTTATTCCTGACGAGTTTACTGCGGTTTGAATTATGGGTCAACACTTCCGGTTTGGGGAACTTCCATTCAAAAAGACTGAAACGAATAATTCCAAATCATAAGGTTGCCCTACAAATAAAGCTGATCCGTCAGTTTGACTGGATGAGCTGTCAATTTCTCTTCATGATTTATTTTCAGACATCATGAGAATAACGTTACACTTTTTAACGTGACATGTTATAACAATAATTCGTTTCCTCGTGATAATTTTCTTTTTTCCCTTTGCATTTCGCTGTTATAGTATAAAAGAATGACAACATATACTGCACATTTGTGGTCTGTTCTCCCGATTTAGTTTACGACATAGGCCTATCCCATTAATAATTTACTGGAATGGAATCTGAAAATCACTTTGAAATAGTATCACACAATGCTGAAGTTAATGAACATTTGTGATTAAGGCACAGCATGTTACATAATAGAGATATGTATAATTATATACCCGTCTGTTATTGCCGTGGAAAGAATCTCGGTTATTGGGGTTATTTATAGTCTCTTTTTGAAAGTACCTTGTTGATTTTACACTTTTAAATGTCCTTTAAATGTTCGATGGTTGAAGGGTGAGTAGAATAATATCATCTCATTGTACCCAACGTACAGAAAAAAACATATAAAAAAATTGCGTTCATAAAGCGAGCCTTTCACTGATTGTTTACAGCTTAGCGGAAGTTACATCCATAATTCGCGCAAAGCGTCATGGGGCATGGGAATAAGGTGGATAGGATTTTTTTTTTTTTTTAAATTGTATTTTTGCTTGACACCAGAGTGTTGATGAGCAGAACGCATATTGGCTAGCTTTAATGACTTCAAAAATGATTGTGGGTGTTATTGATTTTCATTTTTTTTCTTTTGTGCATAACAGATTTATGTATATTTTAAAAATACATCACAATAATCAAATGGTTTTTGAAGTTGTCTTTACTTATAGTAAGTAAACTAACTTAAACATTGACTAATAAAATATTTTTTTTTTGTTGAACTCATATTATAGCTAATGTAGCTGTTATTTATGGTAAAATTAAGTTGCAAAAAAGCAACCAAAAAAAGCAAATAAAAAACATTTACCTATATTAATACAATTTTGGCTTGTATCTGAGAAAATATATTGATTAAGTATGGTATGTTCTTTATAATAAATAAACAATGTATTGTCTTTGGGAAAAGAAATATTTGTGATCAATATTAAATCAAAATTTAAAGTTTGATCCAAACCATAAATATAATTAGAGAAAAACTAATACATCTGGCGGTAACAAATTAAAGTTTTTTTTTTAAGTTGGTCCAAAGTATATATTTTTTCAGGGCATACTTCAATTGTATTATTCAATTGCCACTTTAATTGACAAAAAAACTTTCAAGTAAAAAATTGACTTTCTGAGTTGAATGGAAAGCAGCATAGCAAAGCTAGTTAATGCATTAGAATAACATAAAAACATCGTCTAACACTAATGAAATGTGCTTAATTTTGCTGTGAGAACCCTACAGATCTACGACCACATTATCCTTCATCCCTAGGCTTCAGGTGTTCAACAATTAAACACTGCAGTGCTCACATAGCCGTCTATGATCCTTTACAATCTGCAAGGACACTTACCATTAAGACTCCAAAGGACCACCAGTCAGCACTTTGAGTGTGACCTCGTCTATTGACAACCTCTGGGGCCATGTACTCGATCGTCCCACAGAATGAGTACGCTCGTTTGTCATGGTCAATTGCCTCTTTGCTCAGGCCAAAATCTGAGAGAGCAGAGAATATATTAAACCATCAACATACGGCCCCTTTAGTCGATGGCAAATGTTGGACCGTGGCGAAAGCAAATAAACAAAATTTTGCTCACCTGTGACCTTTATGTGGCCTTCTTCATCAAGGAGAATGCTGGGAAGGTGAAGCAACAGTCGATTACATTTCATTTCTATATAACTGTATAGAGAGCAGCTACAGAATTAAAATTAGAAAGAGAGGACATTTACTAGTTATTTATAAAAGTACAAACCTCTATATATCAATAACATCTCAGAAAGACTTAGTTGTTTATGTATGCACAGAAATGCCACAACTTGCCATATTAATATAGTAATAAATATTTATAATAAGGAATTATATTCAATAACATAAAGAAAGAATTATAATACAGAATATTTGAAATATGCTTTAGTATTAAATTAAATATTGGATTCACTGAATTATCCATGAAAAGACATTAAAACTGATTATTAAAATATAAACCATTTAGTCTGCTACTGTATAAGATTTTGGTCAAACTGCCCATCCCTACCGCTACACCCACTTTTATTGATAATTATGTTTATTTTCAAGAACAAATATATTATTTTGTACAGAAACCATGCTTTTTTTATTTTTTTTATTTAAATGTCTCCCCTACTAACCCAGACCAGACTGCCTTAGAAGAAATCAATTAAACAGTTACACTTATTAAAAAATAAGTGAATACAATTAAGAATTATGGTACATTTAAGTAAATATCAGAGGATATGAGAGTTCAACAAGGTAAATGCTACACTTTTTAATTTTGCAGGGGAGACAAGATTGAGGATATATATGTTCTTAATGAATGTACTGGTGCAGTGTCTTTAGGATTGCCTTTGCCTATTTGCCATTAATCACCTATGACAGGTCTCAGAACAGCGTGCCCTTAAGGAATATAGAGCCCTCCATTGAGGCCACCTCCATTTCAACTTCTAAGATGAGAACCAGACAGAATATCTCTTATATTATTCTGACTTGTATTATTCCCAACAATGAATTTCCCACAAGAGCCAATTCAGTGTGCAGGTGAGCATGGTTTTAGTCCAATTTTTGAGTAGATATGAGAGAGACAAGCCCTGAAAGAGCATTACTGTATAGGAAGGATTATATTAAAGGGATAGTAGTCGTACACGGCTCAACAATAAGGATTTTTTCCCGCTGGTCGGTCAAGGGTGCGTTTACCGAAAGCATCATTAGCCAATATGGTCGCAATTTCCATTGAACTCTATTGGTAACGACGGAACTTGCGACCAGTTGGCTTTGGGAAACGCACCCCAGGCCAGTAGGTGCTGGATGCAATAAAAGTTCTTCAAAATAAGAAAGTTCTAATGGTACATTATAAGAGTCTGAGGAAGTACAATTTTCTTTCTTATGGACATCTTAATATTCTTGTTAAGAATAATATGACATGATTTGACATACTAGCCTACTCATGTGGTCGCCTTGTCTATTACAATAAATTCAATACTTTAACACTGTAAAAGCTTAATGATAAATTCATCCTTTTCTTTAAGAGTTCTCTCAGGCTCTCTATCTGCTGAATACAATTTTTTTTTCTACAGGAGTGCTAAATTATTAAATATTATAGTAGTATGCATTATATATAATAGTTTTAAAGTTTAGAATGTAAGATTTGTTCATTTTTGAAACAAGTCTCTTTTGCTCACCAAGGCTGCATTTAGTTAATCAAAAAATACAGTAAAAACAGTAATATTGTGAATACATTTTTTTTTCTATTTTTAATACATTTTAAATGTATTTTATTCCTGTGATAGTACGGCTGAATTTTGATCATCATTACTCCAGTCTTCAGAGTCACGATCCTTCAGAAAATCATTATAATCTGCTGATTTTGTGCTCAAAGAAAATTTCTTTGTTTTATCAATGTTGAAAACAGTCGTGCAGCTTAATAATTAATGGAAACCGTGATACAATTTTAATGGAAACTGTGATACATTTTTTTCAGGATTCTTTAATGAATAGAAAGTTCAAAAGAACAGCAAATTTGAAATGTAATCTTTTGTAACATTATAAACATTATATTTAATAGTTATTACTTAAAAAAATCTTACTAAGCCCAAACTTTTGAACAGCAGTGAATGCTGCTAGTTCTCTTACGAGAGTATCTCTCGTACTGCGTAATAGCTTTACGCTAGGGGAAAAACTCTTTTCCGCGAGATATTGAAGCCAAAAATTATCCTTAATTTTTTAATAATGTAAAACGCTTTGCAGCAGCAAGCAGACATAGGCGAAACAGCTCGCGCGCCTATTGGCTGCTCTGCAGCAAATGCAGCAGCCTATCGAGAGAGACTCTGCGTGACGTAATAACCAATGGGGGCCATTCGCGCCCTTATCGTCACGTCCCGCCAGAAGGGGCGTGGTCTCACCCTATAAATATGCTCGTTAGGCTGATACAAACTGATTTTTACCTCTTCAGCGAAGCACACGCATCGCTGGATCCGGAGTGAGAAGCCGCGCCGTCGAAGCAAGCCTTTCAGCGGGACGAGCTCTGGAGTCGCTGGCCTCGCCGCCTTCAACTGCCGTACCTGCTGCGCTTTCCGGCGTTATATATCCTTTTCATACTCTGTGTGTATTTACTCTGTTGAGAGTGTTTGTCAGCTTACTTCGCGACTCACACTTCTCTCACAAAAGAGCTGCGTCTTTTTAAAGATGCCTTCCTGTGGCTCGTGCCGCGCCCCGCTCAGCGATGGAGACCGGCACGTCATCTGTGTTTCCTGCCTGGGTGAGGATCACGCGGCTCTCGCGCTCGCTGAAGGCGGATGCCCTCATTGCGAGCTTTTGCCCATGGTGACTCTGAGGACTCGCCTGGCATCATTCTCCGAGCCTTCACCGCAGCCCGCCGTGGTGCCGCGCCGCAAGAAGCGCCGCGCCCAGCGCGCTCCCGAGCTCTCTCCAGCCCGCCAAAGCTCGCCGGTTCGCCCGCCAGCTTCGCCGGTTTCGCTCGAGTCGCTCACTGACGGACAACGGCCGCCGCCTGCCGCCGCGTCCATCCACGAGTTTGACGAACCCACCGAGGCGTGTTCTCTTCTGGCATCCGATAGCGAGGATTGGGCGAGCTCCGTGGACCTCCCCTCCGCTAGCGTTTCCCGCCAGACCACTGGTAAGAGAGCCGGCATTGAGACTGAGCTGATGCGTCTGCTCTCTCAGGCCGTGGATAGCATCGGCCTCGATTGGGAAGCGCCCGCGCAACCGCCGCGCAACAGGCGAGCTCTGTGGACCTCCGCCTTCTGTCCGCGAGTCGTCAAGGAAACGGGCCAGCATTCTACCCCGCCCCCCATGGGCGTGCGTCACCGGCAAATGAGAAAAGAGTGTGTTTTAGTCCCCGCCGAGGCCGGATTAATCTCCATTTCTCAAACATTTCTCAGCTCCTAGTTTGAGCGGCTGAAAATGTCATTATTGCAGCAATGAGCCAGTTGTATAACACGCACACCTGCATACAAACGCCGACACACACAAAACTGTGATGACACTCTCTTATCTGCTTGCGCTAGTGTAGTTCTCCCTGTGGCCCAGTGGCGGAACCTAAAGTTTTCACGCGGGAGACCCGTGTTCGATCCCGGCTCTCGCAGCAGATAAAAATTTAGTCTCGCCGCGGCCAGACTTCCACCGAAACTTTTCGCTCGTTCAGTTCCAGATAATGCGACTGTTCCAGTGTATTTTGCAGTAAACAAGCTGGTACCACGGCCCGCTTGCCTGCACATAAAGGCCGTTTCCATGGCGACCCAGAAAAATCATTGTATTTCTGGTTTTCCGGCCACAGCCGATGGTGTTATAAGTGTAATAAAATGCTCACAGCCCAGTGTTCATTTCTACACACAAACACAGCCCGCCACGGTACAGGGCTCGCACAACTGTGCATTAAATGTAGTGAATGTGCCCACAACCCAGTGCCCACATACACTACCACGGTTTCTGTAAAACGAAACCAACACAAGTCTTCCTAGCCTCCTAGGAAATTGACGGTGTTTCAGTCTCGCCGTGGCCAGACTTCCACTGAAATTTTCGCTCGTTCAGTTCCAGAAAATGTGACTGTTCCAGTGTATTTTGCAGTAAGCAAGCCAGTACCATGCCCGCTTGCCTGCACACTAATGCTGTTCCCACGGCGACCCAGATAAATCACATAAATGGTGTATTTTCTGATATTCCGGCCACAGCCGATGGTGTTATGAGTGTATTGAAAATGCCTACAACCCAGGGCTCATTTCTACACACAAACACAGCCCGCAAAAATGCAGGGCTCGCACAAACAATCCGGCCACGGCCGATGGTGTTATGAGTGTTGTAAGAATGCCCACCCAGTGCCCATTCCCACACCCAGACACAGCCCGCCGCGGTGCAGGGCTAGCACAAATAAACTCGACTCAGGTCGATTGTGCAAACAATGTAGTAAACGCGCCCATGTCACCATGCCCGCTCACACTACATGCTGCGTGTCCCTTGGTTTCTGTAAAAACGAAACCAACACACATTCAGTCGGCCATGAACGACGGTGTTTTCAGTGTAATAAATGTGCCCGCAGCCCCGCGCCCACATTTTGTCACAGACACGCCGATTCCTACGGGATCTCCCCCGCTCGCTTTTTCTGCACTATCTGCCATAAAAAAGCTGAGCGCGGTCAGGCCGCCCGCTGTGATCAGCGCGCCCCCCGCCTCGAACGCTGTAAACACGGTGTTGTGTTCCCAGTATGCCCGGGCTCTCGAGTTGCCGTTTTGCCGCGACCAGAGCCCGGATTTCATTCTGCCCCTAGCTATTCATGCAGATGCGTGGTCAAAGCTTCCCGGGGTATCAGAATGGGTGCTGAACACTATAAAGAGAGGCTATTCGCTACAATTCGCTCGACGCCCACGCCGCTATACGGCGCGCGTCGAAACTACGGTGAAAAACGAAGTGTCTCATCTACTTCGTGCCGAGATAGCGAAACTACTGAGCAAAGGGGCTATAGAACCTTTATCTCAGGCTCAGAGCGAAGGGGGCCTATACAGCAGATATTTTCTGGTACCGAAAAAGGATGGGGGTCTCAGACCCATTTTAGATCTGCGACAGCTGAACAGAGCGCTTGTCAAACGCCAGTTCAGAATGCTTACGACCAGGCAAATCCTCGCGCAAGTGTGCCACGGGGACTGGTTTATGTCAATAGATCTGAAAGACGCCTATTTCCAGATACAAATAGCGTCCCATCACAGGCGATTTTTGAGATTCGCCTTCGAGGGCCAGGCATATCAATACACAGTCCTGCCGTTCGGCCTGTCCCTAGCACCTCGTACATTTACGAAGTGCATGGACGCGGCGCTCGCACCCCTGAGACTTCAGGCCATGCGAGTCCTGAACTACTTGGACGATTGGCTGATTCTAGCTCGATCACGATCGGAGCTCATAGAACACAGGGCCGCATTACTCGAGCACCTCGAGAAGCTGGGCCTCACAGTCAATTGGGTGAAGAGCTCACTGTCTCCCAGTCGGAAAATTTCCTTTCTGGGAACCGTGTTGGACTCGCTGTCCATGACAGCACGCCTGTCACCAGAGCGCGTACTGAGTATTCAGCGCGGCGTGAAATCCTTCCGCCACGGCGCGATAGTTCCGCTCAAAAGGTTTCAGAAAGTGCTGGGGCTGATGGCCTCAGCAGCCTCTGTACTCCAGTTGGGCTTGCTCCGCATGCGCTCACTGCAGATGTGGCTGAAAGCGCGGGTTCCACCCAGGGCATGGACAGCGGGTCTGTTTCGCCTCAGGGTCGACCTTCAGTGCGTTTCAGCTCTGGAACCTTGGAAAGTGACCGACTGGTATCAGTCAGGTGTGAGTCTGGGGACCGCTTCGAGTGTGAAGGTGGTGTCTACGGACGCCTCCACCTCGGGGTGGGGAGCGCTGCTCGAGGGCAGACCGCTAGCTGGCCTGTGGTCAGAACGGGAAAAGCTCCTTCACATAAACTGCTTGGAGATGATAGCAGTCGACAAAGCGCTACGGCTTTTTTGTCCCCAGATAACAGGCCACCACGTCTTAGTCCGGTCGGACAACATGTCAGTGGTGGCATACATAAATCGCCAGGGCGGCGTCAGGTCACGAAGCCTTCTCAGGCTGACGGAACGCCTTCTGGTCTGGGCTCAGCACAGCCTGCTCTCACTGAGAGCGGCGCACGTGCCTGGTCACCTGAATGTGGGACCAGACAGACTGTCCAGGAACAAGGTCCCGGCAGGGGAATGGTCGCTGCACCCGCAGACGGTCCAGCTGCTGTGGAAAACGTTCGGCAGAGCACAAGTGGACCTGTTCGCGTCCCACGAAAACGCTCATTGCCCGGAGTTTTTCTCGAAAAGCAAGGACGCACTGGCTCATGTTTGGCCCCGCTGCCCCCTATATGCTTTTCCTCCCGTCTCGCTCCTGCCTCAGGTGTTGGAACGAATCAGGGAGAACGGATGCCCAGTGCTGCTCGTAGCTCCGCTCTGGACAAACCAGACGTGGTTCCCTGCCCTGATGCAGCTGACCAGCACTGCCCCATGGCCTGTACCATTGAGGAGAGACCTCCTCTCTCAGGCGGAGGGCTCGATTTGGCACCCTCGCCCGGAGTTGTGGTCCCTGCACGCATGGGCCATCAACGGGTACCCGCTAGCCTCCCAGAAGGAGTGTTAAACACGATCGCGCAGGCTAGAGCTCCGTCTACCAGGCGGCTCTACTCCTCGAAATGGTCTGTTTTCTCTGCACGGTGTCAAGCCCAGAGCTTTTCACCTGTGGAGTGCGGGTTTTCGGAAGTGCTTTCCTTCCTTCAAGAGCTACTGGATAAGGGCAGGACCCCATCCACGCTCAAAGTGTATGTGGCGGCCATAGCAACGTTTGCAAAACCGGTGTCTGGCCAGTCGCTGGGGAAAAACGACTTAGTCGTGCGTTTCCTTAGAGGAGCTCGGAGGCTGAACCCTCCCAGGCCCCCTTCAGTCCCGACGTGGGACCTTTCCACGGTCCTGGAGGCCATGAAAGGCGCCCCGTTCGAGCCAATCCAGCTGGTGGACATGAAACACCTGTCGTTCAAAACAGTGTTTCTCATGGCTCTCGCTTCAGTGAAGCGCATAGGGGACTTACAGGCGCTTTCAGTAAGCGCGTCGTGTATGGAGTTTGGGCCTAATGACTCGAAGGTCATTCTCAAACCAAAGCACGGGTATGTCCCGAAATCCCTCAATACACCGTTCAGGGCCCAGGTAATTTCCCTGTCCGCCCTTCCGGTTCTCAGTGAGGAGGATGATGCGAGTCTCCTTTGCCCCGTCAGGGCATTGAGAGCTTATGTGTCACGCTCGTCCGTTTTCAGACAGACGGAGCAGCTTTTTGTTTTGTTTGGCGGGCGTTCCAAGGGACTCGCCGCCTCAAAACAGAGCCTATCCAGATGGATAGTGGACGCCATTGCGCTCGCTTACTCTGCGAAGGGCCTACAGTGCCCTTTGGGTGTCAGGGCGCACTCCACGAGAGGCGTGGCCTCTTCGTGGGCGTGGTCAAGCGGGGTTTCCCTGCAAGATATCTGTACGGCCGCGGGCTGGGCCTCGCCGTCTACATTTATAAAATACTATAACCTGGAGGTACCCGCCTTACAAGCTAAGCTTTTGGCGGTTTAAAATTCAGTGCTATCTGCCCCGCTTTGCGGCCCAGATGCTGAGTTTACTGCAGCCCCATGAGTGTTGACACACGTATGGCTACCCAGATCAGGCTGAAAGCTTTCACCCTGGCTGCGCGTTTTGTTGTCATATAATAGCCCCGCTGGGTGCTTTTTTATAAGGAATGACGCTTCCAGCCTCTCTTCCTCCACTCTATGTGAGTTTATGGTGATTATGCACTACATGAGCCCTGGGCTTCGGCCCCGGGACTTTGGTGTTGGATCCCTGTACGCACGGCGTGTTGCATTGTGTTCCCCTAGCGTAAAGCTATTACGCAGTACGAGAGATACTCTCGTAAGAGAACGTACTCGGTTACTAACGTAACCTCTGTTCTCTCTAGAGAGGGAACGAGTACTGCGTATCTTGCCGTGCTTGGAATACGCTCTGGTTCGCTTCAGCGGTAAAAACCAGTTTGTATCAGCCTAACGAGCATATTTATAGGGTGAGACCACGCCCCTTCTGGTGGGACGTGACGATAAGGGCGCGAATGGCCCCCATTGGTTATTACGTCACGCAGAGTCTCTCTCGATAGGCTGCTGCATTTGCTGCAGAGCAGCCAATAGGCGCGCGAGCTGTTTCGCCTATGTCTGCTTGCTGCTGCAAAGCGTTTTACATTATTAAAAAATTAAGGATAATTTTTGGCTTCAATATCTCGCGGAAAAGAGTTTTTCCCCTAGCGTAAAGCTATTACGCAGTACTCGTTCCCTCTCTAGAGAGAACAGAGGTTACGTTAGTAACCGAGTACGTTTTATAATGCTGTAATGCTTAATATTTAAAACACCCAATACATTTTTTTTTCTACAAAATAGTAGTTCAGAATGTTATTTCCTAAGAATGTACTTGCCCTGACAGCATTTTCAACAAAAGGTTTATTTTTCATTATTACCACATTTATGTATATCTGTCAGAAAAAAAATACTATAACTTTCATTTAACATTTTTCCTTTTTTTCGTAACTCAAGAAGGTAAATGATGGCATACACATTATACAGATTACAGAACACATGTTTAAGGATCAAAAACAAGTATGATCAATAACCTTCAACACCAATAAAACTCTCACTCTCACTGTCATCCTTATTGTTGAGCCCTGTACATATTTCAGTCTAATGTAAGGGGAAAAGCTTTGACAAGCACTCTGAAGGACACAAGACAGATGCAACTGCATAAAAGCAGGAGCAGCACAGGAAGCTCTCTGGTTAGTTGCATCACCCAGTTTGAACCTCTGAATTATGACTGTAATTACATGAGAGTTTCACAGAGATCTCTTTGACTCTAATCCAGATGTGGATTATACTGTTGCTTGAAAAAACAGGACTTAAACCCTCCTGAACATCACGTCCTATCAAGGTTCGGCTGAGGTTATCAACACAAGGTCACTCTTGTGACCGTACAGGCATAAGGTCACTATCTAGGGCACTTAAATAGGCTACAGTGTAAATTAGAACACATGATAGCTATTTACTGATAATATACATGGGGCTTGGTCTTACTTCTCTGGTTTTAGATCTCGGTAGATGATGCCCAGACTATGAAGATGATCCAAAGCCAAGGCCAGCTCAGCCAAATAGAACTTCACATCTTCTTCGGTAAACATAACCTAGAGAGAAAAAAATATCATAACTAATTTTTCATTTAGCTGTTGCTTTTACAGAAATACAAATCCTCTTAGGATTAGGGATTTGAACAAGACCAGTACATTTCGTCATGTATCTCGTCCGGCACAGTTTGTGCTATGGACATAAATGATACCTCAAACCATGCAGCTTATTGAGGGGAGGTGTGTTATTACTTTTTCTCAGAAATCAGACTTATGACTTTCGCCTGATGAAAAATATCCCACACACTACAGACTTGTGGGTGGGCTCTTTTTGAATTTTGTAAAGCAGACACCCAGCAACCCCATAGCAACTCCCTGGCAACCATCCACAACACCACTTGTGATATAAAAATCTAGTTTTTCAATTACCTGATGCTTTTCCTCAAAACTTACAGTAAAGGTTATTACAAAGACAATCCTCTTGGGCTTTTGTAGATAAATGTCTCTCTCAAACACTAGGTTTCACCTCAATGTGAAATGATGATCAGTCATTGCGATATTGCTTTAAAAATATTCCAGATCACTTCTTAAAATAGTATTATCAATTCGCTATGTTCTGAGTTATAACTTAATGACTATTTAGCAAGACTCAACCTGCAGTTTGTAAAATGGGAAATATATTTACGGTAATACACTTAGAATTTAAAACAAAAGCTGGTTGCAAATAACCCAGTATATTCCTTTAATGCAGGACCTGCCCAGAGACAGATCTTAAATAAAACTACAGGAACACAGAGTGTTATTGTATTTGGAAGACCAGAAACTGCTCTTTTCACAGCTAATTTTAATCACGGGGAGATTTATTTAGACTGCGTAGAGAGCATCAGGGGAGAGACAGTGCCATATTGAGGAGCGTACATTGGCGTAACAAGTTCCAGCCAGGAGAGCAGCAGCTGTTGCAGCCAGATGAGACATTTGAGCACCAGCGGTAATTAATTTACGTCTCACTTCCCAAGCATGGTTCTGCTCGGAGAATCACGATTAAATCAAGAGCACAAATCTCTAGGTGGAAGTGCTCCAGTTTCTTTTTTTAATTCCGAGGGACTGATTAGAAGTAAATGTGCAGGAGTTGCTCTTACAGTGCAATGCAACTGTAATTGGTCTATAAACCTTTTTGTCCAATGAAATCTCTAGTTTGATGAGAATGTCCCTCACACCAAAACCATATACCATTGACTAGCATTAGCAAATAGCCAATCAAAGTTTATGGCTGTTATGTAAACTAAAGGCTATTGACTAAAACAAAAATAGCGTGCAAAAGTGCCAACCCACTTTGTGGGCTTCTGGAATTTTTCCCATTTATTTTTGTTTTGTAGGTCTTTATTTAAGACTTATAAGCCATGTATCACGCCAACCAGCATTATAAGAATTATAACATTACAACCTTTGATTTGACGCAAAAAAAAGTATTGGAAAATTGGACAAAATGTCAAAGGTACATGACTGTAAACTTAATGGCTTTAGTGAGGCTAAGAACTACAATCACATGAAGCATTGCGAATGACAATCAAAACAAAAGCGATGGATAAAACAATTGATTTAAATATCGTCACCTTCCTAAAATAATTGGCTAAGTCATTTGAAAATGAAAAGGACTTGGCCAATTGTTTTAGGAAGGTGACGATATGTTAATTATGTATATAGAAACATTATATACGTATATACTGTATTGTTTATCGCAAAGTATGCAAATATATACACAATTATTCAATTAGTTTGAGAGCAAAGGGAGACTATTTCATCATTCACAGGGCTTCTTTCGGCATAATTTCCTTGTTTCTATTCTCTGATTGGTAAAAAAATTATTTGCAGAATCATGCAATGTAGTTTTTCTCCTGGACTTCCACTGTTGAATATGATTATTTAAAAAAATAAGTTGAAATAATGCAGGCTTATGGATTCAATTAAGTTATCATTAAAAATCACTTTCTCTACAGAGAAAATAAATGGCATTTTTACTTCCGGAACCCGACTTTTGCATTCCATAACAAGCTCTTGGATATATCCCATTTCAACTTCCTGTTTGAATTGGAATGTTTTGCAATGCAGGAAAGAAAACTGTGCATGTCAAGCCTTTTCATGGGGTCTAAACATATACTTGTGAGTCTTTTTGACTGATTCCATAAACCAGTTCAAAAGAGACATTCATTTTATGTTTATTGTATGTATTTATTGTATTGTATGAAGACTGCAAATGTTAAAGTGCATCTATTATGTTATTTTAAAAGTTACTAATTTTGTTTTGGAGGTCCCCTACAATAGGTTTGCATGCATTTAAGGTCAAAAACACTTTTTTCTGTACACTGCAGGATCGCATCTTTTCTCACATTGTCTGAAACGTTTCAATCATCGATCCGGTCTCTCTAAACCCCTCCTTTCCAAGCGCCTACTCAGCTCTGATTGGTCAGATGGCCCGGTCTGCTGTGATTGGTCTACAGCTTACAGCACAAGTCAGAAATGAAACACCCATTGCTATATCTGAATTTTAGCTCTGGAAACTTCCTCAGCATTTGTGTACACACATTGACATGAACAGTCACAATGGTGTCGATTCTACCATATAAATTTGAGTCAGAGTACCATAATGAAACATTGGAAGAAGTAGCTGATCAACCTAAACCAATCGGAAGAACGGCTTGAGCATGACGTTTCTAATTTGTTCGTTTTTTTTTATATTGTCTTACATTATAGATGAAATGTTCGCATTCTCATCCTTTGGAATTGCATGCTAAGTGAGAGAGCTTCTCTTTTCTAAAAGAGCTGCACGGGCATGTCTTTTTAAAGATTTCTCACCCGTGTGTTTCTGGATGTGGGCACATGATCCATCCGCCTCGCGGTCACGAGCGCTGTCTAGCGTGTTTGGGCTTTAATCACGCTCAGACAGCGCTTGTGGATGAGCCATGTTCTCATTGCGGGAACATGACCATCGCGGTGTTAAGATCGAGACTCAATGACCTCCGTGGGGGTAGAGTCCCCTCTACCACACCCCAATCTATCTCTTCCTTGAGAGGAGATACTTTGGCTGGTGGCCAGGGTGATGTGAGGGTTACGGTGTGGAAAAACCCGACGAGTCTTCCTCGGGCCACGCCTCCCTGCATATCGCACACCCTGGAGCTTCCGGGTGAACCTGGTTCCTCTCGGGGACCCAGTGTTTCATTCGGGGCTCCGGCGGATGACGCCATGTCATGCTCACAGCGTCAAAAGGCGGGCTTGATTCAGGATTCGGCTGCGTTGCCTCCCTTGGGAGTGCCAGCGTTAGCCGAGTCTGATGCAGAAGTGACGGCCATGCTTGCCCGGGCAGCTGAAAGCATCGGGTTGGAGTGGCGCCTGTTGGATGGCTGGATGATTTGTTCCTGGGGGCGGCACATGCTGGCACCCCCCAGTGCCCTTCTTCCCGGAGGTGTATCAGGAGGTCACCAGCTCGTGGAAGTCCCAGTTGACTTCTCACGGCCCGGCGGCGTCCTTCGCCTTCTCTACCCTCGATGGCGCGGCGGCCAACGGGTACACTGGGGTCCCCCCGGTGGAGTGCGCTGTGGCGATGCAACTGTGTCCCCAGAGCGCCTCCATCAGGCACGGCGACCCAAAGCACCCATCCAACGCCTGTAGGTTCTCCGCCACTCTCGTGCCTCCACCCTGCATGCCATGACCATCCTTCAAGGCAAAGGTGCTCAGGGACATGCATGAGGGCAATGCCACCGACCTCGCTCCACGGGCGACGAAGGTCATTGCGCGATCCCTGGGTCAGGTGTCCACCTGTGTGGTCCAGGAACGTCATCTGTGGCTCAACCTGGCTGATATGCGGGAGGCTGAGAGAACTCGTTTTCTCAACTCCCCCATATCCCAGGCTGGGCTCTTCGGCGGTGCGGTCGAGGACTTCGCCCAACAGTTTTAGTCCGCCCAGAAGCAGACTGAGGCGATAAAGCATATCCTGCCCCGACGGCCAGCTGCTGCCTCCACCCAGCCATCGGTGCAGCCCCCTCAGTCTGCTTCCCGCTGGGGCTTCCCTCCTGTGGCTCCCGCCCCTCCTGCTCGGCGCAAGCAGCAGCTTTCACCGGGCCAAAGCAAGGAGGTGGTCGCAGGAAGGCGGCACAGCCCGTCTCCGCCCCTAAGCCTGCCAAAAGCCAGGCTAAGCGGCGCTCCTGAGACGGGCAGCTCGGAGCTAGGGCTCAGTTCTCGAGAAAACCGGGTTTCCTGGCATGTTGTGTGTCAACAGATGCCTCCACCATGGGCTGGGACCCCAGCACCTATGGCATGTCAATTGCCTCGAGTTGCTGGCCATACGTTTAGCTCTGCACTGTTTTCGGACGTTGCTGGAGGGCAAGCACGTACTGGTCCGTTCAGACAACATGGCGACAGTAGCATACATCAACCATCAGGGTGGTCTGCGCTCCCGCCGTATGTCACAACTTGCACACCATCTCCTCTTATTGAGTCAAAAGCATCTGAGGCCGCTTTGCGCCATTCACATTCCTGGGAGAGCTGTCCATTCCTGTCCACGAGACAAGCCTACGCTCTGAAGTGGAACCTCTTCGTCACCTGGTGTTCTTCTCGCCGAGAAGATCCCAGAAAATGCCCAATCAGGTCTGTGCTCTCCTTCCTCCAAGAGGGGTTGGAACGAAGGCTGTCTCCTTCCAACCTGAAGGTTTATGTGGCTGCGATCTTTGCGCACCACGACATTGTGGAGTCTAAGATGGTAGGACAGCATTACCTGGTCATCAGGTTCCTTAGGGGGGCCAGGAGGTTAAATCCTCCCCGCCCCCCTCATATGCCCTCTTGGGACCTCGCAGTGGTTCTATCTGCACTGCAGATAGCTCCCTTCGAGCCATTGCACTCAGTTGAGCTTATGTACCTCTCTATGAAGACGGCGCTCCTTGCTGCTTTGGCCTCCTTCGAGATGGTAGGGGACCTGCAGGCATTTTCGGTTGACGAAGCGTGCCTGGAATTCGGGCCGGCTAACTCTCACGTCATCTTCAGACCCCGGCCTGGATATGTGCCCAAGGTTCCCTCCACTCCTTTCAGGGATCAGGTGGTGAACCTGCAAGCGCTGCCCTCAGTGAGGCAGACCCAAAGGGAAAGGCTGAGCGACATTTAACATTTTTGCGAGATTCTACAATCTCCGTGTAGAGCCAGTGTCCTCTCGTGTACTCGCTTCAAGTAGCCAGTAAGTAGGACCTGCTCGGTGTCATCGCTTGCTGCGCCATTCCACTCCACGGACTGGATACGTGCACTATTCTACTCAGATGAGTTCTCCATAGACCCTGAGTTCCTCCTGCACTGTCGATGCCATCACCAGAGTGCGATAGGGCTCTCTAGCGAAACCCCCATTTCGTCAGTCACTGACGTAACATCTCCGTTCCCTCCTTCAAGGAACGAGGGTTACATACGTAACCGAGACGTTCTTGATATCCTGTGAGTGATCGTGGATGTGATTCAGTCACCTTTTGCTGAGTGCAATTACTTGGCACATAATTGTCACTTTCTAAATTTACAGCAGTTAATTATTCACTGAAAGACACCCCGAGGAGAGAAGTGGTTTTAACAATTCATCCCTGATTCTATATAATCTTGTTATCCTAAAGCAAAGTGACCAATATGATGTACAATGAAACAAAGTGGTCCACAAGCAATTAATAAGAACAACTATATCTACGCAACCAGAATAAAGACTGAACAATGTGACAGAAGAAGAGTGGCGTGTGCAATAAATCCTAGACAGGTGGAAAAAACGGGCTATTTAGCTGAGCATGGCCTATGAGTGACATTAATCAAAGTCTGAAGGAAAAGTCTGCTCCAGATAAGTGTGGGGCTGTTTTCATCAGAGCGTCCAGATATCTCAACTCTCTTTTACTGGGTTGAAGGCATCACGTGCTGGAGCTTAGCAGAAGATTTAAAAATATAGGCAACAATAAAAGCATCACAACCTGACTGGGAGAGTTGCACAGGAATAATGTGTGTGAACATGATCTAAACTGAATTCATGATGGTACAGAACACATTAGAATCGCCATTAAGGATTGACAGATCGATTGATGTGAAGTGTTTTCTAAACAAAAAATTAATTCGATTTTTAGATATTCGGAGGAAAATATGAGCATGTGCCATAATGCTATAATACTACATGCCATAATGCACTAATATATATTCTCAAAATATATTTATTATATTTATTTAGATTTAATTAGGGATGTACGATGATATCGGGACAACATCGGTATCGGCCGATAAAAGCTTAAAATGACCATCATCGGCAGATATGAATATGACTGCTGATGAGCCTTGCCGATAGGGTGGCATCTTTCCTATGCGCACGTGACGACCGTGAACGAAGCATGAGCGCCAGCAACATAAACTTCCAACTAGGGGTGTGCGTCTCACAGTTTTTGATCGTGGATGATTAAAATGTCTCCATGATCTGCTTTTGAAGAAAAATCATAGTATCGTGCATTCTATCAGTTCAATTCTGGCGCCTTCATCTCAACATACTGTACAACGCGACGTACATTCACATCACATGTAAACGCAGAGGTAGAGTTACACTTACGGGGCACTGCAATTCACAAAAGTTCATTATTTGCATGTTCGTCAAAGTCTTGCTAGTTAAACATGTCATTCACGTGCTGATGCGCTGTTCTAACATGCGCTTTTCTGAGCGCGTACACCCGACGCTCACAGGAACTAAAAGCCTGTCACAGCGTCTTTCGAGTCTTATTGCGCTAATACTGTCAAATACACACAACGTTTACATAAACAAAGTTGGTTATGTCTAAAGTGAAAGCAAACAGAGAAAATCTGCTTGTGTGTATATTAGACGCGTCGCGTGCAGCTCTTAAAGAGACAGTAATAATATGCTGCCGCTTGTCCTTAAAGAGATACTGCACCCAGAAATAAAAATTCTGTCATTATTTACTCACTCTAATGTTGTTCCAAACCTGTATTAATTTCTTTCTTGTGCTTAAATATACTATGGAAGTCACTGGAGTACAGCAACTGTTTGGTTAGCCACATTCTTCCAAATAACTTTTATTTTCAACACAAGAAAGAAATTTATTTGGGTTTAAAACAACCTGAGAGAGTAAATGATGACAATTAAAATTTTTGGGAGAACTATCCCTTTAATGTTAATTAAACAACAAAACACAAAGAGGAAATCACTCACTGCTCTTGACTTAGAACTTTAATAGAAGCTGTAATAAGCTTTTTTTGCACTTAAAAAAAATACAAATATATCGGTATCGGCATCGGGCAAAATTAGTTTGAAAATATCGGCATATCGAATATCGGCCAAAATCCAATATCGTACATCCCTAGATTTAATATTATCATATTAGATACATTTGAGTGTGTTGAAAGTTGTTATAATGCTACTATATAAGGCTACTATATGAGACACTTGTTGCACACTGCAGTGAGCTAGATCGATATTAGGCATGGTAAATATGGTATTCGCAGTAAATCAAGAAAACGAGATTTAAACAAAAAGACTAACTGTGTTGAGCTGTATAACAATGATTAGATTTCTGTCGACGAATATATTCAAACAGTTGCTCACCTGTCTAATAAAACACATAATATATTAAAGCGTCTTTGGTGTTTCCATAATTTCATAGGCGACACACTGACACAGTGACCTGGTTAAAACTGCTTATTTCTCTGGATTTAAACATTATCAGAAACATTTGGGATAACGTAAGTACACAAATCAACAAAATATATAACACTGTTCTAGTGGTTTTTGGATATTTTGATCCAAAAATCTTACATAGTGTGCCTTTAAGATAAAACGAATTCACTAAAACAATTTGTTAGCCAATGTTTAACTTAAGTTACTTGAAGACAAATTCGATAGACCTTAATGTTTAATGTGACGTATTTTTAAAATATGCATCATATTTTCTGTTATGTACTACTCCACCCTGAGTGGTTTCTATAGAATTGACGGGGTTGCTGCCTAATGAAATCAAAAGTGCCCAGTCTCTATGATATTCTTATCATCCACCAGTCAAAAATCCCAAATCTGATTGCTTAGTAAATGAAGTAGCATATCTCTCCTCAGTAAGTCGCATGGTTTGATGTATCCTCCATGCTTATTAGGCTTATGGGTTTGTTCAAACTGTAAAGATGAGCAACAGTAATAATGGTGCATGAGTGAGTCAACAACTACGGATTTCCATAAAAGCTACATCAAGATAAAGCAAATGCACTTAATGTGAAGCATCTGTAGAGCTTTTTAGAATAAGACAGCAGTCTTGTCATAGATAATGCGAATACATAATTCCTTCTTTCTTTCTGTGCTTTGGAACTTCAAATACTGTACATGTTTGTAGCACAGGCATAGATAAAGTGGATAAAACAGTATATAGCCTAGATCAGTATAGGAACAAGAAATGATGTCACATCTTAAAAGCCCAATTTTACGTTTTTAAATCATCCTTGCCATCTCTCTTCCGATCACCACAGCAACAAAGTTATTCTTGGTGGTTTGCTGCGTGTACTTTTTATAGATTCAAACCTCTCACTTATCGGTTAGAGAACTCAGAGGCTGTTATAATGTTAAGTGTGAAACTTAAGAAAGGTAATTCTTATGTCTTAATATATTGCCTTTAATGGTAACACTTTACAATAACTGCACAGTATTAATCATTTGCTTTGCATTAGTAATTAATCATTTATAATGCATTAATAGACATTAATACACAGTTTATAAATACAGCTATACATGCTTTAATGTTGATTTATAAGCATATCTATAATGTGTTTAATTGTATTTTCATACTTTATTAATGCTCAATTTATCATTTCTAAATGAAGTATAGCATTATTTACAAACCAGTTATTTAGTTGTCAGTGGTTCATAAGATCACTTAGAAAGTGTAAGTAAATTATTAATACACTATTTAAATGTATATTCATACATCTTAAATATTTCTATGTTCTGTATCACTGTGTTGTTTGTTCCCATTTTCTGTTTAGAAGATAAATGAGCCTTTAAATCTCCTTTGTTAATGCTTTACAAGGCATAAATAGTCCTCACTTTAGATGAGCTCACAAAAATAGTTAACTGACCACTAATGCTTTATAACTACCTGAATTAACCATGAATTAGAGTAGAAATACATGTTAATAAAGCATTAATAACACACTAAGTAACTATTACTATATGTCTGAATAACAAGATGTATGAATGTACATTTAAATAGTTGATTAATCATTTACTTACACTTTCTAAGTGATCTTATGAATCACTGACAACTCCTAAATAACTGGTTTGTAAATAATGCAATACTTCATTTAGAAATGATAAATTGATCATTAATAAACACATTATAGATATGCTTATAAATCAAGAATAAAGCATTTATAAACTGCTTATTAATGTCTATTAATACTTTATAAAGGATGAACTAATGCTAAACTAATGATTAATAGCATGCAATTATTATAAAGTGTTACCGTTAACGGATAGTAAAAATGTTTAAACATGAGTTATTTTTCTTTTATCACAATATCAAAATAATGTCAACATAGGGGTACATTTATCTGAAATGTATTTTTTATTTCTTTAATATAAATACTCCAAATACAACAAGCACATAGGCCAAGGGAAAGGTACTGGATAACAGGAAAGATCCAGAAGAGCTCAGTGTATTGATAATAACAGCAATAAGTCTCGTTCACACCAAGAACGATAACTATAAAGATAACGATAAAGATATAGTTCTAAAAATCATTTTAAATATATAAGAATAGCAGAGTCCAAACCGATGGACGGCACAGAGAAATGATATTGTTGGAATCACTTTCAGAATGATTTTCTTCCAGCTGATGAACTATAAATACAGACAGCCAATCAGAATTCATCCTGCTTTAAAGAGCTTGAGCATTTAAAGCGGCAGACGACAAAACTGCAGCGCGCTTATAATAAACAGAACATTATCGTGCATTAGTGCTGACGCTAATATGGTTGTCGTTATAGTTATCTTTATAGCTATTGTTTTTGGTGTGAACCTGCCTTTATTCTGTAGTAGCTACAATAAAGAATGACCTTGGTTTCAGTGGCTGAGAATATATATCCTCAGCACACAGAGGATTTTTTTACAAACTCAACACAACCGACACAAACTGTGCTGCTAATCAATATAAAACACATTATTTTCCCTTAATCCTTACCAAGACATAGACAGTAGTGTATTTTCCACTGTTTTTCCACTGATCACCTCTGATGCTGTAATGTGTGATTCAGAAACTACAGGCTTCAGCAAAAGTTGCAGTCAATAGATCAATAATGAGATTTGCTCCCCATGTACGAAGGGAACAGATCCTCGAGGGAAGCTTTTATTGAGTCTGTGAGATTAGAAAGTGATGTGATCAAGAAAACCAAACACTCCATTAAGGAGAATTACAGTACAGTGAAGAGGGACCAATTACACCATCCGTCAGAGAATAGATGCCAGACATGCCTTTAATTACCAAGGCATTTGGACCAAAATGACGTCTCCATTACAATTCAGTCTGGATGTACCTCTGTTATTGCAGGTCGATGTCTTGCAATTACTAAATGATCAATCAGTAAGCAATTGCAACTCAGCTGAAGACCACAAGTGTACAATGAGTGGACACAACTATATTGGTATTATATCAGTTTTTCTCATTTTCTCACTTTCATGTCGCCCAAAACCCATATGACTCTCATAGAACATAAAAGGAGAAATTTAGAAGAATCTCTCCTTTTAGGTGTTCTTTTGCATAGAATGTGAATGAGAATGTTGTCAATCCTCAAAAAAGTACAATAAAATGATCATAAAAGAAGTCCATTCAACTTGTGTGCTCTTAAATCTCCTTTGCATTTTCGCATATTCAAACTTAGCATGTTGCATTTGGTTTAGAGGAACATGAGAACATTGTTAGTTTTGGAGAATGACAGCGTTTTCCCCCTTCACTTTCTTTTGCACGGAAAAGAGCAGCATGAACATTCTCAAAAACATCTCCTTGTTTGTTCCACAGAGAAAAGAAAGTATTTTGGGTTTGGGACAACATAATTTTTAGTTAATTATTCCTATTAGAAACAAGCTAACTAAACAAGCACACCATTTATGCCTGTTGCCTGTTATTTAGTTTTATAAAAACTGACCTCTTTGGAGAGGCGTGTAAAAAGATCTCCCCCTCTGAGAAAGTCCAATATAAGGTACAACTTTCCTTCTGTCTGAAATGCTGTGGGGGAAAAGCAACAAAGGTTACATTTAAGCAGTATTTTTCACCTATCAAAAGTAAAAAATGAGGAATTTTGTTTTCTGTTTGTCATTGAAATAGAGCATTGGTGGTTCAGAAATTGATGCTAATGTTTGTGTTTACAATCTCCTGAGAGAACAACTCACCATAGTGGAGTTTGACAATGAAGGGATGATTCACTTCTGCGAGAATGTCTCGTTCCATTTTCGATCTCACTCTGTCCCGCACTTAAAATATATAGAGATAAAACATAGAGACAAAAAGACGTGAATGTTTCAACTCATTAATTCTCATTCATTCCCTTGGCAAAAGCATAAAAGTGCACAATGAATCGCAAAATTCATTACAAATACATATTGATTTATATTCCTATTGATATTTCTTTTTTAAAAGTGGATGAAAAGAATCTGAAGAATCTGCTTTTCAAAAAAAGTGTTTTTGTGCCGTGACCCTTGTGAATATAATTTACTTAGGACATAACCAGATCTGGCTTAACCAAGTATTGGCAATTGGGTTTACAGGTTTATTTGACCATAAATAACTGGAATATAATCACATTTTGATATTAACTTTTAAATTTGAATATGTCAAAGTGGAAAAACTAAAATTAATAATGATTGGTCTCCTTGTTGCAACTCTCAAGTTCTTCCATACCAAACTCATCCAACCATGTCTTTATGGACCTTGCTTTGTGTACTGGGGCACAGTAATGCTGGAATAGAAAAGTACCTTCCCCAAACTGTTGGAAGCATAGCATTGTGCAAAATGTCTTGGTATGCTGAAGCATTAAAGCTGCAGTCCGTAGCTTTTTTTGGGTTAAAAAATTTCCAAAATACATATTTGAGAAAATACATAACCAGCCAGTGTTCAAAACTATCTGCTTGCCTTAGCTCGATTCAAAGCGGTAAGCTTGTAATAATGTTTTTAATTCCAGTGGTACTGGTGGATGTCCGCGGGAGATTCGAGCATGTCTTTGCGTCATTACGTCACATCTGTACACATAAAGAAGGAGTCTCGGCTAGTAGCCTATATTGCGAGTGAGGATGTTGGAGGTGGAGATTAATGGCCTTTTCTCACAGCACTTGATATAATTAAACTTAGCAATTTGATGGCGGATCTAGAAAGGTTCAAACGACAATCATCAGTGACAACTAGAGATTCACCCGCTGTAAAATGCAAAAGACTTCGTTCGGACCTCGGAGTGGCTACAGAAAAAAAGAGACTGCAACCGGACCCATGCGAAAACAAGGATACATATCGGAAGGACATTACATGTAGTCACGCAATGCTGACGTTGTTAACATTAACAATTTGAGAACAAAGTATAATTTGCACGGTTTTGCGTGATATGATAACTTATAAGCGATTGTTAGATTTAATCAGCGCGATTTACTGCAATGTCAGAACCAGAACAAAAGTGGATGTTTCTTACTAGTTCAGATGACATTTTCCGGTGAAAATTCTTATGTTGGTCATATTTCCAAAAAGGAGAATCTGTGATTCTGAATGCCAGTCTCTACACCGGCGGTGACTGACAGCCTCACAGTCTCCTCAAACATTGTGTTCATCCGCGCTGTGCCGTGTCGAGGGTGTTAAAGTACAACTCACGTAAAGTTGATAATTCCGCGAATGACTGCAATTGCAGATTTCGAACAGAGATGGCGACAAAGAGGAAAAACACCGGACTGCAGCTTTAAGATTTGGAAGCAGTGGCGGATTTAGCAATTTGGGGGCCCAAGGCGAAGGTAGTATGGGGCCCCCCATCCGATCTTTAAAAGAGAAAGAAATTTCTTTTTTTTTGTTGAAAAATAAACCATAAAATGGCACTTTCTGGAGAGTTTTGTGCAAAGAAATATAGAAAAAAGTAGGTCTAGCAAGTCTTATATTTCTGTAATTCACACAGATCAAACACAAATATGCTGACTGAATATATTGCTAGTTGAGAAACACTGCTTTAATTAATGTTTTTATGATGACTTTGTGAAAGGTTAACTAAACCGCATGAGCCGTCTTCCAGCTGGCCAGTAAGTTATTTGGCAAATTTCATTCATACAGATCTGTAGTATTATGCTATAGTTTTTGATAGTGTTATACATTTCTTACAGATAATCACGATGATCATTGCGTTTGTCTTACCGAATGTGGTAGCTCTATGCAATTACAGTTTGTTTATAAGCTTTTTTTTATTAATGCCGACAGTAAAATGTTGCCACATATTGCTACGAAAAACAAGAAAAACAAAATAATAATAACAATCCGAAATAAGTTCAAAGCTTGTGTTTTGGAAATAAGATTAATATATCACTAACCCTAACATGCAACTTTCCACTTTAATAACTTCCTAAACTAAAGTGACACATTAAATCAGAAAAACAGGTAGGCTACAGAAGACTACTGCCACCTTTCCATTAGGTGGATCTGGCAACACGGAGGCTGCACGCGCGCCCTCACTCACAGCGCGCTCTCAAGCCCCGTCCACTGCGCTAGCTTCTCGCAGCAACATGAATTGCAAACACTCATATGAGGTGGTTTAAACGGGTAATTAATCATTCAGAGAGCTTGACATTTTATTTTTGAATGTAAAAAAATGACAGAGTTCCGGACTTCGGTCACCTCATAGCTGGCTACGGCCATGGACTTGTAACATATCGTTAGCATTGTTGTCATTGTCAGCGGGCATCACAAAAACGTTTGTTACCTTCTGCGATTTTGCTAAAAACGTTTTGCTTTCCCCCCACTTCCTGGTTTTTCAGCACCGCTTGGGTAGTACTCTGTACACTGTCTGTTAATCACTTCTTTTTCTCCGTCAGTTTTTTTGGCGCATTACAGCCTTGTCACTTTCGCACGCAGAAAGTGAGATAATGGAATAGTCCAATGTAGTGAGGTGGGGGGGCCCCTCCTGTCTGCGACTAATGATTTGATGCCTTTTTTTCGCAAATGTTTTTTAGAAATATATAATTTGCGAAAAGTAAAAAAAAAAAAAAAAACTTAAGCATAGTTTAATGGGGCATTTTGGGGGCCCCTAGGTAGCTCGGGGCCCAAGGCAATCGCCGACCTTTGCCTAATGGTTAAGTCCGCCCCTGTTTGGAAGTAAGGGGCCTAGATCAACCCCTGAAAAACAGCCCCATTACCATTATCCCTCCTTCACCAAACATTACAGTTGGCACAATACAGTCGGGAAGGTAACGGTTTTCTTGCAATGGTCATACCCAGTCTCGCCCATCAGACTGCCAAACAGACGAGTGTGATTCGTTACTGTGCATAACACATTTCCACTGCTCTAGAGTTCAGTGGCGCCATGTTTTACACCACTCCATCCGACACTTGGCATTGTACTTGGTGATGTGAGGCTTACATGCAGCTGCTCGGCCATGGAAACCCATTCCATGAAGCTTCACAAACAACATTGCTAGAACTGCCCAGTCTTGCAGATTTGCCTAATACAACATTTGGAATATCAGACCCTTCCTATCGGTGCATGCTACACAACTCCTTGTCCAAGCTCTTGTTCTATCCAGACTGGACTATCGTAATGCTCCCTTAGCAGGCCTTCCAGCATCCACTGTTAAACATCTGCAACTGATCCAGAATGCAGCAGCCAGAGTGGTCTTTAACAAGCCGAAGAGAACGCATGTCACATCTCTTCATCAATTTACACTGGTTCCCAATAGCCGCTCGCATCAAATTCAAGGCACTGATGTTCGCCTACAGAACGACCACTGGCTCTGCAGCCCTATACCTAAACTCACTAATTCAATATGCCCTCCAGAAGCTTGCGTTCTGCAAGTGAATGGCGCCTTCTGATACCATCCCAAAGAGGCACAAAATCACTTTCACAGGTCTTTACCTGGTCTGTTCCAAGCAGCTATTCTATTGTATTTCTATTTCTATCTATTTTTAAAAAAAAATCCTACGTGTACTGTGCTAGACTAACTGGGACTAGTCACAGCACTTACATATTGTTGCCATTTTGTTGATTTGATTGCTTCTATTGTTCTCCTCATTTGTAAGTCGAATAAAAGCGTCTGCTAAATGCTAAATGAAAATGTAATGTAAATGCTCTGTGCCAGATACAATTCAAAAGGGACTTAAAAAGGGACTTTGGTTGGCAGTGTAAGAAAGATTTTTAGTTATATAGTAATCTGAACAGTGAAGTGTGTAGTTTTTGTTCCACTAGCATCACCAAAGCAACATAATTACAAAATGAATGACAGGTTTCAAACACATCTGTTATTGTTGTGCCAAACATGTAGTTCGACTCCAGACTGCCATTTGTTGAGCCATTGCCACTTTGTCAGGCATGGACACTCAAACAAACAGCTTTGTTAGCTTCATAAAGTCAATGAATCAGGGCTCTCAAGTTTTGAAGACAGGTAAGAGTGACACCCAGCCATTTTTGTCATTGGTTGTTGCGTTAAATCTTACCCAGATACAATAGTGTTATTTTCTGATTGGCTATTGTGTACAACACCAGAGGAAACGCGCTTGATTCATGCCGGTTCCACAGTGAGAGCGGCGCGGCCAGAGTTTTGGGGGCTGCGGCATATTAAATATATTACAAATAGTTTTTCAGCGTGAGAAATACAATGTGTGGCGGGAGAGCGTGACAAAAGACCGAAATGAGTGACTGTCACGCTCAATGCGTGACACTTGAGAGCCCTGATGAATGAATGAAGTTACATGAATGAAATACTCATATAGTAGTTGTCTCAGCACATTTTAACATCTAAAAATACATACTTCACCTTTAAGCCAGCAGGACTTAACTACAAATCTTTGACAAGTCTCAAAACAAAAGCAGCATGATGGATGTTGTATTCACACAGGATCCTTCACTCTGAATGGTTTGTCTTATGTAACAGCTGCAGCATTGCTGTGGTCTGACAGTGAGGTGCCACAGTCACTAATACTGTTATTTTCATTCACAAGTACATGAAGAACTTTCACAACATCATCCGCTGAGAGCAAAGACTTTAGTAAGTAACCATGGTTACATTGAGTGAATAAGTTATGTGGGTTGTGAAATAGATTACCACTCCAAACTGAGCATTGTGAATCACTACGATAACTGCTTAAATTTGTGTTTGTTGTGTAAAAACAAAGGGATGAATCACAAAAATGAATAAATGATGAGGAAAGTCAGTTAGCTGCTTAAGATTTCAGGTTTATCTGCTTAGTTCATTTCTGAGATTAATGTATTTATTTTTTCTTCCAGGGAAGCTGCTATGGATTTTAAGTATATCCATACTGAAAAACTGTCAATCCCAAAAATCACCTTGCTGTCTGAGTGGGACCTTTTCCCCATGTTAAACAATCTGATGATTCAGACACCCTTTAAAAAATCAACCAGAGAGCACTTCAGGCCTCCTTTCAGCTTAGCTATGACTCACAGGTTAGATGTCATGCTGAGCTGAAATAATAACTGCAGGTTTTACATCAGCACATACCAGGGACAGATCGAGAAATGTATATTATAGAGTAGGAATCATATAATAATAATAATATAAGGGCTGAAGTATCTTTTACCTTTTAGTGTTGCCTTTTTTAAGACCTTCATGGCATAGAGTTGTCCTGTATCTGAACCTTTGATTTTTCTCACCAAGAACACCTGTAAATGAAAAGTAAGGTCAACACCCCACAATATTCACATCTAAGTCTGTGTCCAGGGGCTGTGAAGATCCAAAAAGAGGGAAATATAAAAATATCTAACATTACAGTACATCTGAAGTTGTCTTCAGCCATGTGACAGCTTTGTGTGAAGACTGGGGGGGGGGGGGGATGGGGGGATATTCCTGCTCTGTTCTGCTTACAGTATGTAGCCAGCATTTAAATTTTAACAGTCTTCTTCACACAAAGGCAGAGCTCGAAGTGGGCCGGTATGCACTGGTACGCAGTACAGGCACTTCTGTATTTTAAGCTGTAGCATACCCTCACTTTTCTTGTGTACGATACCGGCACTTCTCACATGTTTCCTCAAGCGGCAACAGAATAGAGACTATTTAGAAATTGTTATTTTCATTTCAAAAATATTTTTAATATTTAATTTTTTTAATCAAAACGTATTAATGTGTATGTGGCATTAGATTAACAACATGCATAGAAATGATAAAAGACACAATCACACTGTAAACTTCAATTTGTTGGTTTAAATTAAAGTAGGCTTACCTGGTTGCCTTAAAATTTGGAGTTCATTTAAACAAAAAATTTGAGTTTATACAAACAGTTTATTCAACAGAAACTCAAAATATTATGTTATCTGAACATAACATACAATTTTGTTATCTTTGTGAAACAAAGATTTGTGAGGGGAGGGGGAGTACCGGCACTTTATTTTTGTATTTTATGTACTCTGGGTTCGGGCCAAATTCCGATTTCGGAGCCCTCCCCTCGGACAGCACGACAAATACGCATAACCTTCACTCTATCTGATTATGTAAGTGTGAACTCGTGAAAATCAATCAAAAATCACAGGTAATCAGAAGAGTGTGTGGGTGAAGTCTCTCTGCAAGAGCACTGCGCTCTCAACAAAATGGGTAAGTACATAATCAAATTCATACAAATTATTATAAAAAAACATATTGATACAATCTTTGTCATTAAATATATTGTTACATTGAGTTCACACAGTTTGAACCTTTTTGTTCTGATGTGATGAATTATCAATTATCGCTTTCAGTATGGCTATAAAGATCACGCAAAATGACATTCAAACTCACATTAAACATTAAATAAAGCACATAATCAGTACCTGAGATTATCATGTCATAATTTGTACGTTGACTTTCCAGCTGCAACATCACAGAAATAGAAACCGTTTCTAAAACAGATTTGTTGCATATCGCCATCAAGGCTGCGGTTAGGACAAAAACTATGATTAACAAAAATCAGAAAAGATACCTTTTATCACGTTTGCGGTGTCAAGTCTTGTCTGGTTAGGACATAGTGTTAGAAAATGTGTCGTATGATACTTTGTTGTGTCATTTTTCCAATTTTGAACATGCTTGACATATTTTGTGTTCATAAAAAAAAATAAAATAAAAAAAAACAGATTTGGGATTAAATGGGAGTAAAAATACTGACTGTATGAAGAATTTTTTTATCCAAAAACTAGTAAGCTAAGGCAACATCCTAATTAAAATGGAACATGAGTGATCAATTTGAAACAGACTCAACTCACAATTGATTTTAATGGAATTTGGCATTAGCGTGTTGCTAAGCTAACAATTCAGTATTCTACTAGGCAAAATGAATAAATATTGGGTCATTTTTTTTCTGTTGATACTTTTCAGTATTGTATGAATTAAAAGTATATTCATAATCATAATTTCTCATGTTGTCCACCACCTTTGCCTTTTCTGCTTAAAATACATGCAATATTGACTTAAATTTTCTCCAAAGGTATCTCTGATTATGCGGCCAATCTTATTGTAAGGCCTTTGTATCGAGTGCCATTATGATGTCTTTTTAATGCTGCCTACATGAAGCTTAGGTTTTAGAACAGGCAGGAAATTTCAGTTTCAGGACACGAGATAATAATTTTAAACTATGCAATGTAAATCCTGCAACAACTGATCCTCTCTTTCTAAACCTTTTCACATCCCAAAGTACACTCAGGTCAACTGAAGGGTTTACAGTATAAGGACACAGAAAAGGGGTTTACATCCATTACCCCAAACCTAAACACCACTTGCATTAACAAAATTACATCCAAACAAATGGCACACATAATCTCAGTTATCGGTAGCAGTCTGCATAACAGTAACACAAAGAGGATCAATCAGATGCAGCCTTTTTAAAGCTCACCTTTCCATAGGAGCCTTGACCCAACACCTTGAGCAGCTCGAACTGCGACGGGTCTGCTTTCTCAAAGCCCTCTTTCACATGATCGCTGATATCAAATTCCTTTAAGATGCTGTCGTCCTGCAAAGGCAACAGATGGCACAGCTCAGAGAGAAATAAACAAATGCTTTTGCCATGCTTAAGCATATTTGGCAATATGATGCCAGCAGGGATTATGAATAACAGTAGTAAACAGGTCAAGAAAAAAGGTTCAGATGGTGTGATCAGTAGTGCAGTCTAATTCTCACAAAGCAAATGACAAATATTAAAGTGTGCAATATAAAAATAATAAGAATCAAGGTACTTTGAAATTACTGAGTGCAAAAAGCAGAGGAATGCAGAAAGATCCACAGATTTCAGAAGAAATTTCAGTTTTTATCAAGTATTTTGGCTAATTTGATAAGACTTTGAGCTACCAACAGTTGTAGAGTATGGTGATATACACTGCCAGTGTGGAAAACTGACTAAACTATATACCAATTGCCAATTGCTCATTATAATGAGAATTCAAACTGCAGCCGGGTAGAAGTTGTTCTTCAGTTAGATTTGATGACATGATATCACTTTCCTGAAGGCCGAAAGGCAGAACAGTTTATGGCCAGGACCGTAGGACGATTATAGGATCTTGAATAATGGATTGGGATTTTCTTTTAGCTGGAGACAATGTGGATCAATAAATGACAGATCTTATTTCCTAGGCACTTGACAGTAAGGAAGAACAGATCTACCACAGCTTTCGATTCATTGGCACTTTCGCATAATGTATTCAGTAGATTTTTTCCTCAAACTTGGTATAGAAAATGTAGCAAAAGTCTGCAGATTTTTTTTTTTTTTTTTTGGGCCTGGTGAAAAGTTATGAAATTTCATAAAGCACAATGGCATTCGGGATATCATGTTCATCAAAAAAAAATGTCATACATGACATGACACCTTCATATCTGGTAGAAATAGACCATTAAAGGCCCACTGAAGTGCCTTGGAACACGCAACTTTGTATGATGCGTTGACGTAATTTCCACTGAAACAGGAAGCTAAGGCGGGACAAATTGATTGGCTCCTCCCCCTTTTCAAATAGCCAATAGTGTTTAGTTTACCTCACAGACTGCGAGTAATACTTGACAGCACCATGGAAGCGAATCCGAGCGCTGATAATACATTGGATTCAATAGTAGAGGTGTGAATAAATTAAAAACATAAACTAACCCTAACCCTTTCTGTTGGAAAACGGAATAAAACTCTAGCATTTGAGCAACAGAACTCATATCTCCAACCCATATTGCTCTGTGACGTGTCAACGGTCGCTTTGGCCAGGTGGTATTTATAACATAGGGACAGGACGCTTTATATTCTAGAGAGGCTTTGATTGGACAGAAGATGTGATGAGAAGCTGAAGTCCGCGGTGATGTCTTAAAAATCTGTGATCCATTGATGAATTGAGAGACTCTAAGTTTTAAATGGTTATACCTCCTGACACTGTTTTGAAACACACCAGCTTATTCATAACCTTAAGCCTAACATATTCGTACTAAAAGCTAAAAAACTTAAATTTTGATTTCAAGGGGGCCTTTAAAGGTAGGGTAGGTAATTTCGGACCGGCTAGCAATAGCTAGCTAGCTTTGAAAGCATGAGATCCCACCCTCCCTTCAGAGCGTCTCCAAAGCCACGCCTCCATCAAAACACATGAACACACACAACAGAGTTTGCAAAGCGCCACGAGATGAGAGATGGCGTTAAATTACCTCATGTCTCAAAGCACATAATATTACAATAATAATGAATATAAACTTACAGAGCTCTTATTTGTACCATTGATAGTACGGCATTGATAGTGTTTATAGAAATGCATAAATAGAACGTCACAGGTTACCATCTCTTAATAACGGTCGCTGTGGAGTACTTGTATTTAATGTTACTGTCGTAAATACCACTCATGCAAAGCCGTCTCTGCACTCACGGCCTGATCCCCTACCCCTGTCAAAGAGTATAGAAGAACAATATAAGTTCTTTGCCCTTGTACATTGTCTTCCATAGAGGCTGATTCATAAAGTTGTTGATGTATGTGACATCGTGCCGTAAAGCAAGTCATGATTCTTGCGAGATTTGGCGGGGTGCCACACTCCCCCCCCCCCCCCCCTGGTTTGTTTACCATCGAAATGACTCCGAAGCTGTTATATTAATGTACAAATCTTGCATAGTGTGCCTTTAATATTTAGACCACTTCTATTATTGATTGCTATCAGGATGTGAAGAGAGTTTCAACAAGGATAAAAAAAAGTGCTTATAAAACAAATTGCCTTCCCTAACTTTAAAATAACAAATGCAGGTACCCATTTTTTCACAGTGTACAGCAGTGTTAAATATCAATAAAGATATTCAAATTAAGTAAATAGCAGGCTGTGAGTGATTTACAATACAATTAGAGATAGTTTACATGGAGCAATCTGAAGTTTGACACAACAAGCTTGTGGAAAATCTCTACTTGTGATGAACTTTTGATTCATGTGGCTTTCTCATTACCACCTGTGGTGTGTGATGGTTGTCAAAGTATGTTGTTATATTAACATTATTTCAGTTAATGAATTATGTCTTTTTTTACTGTAAATTTATGTAAAACAAAATGTTGCTACTATATTTTTTACAGTAAAGTTGTGAAGGGTCAATTGTGTCCCAAATGCAATCATCTTGCAGTATAGCCTTCTCTCTCTCTCTCTCTCTCTCTCTCTCTCTCTCTCTCTTTGCCAGTCTGGACTGCCACACTGCAGACACGTGCCTGTAAACTCAAATGCTGATCACAGCTGAATAATGTACCCCGCACTGAGACTGACACAGCTCAGAGACCTTAAACCAGCTTATGTCACGCATGCCATGCAAACCAATAAATAAATGTGCAGCCGTGTTACATAACCAAAGTCCAGCCCAGGCCACTCCTGTGACATGATGATGAGTACACTGAGGATATACACTCACCGGCCACTTTATTAGGTACACCTGTCCAACTGCTCGTTAACACTTAATTTCTAAGCAGCCAATCACATGGCGGCAACTCAGTGCATTTAGGCATGTAGACATGGTCAAGACAATCTCCTGCAGTTCAAACCGAGCATCAGTATGGGGAAGAAAGTTGATTTGAGTGACTTTGAACGTGGCATGATTGTTGGTGCCAGAAGGGCTGGTCTGAGTATTTCAGAAACTGCTAATCTACTGGGATTTTCACGCACAACCATCTCTAGGGTTTACAGAGAATGGTCCGGAAAAGAAAAAAACATCCAGTGAGCGGCAGTTCTGTGGGGCGGAAATGCCTTGTTGATGCCAGAGGTCAGAGGAGAATGGCCAGACTGGTTCGAGCTGATAGAAGGGCAACAGTGACTGAAATAACGACTCGTTACAACCGAGGTATGCAGCAAAGCATTTGTGAAGCCACAACACGCACAACCTTGAGGGCTACAACAGCAGAAGACTCCACCGGGTACCACTCATTTCCACTACAAATAGGAAAAAGAGGCTACAATTTGCTAGAGCTCACCAAAATTGAACAGTTGAAGACTGGAAAAATGTTGCCTGGTCTGATGAGTCTCGATTTCTGTTGAGACATTCAGATGTTAGAGTCAGAATTTGGCGTAAACAGAATGAGAACATGGAACCATCATGCCTTGTTACCACTGTGCAGGCTGGTGGTGGTGGTGTAATGGTGTGGGGGATGTTTTCCTGGCACACTTTAGGCCCCTTAGTGCCAATTGGGCATCGTTTAAATGCCACGGCCTACCTGAGCATTGTTTCTGACCATGTCCATCCCTTTATGGCCACCATGTACCCATCCTCTGATGGCTACTTCCACCATGTCACAAAGCTCTAATCATTTCAAATTGGTTTCTTGAACAATGAGTTCACTGTACTAAAATGGCCTCCACAGTCACCAGATCTCAACCCAATAGAGCATCTTTGGGATGTGGTGGAACGGGAGATTCGCATCATGGATGTGCAGCCGACAAATCTGCGGCAACTGTGTGATGCCATCATGTCAATATGGACCAAACTCCCTGAGGAATGCTTCCAGCACCTTGTTGAATCTATGCCACGAAGAATTGAGGCAGTTCTGAAGGCAAAAGGGGGTCCAACCCGTTACTAGCATGGGGTACCTAATAAAGTGGCCGGTGAGTGTACAATCTTCAACCTCAGCACAGGGGCCTGGCTACCAATTCTGACGGCTCTTGCTGAGCTATATGCGCATAAAAGCCGAGCCAAGCAAAAGAGCCGCATGACACCTCAACACGATCGTCATCAGGATATGATGAAGAATTATAAACTCTTATTCCGTGATAATTCACCTTCAGATCATGGGGATGGTGTGTCAGTCTCTGATAGAGGAGAGGCTGGGGCTAGTTGTCACGTGGGACATTTTATAATATTTGAGAGAATTCTATTCTTCAAATCAAAACTCCAATATCCTCTTATTTTGTTAATAGCTCTTGCTAACAAAAATAAAACCAAACTGACAAACATTCAGAAAAGTCTCAACTTTAATGATACGTAGAATAATTTAAACTGAACATTTTAACTGAAAGGTTGAATTGTGTTCCAATATGACAGCATTTTTTTTCTTTTTTCTTTATACATATGTATGTATATATATATATATATATATATATAAAATAACCCCACCTTGAGAAATATTCACTGGAGTAAAAAGTGTGACAACTTGGCCTGGTCTCCACTTTATATAATAACATGACTCTTATATTCTGAATTCAATTTAAATGCAAGGAAATGATCTACAAAGAATTTGTCACTTCTAAGAGAGAAAAAACCTTCAACAGACCAAACAGGCTTTTCGATTTAGTTTTCAATTTAGGATTCGGCCTCAGTGGTTCCATTTTCAGACCCACCTCACAAAATAATTGTTTTTTGATTGTGTGAAAGCTGTGCTACAGCAATCATATGCAAATAAATACTAAATCCATTTCATTTTGCTCCCCTAACTGAGGTTTAATACAAACCCTTAGAGTGAATTTTATGGCATCGCCTTCTAAGATAAATGCTTTTGGCTTTATTGCATCCAAGACAAAGAAAGAGTGTTTCATTTGATTATATATATACTTTATTCAATATAACTTATGATGATTTTACACAATATTTATGTTTCATCTGTATATGCTTTTTTTCAATAAAAAATTGCATTATTCAAAAGAAAAAGTTGCATGAACATGAAATGATGTAAATCCAGTTAATGTCGAATGTTTTATAATAAATAGTTAGTTTTTCTTTATTTTTAAGTCACGTTCTATGTTTTTCTTGGTTCAGGTGGTCGTGACAAAAAAATTGAAATGCTACGTACTATACTTTAGCAACATAAACATGTGCTTTGTGTGTATGAAATACAGAACTGCTACCTATATCTTTCAAAATTAGTCACTTATTAGGTTCCATTTAATTTCCGAGAATCTGCCATAAAAGCCAAGAAAACTTCTGGTGTTATTTTCTCCATAAATACACTTCCCTCACATAAGGCTCATTTTGGAAAGTCTTGATGAAATATGATTAGAATAAATCATACTCAGTGGAGCCAGATGAAATATCTGAGAAGAAATGGTAAACACTGTAAATCAGAACCCTGTCAAGACACACTACAGGACATTAACGCCATGATGAAAGTGAGCTGGTGTGACATGCATTTCAAATCTGCTGCAGTGCTTGATCAAATGAGGGGAAATATTAATTTTGGTAACACTTAACTCATGTCACTGGTTCCTTTTTTTTTGTTATGTTTTGTGACTTTTAGGGGCCGTTTAGGGGCCTTTTCAACTAGAATAGAAAACTTTTTAGGCGTTTTTGTCGTTGATTTACATGAAGACAGTGACATTTTGGGGGCATGAAAACACAAACTTTTGAAAACGGGTTTCAAAGTGCAAGTTTTTCAATATGCTACCATTATCGTTTCCGTGTAAACTACAAAAACATGAATTTGTGAAAATGGTGAATTCATGCACATGCGTATTGCGTGTTCAGTCTATAGGCGTATAGTGTTTGTTTACAAAGTGGCATCGCCAACTACTGACCTGGCATAAATATTAAAGCATTTTAAGTCGTTTTCGTGGATCCGTGTGAATTGGGATCGTTTTGACAACATTGTCGTCTGTATGCAGAAAAACGCAAAGGAAAAACTTTTGTACTTTTTTTTACTATTACATTGTTGTTTAAACATCACCTTAGTAAATACGTTTTTTTCTTTAGCTCTCGTGTAATGGTGTCAAAAGTCTGCGGCTGATGCGACTGCTGTGATGAAACCGTAATCTAAAGATCTTGAAATATGGCAAACTGTACACTCACCTAAAGGATTATTAGGAACACCATACTAATACTGTGTTTGACCCCCCTTCGCCTTCAGAACTGCCTTAATTCTACGTGGCATTGATTCAACAAGGTGCTGAAAGCATTCTTTAGAAATGTTGGCCCATATTGATAGGATAGCATCTTGCAGTTGATGGAGATTTGTGGGATGCACATCCAGGGCACGAAGCTCCCGTTCCACCACATCCCAAAGATGCTCTATTGGGTTGAGATCTGGTGACTGTGGGGGCCATTTTAGTACAGTGAACTCATTGTCATGTTCAAGAAACCAATTTGAAATGATTCGAGCTTTGTGACATGGTGCATTATCCTGCTGGAAGTAGCCATCAGAGGATGGGGACATGGTGGCCATAAAGGGATGGACATGGTCAGAAACAATGCTCAGGTAGGCCGTGGCATTTAAACGATGCCCAATTGGCACTAAGGAGCCTAAAGTGTGCCAAGAAAACATCCCCCACACCATTACACCACCACCACCAGCCTGCACAGGGGTAACAAGGCATGATGGATCCATGTTCTCATTTTGTTTACGCCAAATTCTGACTCTACCATCTGAATGTCTCAACAGAAATCGAGACTCATCAGACCAGGCAACATTTTTCCAGTCTTCAACTGTCTAATTTTGGTGAGTTCTTGCAAATTGTAGCCTCCTTTTCCTATTTGTAGTGGAGATGAGTGGTACCCGGTGGGGTCTTCTGCTGTTGTAGCCCATCCGCCTCAAGGTTGTGCGTGTTGTGGCTTCATAAATGCTTTGCTGCATACCTCGGTTGTAACGAGTGGTTATTTCAGTCAAAGTTGCTCTTCTATCAGCTTGAATCAGTCGGCCCATTCTCCTCTGACCTCTAGCATCAACAAGGCATTTTCGCCCACAGGACTGCCGCATACTGGATGTTTTTCCCTTTTCACACCATTCTTTGTAAACCCTAGAAATGGTTGTGCGTGAAAATCCCAGTAACTGAGCAGATTGTGAAATACTCAGACCGGCCCGTCTGGCACCAACAACCATGCCACGCTCAAAATTGCTTAAATCACCTTTCTTTCCCATTCTGACATTCAGTTTGGAGTTCAGGAGATTGTCTTGACCAGGACCACACCCCTAAATGCATGGAAGCAACTGCCATGTGATTGGTTGATTAGATAATTGCATTAACCCTCTAGGCGCCACGGTCGAGTTTACTCGAGAAGACGCAGCACTGAATAAAACGGCCGATTTTGTCAAAACGGCCGATTTTGTCAAATTGGTTGTCAAATTTCGTTCGACCTCCCCTCCACTGGATGGCAGACATGTCATACTTCATCCCTGAATCAAAAAAACGTCATGTTTCTATACAAAATGTTCGAGTTAGAGCGCATTGAATCAGTGCGATCAAAAGCGGAGCTAGTGTGCGAGTGAGCCATTTTATCAGAGCCTCTCCGCAATCGCGGCGACAGTATTGTGGTGGAGACTTTGTCTAATACCACTGGGTATGTTAGACGAGGTCGAAGTATTCATAGGACAGTTAGGAGGCGACGTGGAGGCAGGGTGAGGAGTCGCAATGACAATAACAGTAGTCCGAGCTGTGCACACTCGGACTACACGCGCGCGCGAGGCAGATCTGGCCGCGCTGCTCGTATCATGTCACTCATGATCTGTGCGAGTGAGCGTATGAACTTAACAGGTCTTGTCTACTTGTGTTTGTATGTCATATGAATGAAATATATTTGCCCCATACATGGAATCAGAGTGCCTACTGTATTTAGTAAATGGAAAATCTCTACAGCAAAAGGCCAATCACTACATGCATTCGGTTTGTTTCTACCATTTATTAGTAATGATTTACACAGTTTGTTTACTACTTACTATATACCTGAGCATTCAGTATTGTGCAATATAGCATACAGAAGGTGATGGACATTTTGGGGGGAAAGAAGTGCTGCATTTTATCATTTAAACATGTGACTTTTCATGAAAATTCTATAATCCAAGATTGCCACCACCATATGACGTCATAATATGCAAATTAGATGGGAAAATGTAATCCCTACATAAACTTTGGGTCATCCTTAATATGTCTCTAATTTACAGAAAGTCTCTATCTTTTATCACTTTTAAGATATAGCCTTTTGAAATTAAGATGTCAAAATCGAACGTTTTAGGAAAAAAACTCTGGCGCCTAAAGGGTTAATGAGAAATTGAACAGGTGTTCCTAATAATCCTTTAGGTGAGTGTATAGTAATATCAGAGATGCTCAACACCAGCCACGACTTCTGTCTGCACATGAAAGCTCACGATCTGCCACAAAAAGTATTGTAAACTCACTTTAATGTGTTTGAATGGAGCTCTGCAGCACAAGCAATATGACATTGCTGTAACAAGCTATAACTCTAATTACACATATTCAATGATCATTGCTTTATGTCCTTTTAATTTGTCAAAATGAAGCAATAATTCATTCTGTGCGCGCCGCAATGATTTTTCCACAGGCAAAAGTAGGTCTTTGGCACAACGCAAAGTAAAGGTAAAACTTCCTTCACTGTGGTAAAATCTCTGTAATGCATGGCATTGAGTCCCTCCATAAGGGAATTGATTTTATAAGGGAACTTATACATATGAAGTAGAAATTATGCCTAAAAGATTTGCATGCACAGAGTAAAATTTGTGAAAGTGTACATAAGATGGCAATCGTAAACTAAAAATAAATATAATTTGTGATGAACAATTTTTGTTTTGTAAAAAAAAATCATATTTATTTTGGATTAATTTATTTTGCAGATCTTTTTTTAAATTTTTTTTTTACCCTTTTAAACCTGCACATGCAAATCTTTGTGGCATCATTTTAGCTATAAACCTGCAGTGAGCTATGAGGTTGTTAATCGATGTTATATGCGTTTGCATATTACCCATGATTCTGCAGATAAATCTCTACCAATCAGAGAATTGCAATTAGAAATGCATGCCAAAAGAACACTTTAAAGCCCACTCGCTCATAAGCACCACGAATGATTAAGAGTCAGTCTCCCTCCTAAAAAAACGTATATATTTGTGAATTTAATATGCATATTTTGCAATAAACATTGAATTTCAATTCAATACAGTTTTTAATTTCAAAATCGTATGTTAATTGCGTAGAAAAGTAATAGCACACCTCAACAAGCTGCATGATTTGAGGTATAATTCATGTTGTGGGACAAGTTATACAACAAATTGTAATATTTGGGATTAAATGTTGAGGTCAAACACCTTAGCAAACACCACAAATAACTGAAATAAACGTTTTTTATTCAGAAAATAAATATACTTCATTAGTCTAACTAGGTTGTTAACAGCTGCTGACCATTAATATAGAATTTGTGGTGATCTAAATGTGGTATGTATATGCATTTATCAAGACTGCTTTATCCAATCAGAATTTGCAGTCGGAAGAATCTGTTTTATAAGATATATTTTCACGTAGTCCTGGATATATTTTACACATTTCTATTTTTACACAGTGCTCTCAAATCAATAAGCACTGCCATCCAAACACTCATATTTTAGCGGAACAGTTGTTTTCAGTCAACACGTTTATTACTGTAAAATCATTGTGCTCATCCTCTCTTTCAGACAAATTAGAGCTTTTATTATTAAATAGACTCCTAAGTACTATTATTTCACATTATATTTACAACACTCCCAGTAGTTCTTGGCATGTACAGATTTAAGTAGATAAATTTTGGTGCACTGAAGTAACTCCAGGCAAGGGCATGTGTCATAATCTATAGATGAAAATCTGACACGTGACAACCTGGACAGCATAACATAACCTGATATGGATATAGATCTGTTAGATCCCTGCATAGACCTACATGCCAGGACTTTTTCTTAGATTTGACTTCAGCATTTAAGTAGCCATATGATGAATTAATAAACTCAACATCAAATTATCAAATTATTGATGAATCTGTAGAGTACGTAACCCTGAATATAGAATGGTGAGAGCAGAAATGCATGGCTGTACTTTAAAAAAAGGAGTAATGCAATCTTCTATTAGGAGTCATGTGATATGTCAATAGCTATCATCAATACAGATTAGGAAAACAAGTTTGTGTAAGGTTAATAGGCTGTTCACTGTAAACAGTGTTCAGTTCACTTACTTAACTTGTTTTTAGAAACCCCATTGCCTTAAAATTATTAAGTAAATAAACCTAATGCTTAATTGAAAAAAAGGTTATGTGAACTTGACAATTGCACATTACTTGATTTTTTTTTTTGATTAAGCATGAAGTTTATTTACTTAATCATTTTAAGGCAACGGGTTTACTAAATCTGAAAGTAAAGTCAACTGATCACTTTTTACAGTGTAGTTTGTGTGTATACACTATATATGGCCCTCAGTTTGTTCCGTTCTTTGTCTTGTGCTGTTTGCACTGCCACACGTTTGCTCCTGCTTTGTCTCCTGTTTTGGATTATCTTCTTTGTTTTGTGTTATCAATATATTGCTGCATTTAGATCCTGCTTCCTCATCCCATTTCCCTCATCTGCCGTGACATTATTATTACTACTAGTATTATTATTGATGTTGATATTTCTACTATTATTGTACTTCTTAAATATACAAAATATCCAAATACACTTGTAGGCTTTAGTTAAACGAGAATGTTACATGTTTTTTAATTTGACAACAAAAATGTACTATTAAATGACAGTGTACAATACCAACACTGTGCACAAAGTATAGCCTATGTTGTAAAAAAATTACAGTATCAATATAGCAAAAGTAAAAAACTGTGAAATGTGAAGAACTTGTTACCAAACATTACGTTTACCTCAGGAAGACTCGGACATGTCTTTATTAGTTAATTAGTTATGTAGAAAAATCAAAAACGTCTCTAATCATATTCTGACACATACATTATACATTTTTGTAAACTAAGCAAGTTTTTATGACAACCATTTAAATTACTATATCTCAAACATTATTAAAAACTTATACTTCAACCAGTAGAACTTTTTAGAAACTTTCTTTTTTAATTTAGTGCATACAACTAAAAATGTGTGTCTGGGTCCAAGCAACTCAAAATGATGGAGCATTTCGTTATCACAAAATTAGTAGGCTACTATTTTTATGACAATTATGATTTTACAATGTGCTCAAATTTAGTATGTTGAAAGATAATTAGGAAGCACTTTATTTTAAGGTGACGTAGTTACACGTTACTACATGTACTTACTCTAGTAATATCAGTAAGTTATGCATAATTACAACTGACCCTAAACCTAAACCAAACCCTGACTGTAACATGTAGTTAATTAATATTATTCAGTACTTATTTGATTAAGTACAATCCACATCACGTTAAAATAAAGTGTAACCGATAATTATTATATTGTAAGCATTGTTTGACTTAATGTATAATGTATATTTATTATTATATGTGCTGGTATTGCCTTATGAACTGTGATTACATTATAAGTTGCTAATGCTATACAGTGTGTTCATAATGTAATACATTTTTCATACAATAACCAATTACATTATGTGAAAACATTTTATTGCATTATGAGATAAAGATGTTCATTACGTTCTAAGAAAATTATTACATTATTAACCTTCTATTATATTGATAATACTTATTACATTATGTGCCGTTATAACATTATGCTTTGTTATTGATACAGGGCTAGTTCTCATCTTCGTGTGGTTCTAAACCTGTTGCTGCTATTATTTTCAATCATTCAATCTTCAGAGATAAATATGTGACCACTCTTGCCTCAAAAACTTTTGGCCTACGCTATCTCACACATTGAAATTGCTGGGTTGATATTTTGGATGCTTTTGCAGGTCTGATGGAAACCACATGAGGCACTCAGAGATTGAACCTCTTCCTGATTGCTTAGGATCCTCTCAGGAGTCTCTCTGCACAAAATAAAAAACTAAATACATATTTTTCTTTTTTCCTCATGTTGTTCGGCTTTACATTTGACCATGTACCAACAAAACGTGAATGTTTTTATAGATAAAGTTGACTACGGACCTTTATTTAGTCATTAATCAAAAACCACTAACTTTAATATATTGCATATTAGCCCTCACATTGTGCCGTTTTATTCGCAATGACATCACAGACTGACATTATTGATCTTTTCCTCCTGCAGTGTGCAATGTTGATTACTGATCCCACATTTAATTAAACCTGTCTTCTTGTTACCCCACATGACTGCTTTTGCCAAACCTGATGACTTCAAAGCTAAGCTTAGTGACACTGGGCCTGTGCTAGCACTAACTAAATTACTCCAGCAATTTCATTTCCCGGCCTTTGTTATGCTGACTACACTTATCACTGTGTTGAAATAAAATCAGCTCTCCGGGCCTCTCTGACTGCAGACTGTATTTATCTGCAGTAAAGGTTACCAGAACCTTCTTAAAACACTGAGAATGAGCACCTAAACTCATAATGCTCAGAATTACTGTAACTTCAAATCTACAATTAATACATTTATTAAGATGGTGAAAAATATATTGTGTACACAGTGGGAATTTATTATAGCCTGAAGATAATAACCTAGAGCAGTCAGATGATTCTATTTTAATTTTTTTTTTTTGGTTGTTGGATGTATGAGGAAATCCACTGTCATGACCACGTTAACATGCATTTAACAATTTGGTCATATTCATATTATGTATAGTATGTCTTGTAAATACATAACCTGATTAATATTCCAGTTTCTAGAAATCTGAATAAGACTTATATTAATCTACTTCTGTATCATGTTGAATGAGAATTAACAACGCTATCTCACGACCAATTCGTACGTATTTTACGAGGTGGCTAATTCGTACGAATTCGTTTGTCTAAACCCCAGTGATGGGTAGGTTTAGGGGCGGGTCAGGGGTAGGTCATTCGTACGAATTGGGCAACTCGTAAAATACGTAAGATTGAGCAAAAATCGTACGAGTGAGGAAATAGCCACCTCGTAAAATACGTACGAATTGCCATGAGATCGGGTTGGAATTAATGAGTTGGTTTAATTACTGTGCAGAATTACTAAAAATAAGAAGACATTTAGTGGAGAAAGAATGTGCGTGAAGTATTTTATTTGGAACATCCAGATCTCCAATCTTTGAAATATTCGGAAAACTGTCATGCACATGTCTTTTCAGAATAAAGAACATTCAAAATATGGATCTTGATGAAAATGATGTGCATGTAAATGTGATCATTGAGTTTGTAGCGTACAGTAGCCTACATGCAGTACTTTGCCAATCTAAAAATAAGCAGCATATGGATTTCCAATATTTCAATCCTGTTCTGGCAATTGTACATTCCATGACCTGTCATTTCCATGTTCTGTTGGGTTCAGTGGTTCACAGAGCTTTAACCTTTCCCATCAAATCAAAAGAGGGCTATCTGTCCATCAGAAATTCATTTCTGACAACAGAGGCAGCATTTAGCTGCAACACTGCTTTAGGGACACAAAACATGCTGACTCGATTTAGAGAGCTTGTCTCTTTAAAAAAAAAAATACTTTAGAAAAGACAGACTAATGTTAAAGTAACACCAGGTAACTTTTCAACCTTCATAATATACTTCCAAGTCTCTTGTGATGGTACATCGACTTACAATAGGTTGAATGACACGTCTGCCATAGCCTGACGGGGTCTGTAGCGTTTTTAATCGTACTTTTAAACTTCGGGTTTCGGGTAGTAACCGGCGAACAAAGAGAACTACAAAATTCGACTGCTTTACGGCTTATATGTCACTTCCACCACCACCCCCACATGTTATAGTCAAGGCCGAAGCAGCACAGAAAAACAAGAAAGCAAAGGTTTTATCGGAGCAAAGCAAAAAGAGAAAAAGAGAAAGTGATCGCGTTAATGGCAGAATGAGGATTAACATTGGGCCAGCCTTTTCTCGCTGGCGTGAGCTGAAGGAGGAGGAGGGGTGCCCGACCGATGCTGACTTGGCAAAAAAATCAAATAAAAAATCAAATGAAAGCCTATGTCTAAACGGCGTGTACAAGTTTGGTAGGGGCTACATTCTTGCAAGTAAATATATAAGATGTACAAAAACATATTTTAGGATACCTAACATGTCTGTAATATTTGTTTATTTGTCTTGCTTCAAGCTATAATGCAAATCGATTTGTAAAATTTGCAGATTCATTTATGGTAGCTGGATATTATAATTTTGACGATATATGGTTATTATCTACCACTCAAACATTGCATTGAAGTATCATATAGATTCAGTAAAACGGTAACTAATAGACTAGGCTATATATAATGACGCTGGCTTGTAAACGTGATCATCGCGATCATTTGTCGTTAGAACAAAAAAATAAAACCCATGAAATTATATTCATATGACATGCTGAAATATATGCCACTGTACCTGGGATGAAGACATTTCACACGCGACGCAAGCAGAACACCTGCATGTGACCTCCTACTACAGTGTTCAGGGCTATCATGGTTGTCTTGTCAACAATTGCACGTGCATGTAGGATGACAGAGTTTACGACAGTAGTAGAGGTCTAGAGGACAATACTGTTTCCCAACTGTAGGGGGACCCTAGCCTGGTTCTACCAGACTCTCGTACATTTCATTTGTACAGAGAGTCTGGCACCGCTCCATTGACAAGCGTTAACTTCCTTGTAGGCGGGTATTCTATTGAAGTCTAAAACTATTGGATCTGCCCAGAGTCACTCTATCTGCCATAACCAATCGCTAGCGTTTGGTCGTGACATATGTCTTTTCCCGAACCCCGTGGGAGGATGGCCATAAACACAAAACTAAGCAAAGATTGTTCTTGCTCCGGCTTTAACTTCTTGATATTCGGCAGCGTTGCCACAACGGACCGAATAGCTTCACTCGCATCTGTCTCCTCTGCCATTACTGAGCTACAACTCAAAATAACGCACGAGTCGACATCAACGTCATCGTTCTCAGCCACTCCCTCTGTTCGCTGATTGGCCCGGTAAAAAATTGATTTCTGGAAACCGAAGTCTACAGCACAATCCCAGACGTAGTACTGAAGGAAAATGAAATTGAGCGGAAGTGCGTAGGAGGGCGGAGCCAGGCTAGGGGGACCCCACCCCGAGAGCAAAAGTAACCTGGTGTTACTTTAAGCAATAAAGCAGTGGGTGTAAAGTATTTGAGTAAATAAAGTTAGTTACTGTACTTAATTATCTTTTTGGCTACTTTGGAGCTTTACTGAGTATCGCACGTTAACATGCAATTTAACAATTTGGTCATATTCATAATTATGTATTAAGTGTGTCTTGTAAATACATAACCTGATTAATATTCCTGTTTCTAGAAATCTGAATAAGACATATGGTTATATTAATCTAATTATTATAATCTGGTACTTAATTATGTATCATGTTGAATGAGAATTATCAACGCTATCTCGCGACCAATTCGTCGACTAATCTCACGGCCTACTCTTTACTCCAACACATTTATGATCAGTATTGCAATTACTCGTTACATTTTGCATGGCACCTAACCTTTTCTGCAGCAGTTTATTCCAACCCGATCTCACGGCAATTCGTACGTATTTTACGAGGTGGCTAATTCGTACGAATGACCTACCCCTGACCCCGCCCCTAAACCTACCCACAAATCGTACGAATTAGCCACCTCATACTCATTCGTACGAATCGGTTGTGAGATAGCATTGTTTATTCTGCTACAAAAGAAGTGATATCGCCATCTACAGGGAATTTAAGGTACTATATCGTGTGCGTTTTTGCCCTTACTCACCCAAACTTGTCAACAAGGCTACTTTACGTGAATGCTAGTGCATTAGCAGGTAGCTGCTGTTGAAACCAGCACGTACAGTGCAAGTAGGCTTTGAAAATAAATGTGATTTCTCTCCTCAAAAATGAACTGTTTCTTGTTTTTGACTGGCATGTCTCAGGTGTTGAGGACTAGCGTATCTTTTGGCGCTTTTCCACTACACAGTACCAGCTCGCCTTGGCTCGGCTCGACTCGACTCGCCTTTGTTTGGTTTTCCACTGTGTAAAAGTTGTACCTGTACCTGCTTTCGGGTACTTTTTTTCGTACCACCTCCGGCGAGGTTCTAAGCGAGCTGAGGCGAGCTAAGGCGATACTAAAATGTGACGTGAAAACAATGCCGACTGCTGATTGGTCACAGAGAATCTGCGTCATCATTGCACGCGCCAGATGGAGTATCCAGAATAACCCCGCCATTTTTAAATAGTTTGGCCAGAGATAGTTACTAAACTTACTACTATTATTATGGCAACTCGGAAGAATACGCCGTGGTCAAACGAGGAGGTGCAGACATTCCTTTGTTTGGTTGCCGAAGAGAGGATCCAGCGAGAGCTTGATGGGGCAACGAGGAACGAAAGGCGTCGCTATGACGACCGGGAACTATTTGTGGCGGTACTTTCTGCAATGGAAAACGGAGCGAAAAGCGAGCCGAGTCGAGGCGAGCCAAGGCGAGTCGAGTCGAGTCGAGCTGGTACTGATAATGGAAAAGCGCCATTTGAGTTTACATTAGGGGCGGCAGTGGCTCAGTGGTTCATGTGGGTTGTCTACAAACCGGAAGGTTGGTGGTTCAATCCTCGGTTCCACCTGACCAAGTGTCGAGGTGTCCATGAGCAAGACACCTAACCCCAGCTGCTCCCGACGAGCTGGATGGCGCCTTGCATGGCTGCCGTCGCCCGTCGGTGTATGAATGAGTGAGTGAATGGGTGAATGTGAGGCAAATTGTAAAGCGCTTTGGTGGCCATTGGGTCTGTGAAAGCGCTATATAAATGCAGTCCATTTACCATTACCATTTTACATTTAGTACGAGTAACATACTTAAGTACTGTTAAAATCAGATACTCTAAGACTTTTACTCAAGTCGTATACTGGATTTGGTGACTTGTAATTTGCAATGGAGTCATTTTCGCTGTAAGATATCTATCTGTACTTTTACTCAAGTATGGTTTTCAGGTAGCCTGGCAAGCCAGACCTATATCAAGATGTTAGGTCTGGGAACTCACAATTGGCATACCTCAATCCGAGGGGCGGGATAAACGGTTGTCTTTCAATATCCCTCGGCATGCAATAGGATAGCGCTATAACCAACCAGAGCAACGAACGGCTGTGGCTGAGTGAGTCCCATGCGTATTTCCACCAGTGAACCAGCTAGTTGGTATATTAAACTTTTGCCGTATCCGGTCGTCAAAACTCTGAACACATCTTCCTTTTTTAGGAATTAATTAAGTGACGTTCTCTTAACTCCAAGTCATCCAGAGTAGCGGGCAAAGCCGATTCGAAAGACCGCTGTTCACCAGCAGCATCTTCTTTGTTTTCAAGCAGAGGGAATCAAATCATCTATGGAAATCACGCGGAACCGTCATAACTCTGCCGTCATTATGTTAAGCCCGCCCACCAACTCTACACGATCTGATTGGCCGGACCAGTTTTTGGTTTTTCCAGCTCAAAAGTCTATGGAGAGTTGCTAGACCACACTTTGCTGCAAAATAATTTTTGCTGCCGCTAGGGTGTGTCTAGATTTCTAGGCTAGTTTTCAGGTACTCTTTATACACCTCTGCAATAAAGTAACAAAAACTAAAAAGTCCTTATAGCCTATTTTAAGCTGACAGCAGGAAAAACCTTTCTAAGAGATACTAAAGTGTACACAATTTGTAACAACCTGCTAGCCTAAACGTGTTCTGTTGTTGACATTACACTACACGTTCATCAATTTAGCATACAGGTATTAGAGACATCAGAAATAAAAGTTAGGCCCATTTTATCATCCATTGGAGGCACAGATGCTTCATAGAATGGAACTCTTTTGAGGCCTTGACCATTAATACTGAGAGACAGGTATGTCAGGTTTGATCATTGTTGCCGGCAGCAGACATTTGAGGGTTCAGCAAAAACAACACAGGTCCACAGCTGTTTGAAAACCAACCAAGATATGCTGATGTTTACTGCTGATGTTAGTGTGTAATGCCTCTGATGAGATTCATATTGCAGTGCTTCTAAAATTGTACAATAAAAAAGCAGTTTAGACTTGAGCCGAATTATAGTCCAAGAATATCTATCATAAGTTTTAGCTAAAGGAAATTTTGTGCAGTAGGAGAAAAACCCCACAGAAATTCACCATATTGATATTGTTAGACATTATGAAAAATACTTTTGAGGAGCATACTGTAAATATCCTAATTGTTATTAAATTGTATAATGTAAGTAGAACAAGTTATTTCAGCTATTAAAATCCTCTTACAGTAAATTGTACTGTTAAGGTGATATAAAGGGTACACAAAGACTCCCCAGAAATTGAGGGCAATAATAATAAGATTATCATGAGTGTAAAAGCAATGCCCACACGAAGATAAAAAAAAAACCCGAGTAGGCTATGCTACACACAACATAAACACTCTAAATTTACATGATAACAATAATAAAAAACAAGCTTTTTAAATATACACCATAAACAAATGTGATGGGTTTTGTGCAGGGAAATAGCCATTTCTCAAATTAAGGACACAAATCATATTTTTACCTATAAAAACAACTTTTTGTTTACCAATCTTTTATGTTAAAAATGTACAATAAACATGCTGCTTTTATAATATAATTATTATTGTTTCCATTCTTCTTTCCTTTTTATACAGTGTAAGTACCAATCACACTATATCGGGTTAATAACTGCTAGGCCTAGATATAAAAAGCAATAAAATGATCCTGGACAAATGTAAAGAAACTCTTCTAAGATTTTACAACTTCTGCAGCTTTGCAAAAGTGTCCTGCAGCAATTTATCCACATAACGTGTGCAGGGTGCAAAGATAAACAATATCAAACTGTAAAAACTGCAGTGGATTTTTATTACCATTATTCTTATCGAATTATTTGATTCCAGGATCCTTTAGGATAGAATGGGTTCCAAATTATGATAGAAATTCCAACAGGAATCCTGGACACATTCCTATAGCATGCTTTTATTGACTAGTTCAGACTATTTCCAACCGAACCAATGAAAAATCTGATGGAAAATACAACGCATGTTTGAAAAAAGAAGGTTTGTTATTAAATCTTGAACTGAAATATTTGCCGTTGCGTTTTCACATTTCGCGCTTCAGCACAACTTTACACCGCAACGGTCAGATTTCGACATTGTTTACATGCACTGTCTGTCTCCACACCTTTAATTCAATGATTTAACACACATGTTGGTAGTATACGAAACAAATAAAGCAATACCCACCTCTAGTTTGCATAAACTCGAGCTTTTAGATCGCGACTTTCTGCGCAGGTAGACGGAAAACCATCTTCTAACAGTAAATTTGCGCATGTTCGTATCCATTGTCCCGGTTCGGCTGCTATACTCAAAAGACAATTTATCTGTCCAGCGTTTAAATCCAGATCAGCACAACGTACAGTGGGGATTTACAGTCGCCTCCCCTCCACTAGCCTAATCCATAATGCTCACTTATGAGGGGGTGAGGCCATGACCAAGCCAAGGATGCAGCTTTCGGCACGGTTGCTGACGCTGATCCGTTCGTTCGGTGGTGCACGGGAAAGATGACGGGAGCTGCCCCCCTCAGAACCACCTTCACACTCGAGCTCTGCTGTAGCCTGAAGAACCCTCCCCAATCACTGAGATTAAAGCTGAAGCGTCGTTTTTATGTTCTTTTTTTTATTTTTATTTTTTTATATTTTTTTTATATAGGTCTATGTTTAAATATATGCTGACTTTGCTGAGGGAACCAAGCCATGTTAATTCCCTTGCATTTTTTTTTAATACTGTTGTGGCTCTTCTGTGCTATAAAAACATTGCTCTGATGGTAACATTGTCACAAACACCAATTAATGGGTTTGGGGCAGAACTATTTTTTTTTTTTTTTATCTCACACTCCAGGTCATCCACAACAAATTCTGATACCAGGACAATTAGCAAATAGCTAATTAAAAGTTTTCTCTTGGACTGCACCTTCACTTCCATTTCCCTTTCAGTCTCTTAATTTTCACTGATATCTCTGTCTCTCACGTGTGTGTGTGTGTGTGTGTGTGTGTGTGTGTGTGTGTTTACTTTTTTCTTGTGTGCTACATGTCACTTTTTCATTAGCATGTCTGTTATGAACAGTTACTGTCTCCACCTTGCTGCAAAACAACCACATCGCATTGTAACTTGTTTGCACATTATTACATTTATTTTAGTTAAAATTAAAGTAGGCTATTACATTATTTACTACCGTGTTATCGTTTTATTTTAAAATGACTTAAATACTCTAGATTTAGCAAAACTATATTTTCTAAATTGCCTAAATGTCAAAATAGCATATACTAATATCTATACATCATGACAGTATCTTTATACACAGATCCTAATACTGAACATGTTATTGCATTATCTTGAGTCATATTTTTCCCTTACGAATATTAACCTTGGTTTTATTATAGTAAAAGTATAGTAACCATGTTTGTTTTTTTGGCGGATTGATTACCATTTGTTAACCCGCATGGCTCAGAGTGGTTTAACAATTAATGCCACACGCAGATTAAATTAACTCAAAAATACATGTTTAATAAAGTAACAATTAAAGAAGTATATAGAAATTTTACGTTCCAAGAATGTTCTCAGAACGTCCCCGCTGGTGTCAAGGACGTCGCCTAGTAACGTTCCCGGAACATTCTGAGAAGGTCACAATGTGCACTTTTAATGGTTGGGGGACGTAATTTGGTGGATCTTCACGGAACATTCAGGACGTTCTCAGAACATTTAGGGCACATTTTATTTGGAACTTTGATGTTCCCAGAACGTTCTCAGAATGTCCCCGCTGGTGTCAACGACGTCACCTGGTAATATTTCCAGAACGTTCCGAGACGGTCACAATGTGCACTTTTAATGGTTGGGGGACGTTATTTGGTGGACCTTCAGGGAAAGTTCAGGGTGATCTCTGAACGTTTAAGGGACTATTACTATTGGTCTCTACTATGGTTGTCAAAAGTACTGGTACTTTGGAACAAAGTCGGTACTGAAATTTTGAAAATGTGACAATACCAGCATTTCTGTACCGAGTACCGGGTGTATTCGGTACCCACTATAGGCATCTGCTTTCAGTCTCTTCCGTGTTTATCTAAGCGCAGGGCTCCAGACTAACTCTTTTTATCTTTTTTTATCCCCCTGAAGTATCAGGAACGTTATTATATGACCAAGAGAGACCAATGTGGGAACGTTCTGTTAACGTCCCAAATGTCCTCTTTGTAACGTACTTATGTGATCATAAAATATCCAACATGTAATGTCCCCATAAAGTCATAAAAGGAACCTTGAACTGCAGCACTTTTATAACCAAAAGAAGACATTTTTAGGAACGTCCCTAATGTTCTGTAAAGGTTCTGGATTTTCTTCACTTTTAGACAACTTTTAGGCAAGCTCGCGAGAACGTCCCCTCCTACATTGGAACATCAGTTACAAAAGAAATTAAACTTAAAAAAGAATTACAAGAAAAACAAATTAGCCTACACAAAATATTTTCTAAATTAACAACACTTCCGCCAAAAATGTGTCTCGAATGTGTCTAATTGCACCCTTTGAATGTGAATGTGTCTAAATGCAAGATCCTGATCACCCTGTCAGGGTTTATTCTGCAATAACAACCGGCTTGATGTACATTATCCCTTACTTAAAACACATATGACACATCTTTCCAATCATAGTAACACAACGAGCTACAACCCAATTTTCCTCAAAACGAGTATTATAATTGATCTATGAAATAAAATCAATAAATTCACTGTTATTAGAAAAAATATTCAATAACTTCACTGTTATACAGTGTAATGCCATCAAATTCAGTAAGCAATTATCATGCAAAAGCTACGGTTGTAACTGTTATGTTAGCTGCGTACCAATATCATTTGTGTAAAGAATAGTTACACAATTTACTAATAACTAATGATCTTTGCAACGGAAGTGAATCAATCAAAACTAACTTTAGCTAGACAATTAACTTTATTCTAGAGCTGATGTAAAGCCAAAACAATCTCTGTTACTTTAATTCCCTATTATCACTGTAAAGCTATTATGACTTGACTAGTATGACCAGTAGGAGACCATTCATGTGTAAATTGAATTTGGTGACACTACAGTGTGTAACATTGAAGTTAAAGGGGTCATTTTTGTACAAGCAAATATGATTCTTTAGGGTCTAAATTAAAAGTTTGTAATATACTTTAATACTTTAAAAAATCAATTTAAGAAAACACTTATTTTACCTGGTCAAAAACAGCTCTGTTTCCAGCACGCCGTTTCAGTGCATATGACTTTAAATGATAATGAGCTTTGCTCACCCCACCTCTCTGTTCTGTGCGTACACCGTTTGTAACACAATAACACAATAACCATAATGCGTTGTTCATTATAAACGTGGGGTTATGAATTATATTGAGAACATCGTACATAGAAAACATGCCGTAATGTACCCTGAGTGTAATTTAGACGCATTCATGGTGAAGCGTGCAAGCGATTTGCAAAGATTAATATAAGTATTAATATAACGGTTAATAAAACGTTACACTCACTTCAGTTCTTCTGGAGGTGCAGCAGGAACACGAATAGTTGGTACCGATCCTTTATTAAGGAGCAGCTTCTTAGCAAAGCCAGCTCATACTGACCCTCGTTTATAAAGAAGTCTGGTGAGAAATGATTCGTGCAAACATGAAAGCATTGACGTTGCTCGTGGGGAATATTCCCTTCGAAAACAAACTCAGCCACTGCGTCTTTAGCGGTTCGGATTTAGGAACATCAAAATGACGGCTGTGTTCGTTATTACACCCAAGAACAGAACACCACAATCGCTTAGACGGCATTCTGCTCATAGACAGTGCTCCAGCATATCAACAATGACCGCGCCGGTCAGCGCGGATTATGATTGACAGCTCGCTCACGAGCGAGGGCGGGTCTGTGTTGAAACGCTGCTGTCAATCAACAATCGTGGGTGGGGCTTCCGTTTTATTGACGTCACAAAAACGAACGGCTCAATTTGAGGCAGGGGAAAACATATAAGGAGATTAAAAAAAAAACACTGGATGGATTTTTATCATAATATGATGGTTGTGTACAGGCACTGCCAACACACATTTCAGTACAATCAACTTGTTGACCCCTTTAATGACTATTTTTGTAGAAGCCTCTCATTCGCCTGCTCATAGAGATCAATTATTATGCTCATTGTAAGGAAAATTGGGTTGTAGCTTGGTGTCTACATTACTATGATTGGAAAGAGGAGTCATTTGTGTTTTAACAACATTTAGCTCACGAGTTATTAATCCGGGAATTTCGAATCTGTGAATATATTGCTAACTTTACTGCTCTCCTTGAACTAAGCACTGACCGTATTTCTTTATAGCCTACTTAAGTCCAAGATCAAAATAAAACTCTAAACCACTCCATTGTTAACGTACGCAGCTGAATGAAACACTGCCAGTGGGACATTAAACAGGAAGGTTTTGCGAGAGAATGCAAATGGGTAATTCCAGCGTTATGGATGTGACATTTGAACTCATAATGACAGGTGAAATGTCTCAGGAAAAAAAAACTTCTTACAATATTTAAATTGGAAATGCATATTCTCAGAGCACCCAATCTGGGGAATTGACAGGCAAAATATGTTGTTCTAAAATATATTTAAGCACCCCCAAAAAAGGAAAATATGCATGCGTTATGGATGTGACGGGAAATTACAGTTTTTGGTAATACTGTTCGATTTCCTTTAAAGTCTGTGAACTTTTAAATCCAATATATAAATATTGCTATCCACATGATGAAGGGGTCTTAGCTGAACATAAAAATATCAGTGTTTAAAATATATATATTTTTATGAAGTGTATTATGAGGAAAAACCAACGTTATGGATGTGACGCGTCTGAAATACATAGAATCTGTTTGGAAAATCAACAATCAAACCATCATGGCACTTTTGTTGACGCATAATGGCTGTGTTTTCACATTAAGAAGACTGTCTGAAATGATTCTGTTCAGTTATGAGACGTGCTCAAGTTTACGTGTTGCAAGTGATCGCACCTCCATGCTATATTTGCTTATTTATTAAATCCAGGCAATTGGTTGATGAAACTTTGATTTAAAATTAAGATACAATTTATACAAAGAAATTCACTTTAAATAAAGTCTTTCTACAAAACAAAACTTGAAATGAAGTGGCCAAAATCATTTCTGTCTTGAAACAGATCACAATAGTCATATGCATGATTTAATATGAAGATCCGTAACGGTCACGTCCGTAACGCATTATTATGGTTGTTCAGAGCAAAGTAGTGAGATGAATTGTCTATCCTAATAAGCATAAACATAATTTAGCTTTGTAAATAAAGTTTCAAGTTATTTGCATTTATACTTGTCATATTAAATAAACTAAACCTTTAAAACGTTATGGACGTGACAGTGCACTGAAGCGTCAAGACCTCTTTATTATAGCCCTTATAAATTCAACAGGCAGTGCTGTTATGACCAAATTAGTAATTTTTTTTTTCTCAGGCATGCCTCCATCTTTCTGCAAAATGCTTACTGTTAAAATAAAGTTTAAAAAGGGGGGTCTTTGATACCTTTTTTTGAAAGCATGAAATATGGCTGGTTGAAAATGTAATTTAAGCATTGTTGCTCACCTCATATCTGGTGGATAAACAAGGCAATTTTCTTAAAATTTTTGTTAAAGCACATTAATACAGTATATTACAGACCTAAATGGACAACTTAAAAAGGGTTTTGTTCTTTTGGTTAAAACTTTATTTTTTCATGGTAAAGATGACCTTTGCATGGAATTGCCCAAATATCTTTCCGAGAGAACTCAAAAGCTTTGATAAACCTCAGTGTAAATTACATGAAATGATATGCAAGTGCTACTGCGAACTATACAGCAATAGTTTGTGCACTAAAATCAAAGTGAATCCATTGAAATGAATTTTTCTTTTATTGCAGCAGTGTTTCTGTGATGCCTGGAGTGTTTAAACCGTTTATGCCAGGAGGTAAGTGCTCTGACCGCAGCTCTTTTTAGCCGCGGGGGTTTTTGTGCTGAGAGCAAAGGAGAGAATGCATTGATACAACCCCCCTTGAACAGTTTAGAGGTGAAAACGTGTTGTTTTATAACCGTGGTGCTTATTTTACCCTGCATTCATTTAGTTGCTTTTTGGGCATTGACTTGACTGTATTTTATCAAGCTGCATAAAAGACATGTCTGCACTTACATTGTTTTGTCAATTTATAAGAAGAGGTTTTCTTGCCAATTACAAATGAGAAAATAGCCTATAGTATTCAACCGCATTCAGCTGAATTTTCATCACACCTAATTTGTCATATATATATATATATATATATATATATATATATATATATATATATATATATATATATATATATATATATATATATATATATATAACATAGTTGTATTAGTAGTTTATGACACTGATTGAATGTATTTCGTGAGTTTTATATTGACTGTCTAAATGAGGAGGTGAGTCATCAGCGGCACTGAAGACAGAGCTGGCTGTGCTGTATAAATATACACGACTGACCTGGCTTCATGGGCTAATCTTGCTTTGAAAAGCTGAGCAGGGACATCTTCAGACGCCCGGTGGTACTTGCAGCCTTGTGAATTATACTCAAATGCTTAAAGGTGCTGTAAGCCAGGGGTTCCCAAAGTAGGGGTCACGACCCCCCGGGGCAGCGAGGGGGGGGGGGGGGGGGGGGGGGGGGGTCGCGAGATGATTTCCAAGGGACCGTTCGGTATTTATGGAAAGGTCTACCGGAGGAAAATAGGGGAGGGTCATGTCTTTTTATTCTTTGTTGAGGGGAGGGTCATTCAACTTTTTTGTGTCCATGAAAACAGCAAAATTTCGAATATTTTTTCCATGTAGCTTTATGTAGCTCTCTCGGTCTCGGTTCCCCATAGCTATCAGATGGGTCTCCCAACAAAAATCCAGTTTAGCGCTGTCTGACAGTGCGCGCGCTTCAGTGCGTGCTCAGAAAAAGTACATCATGTACAGAACGCCAATGAAATGTTTACCTGGCATAGCTTTAAAGCACGATTAAATAATTAACTTTTGTGATTGCGAATAAGTGCAGTGTCCCGTGAGTGTTACTCTACCGCTGCATTAACATGTGATATGAATGTACGTTGAGTGTTTGAGTGTATTGGGACTGAAGTGCCAGAACTGCAGCTGATATAATGTGCGCTGTAGCACGATACTTCCATATTTTAGTTTCCATTCTTATTGTGTTTCCACAACAATGTTAGTGAGTAAATACTGAAATTGCCACCATAACAGTGGAGTGTGATGTGACGTAGGGCTATCACATTTTAAATTACTATTAGTAGGCTATTATTTGAAGTTAAAATAATCGGAAATACGCAGACCTACACCAAAAAACTATTTGAGGATAAATTATTTAAAATTGGGCAAATCCAGCGTTATGGACGTGACATTTGCAGTCAAAACTTGAAATATAAATTATCAGAAAATGTATTTAATACTGAAACGTCTGTTAAACAGACGTTTCAGTATTAAATACATTTTCTGTATAGGGTATGGATAGCCCAGGGGCGTAGCAACCGGGGGGGACGGGGGGGACACGTCCCCCGCACTTTTCTGTCCCCCGCATTTTTTTTGACTCAGCCGAGCGCCAATATTTCCGCCCGTGTTCTCTGATTTGTTACTTAGACTTGAGTGACCTAACATTCAGCCAATCACAGCGCGAAGCATCTATTGGGCGCGTCTGCCATGAGCTTCAAATCTTTTGTTGCTCTTGCGAATTTTCGTGTTTGTTTAGTCGCTTTGCTGTTTGGCCGTCTAATGCACCCCAGAAAAAAAGCAGAGGACTACATAATTTTTTTCAAACACACACTGTTACAGTGTGTCGCGATGACATGAATAACACGTAAAGTTTCCTTGTTATGATGTAACGCTGTAAGACGTGTAAGACAACAGAACCCGTATGGACCTCGTCACGTCGCGCCGGATTGTGCCGAGTGTGTGTTAAATTGATGTCCAATACCGAATACATTGATTTAGGTTTTATTGATATATTTTTATAAAATGTCTGTTGTATAAAATTACTGTAGGCTAGATGTAATCTGTTCTGTACTCATTGAACACTTTTTTTTGGTCCAACTGTTAAGAAGTAAGATAAAAGTTATTGTCCAAGTGTAGTTTAACTGAAATATTGTAAATATCATAAAATATCTTTATTTCATAAAAATAAAGTATAGATGTCCACAGTGGTCTGAAAGTCCCAAGTCCTGCAATATTTTTTTATTTCGAGTATGATTTCACAAAAATAGGTTGCTGTAAACTATCATGGCATGTTCCCAAAATTGGCACTAGTGTGCTGTAAAATGCCAATTGCTATTCCATCTAAGACATCACCTTTCAGTCCCACCAGAAAAACGCGATTATGCGATCGCATGATTCAATGCATAATCAGCCAAAGTCCGCATATTTATGCGGGGGCATTTTTTTCAAATACGCCGCACTTTTGCCATATAAATTGCCGATTTCCACGCAAAATATGCGGGGCTTGTATGATTTCATAATCCCCGCATTTTTGTTGCAAAAAAAGTCATATTCCTTTTGTAAAGCTACAGAATTTGTTTGACTCATCAATGTTTTGTAAGTTTGAGCCATGTGTTTATTAAGGTCTGAAATAAAACAAGATTAAATATTCCAGCACTTTCTGTGATGTAGTATGTTTGCTTATCATAGGAAGTAAGAAATGACTCTTTACAGTAAGGTAGCCTAGTGAGAACAGAGTGTTGGGGAATCACTTTTTCTCTCTTTTTCATCAAACCGCAGTTTTTGCAAGTTCCCGCAATTTCATCACATAAAATTGCAAATATCCTGCATATTCCATTGCCGCATAATCAAGGATTTTTGCTCGCAACAATCACAAAAAAACTCCGCATTTTTCTGGAAGGACTGACCTTTGGGTCACATCACCACACCATTTTGTCCCCCCCACTTTTATAATGGCTGGTACGCCCCTGGATAGCCTATATTATAGCCTATATTATAGGCTATCCATACCCCCTTAATAAAGGAGTCAAGACATTAGAAAAATATCAGTCTACACATGCGTTTTATATTTAATATGAGCGAAATACACATGTGACGTGACACAAAAAATCTTTAACTTTTATGTGGCAAAATATTTTTTAATAATTCTACGAATTACACTGAATTACACAAAAAAAAAAGTACGCTAATAACCGGATGAAGAAGGGTCGGCCTCCACAGAACATAAAATATTCTTTATTTTATTTTTCGTGTTCGCATTTATGAGGAAAAAAACAATACGGACGTGACAGTTCTCCGTTTCGGACATGACCGCTCTGAAAGCGACTTTAAAACTTCCACAGAGACTTCAGAAAGCACAAAGCCTTTCTTTAAAGTAAATTTCGTTTTTTATTAATTGTATCTTAATTTTAATTAATGTTTCATCAACCAATTACCTGGATTAATGAATAAGAAGTAAATATAGTAGAACATAGATCATCATGACACGGAGTCGCCGGCACGTGAACTGGACTCTCGACTTTGCCGCTGCATGTCGCCAGTGGCTGGCGATGATGTCGCTAGTGGGAGTTCCCACTACTGGTTGCCTTTATGAATGACATCCAATGATGTGGAGAAGGATCATACGCGCTCCGCTCCTATTGGTTGTCGCTCCCGAAAGTCGCTCCTCATTTGCATAAAGTTAAACAGATCTCAACTTTGTCGCGTCGCCAGACACGCCCCATCCGGTCGCCAACGGTCGCTGTCGCGCGTGTCGCCGGAAATCGCCAGCTCCCCATTGAAATGAATGGTATCGCGTCGCTTGGTCGCGTGTAGTGTGACGGTACTGATCCACTTGTCCGTGCGACACTTCAGTCGCGCCGCACTCCACTTTATTCCTATGGGTGACGTCACGCGACTTTAACGCGCCCGCAAAGCATCCCGGGAAGGCGGCGCTTCATTTGGAAAAATGCTGCGAGTCAAAAAGCTGGCCGATGCCCAGCTTTATGTAAATGAATCCGTCAAACGCGACGCGTCTATCCAATAGAAGTAGTCTCTCGAGGGGCCTTTGTTCTAGACTGGCCGCTGGGTCAAAACCACGCCCATAGCGGTAAACTTGAGGAACGCGCATCAACTTACAAATATGGAGAGGGTGCGACACCACGCTTCAGTCGTGTCGCAAAAATGGATCAGTACCGTGAACGGGGCTTTTCTCATGAACCGAAACTCAGCGTAGGCTATAATGTAGCTACTTGCCTCACATAATTGAGAAATATATAGAAAGCTTGATGTCAACTTTTAAACAGAACATTTAAAAACGAAAAACAGACTGCTCTCTGCTTATGTAATCCGTATGAAATCTGCATTTCTCTCTGGCGCGTTACTGTGAAGATGGCGAGTCAGCGTCGTCAACTTCATCTTGAAGCCGACACACTGACACAGAAAAACCTTGTTTATTAATAAACAATTATCTCTCCTTGCTATACTATTTGACATACACTCACCTAAAGGATTATTAGGAACACCTGTTAAATTTCTCATTAATGCAATGATCTAATCAACCAATCACATGGCAGTTGCTTCAATGCATTTAGAGTTGTGGTCCTGGTCAAGACAATCTCCTGAACTCCAAACTGAATGTCAGAATGGGAAAGAAAGGTGATTTAAGCCATTTTGAGCGTGGCATGATTGTTGGTGCCAGGCGGGCCGGTCTGAGTATTTCACAATCTGCTCAGTTACTGGGATTTTCACGCACAACCATTTCTAGGGTTTACAAAGAATGGTGTGAAAAGGGAAAAACATCCAGTATGCGGCAGTCCTGTGGGCGAAAATGCCTTGTTGATGCTAGAGGTCAGAGGAGAATGGGCCGACTGATTCAAGCTGATAGAAGAGCAACTTTGACTGAAATAACCACTCGTTACAACCGAGGTATGCAGCAAAGCATTTGTGAAGCCACAACACACACAACCTTGAGGCGGATGGGCTACAACAGCAGAAGACCCCACCGGGTACCACTCATCTCCACTACAAATAGGAAAAAGAGGCTACAATTTGCAAGAGCTCACCAAAATTGGCAGTTAAAGACTGAAAATTTTTTGCCTGGTCTGGTGAGTCTCGATTTCTGTTGAGACATTCAGATGTTAGAGTCAGAGTTTGGCGTAAACAGAATGAGAACATGGATCCATCATGCCTTGTTACCACTGTGCAGGCTGGTGGTGGTGGTGGTGTAATGGTGTGGGGGGTGTTTTCTTGGCACACTTTAGGCCCCTTAGTGCCAATTGGGCATCGTTTAAATGCCACGGCCTACCTGAGCATTGTTTCTGACCATGTCCATCCCTTTATGGCCACCATGTACCCATCCTCTGATGGCTACTTCCAGCAGGATAATGCACCATGTCACAAAGCTCGAATCATTTCAAATTGGTTTCTTGAACATGACAATGAGTTCACTGTACTAAAATGGCCCCCACAGTCACCAGATCTCAACCCAATAGAGCATCTTTGGGATGTGGTGGAACGGGAGCTTCGTGCCCTGGATGTGCATCCCACAAATCTCCATCAACTGCAAGATGCTATCCTATCAATATGGGCCAACATTTCTAAAGAATGCTTTCAGCACCTTGTTGAATCAATACCACGTAGAATTAAGGCAGTTCTGAAGGCGAAAGGGGGTCAAACACAGTATTAGTATGGTGTTCCTAATAATCCTTTAGGTGAGTGTATTCATAATCACGGTTCTTTGTGGCAGCTTTTAGATACTTTATTGGGAGCGCCACCCTTGTTACATGAACGCGTCACCTGCATCAGCACCGAAAACATAATTTTTCTTTTTTTTTTAATCTAAAATAAAAAATCATGATACGAACCGAGTTGTAGGTTTGGTCTATCGTTACAGCCTTAGTAGGCGGTCTCCAAAATTAAACCAAGAATGGACTTGCTGTGCTCCAAGCATTGTGCCCATCCATCTCATTAGGAGATGGTAGGCTAATATTTAAATGAAAGTAATGAGTAAATTACTATAAAACAGTATTATAGTTTGATTGTTGTTCTTTTTTGTTGTAAACATGCTCGTGTTTAGATAGGCCTATTTGTGCGTGTGCGCCTTTTTGCGCAACGGCATGTGCCCATCCATCTCATTAGGAGATGTTAGGCTAATATTTAAATGAAAGTAATGAGTAAATTATAAAACAATATTAGAGTTGTTTGATTGTTGTGTTCATTTTTTTGTTGTAAACATGCTCGTGTTTAGATAGGCCTATTTGTGCGTGTGCGTCGTTGTGCGCAACGATATTGTGCCCATCCATCTCATTAGGAGATGTTAATATTTAAGTAAGGAATAATTGACGACAGGCCGTTGAATTATTAGAAAAATAGTGCACACTCGAGCTAATAGGCTAAATTAAACACAAAGCCCTTTTAACAAGTAGGCCAATAAATAATTATTTATTTGTTATAGAATAATAACGAAAACCCGTGCAGTTTAATTTTTATTAAAATTAAACTGCATGTGTCCATTTATTGTGAAGTTAGACATTTAAAATTGCAGATGAAGCGCATGGGGCTGGATGTTTTTTCTTGTTATGAATTGTATCCTATTTTCCGTTATGACAGTTATTACTACGCGCAGTGATATGGAACTAATGCGGTCAAAACTACTTTAGCCGTGCGTTTCCCTGAAAATTGCACACCTTATAACGTTCTCAACCAATCAGAATCAAGCATGTAACAGCCCTGTAGTATAAATATAAAATAATATAATGGTTGTTTTGACTGTTGTGTTCTTTTGTGTTGTAAGTATGCCTATTAGTGCGTGTGCACAGTTTCACGCAATGTTTGTATACTTTAACCACCTCCGAGGATAGTAGGGGTCGCGAGTCACTCGCACCTTTATTTTGGGGGTCGTGGGCTGAAAAGTTTGGGAACCCCTGCTGTAAGCAACTTTTCTTTAAAAGAAATCATCACAACATGATAGATAAGATGTCACATATCACACCTCTCTTTGTAAAAGCCCCAGGTAGCAAAATGGGGGGAAAATGGTGTAGGATTTACTTATAATATTCACTAAAGAAATTGTTAGTACATTTCAGAAATGATCACAAAGAAACTACAAGTAACACACATAATTAAAAATACATTTGTTTAATAGAAAGACTATTTCTTGTAAAAAAAATACAATAAAAAATTATAATAATACATTATTATTATTACAATACATTAGACAGACAGACGTATATATATATATATATATATATATATATATATAGATGGATGGATGGATAGACTGATCTAAGCGCATGGTCTAAAGAGCAAGGGGCAAGTGCACTTAGGCCGTGTCCGAATCCACTTCTGCTAGTTTAACAACGGGAAAAAAAGGTTTGGGCACCCTGCCCGTGGTCTAAAAGGGTTGTCCCTATTAATGAGTAATGGGTGTGTTTTGGGCGTAACGTGCAAAAAAAAAACAATCAGTCTCATCTCCCATTCCCTTTAAAAACCATTTGTGTTTGCGCCATGGCGGATTCGCTATTTACATGGGGGACAATAATGCTCAATATAGCAACGCGCCAACAATGCGCCTGAACACACCTCGTTTTCAGACATGGCCGCACAAATAGGCGCAAATGCATTTGCTATTTAAACAACGTGGCGCAGACCGTGAAAATGATAATTGCATCAGGCTGAAACTAGCAAAAAACACTTGCGTCGCTCCTGGCGCTGCATTGCGCCAGGTGTATCATAGGGCCCCTTATGTTACCTCCAAAGTAAGACATGCAGCCATCAATGCTTTGCAATCGGAATGTTGCACCTGAAAGAACCATTAACTGGATCATGAAAAGCAGAGAGCCATCTCCTAATCGTGTCACCACCAGTGCAGAGCTTGCTCAATATCAACAGGTGGTTTTGAGTGCATCTGCAAGCAAAGTGAGGTGAATAATTTGGACAACGGCCTGGTGTCAAGAAAGGCAGCAAAGAAGCCAATTCTCTCCAAGAAAAGACCTAATTTAGGTCTGACAGTCGTTTTTGAAAAACCATGTCCGCCTCCTGGTGCAGCCTTGAGCCAGACACTCATTTGTCCTTGTTTCATAAGATCATCACTATTTTATACTTTATCCAATGGTTTAGAACAATGAATGAATTAATAGGTTGATTAAGTTGATATTAAGAGTTTTAGTGTTTGATATTGAGGTATTTTAGACACAATATTGTCAATACTGACTGTTTTTGCTTTATTTCGCCAACAAAAGTTCCCAACATCAAGATTTATCATTGGATACATTTAAGAATGTACATGAAAGGGGATGCATACTTTTAAAAAGGTTTGAAAAGTTGGGCAAATTACTGTTTGAGTTCCTGTCGGAGTAAACTCTTTGCCCTGATGTATCGCAGAAAAAAGCCAATTAGCACCGTTAAATCAGGCTTGAGACATGAAGTGGTCCTTCAGGGGAATTTCAGGAGTCTTCTGCCTGGTGAAGTTGCTGCATAAAGGCATCTGTACAGAACACCTGCGCTAAGTGGACCATTCTGCAGCACACACACATTCATAGCCGTTAATGTGTGTAATGATGTGTAACTCCTGCTGTGGGATAATGTGCCTGTGGGGGCTGGAAGTACACTGTCTGTCTGTAATAGCTCTGAGGTTTAAAGATACGGATACTGTAAATTATCTTCAGCTCTGAAGTCAAGCAGCAAATGAAAGAAATGCTGCGTATGAAAACGCAACATTTGCTCAAACAATAATGTGTAGTGTGGTTATACCAAGGGCAGTGTGCTTATTATTTTCCAAAGGTAGCACAGGGAAAAATTCCAGTGTTGATTAATCTCAGTAACTGCAAATAAGTGTGCATAAATGTATTATTTCTGCAAAATGTCATTAGGCTACAAAGAACAGTAGCCAGAAGGGCAGATAATAATTTTTGTTATGCACAAAAAAAAAACAAAAAAAAAACACTGTATGGAAAACCGTTTCAGTCTAAAAAAAAAAGGGTAATTTCAACTTTAAATCTCACAAATTAACATTATTGCCCGCAATTACGACTTTAATTCTCCCAATATTTCCCAACTTGCCTGTCTCATTTCAACTTGATATCGTACAAATGCTACTTTATGTATCAGGGTCACACAATGTGACTTTGATTATTATGCATATTATGTCACTATTACTTTCTTATTTCTTATTCTGAGGTGGAAACGGTCTTCCGTGACCATTGTAATTTTTTTTAACACTCTTAAAAATAATTTTCCTAAAAACCCCAAATAACCTTTTACCGAACAGTTCTTATTTCACGTTCTGCCTGTGTTTTACTTTTGTTTTCATGGACTTTTGTTACATTTGTTTCTTTTAGTTAACTGTTTAATGTGTTCCTTTGTTCTCGTCAGTCCTTAGTTGCCATGGATATTTATTTAATTAGCACAGCTGTCTGTACCCTGTTACACAGTTCACCACCCTGTGTATTTAAGCCCTGCAGTTTTCTCAGTTCATTGTCTGGTATTGTTTGTGCAATGCACACTGTTCGTTTGTATTATATCATATTGGATTGCCTCAGTTTTGCTTTAGTTAATAACCCATCTGACTAAGGGTGTGTTCACACTTGTAGTTTGGTTCATTTGGTCCGGACAAAAATAATTGTCCTGATCCGATTAGCTTTCAGATTGTAATTTTTATCACCGAACCAAAAGACACCGAACCTAAAGGTATAGGGATATGTTCACAACCTGATTGGTCAGCTTTTATGACATATTACCTATTTTGAGACTGAACTTACCGTACATTCAAAACAATGCTGTGTGCTGGGATAAATGCGCTTGTTGTGTGTGCGTAGCCTGAATATGATGTTATTTTGACCAGCTGAGAACGTACTCGGTTAATAACGTAACCTCTGTTCTCTCTAGAGAGGGAACGAGTACTGCGTAATATCTTACGCTATGGGGAAAACCTCTTTTCCTCGAGATATTGAAGCCAAAAATTATCCTTAATTTTTAATCAATGTAAAACGCTTTGCGGCAGCAAACAGACATAGGCGAGGCGGCTCGCGCGCCTATTGGCTGCCCTGCGGCAAAAGCAGCAGCCTATCGAGAGCGGCTCTGCGTGACGTCTTGACCAATGGGGGCACTTCGCACCCATTTCGTCACGTCTCGCCCTATATAAGCAGGTCGATAGCTGATACAAACTGGTTTTCATCGCTGAAGCGAACCAGAGCGTATTGTAAGCACGGCAAGATACACAGTACTTGTTCCCTCTCTAGAGAGAACAGAGGTTATGTTAGTAACCGAGTACGTTCTCTTACGAGAGTATCTCTCGTACTGCGTAATATCTTACGCTATGGGGAACACAGTGTAACACGCCGTGCATACAGGGATCCAACACCAAAGTCCCAAGGGCAGAGGCCCGGGGCACATGTAGTGCATAGTCACCATAGACTCACAGAAAGTGAAGGAAGAGGGGCTAGAAGCGTCATTCCTTACAATAGCATTCCTAAAATAGCATCCAGAGGAGCTAATCATATAGATATTATACCACGCAGCCAGGGTGAAAACACTCGTGGAGCTGCTATATCAGTCAGTGAGCGATACGCAGGCCAAACTCAGCATCTGGGCCAACACAGCGGGGCAGATCGCACTGAATTCTAGACCGCCAAAAGCTTAGCTTGTAAGGCGGGGACCTCCAGGTTATAGTATTTTATAAATGTAGACGGCGAGGCCCAGCCCACGGCCGTACAAATATCTTGCAGGGTAATCCCGCTAGACCATGCCCACGAAGAGGCTACGCCTCTCGTGGAGTGCGCTCTGACACCCAAGGGACACTGCAGGCCCTTAGAGGTGTAAGCCAGCGCTATGGCATCGACTATCCATCTGGATAGGCTCTGTTTTGATGCGGCAAGTCCCTTAGAACGTCCACCAAACAAAACGAACAGCTGCTCAGTCTGTCTAAAACCAGACGAGCGGGACACATAAGCTCTTAGTGCCCTGACAGGGCAAAGGAGACTCGCGTCCTTCTCCTCATTGAGAACCGGATGGGCGGACAGGGAAATCACCTGGGCCCTGAACGGTGTGTTGAGGGATTTCGGCACGTACCCGTGCCTAAGTTTGAGTATGACCTTTGAGTCATTAGGCCCAAACTCCGTACATGACGCGCTTACCGAAAGCGCTTGTAAGTCCCCTACGCGCTTCACTGAAGCGAGAGCCATGAGAAACACCGTTTTGAAAGACAGATGTTTCATGTCTGACAAATGGATTGGCTCGAATGGGGCACCTTTCATGGCTTCCAACACCGTGGAAAGGTCCCACATCGGGACTGAAGGGGGCCTGGGAGGGTTCAATCTCCGAGCTCCCCTGAGGAAACGCACAACTAAGTCGTTCTTCCCCAGTAGCTGGCCAGACGCCGGTTTTGCAAACGTTGCTATGGCCGCCACGTATACTTTGAGCGTGGATAGGGTTCTGCCCTTATCCAGCAGCTCTTGAAGGAAGGAAAGCACTTCCGTAACCCCGCAGTCTACGGGTGAAAAGCCCTGAGCTTGACACCAAGCAGAGAACACAGACCATTTCGAGGAAGAGAGCCGTCGAGTAGACGGAGCTCTAGCCTGCGTGATCGTGTTTAACACTCCCTCCGGGAGGTTAGCGGGTACCCGTTGATGGCCCATGCGTGCAGGGACCACAGATCCGGGCGAGGATGCCAAATCGAGCCCCCTGCCTGAGAGAGGAGGTCTCTCCTCAGTGGTACAGGCCACGGGGCAGTGCTGGCCAGCTGCATCAGGACTGGGAACCAGGTCTGGTTTGTCCAGAGCGGGGCCACGAGCAGCACTGGGCATCCGTTTTCCCTGATTCGTTCCAACACTTGAGGCAGGAGCGAGACAGGGGGAAAAGCATATAGGGGAACGCGGGGCCAGACATGGGCCAGCGCATCCCTGCTCTTCGAGCAGAAGTTCGGACACTGAGCGTTTTCCTGGGACGCGAACAGGTCCACCTGAGCTCTGCCGAACGTTTCCCACAGCAGTTGGATCGTCTGCGGGTGCAGCGACCATTCCCCTGCTGGGACATTGTTTCTGGACAGTCTGTCTGGTCCCACATTCAGGTGACCAGGCACATGCGCTGCTCTCAGCGAGAGCAGGTTGTGCTGAGCCCAGACCAGAAGGCGTTTCGTCAACCTGTAAAGGTTTCGGGACCTGACGCCGCCCTGGCGATTTATGTGTGCCACCACTGACATGTTGTCCGACCGGACCAGGATGTGGTGACCTTTTATCTGGGGACAGAAGCACCGTAGTGCTTTGTCAACTGCTATCATTTCCAAGCAGTTTATGTGAAGGAGCTTTTCCCGTTCTGACCACAGGCCAGCGAACGGTCTGCCCTTGAGCAGCGCTCCCCATCCCGAGGTGGAGGCGTCCGTAGACACCACCTGCACACTCGAGGCGGACCCCAGACTCACACCTGACTGATACCAGTCGGTTACTTTCCAAGGTTTCAGAGCTGAAACGCACTTTAGATCGACCCTGAGGCGAAACAGACAGCGGTCCATGCCCGGGGCGGAACTCGCGCTTTCAGCCACATCTGCAGTGGGCGCATGCGAAGCAGGCCCAGCTGGCGTACAGAGGCTGCTGAGGCCATCAGGCCCAGTATTTTCTGAAACCTTTTGAGCGGGACTATAGAGCCGTGGCGGAAGGAGTTCGCGACGCGCTGAATGTCTAGTCCGCGCTCCGGTGACAGGCGTGCTGTCATGGATAGCGAGTCCAGCACTGTTCCCAGAAAAGAAATTTTCTGACTGGGAGACAGCGAGCTTTTTGCCCAATTGACTGTGAGGCCCAGATTCTCGAGGTGTTCGAGTAATGTGGCCCTGTGTTCTATGAGCTCTGAGTGTGATCGAGCTAGAATCAGCCAATCGTCCAAGTAGTTCAAAACTCGCATGCCCCAAAGTCTCAGGGGTGCGAGAGCCGCGTCCATGCACTTCGTGAATGTACGTGGTGCTAGGGACAGGCCGAACGGCAGGACTGTGTATTGATATGCCTGGTCCTCGAAGGCGAATCTCAAGAATCGCCTGTGATGGGACGCTATTTGTATTCGGAAATAGGCGTCTTTCAGATCTATTGATATAAACCAGTCCTCTTGGCGAACTTGCGCAAGGATTTTCCTGGTTGTAAGCATTTTGAACTGGCGCTTCACAAGTGCTCTGTTCAGCTGTCGCAGATCTAAAATGGGTCTGAGACCTCCATCTTTTTTCGGTACCAGAAAATATCTGCTGTGTAGGCCCCCTTCGCTCTGAGCCTGAGATAAAGGTTCTATAGCACCTTTGCTCAGTAGTTTCGCTACCTCGGCTCGAAGTAGATGTGCTACTTCTGTTTTCACCGTGGATTTGACGCGCGCCGTGTAACGGCGGGGGCGTCGAGCGAACTGTAACGAATAGCCTCTTTTTATAGTGTTCAGCACCCATTCTGTTACCCCAGGAAGCTGTGCCCACACTTTCGCGTGAATAGCTAGGGGTAGAATGAGATCTGGGCTCTGGCCGTGACATAGTGACGGCAAGGGAGCTCCGGCGTGCTGTAACGCAGACACTGTGTTTACAGTTTGTGAGGCGGGGGGCGCGCCAATTGCGGCGGGCAGCCTGGCCGCGCTCAAATCCCTTATAGCAGTTTGCTGAGGGAGAGAGAGCGGGGCGAGCCCCGTGGGGCTCAACATGTCTGTGAGTGAATGTGGGCGCGGGACAGCGGGCACATTTACTGCACTGAAAACACCGTCGGCCTGAGCTGACTGAATGTGTGTTGGTTTCGTTTTTACAGAACCCGTGGGACATGTGGTGTTTAGTGTTTGTGGGCACTGAGACGTGGGCACATTCACTACGTTTAGTGCACAATCGACATGAGGCGATTTTGTTTGTGCGAGCCCTGCATTTTTGCGGGCTGTGTTCGTGTGTAGAAATGAGCACTGGGTTGTGGGCATTTTTATTACACTCATAACACCATCGGCTGTGGCCGGAACACCAGAAAATACACTGCTTATGTGATTTATCTGGGTCGCCGTGGAAACAGCATTTGTGTGCAGGCAAGCGGGCCGTGGTACCGGCTTGTTTACTGCAAAATACACTGGAACAGTCGCATTTTCTGGAACTGAATGAGCGAAAAAATTTCGGTGGAAATCTGGCCGCGGCGAGACTGAAACACCGTCGATTTCTTAGGAGGCTAGGAAGACTTGTATTGGTTTCGTTGTACAGAAACCGTGGTAGTGTTTGTGGGCACTGGGTTGTGGGCACATTCACTACATTTAATGCACAATTGACATGCGTCGATTTCATTTGTGCGAGCCCTGTACCGTGGCGGGCTGTGTTTGTGTGTAGAAATGAACCCTGGGCTGTGGGCATTTTATTACACTCATAACACCATCGGCTGTGGCCGGAAAACCAGAAAATACAATGCTTGTATGATTTTTCTGGGTCGCCATGGAAACGGCATTTATGTGCAGGCAAGCGGGCCGTGGTACCGGCTTGTTTACTGCAAAATACACTGGAACAGTCGCATTTTCTGGAACTGAACGAGCGAAAAGTTTCGGTGGAAGTCTGGCCGCGGCGAGACTAAATTTCTATCTACTGCAAGAGCCGGGATCGAACACGTGTCTCTCGCGCGAAGGCTTCGGGTTCCGCCACTGAGCCACAGGGGAGAACTACATTAGCGCGTGTCATCACAGTTTTGTGTGTGTCGGCGTTTGTTTGCAGGTGTGCGTGTTATACAACAGGCTCATTGCTGCAATATTGACATTTTCAGCCGCTCAAACTAAGAGGAGCTGAGAAATGTTTGAGAAATGGAGATTAGTCCGGCCTCGGCGGAACTAAAACACACTCTTTCCTCATTTTGCCGGTGACGCACACCCATGGGGGGCGGGGTAGATTTCTTATAACGTAAAGAAAGCTAGCCGCGGTTTTAGGGCTCGCAGTCTTGATGCTGGCCCGTTTCCCGGATGAGAAAGGGGGGAGGTCCACAGAGCTCGCCCAGTCCTCACTGTCTGACGCCAGGATAGAGCAGCAGGTTTCCTCTACAGATGCAGCTATATCGTCGTCATTAATGGCGGAAACGGCGGCGCGCAGCGGCCGTTATCCGTCAGTGAGCGACTCGAGTGAAGCTGGTGAAGCTGGCGGGTGAACCGGCGAGCTTTCACGGGCTGGAGAAGGCTCGGGGACCCGCTGAGTACGGCGCTTTACGGCGCGGCACTGTAGCGGGTGGAAGTGCAGTCTCGCTGAAGGATGCCAGGCGAGTCCTCAGAGTCACCGTAGGCAATAGCTCGCAGTGAGGGCAGCCGCCGTCGGCGAGCGCGAGAGCTGCATGATCCTCTCACAGGCAGGAAACGCATCACATGGTGGTCCCCGTCGCTGAGTGTGGCTCGGCACGAGCCACAGGAGGATGGCATCTTTAAAAAGACGCGGCTCTTTTAGATGATAGACGTGTGAGTCGCGGGGCGAGCACACACACACATACACACAGAGCAGAGTAAAGGATATATAGTACGCCTAAAAGCGGAGCAGGTACGGCGGCTGCAGGCGGCGAGGTGAAGGCCAGCGACTTCAGGCTCAAGGGCTCGTCCCGCTGAAGGCTTGCGTCGACGGCGCGGCTTCTCACTCCGGATCCAGCGATGCGTGTAGCTTCGCTGAAGAGATGAAAATCAGTTTGTATCAGCTATTGACCTGCTTATATAGGGCGAGACCACGCCCTTTTTGGCGGGACGTGACGAAATGGGCGCGAAGTGCCCCCATTGGTCAAGACGTCACGCAGAGCCGCTCTCGATAGGCTGCTGCTTTTGCCGCAGGGCAGCCAATAGGCGCGCGAGCCGCCTCGCCTATGTCTGCTTGCTGCCGCAAAGCGTTTTACATTGATTAAAAATTAAGGATAATTTTTGGCTTCAATATCTCGAGGAAAAGAGGTTTTCCCCATAGCGTAAGATATTACGCAGTACGAGAGATACTCTCGTAAGAGAACTCGTAAAGAGCTTATAAACTGTGTAAAGGAGTCAAAACAGTGGCAGGAATCCCTCTGTCACACACACAAACAAAGATCTGCTGCGAAGAGATGCGGTGCTGATGCCTGTACTGAACTGTGATGGGCAAACTCGTGACTATGACTGAAAAAAAATTATATGCGTGAGCATTCTGACCTTTTTAGGGTCTCATCTTCCTGTTTTTGGTTCGTTTACATGTATTTGGTTCATGTTGTGTTCATAAATCATTTGAACCGCAGCATGTATATGGTTCATGTTGTGTTCATAAATCATTTGAACCGCAGCAGAGTTCGTTTGGAAGCGGACCGAGACCCATCTTTTCTGTGTGTTTGGTGCGCACCAAGGTTCGGATGGCAGCGTTCACACATGTTCAAATAAACCGCACTAACAGAGCCATCACACCAGGGTTCGTTTAAATCGAACCAAACATGCCAAGTGTGAACACACCATAAAACGTAACAGACCAAGAATGAAATGTATATAGCATCCATAAATGTTGCCCTGATGAGGAAGCCCCAAAAGGAACTGTGAGCCTCTCCTCTGCTGGCTCCCTTCAGCCCTTAGGCTCCCCTATTGGCTCCGCCATGCAACTCGAATCCGCCCTTGAGTTTCCAGTCACCAGCTCTGCCATAGCATGGGGATTCCCTGGCTCCTCCTCGTCTCTGAGCCTTCAGCTCAACCTTGGCCCTTCGACCAGTCGGCTCCTCCTAAGCTTCTTGCCTCCTTGGCTCCACCTGGAACCATCGTCCTTCCGGCTCCAACTGGCTCCACCTTGGTCGGTCATTGCTCTACCATCGCTACATACTTCAGGGTCTTCAGCTGTGCCTTATCCCTCGACCCCTGTGGCTCCGTTGGGCTCCTAATTTTCTCCGGCTCTGCCTCTGCCCTCACTTACACCGGCGTTGCCTCAGTCCTCTGGTACCGTGGCTCTACCTCAGGCCACTCATCACCACATTCGTTTCAGCAGGGTTAAATTGTTAGAATTAATCAACGAGTTATCACCGCAGTTACAATACGTACGTAACATACGGGAACGGAGCGCTGTCCCCAACGCTGCAGGTGGTAATTTCTCTTCGATTTGAATGCTTTCATACCAAAAATATGCATATACTTATTGAATAGCTCAATAATTTTTCTTGTTTTACAATCTGAGTACTTGAATTTTCTTTTTTGGGGCTCAGCAGTCATTTTGTCATCTATTCGTTGGAGCCAATAAATTAAAATTTGTAACCATAGTAACGCGAACGGCATCTCAACTATCAGTGTGGTAGACCATGTCAGCGTGTACGCGCATCGTCTGCGCTAAGCGTAGCTGCGCCTAATTGTAGTTTTAGATGGTGCAACAGGTGTAAATATTCATCGGTAAGCTGTAACTAAGTCCAGCGTAGAGCTTACACCCACTTTTTTACGTCCAGTGCCCCTGGTCCATATGTGTCGCCTGGTCTCTCGGTCCATCGGACCCTGTCTAGGTCTCCACATCTCCCGGCTTCAGCTCTGTCGGTTAGGATCAAGAGTTCACCATGTCTCCTCCCTCCATCAGTTCCGCCCTGGGTCACCTTCCTCCTGGCTGTCTCCTGTGTCGCTCTGTGCTCCTCCATGGGTCCTTCCATCCATGGCACCTCCAACCACCCTGGTTTCTTCTGTCGGCATACCTGCCTGTTTCCTGCTCTGCGGCGGCCACTCGTCCACCTCCAGAGCACCCACCCTCCCTCCCTCATATAATCAGTTATGAGGACACGAATGGACGTACCTTCCCTGGGGGTCTTATAGTAATCTTATTATTCAGCATGTCGTGTGTGTATTGGCAGTAGCAAAACCCATTCTTGCTCTGAAGCAGCAGCAGCAATAACAGCAGCAGCAGTGTAGCAGATCAATTATGACAAGACCAAACATATCAAGATTGTCATATCCATTACAATGCCAAACTCTCAGAGAATTGTCATGAAATATTTTTGTAATAAAAAGTTAAATTCAAATTTGAATTACAAATCTGCATTTGGCTTGCTTTCTAAATTCAAATTCAGGAGTTGAACTGGAACTTTAAAGGCCTTCTCATTTCAAAATGCTGCACATCCCTGAGAGTGATGGTGTTCTGGCAGATGAGATAAAGGCCCGGAAAGAACTCCACCCACTGTGTCTGTCACTGCTCCGGGTTATCTTACAGGTTCACTGCAGATTCCATTCATATTGAAAGTAATCCATCAGACAGGAGAGAGCTGTTTAATTCAGTCTTTTTGACATAATCTCTGTTTCCCTCTCTCTCAGAGAGTGAAAGAGTGAGACAGGATGCAAGAGCAGACATTCATTCTCAGACACTCACTGTTACATTTTTTATCTGCAGTTTCAGCAAGATCAAAAACAATGTATTATGTCAGTAAGTTTGCTCTCTCAGAACAAAAGGTGCATAAGTAGACAAATCCTGTACTTCAAAGAACACATTTATTCCTTTCTATTAATCGTACCATAAACATAGAGGACCTTTCATGATATTGTTTTGTACCTTTTAGGTCTGTTTAATTTTACAAAGAGGAACATAACTTCAGTCATCTATGAGTTTATAAGTGGCTTTAAAAATTTAAAAACAGTACACGAGTAAATTAATAATAAACACAAACATATAATAAGCAATGCTTCATAAGAAAATATGTAAATAGAGTATATCTTTAAATAAATAAATAAAAAATAAATAAAATAATAGAAAATAAAGTTTTTACAACACATTAAAATAAATTAACACTAACACACATTAGACATATTTTTATATATTGTTTGTTTTACTGTAGCCTATACAAATGTAGAATACAAATTGAATTTCACATTCTATCCATATAAACTCAGAATAACATATATTTGATATGAAGTACATCCTAATTCTGTTTTTTCATCCTAAAACTTATTTTCTTTGTGATATCACATATCACATACAGTTATACAAAAAAAAAAAAACAATGTTGGCTTGAGAAAAATAAGTAAATAAATAAATAAACAAACAGTGAATTTATTTATAAATAAATACTGTGAACATGTAAGTGATGGATGTAGAGCTTTATAAACTTCATCTAGTTACCTTACAATTCTATTTTGTCATTTGTCTAGTTCAAGGATTTGTCTGAAAATCTTCAAAGCTCTCCGACGTTAATGTTAAGGGATTAAGTGAGGTAAACTAGATTTCATGGAATTTGAGTGTTTAAAGGGTTTGTGGTTTTACAGCAGGACAGAAACAGTGAAATCTGGAGCAAAAAGACATTGTCTACGGTGTTATTCCATAACATAAAATCGTTCCACACATTCAATAAAACAGAGGTTTTCATGAACCCAGTTGATTTTGCAAGTAATCTGCCTAAAAACAAAAAGACACACTGAATCGGCAGGAGCTCTGTGTAATGAACTCGTAGTTTTTTTTTAAAGAAATTGCCTTAATTTGTGTTCAAAGTAAATGCACTACTTATTTCACTAGTAGATCTGCACCCATGGGTCAGAGAAATCGTATTTGTTACTAATAAAACCAATCGTTATTAATCATTGATCCACATTTTACTCCAATGAATATTTCAGGGTGGGTTTATTGTTAAGTCAGTTTCTGTATAGGCACATAGAATGTCTTGACAACAAACATTTTTTTGACAACAGGGCGCTTTTAGGAATTTCTACCAATGGTAGACTACTATTGTAAACATAGCTAAAGAAAAGTGTTTTATAAAATGTATTATTGCTATTTAACAACTAAAAAGTGATTTTCTGTACAGAGTAAAACAATTAGGAACAACAGAACAATTCATGCAACAACGCTGGTGGGTAAAGCGTATACGGCAGCAGATCAGGCTTGCTTACACACTTTGTCGATATTACAAGCATATCAAGCTGACCTGCTAAGGGACCTGGATGAGAGTGTGGAAGTGCATCACACTACAGATCTGACTCTTCGGGCCTCTTCTGTCGTCGAGAGGTTTCAGGAGGCGAAAAAACAAGCAGCGGCGTTTCAGAAGTTTCTTTCTTGCCGATCTATGGTCCCAGAGACTACTGGGCGGGAGCAGTCTCGGCCGTCTACGAGCTCCTCACAGCACAGAGTCCAACAAAAACAAAGTGTCGCCACTCTGGGCTCCTCCACATTCAGGGGGGTCTGTGTGGCGGAAGCCATCTAAAGATAGACAAGATCTGAGGACTGTTGTTATCTCCAAGAAGGCTTCGACTAAGAAGAAGTCCTGACACCGAGGCCGTCAGACTTCTGAGGGCAGTCCCCTCCGAGGAGAAACTGCTTCCACCTCATCAAAACACAGTTACCGTTTCTCACGGTTACCGGGAGAGTCGCAGCGCTGCCAGTTCGGTTGTTCCCTGCCGGTTCGCCGCTTCAGGGCACCGAGGTCTCAGCATCCCCACACGATCCTCCAAGGAGGTTCATAAAGCAGTCAGTTTGGTTGTTCCCTGCCAATGGCAACAAAGGTGAAAAAAGGCGACAGAGGCAAGGAACCAAAACTCCATCATGTGGCAGGATGGAGAAAAAAACCTTGGGAGAAACCAGGCTCAGTCAGGGGCCAGTTCTCCTCTGGCCAACGAACGAACAGTGTATGATTATGATTCAGGCAGCATTATAGGTCAGAAGTCAGATTGGATTGGGACAATCAGAATATTATCCAGTTCCATCTGGTTTAAGATTGGACTCATCACGCCGGTATGGAGACAAGTTTGTTGAGGATCAGTGGCCAATCTCGAGAGACTGGTTCCCTTAGTAGATTTTCTGGCAGCGTGGAAGCTACTGCCAAATATACCTCGCTGGGTCCTACTTACAATAGAAAAGGGTTACAGAATTTCGTTCGGTTCTCGTCCGCCCAGATTTCTAGGGGTCCTCCCTACGGTGGTGGACCCCGAGCAGGCTCTGGTTATGGAGCAAGAAGTAGAGACTCTTCTACGAAAGGACGCTATAGAAAGGGTTCCTCTTCCCAGCAGGGAGTCAGGGTTTTACAGCAGTTACTTCATTGTTCCAAAGAAGGATGGAGAGTTGCGTCCTATTCTAGCCACAGGGTTCAGAAACTCAAGTTCAAGATGCTTAAGGTGCTTTCATATCTGTAGTTCGGTTCATTTGGTCTGGACTAAGGGCGAAAAATTATACTTTGTATCATTTCAGGCATTTTGGTTCCTTTTCACAACACACTGATTGCTCTGGTCCGAATCAGTTGATGAGTTGATGAAACGAACCAAAATACAGTCACGTGACAACATCCACATCACTCGTTGGCACGCTGACACATCACACATATTTCCACACTTCGATTGGTCAGAATTAACGTGCGCGAAAATTCCAACAGAACTCCCGGAAGTAAACAAAGAGGAGGAAAATCTGGCAGACATGCGGAGAATTCGCTTACAATGTATGTTCAGAATCAGCACGAACTTTATCCTTTCGCAAATCCTCTCATAAACAACAAAGTCTAGACGCGATATAAATAAGAGATTGACTGTGACAACTTCAGTGTTTATGATGAGAGTGAGAGTGGAGAATGCGTTAAGTCAGTCATGGCTTAAAGGGAGCGCTATTGACAATCTAAATAATCATTTTGTTTGACTACGGCCACTGGTTTAGTCCAAAAATGTGCAGTTCTTTGGCAGCTGGGTCTGTTCAAGGTCGGATCACGTTCTCACCACAAACAAACCGCTCCAGAGTTCGTTTGAAAGCGTACCGAGACCTCCTACGCTTGTTTTGTCCGCTTTTGGTGCTCACCCGAGTGCGATTGCTGCATTCACACCAGCCCAAACGAACTGCACCAAGGGGGAAAACGAACTCTAGTGCGATTCAACCGAACTAAATGAGGCAGGTGTGAAAGCACCCTTACACTCAAACAGATCGTGTCACAGATTCATTGTCACGATAGACTTGAAGGAAGACTTCCATCCTCATCACAGGAAGTTCCTGAGGTTAGCTTTCGGGGGCGAAGTGTACCAATATTTCTTCCGTTCGGCCTAGGTTTATCACCCCGCACTTTCACGAAATGCGTGGATGCAGCTCTGGCTCCATTGACACTCCAGGGCATGATTTTAGCTCAATCCGAGCAAATGGCAGTTCGGCATCGAGATGTCGTTCTGTCCCACATGAAAGAGTTGGGGTTGAGGCTGAATGCCAAAAAGAGTGTGCTCCTTCCATCTCAGAGGACCACTTTTCTAGGCGTAGTTTGGGATTTGGCGATGATGCAGGCACAACTGTCCCCTGCTCGTATAATATCGATTCTCAGTCGTGAATGGGGTAAAACTAGGCCAGTCAATCACTGTGAAACAGTTCCAGAGACTGTTGGGTCTTATGGCAGCTGTCTTATGTCCAACGTAATAACTTTTGGCCTTCTGTACATGAGACCCCTGCAGTGGTGTCTCAAAACCAAGGGGTTTTCTCTGCGTCACACTAACGACGGATGCTTCCCTCACAGGTTGGGGGGCGATCATGAGTGGTCGCTCGGCGAAAGGTCTGTGGGAGGACCATCTACTTTCTTGGCACATAAATCGTCTAGAAATGATGGCGGTGTTTTGGGCTGTCAAACACTTCCTCCCAGACCTGAGGGGTCATCATCTGCTTGTCCGCACCGACAACACATCGGTGGTCTCTTATATCAACCTTCGGGGGGGTCTGAGGTCACGTCACTTATGCAAGCTGGCCCATCAGATTCTCCTATGGGCCCTGGGGAAATTACTGTCTCTCACGGCAGTATATATTCCGGGGCACCAAAACCAGGTAGTGGATATCCTGTCGAGACAGGGGCTGATGCCCGGGAATGGAGACTTCACCCAGAGGTGGTGAAGCTCCTATGGGAGAAATTCAGTCAAGCATAAGTCGATCTATTTGAATCTTCAGAGACAACTCACTGTCCCATGTGGTTCTCCCTCATGCATCCAGCTCCACTGGGGTTGGATGCGATGGTTCAGGAATGGCCGAGGCTATACCTCTACGTATTTCCCCCGATATCTTTGGTCCCGGGGGTTCTGGAGAGGGTTCGCCGGGACGGGGCCCGTCTTTTGTTAGTAGGCCCGTTCTGGCTGGCCTGAGTCTGGTTCTCGAACTTGATATCCCTTCTAGAAGGCTCTCTGATGGAGATTCCGATCAGGAGGGACCTATTGTCCCAAGCAGGGGGCACGATTTATCACCCTCGCCTGGAGTTATGGAAGCTGTGGGCTTGGCCCCTGAGGGGGCCCAGCTTATAGAATCAGGTCTCACGACCGAGGTCGTGGAGACCATACTCCAGGCCAGAGCCCCTTCCACGAGAAGACTGTATGCATTGAAGTGGAGACTATTCTCTTCTTGGTGTAGAGAACATCAATTGAATCCTGTCAACTGCCCTGTTGGTTCAGTTCTCGATCTTTTGCAAGAGCGTTTCTCTGCTAGATTACATCTTAAAGGTGTACATGGCGGCTATATCTGCTTACCACACTCCTTTGGGTGGCGCATCTTTGGCTAGAGATCATCTTATTACTCGTTTTCTCCGTGGCACTCAGAGGCTGAGGCCTGCACTGCGCACTAGCGAACTGGCATGGGATATGGCCATTGTACTGGAAGGCCTGACTTTAGCTCCTTACGAGCTTATTGAAGAGGTTTCCGAAAAATTCTTATTTCTCCTTGCCATTTCTTACAAAAATAGAATTGGAGATTTGCAAGCTCTGTCGGTTGCTCCTTCGTGCCTGGAATTTGCACCTGGTATGGTTAAAGCCTTCCTTCGCCCTAGGCCGGGTTATGTCCCTAAGGTCCCTACTACTGTTGTGGGTCCCATTATGCTGCAGGCCTTCTGTCCTCCATCTTTCTTATCTTCAGATCAGGAAAAACATAATCTGCTATGCCCTGTTCAGACTTTGGATGCCTATGTCCACAGAGCTGCCCTGTGGCGAAAGTCGGATCAACTATTTGTCTGTTTCGGGTCACCCAGAAAAGGGTACCCTGCATCTAAGCAGATAATGAGCAAGTGGATGGTTGAGGCTATCTCAATTGCTTATGAAGCGGCTGGTCAGCCTTCACCTATGGCTGTCCGGGCCCATTCTACTAGGAGTATGGCTGCCTCTAAAGCTCTGTTATCGGGGGTTTCCCTTCTTGACATTCACAAGTTCACACTTAGATACAATTAGAGGGAGTAAAGTTTAATGCGTATTTGGCATGCTGTCCAGGGGAGGGCTCCGAGCTCAGAGTTCGGCCCGAACCCAGAGTACTCCCCTGTATGTAAATGGTTAGGACTAGAAGTGTGGAGAAGGGGTGGTGGAGGGATGCAGCTAAACTGTCAATGAATTGAGGTGAGACTGCTGAATATATATATACACCTCTTATCGTTAATTGCTGAGTGCTCTCCACTCGTGTTAATTATCTGAAAGTGCTCCTCCCGAACTGTGTTAATAAAACATCATTTTGTGATGCGGCAGGCTGGTCCTCAGCACACACATTTGTGAGATTTTATAACCTAGATTTAGGCTACACCGTGGGGTCTAGGGTGCTTGTATCTTAGCGTGCGTTATGATTTCACACAGACAAGCATGGGTTATTATGGCGTCGTAGCTCGAGTTCCCTCTCAGGTTACGTATGTAACACTGGTTCCCTGAAGAGGAAACGAGACACTGCGTCACCTTGCCATACTCGCTGCATGCCTGTCGTCAACTTGCTTCAGCCCATCAGAAGCTAGCTCGGTCTGTTTTCGGGTATGCTTTATAGCTCTGGTCTGTGACGTCACCCGCCTATGACGTCTCGTCATACCATTGGACTGATTGTCCACAGCATTGGTGTTCCCACTGTGTCTCGCCGCATTGAATTTCCACTGTAAACACATGTATGATGCGAAAACGAAACCATCGAGCGAAATACCGGAGTGAACATGGCTGACCGAGTTTTGCTGCCTCCTTAACCTGATCCTCCATAGCCCCTTTCACGCAGCGCGATGATCCCGGTAAATTGCCAGAATGCCTTCTGTGTGAACGCAAACACGACCCGGGATTGATGCCGGGATCAATGCCGGGTTGGGGACCTAGTAACATTGTCGGGATCAGTCCCGGAACGCGCGCTGTGTGAACAAAAGCCGTAACCAATGCCGTGTCGTAATGATGACGCTGAAGTGAAGTGAAAGCAGGCTAGTGAAACGGTACGTAATGGGCTAGTTTATGATCGAATCAGAGAAAAAAATGCACAAGCGTGGTTTCTCCAGAGAGAAATCGCAGCTCATAAGCAAACTATACACGCTGCTGAGACATTACACGTCACATCGATGTCACGTGTCTTTACGGGATTTTTACGGGTTGTGTGTGAATGCACTCTCTGATTCTGGAAAATCACTGGCAGTGTGAATGAACCAAAATCAAACGAACCCGGGTCAAATCCCGGGTCACTTTATCCGTGTATTTTCCGGAATCTCTGTGTGAAAGGGGCTCATGAGTGCAACCAAGGGGGACACAATCACAACTATCGCCTTGCCAGCCTTTGGCCTGCCCAGTTTCTCGCTGACGATCGGTAATAGTTGATAAATTAAACTTTCCAAAAACCTGTCGGGAGTAGGGCCACAACATCACCTCCATTCAAAATGTTTAACAAACACTCTTCTTGTTCGGGCTTCAGTTTGCAAATGCCGGGAATATTCTCCACAACAGAGCGAATTGCATCCCGTGTCTCCATATCCGCGGTCACAATCTTAAACTCGGTGCTTAGCGTCTACGTCACGGCTCTCAGCCCGCCCTCTTTTCGTTGATTGGCCGGCTGATTTCAGGAAGGAAAACTAAGAGACATGTCGATGTCTCAGACTGAGTACAGAAGCGAACTGAAATAGAGTGGAAGTACGAAGTCAGGCTAAGAAATCTCCACCTCAGCAGCACTTGCATACACCAAAGTTTACAGTTTTATTCCTACATTCTGAAGGTTTTTACAGAGGGGTTTGTTCATATATAATTTGTTTTTGCCATTCTTAATGTAATCAATCAACTGGAAAAGTATGGTGATTTCTATTAGTTTTTTTTTTACCCTATTCACCTGTCTTAAAAAAAAAAAAAAAAAGAAACATTCTTACAAATCAATTGTGGAACTTTGATGAACAAAAAAAGGGATGGCCGATCAAACATACTGCAAAATCATTCTAGTGAGTTGTCTACATTGACAATATCCTGTCAGAACCTAATGGAGCTCATTTGGAACTCTATAGGCAAATCACACAAAACTCCACATATAAAGCACATGGGAGACTCCCCCCACACTTCAATAAATTTCGGCATCAGGATGAAAAAAAAAACCTTCCAATTCTAAGTTCCTTTCTATGATGGATTTATTTCAATTAACTTGTCACAATGTATCATGGGATTGTCTTCTATGTAAAAATAATGCTTGAATAGCAATGAAAAAATAAGCAATGCTTCATGAGAAGTTGGCCAAAAAAAGTGCTTGTTGAAAATGCTACATTTTTCATAGGCAGCCAAATAAATGACAGAGAGTTTGGTTTATTTCTCTGCACCATGGATCTGTGCAAATAAACTACAGAGCCACACATATTGTCAGGATTGGTGTCAGGCTGATTGGAAGGGTTTATGTCAACGGCTTATATAATTTAAACCTCTTAATCGCATATTCCACGTGTATTCTTCTATTTGCAGTTCTGTCAAAATATTTCCTCTTTTACCTTTGCTCCTTCATGTGGGAAAATAGTTAGTGTAATGTAGAATCATCAGGTTATTTACACATACCAACTGAGAGAAAATCATTAGCGAACATCTAGCAAGCAAACAAGTTAGTAGCATCTTAACAACCTTGCATTGCAAAAACAAGATATGGCTATGAGGAGACATGCACAGGTTATTGAAGAAGTCCTTCTCATCACATTCCCTAATGCACTGGGCACAGCAGCCACAAACACCAAAATGGCCTTGTAAAAATTCTAGAATATCTATATTGTTGTTTCTATCAAGACAAGGACACAGCAGTGAGACAAACTGAAGGCCACACGCTGCAATCATTTGACACCATGAATTGGACTGTAAGTAATGTCACATGAAGACAGTTCAGCAGGGACATTTATTTATTTGACACTGCATTACAAAAAAGCTTCAATTACTGACATGTTTATGTGAATAAGGCATGTATTACATACTGTAAAAGGAACACACCTGTAAAATGTTTTTCACCAGCAGTATAAATGTCTCAACAGTATAAAATCAAACTAGGAACGATCAGATTTTTACATGCCGTGTTGCCAACCAAGCAACAAATCAAAAATGCCCATATCTGATATGGCTCTTTTGATAAGTAAACATCAGATGGATAAAAGCAGCATCTGACAAAAATCATCTGATAATTGTGTTAAAAAAGTTAAAAAGACAGTGTTTATTTACCTGAACATTTTGTGCAAATGGTAACTGTAATTAAATGCCATCGCCCATTCATAATATGTTGTTCCTTACATGTGAACAACATGTAAACAATATCATTGTACTTATTTTTTTTTCTTTGACAGAATGCATGTGCTGCCCTCCAGTGGCAGGAGCTTAGATGTGCATTATCTGCAACTGCATGCTGCCATTAGGCACAAAGCTCCAAAACTACCACACATTTACACATTTGCAAATTTAGAGCTAAATATCCTTTCAATGCTAAGCAAAGCTAATATCGGACTAAGAATATAGTGGAGAGAATATTACAGATAACACATAGGGTATATTTCAACAAATTCTTCAACAAAACATTTTAAAAATCTAGGCCTGTAAAAAGAAAAAAAAAATGGGGTGAAGATCACAAAACCTGTCAAAAACAATTAAAAAAAAATAAAGACTGACATTATGTTTAAGAAAATATAGAAGATTTGGCTTACTTTTAGGATCAAATGTGATTCTTATTTTTGAAAATAATAGTAATATATTATCTATATTGTCAATTAATTTATATCATTGTGGTATTTGTTGCATTGCCTTTATGATGATTTAAAAATTTATTTTAGTTTGTTTTTTAATACTATATAGTTATGTAATGAGAATATAATGAAAATCATTGAGAATAACGTGTTTAATTCTCATGAAAATAATGTTAAAATGCCAAAAAAGCACTTTATTTTCTTAAAACATGCTTCATTTATAATAGTTCTTTTCCTGATATACTTTTGTGGTATTCACCTAAAAATAAACATGACAACGGTTTGGCTGAGCAAACTGTGTAAAACCAGTAAATTGTAAATATGGACCCAGCAATCATAGAATACAGCATGCAGTCTGTGATTTTGACACCCTTAAATGTTCTCTACTGTTCCAGCATCATCATTTAAAATAAAGGAATTAAATGTGCAATTAATTAAAAAGATAGTGTAAATAGAAAACATTTCCAACTGTTTCCAGTGTTTCAAATGCTAGACAGGAACTCACAAATTAATTCTCGAATTCTCGTCTCTTTCTCAGTGATTCCACACTCCCAAAAGAGGTCTGGATTTGCCCACCTCTATGATCTGCTCGGCACTGGAGGGTAATAGATCGGCATGGAGTGATCACACACACTGAGGTCTGATTTGCCACTGACAAGTATGTCATTGCTCCAGATTTCTTCGGTTGACTTTTCGCAATTGATCAGCTGGAAATCCCTGTCAACACAGATCTCTATTTGGCCCAAAGTCTGAAACTGGCCCCCCTGAGAAATACAGTAAGAAATTAGATCTCACCTCAGCAAAACTGATGGCAAATTGTGGTCTGAGTGAATTTAACTGTTGCCCAGAGCAGAAGAGGAAATCAAAATGGGCTACATTTACTTTCTTAAAGGAATATTTTGGGTTCAATACAAGTTAGGCTCAATCGACAGGATCTTCAAAAAACACTAATTCATTTTTCTTTTGAAACGTATGTATTATTTGAGCCGTAAAGTTTAATTTCATAATTTATGTTCTCATGGCAACAAAGTTTTAAATCTAGATATACTATAACATTGTGCAGTTTTTCACTCTAAAATTGTTTGTGCTATATCTGACCCATTCACTTCCATTGGAAGTGGCTTACCTAGATTACCCATTGGAAGCCTAGATTTTAAACTGTTTACAGAAAAGGAGGGATGAGTCTAAATACATTTTTGTGGTAGTTCTAGGAACTTAGTTCGAGGAACTAGCCACCAGGGTGATTCCCTGAGAACTAATGGTTCCTTTAGGAACATTTTCCTGGTTGCATTCGCACCACCAGTAGGAACTCTGACCTTTATTTTGGCGGCGGTGAGAATGGCAGAGGCTGAGCATATAGTGCTTGCATGGCTCACATTGGTTATTAGATTAAACTGTTATACATAGAAAGTAGACAGTATATGAAAGGGTATTGGCGTATGCCGTGAGGTTGATATCCAGTGTTGCTAGCTGAGCAGAAATCATGTTTCTCTTGGTCCCCTCAAAAGTAGTGTTGGATTTTCTCCTCACCATAAAGGTTGAGAGGCCCATCTATCACTGTTTTCCATGTTCGTAGAGTTAGTTTCTAGAGTAAATATATAGGCTACAATCTGTGTGATTACAATAGACTGTAAAAAAAATATGGACGTAATGTCTGGGATGTCACCCGTAGGTTTCTGAAGAGTATTTTTGAATCCCAAAGTGGGCGGAGCCGGCCGTCGTCATCTTGGTAGCGCAAACGAAAATGGGCAAAAAGGCGGGATTAGCTGAAGGGACGTGGCACTAACAGACAGCAGCTATATAGACCAAAACCACTTTTTGCACTAACATGGGGGGTATATGGGATTGACTCTCTTTTGTAGCCTGTCTCTAGCGGCCAGTCGATAAATTGCAGTTTAAGTCACTTCGGTGTTGGATTCAAGAGAGAGACCGGAAGGTTGCCGCTTGGTGTTTACACAGCTTTTTTTTTTAATGGCGGATGCTGGTGTTTCGTGTGCGTTCGGCCAATCAGCGTACACTAAGGTCACTGGTAGTTCCTATGGACCTTATGCACCAGAGAAACAAGGGCGCCGCCATCTTTAGAATATTGTCTTTGAACTTCCGTTTTTGCGGTCGCTCTATATATCTCTATGGCATTGCTGTCCAGGAGTAATTAGCTTTTGAATTAGATTTACTTAATGTAAAGTTAACGGAAGTTATCATGAGGATTGTAATGTTTAAAGCAGATGTCTTAACAAATGTCAGTAGACTGGGAAGATTTTAAAACGAGCCTTTCATTCATAAATAGGCAAGATCGCTGTGAAAATAACAACGAGCGCAGCGCTGAAAAGGGGTGGGGCTACATAAGGTCTATAGTGCTGGTTGGAGCTCTTTTTTTTACTCTGAAGTAGGAGCAAAATAAATTCCTCCAAAAGGAGTTCCAAGAACTAAAATACTTCCTAGTTCCTGCAGAGCGAACACGCCAAAATCCGGGTACTTCCGCCAATAGTTCTAGGAACTATGAAAAGTTTCCTCTGGTGCGAAAGTCCCTATGCTGTCGACTGAGCCAGGAATATTTAACACACAGTCTTATAGGAATATACACAACACGACTAAAACAACTTTTCTTGTCTGGTGATGGAAGGGTGGTTAGAATATTCTGCCATTCTTCATTCATACCTTTCCTGGGTGGACACACTGAATCTTTGGCTTCACTTTGTAGAAGTTGATAAGGGCGGTCTCCACATCATCAAGCTACAACAAACAGGAAATATGACACATTTACTCACATGTGACCATAATCACAAGATTCTTGTTTACTCTAGGCCAAAAATGGAGAAGTTCAATGACCGCAATAGAACATTGCAAGAAGTCAGGCTCTGTGTGTTGAAATGCTGATCTTGCAGCTATCGCAGTGTACACTGGGCAAATTATACACGCTGCGGTTTAGGATAATGCTTTGTGAGGTATCTTATTAGATGGATGATACTTTCGTGAAACTTAAACCTGATCGCTATTTCCATGTGAGAACATGCTGTGTATTCTGTTCCTATCACTGATACCACAACAAGCTGGAACATTACAGTAAATACACTCCAGCACAACCACAGCTTCTGGTTTATGGCTTCACAGACCCATCTCTCAGGTCAAAGGTCATCGTAAAATATTTACGTGATCATCTACAGAGGACCACAGTTAGTTCAGTGTTTCATAAATGATAATTACAGCAGTGAGAACAATTAAACTACTTACAGTATAACGCTCCTCAGAGGGCACAATGTTGTTGTTCCTTAAAACACTAAAAAAACAAAAGACTCATTAGGAAATCAATGTCAACTAGGGATGGGAGGCATGATGGTAGCAGCTAACATTTCTGTGAGATAGCAGAAGTGTTTTAAGTGGTAGTGTTTATACCATTGTAGCTGTAATTGTGAAGCCATTATGGGCAGGATTGCTTTAATATACTTGCCGTACACATGGAGTAATATGGAAATCTAAAGCAGGACGTGCCCCAAACTTGTTATTAAAGTGTGTTGTTAGGTACAATATGAATCAACGGTTTATTTGTTAAAGAGCATATTGCAGGTAAAAAAAAAATCTAAATTAATATATAACCTTGTATGAAAATACTAGCCTGGCATGCCAGACCTACATCAAGATGTTAGGTCTGGGAACTCTCCATAGACATACCTCAATCCGAGGGGCGGGATAAACGGTTACCTTTCAATATCCCTCGGCACGCAATAGGACAGCGCTACAACCAACCAGAGCAACGAACGGCTGTGGATGAGTGAGTCCCATGCGTTTTTCCACCAGCGGAGCTAATTGATATATTAAACTTTTGCCGTATCAGGTCGGTAAAACTCCGAACACATCTTCCTTTTTTAAGAATGACTTAAGTGACGTTCTCTTAACTCCAAGTCCTCCAGAGTCGCGGCCAAAGCCGATTCGAAAGACCGCTGCATCTTCATTGTTTTCAAGTAGCAGGAAAATCACCAATGGAAATCACGCGGAACGTCATGAACTGTGCCGTCATTGTGTTAAGCCCGCCCGCCGACTCTATACACGATGTGATTGGCCTGACCAGTTTTTGGTTTTTACAGCTCAAAAGCCTATGGAGAGTTGCTAGACCACACTGGCTGCGAAATAATTTTCGCTGCCGCTAGGGTGCGTCTAGATTTCTAGGCTATGAAAATACCATATGAAAAGTTAATGCAGGATTTAAAATGTTTTAAAACGACATAAGGGCACTAATTTAGTAGATAAAGTGAGCGTTTCTTGGACTGCTCGTACAAAACGGCTTTTTTTTTCAACATCGCGTCATTTTACGTCACGCTAGGGAGCCTCAGCCTCAGCCCAGTGCAGAGTAGGCTGGTATTCAGTGAGAGCGGTTGTGAGTCAGTGTGTTTTAGGTAGTTTTTGTATTTCAATTTATCATCGTCATGGTAAATTATTGTGTTTGTGGAGGTTGCAAAAACTCCGGCCTGTCAGGACATTGAGTCCACAGGTTTCCATAACAAGAAAAGGGACGGTGCTGTATATATTTTGTGCCTGGTGCGATTTGTGCAGGTGAAGAGACGGGATTTCTCTTCCGCATCGGCTTCGAGAACCGCGGTCGTGTGTAGCGTTCACTTAAGATCGGAGGATTATCATCCCGGCGATATGATGGAGTTTAACATGGGATGCCGAAGCCAGAATATTGATCGTCGTATACTGTACCAATGGCATCAAATAGTGTGATATAGGTAGTCATGCCCTTTAGGTTATAACATAAACAGAAAATTAAAGATTTGAATATTTAAACAATAGTCATTTTGTTTTTCAATTACAAGTTGCCTCTATATTCAAATCTTTAATTTTCTGTTTATGTTATAACCCAGGTGAAAAATATGTTTTAAAAATGTACTTGAGTATGTTTTTAGTAACTTACAATAGAAATATACTCAAGTATAGTTTTTATACATTTAATAGTATAAATCTACCCTAAACATACTAATATCTGCTGGCCTGATATACGATGGTAATAATCTGTACAATATTGTGAGCACAGTGTATATCGTTAGCGAACGTGTATCTATAAACACGTCTCTCACCAAGACACCTGTCCTGTTCTCCACTGGTTCTCCTCACACCACAACTCAATTTGTCTCTGACCGTTCTGTCTGACATTAGTCCTGGCCTGTCCCTGCTCTCTTGGCAGCATAGCAGGCTCATAATTGTATGGCTGTCGTCCGTCATACGAGTAAGTATTTCCTTTCCTCAGCGTCCGAAATGTAATTGCGATCCATTGTTTTCCTGTTGTTTGAATCGACCGCTCTCCCGCCCGTTACGTCACGCCCACCACGCCCATTTTCAGACACGGAAGTAAAATTTTCTCACAAAAACGACTCCAGAAGCTTCTGTAGCGTATTTCTAAGAATATTTTAAAGAAAATCTAGTTCCTACATTATTTTTCTATACATTGACTCGTTGGGTCCTCTAACCTGTAATATGCCCTTTAATGGTTGTCGAGCAACATTGTAATTTGCCACATCTACCCTACAAAGCATACTGTATCATTAATATGCCATATTTCTTATACAGTATATATATATATTCTCAAATGTAATACTCTACAAAAAAAAAAAAAAACACAAGCAAAACCTTTTTTATATATTTTGTCTAAAGGTTCTATTATGCCATCTCAGGCTTTACAGGGTTAATTTAGAATTTAAATGTAAATGTTAAATTGAGCATATATCACCAATTTTACAAAAAGTTCTGAATGAGGCTCCAATCAGAATTTTGAGTCAGAACTATCAGTTTTATAATAGTAGCTGTACTGTATTGAGTATTTTAATTTAGATGAAGTGTTACATAATGCCCGTTTTTGGTGACAGTTATCAATCATTTACTGTATAAATAATTGTATCTTTCGTTTTACATCCACCAAATTTACTGCTATCTCATGACTTCCTAATTTACCAAAAGCCACAAAATCAGAGTGACAAGAGCCACTGAAAAACAAGAACTCACCTATTAAGGTCAAACTTGTGGTACAGCTCAAGAGCTTTGCTAAAGTATTTATGCTCACTGTTCAGAGACTCTGCTTTTGCAGCACATGTTCCATGTTTCTGCCATTCATATTTCCTAAGCACACACACACACACACACACACACACACACACAATCATTAATAAAATCATAGTAATGCTTAAATGTATTTTACATTTTCAAGTTTTTGACATACCAAAATTCTGGGGAAGAAGGTACTAGCAGATCAGGCCAGACTTTCTCCATTTCTGGTAATATGTCCTGCAAGACATGCACATACAACATGTCAAGCACATGTCCGTTGAATTAAAATATATGACATGCAACAGGGCAAGAGGGCAAATTACCTCAATCAAACTGGCATTAAAATGCCAGGATGTGTTGCACCTTATGCCAGTGTTGGGCCTGTAATAACAAAAATATTCTTCAAATACTTCTACTGCCACAAAACGTAATCATCCAACTGGCATTGTCATCATTACTGGATGATTTTAGAGATCACATGACACCAGGGTTGCACTAATATAAAAATGTTATCATAACAATATTTGCAGTACACAATGTCAAGTATTAGGCTAAGTTTATGTTACACAAGATGGAGCAGAAGTGAAATGCAGAAAATACGTTTTTTTTTTTTTATTTAAACAAGAGGTGTTATATTAGCAAATGTATTTTTTTTAAGCTTGTGGGTTAGTTAAATGTTTGAGGAAAAGGTGTCTTCGGTTAATACCAAAGTATACCATTTTTTATACAGTATGTCTTCCATAAAAACAAGAAACCAATATAGTCACCGATCATGCATGTGCACCTCAAAAATAGGAAATTTTTGTTAGACTTTGACCAACATTACGAAGCTTTTTTTTTTTTTGATAAACCTACCATAATCCATGCAGAGTCCAATAGCTCAAATTTGTTTTACATTGTTCCATCTATAAATGAAAAACATAATTTATCCACCTGATACCCAGAGAAGGAGCAATAGATGGCATGTCAACAATACAATAATGTCAAGCAAAGGAAATACATTACACTGCAAAATGTCTGTGGCCAGTGTTGGGTCAGGATGAGTTTTGTCCATTCTCCCCTAAAAGAAGCAGTCAATTTACAATGCATGATTTCAGTGTGACAATTACCATCTGACATACATTTTGTAAAAAGTGGTCACAGAAACAAATACATCATTAAATTGGCCATGCAAATGGTTGAAACTCATGAACCAAATTCGTATTGCTGTAATGCACCTGAATATTGTTTTGTAATTTTCATTACTGTTATAAAGTAGGCTACTTTTTAATGGTTCACAGTGTTAAACACAGTGACACAATATTTATTAGTAGTAGTATTTAAATCTTATACAAAGAACTACTAAAATAACGTATATAAACAAAAATAATAATAATTTGTAATTCCTGGGGGAACTCTCAAATAAATTATTTTTCTTCTTCTTATTATTATTCCAGTCATAATGCTGTGCATTTTGTAATACTTTATGCATATTATGGTTGCTGAGTGAGAACAAGTTTTTAGAACATTTCCTTAAAATGTGATTCTTATTATGAGACGGTTCATTAGTAAATTAAAAACCGTTCGACTAGTGTAGTGGGATATATACGAGTCGGTTCTTTCTAGCTGATCAAAAATAAATGAATTAATCTGACTCTCTAAGTTATTAATATCATCTTCAATATTAATTAGCCTAACCAAGAACTGTTAGTGTGTTTTGTTTTCATTGCTGTGAAAAGTCACCGGATGTCCTGTCTGAGACTGAGAAGAGATAACAAAATGTGAAATAAATGTAATAAATCTACCCTAATTCTTACTAAAGTTGTTTTTACACAAGCTTTGTAATGCCTGTGTAAAAACAAATTCAGTAAGAATTAGGCTAGATTTATTACATATTTTGTTATCTGTCCTGTTGACGTCTACAAATAAGAAACTCATCTGTTGGCAACAGCCTGATATGGGCAGTACAGCAAGTTCAGTTGAACGTTGTTTTCTAATCTTTAACGTCTTAGATTTTATGTAGTGTTTACTGTGTACTCTATGTATCTCGTTCAATAAATTCTGGAAAATACAAACATGAGGCTTTACAGTAAGGCTATATAGTATTGATTTTCTGGCTGCTAATGCACCCCAACTACAAACAGGAATCAATGTATACATTTATCTAAACGTATGACATACCGAGGATGGGCAAAGGCCGTTGAACAGAAATATCCAGCACAAAGTACGACAGCAACTGCAATGAATCTCATTCTACCAGGTGGAGCAAGTCCGTTCATCTAAGAACAAAAAAAGGATTTATTTCCAACGTACATTGTAAAAAGCATCTACAAGACACAGTCAAAACACAGAGCATAACGCAAAGTGGCGTCCAAAAGTATCAACCGAATGTGAGATAGAAAACAAAAACAAACAACACTGAACATAAACTTGCGTTAAGAAGTCAATTACCTTTTATTGTCTGATTTAACGTTACCGCTTTGGTTTGGTGTGTGCAGTTTTTACGTCCTATTAGTATCAGAGAGCAGCAGCGTTTTAAAGGTTGTTATTCAGTCTACAGTATGTGTAAGATCGGACTGCCCCAGCCACTGTATCAGAAACTGTGCGGTGGAGTCACTTCCTTTCCTGTCAGACACACTGCGGCCTCTATGTGCCTTGATCACGTTTACGGTGGTATTTCGTCACTGCGCGTGCGCTGTCAAATCATGTGATAAACGGCAAATTATGTCATGTGAAGGTGGATTATGCAGATTAAACTATACTGTCTCAACCAGGGAGATTTCTAATGTCATTGTACTGTTCCTTGAGACACTACAGGCAAAAACACGTTTTTTTCATAATTTAGAGATTTGGGGCTTTTTAGCTTTTGGAAAGAAAACATACAAGATACACTTTTTTAGTGTAGCTATTATATATTTTTTTATAGAACTTTATCTATTTGCGTTGGTAGATTTCAATTACAGTACATATCTTTAAAGGCTGTGTTCTCAAAGATTTTTTTCTCATGCCCTGAGCCTGGAATCTCTTCTGCAACACTTACATACACCACAGTTTACAGTTTTATTCCTATCTTTCTGAAGGTTTTTACAGAGTGGTTTGTTCATTTATGATGTGCCTGATTTTCTAGGCTACAACATTTTGTTCCTAAAAAAAATGTGAAAATGTAGGCCTATTTTTTTTTCTAGCTGTTAACAGTAGCTATTTTCTGATTTATGATAAAAAAGCAACATCCAAAATCCCCTATGTAAAACCATGTCAGAAAAATAAATTAAATAAACAAATAAGAATTTTTAACCTGGCTTTATCCAATGTTTAGATTTTTGTTCTAGACATGTATACAAATTAGTGCATATGGATAATGCTTCATTTGCATATTTAAACAACATTTCAGAAAACTTGTAATACATTTTTTTTGTTGCAATACTTAATGTAATCAATCAACTGGGGGAAGTATGGGGATATCTATTAGTTATTTAAAAAAAATGTTTACCCTATTTACCTGGGGGTATTTTGCCTTAAAAGGTAGCTATTCTGAATTCCCCCCCTTTTGATTAACTTACAAATCAAATAGATACAATTTGTCATTAGGATTTTAGGAGGCATATTTTTGCCGTACAACAAAGTGTTTACGTAAATTACCCTATTTATGAATCTTATTTAGTGTTTTTTATTTTGATCTCCCACCCATCAATATTAAAAAGTTAGGCCTATTTGTGTAATACCGTTTGATGCCGCTGGTAGCCTATGTATCATCATACAGACAAAATTGTTGTTGAGCAATAAAGAAACACATACATTAAGAAGCTTTAAAATTATGGTTTCGACTGCATTTCGTTTTTGTTTTTTAGCAATTGTGCTAATTCAATTCAGAGCAATTAATGTGTCGACTTTAATATGTTATTATGATTTCTGTTCGACTCACCTTTAACTAAACTCTTGTTTTTTAAAACCCATTCAGTATCCATGCAGCGTCAATTAAAAACGTCTCTCTGGTATCTTAATATCTGAGCGAAATGATGTGGGAAGTTTGTGTAAATGCTATATATAGTCTAATGCCTTTCCATAAATGGGATGCGGGAGAGGCAGCATTCCGCATGGGTAATATTTTGCTTTTCATCAGCTGCTTTCATACAGGCGGGTAGAGGCTCATCTACCTCCGCGTCGCGCTCTTGTATTCTCCTGGGGTGAGTATGTCTGGACCCCTTATTTACACACTTATTAAATTATAAAGCAGAGTTGTCCTTGTAGAAACAGGTACTAACACGTTGAGGCTGGAGAAGACTTTTGAACTTTACCTTGGTTGGATATTGATCTCATGATGTTGCTTGAGTGGGAGCTGCACTTGACTTTGAAAGGATTCATAAAACGTTGGCAGTTAAAACATTTCCAGTGCTTTGTGAATATGGGTGAATTAATTGCTGGACAAACTTTGACATAGGTTTTTTTTTTTTTTTTTTTAAACAGTGTGTTGGTTGAAATAACCTTTAGAATAGGCTATTTACCCCCTCCCCATGAATGATGCATTATGATCCATTAATTTTTACATGCCTATTGAAAATTGTGCATAGGCCTATATATATATATATATATATATATATATGTGTGTGTGTGTGTGTGTGTGTGTGTGTGTGTGTGTGTGTGTGTGTGTGTTTTATATGCACAGTAGATGCCATTGTATGTGGGGTTCATTTGTTAATGTGAGGACGTAATGCTGCATTTGCATTTGAGTAAGCATGATTGTTTGTTTATTTGTTTAATTCTTTTTTTAAAGAAATTTGAGGAATGTTCTTTTGGGTTTTCTTGTTGAGATTGTCTTGCAGTGTAGTTTATTTGTCCTTGTTAGAAGATAAACGTTTATGAGAAGTGGTTATCTTTCCATATTTCAGTACATGTATGCAACAGTACAGTAGAAATTACCGTGGAATACTGTACCCATCTCCTTGGACTGTCCGATATCCCAACCCCCAAACTCTAATTTTAAACTGCCATGATGTTTGTCTTCCCTGTGGCCCAAAGCTCCAGAACACCCCCTCCTCATCATCTCCACAAACAGTTCCACTTTCCTAACACCTAAGTCTAATCAGGAGTGTGCCACAATTTGTGTTTACTGTAACACCGTGTCCCAAATAACTTTAAACACTGAAATCGGAAATTGAGGATAGGAATTTGTGCATATATCTATGCATTTTGTTTTGTCTTGTGTGCAAAGATGGTGCATGTTTTTGTTCCCGTTTTGATTCTTAGGTCCTTTGATGTTGCAATATGGCTGCAGTTGTAACCAGACACAAGCATTTCAGTCAAGAATACCTCAATACTGAGTCTAAATATGTTGTTAAAGAATACTCCAGGTAAGATGAAAAATTACAACAACTGACTCTTTCTTATAGCACATATATTTTGTCACGCTTAGACTTTTTATGATGCAACAGGCCATGGAATTGTCTTAAGCAAGTCACAGCTAATCATGATGCTCACAGCAATACTAAAACTAATTGTAATAAAATAGTAACATCATTTATAACATATAATAACATTCTAATAAACCATATTACCAACAGTAGCTGAGCTATAACTGATACCGTCATGTCACTAATTTCCTCTGGGTAGTTGACATGAAATACTTTCGGGAAGTTGACATGGCCTGCAGTGTGACATGCTATACTCCATGTAAAACTATTTTCTAATTATGTGTGCAGCTTATATGACCTCATAATGGTGAGAGAGAGACTACATTCTACATTTGTCACACTGCAGGACCATATAATATTAACTAAAAAATGAAAGCAGATTTAAATGAAGGTTGTTTCAGAACATGCATTAAATACCCTGATACTGTCTGGAAACTTTTTGCTTTCAATATTAGCTACATTTTATAGAGACATGTTTTAAGCTTTCCATTTTGTCGTTAAAATCTGATGTTTTAGGATAAGAAAAAAAATCTTTATTAAAATTATTATCAAAATTATTTTATTAGTTATATTATATATTTCAAAATGAGTTATATTTTTAATATATCAGGACAAAAGGAGATGCTGGTTTAAAGAACATTTTATGTTATAGAGAAGAGAATTGTGATGATGGCTTGTTTGCCCCTTTTGACCCCCTCTCAGTATTCAGTTTCAAAACCATTGTGTAAACCATGGGTAAAGATAATAAATGTAAAATTTTGTATTTTATCAGATGTAATGAAATTCAGATTTTTTTTTTTTAAAGCGTTCTTTTAGTTTCTTTTGTTACTTTCCACTGTAGACTGCCCTAAAACATCTCGGTTGAAATGCATGGAATATGTATGTTTGAATGCATATCAAAATCAGTAAACTGATTGATGACATGAAGCATTACTGACCCACCGTGATATAATGAATTATCTGATGAATCTTCTGTTTCTTTCATGCTGTTTGTACCGTTAACATTTTAATATACGAAAATGTGTGTGTTTTTAGCTCTGCGGCTGAAGAGGTGAAATATCAATACCAAACACAGAAGAGAATCCAGGGAGTGGTAAAGCCTTTTAAATAATCATTGCTTTCCTTTTAACAAACTTTTTTTTTTTAAATAATACTTTCATTAGTCAATATGCATTTTAATGTGTAGTTAAAGACATTTGCTGTTAGCTGTAGTGGGCCGAGTAAATCAGAGGTTAAATAGAACTGACTCTTTCTTAGGACATAATTATATTTTGTCACACATAGACTTTTTATGATTCAACAGGCCATGGAATTGTTTGTCTCTTTTCAATAGGTGGATAGGAAGATGCCTGAAAAATACATCCGTGAGGAGTCCATGATCAGGGGCCCCAAGTTTTTGGTTAGACTGAGGTCCCACACAGTGTTTGAAAACAGTGCCATTAAACTTTTCTGCTCGGTGGAGGGATATCCCACCCCACACGTCAAATGGTGAGGTTTCTTTTCACAAACAGGCCTGCCGTGCTTCCTGCACTAGGGTTCAGTGCGCTTGCTCTCACATATCGTCTGTGGTCATACAATGTAACTTTGAGTCACAGGTCTAGCATTATATGTGGCCAGCCACAAGAAAACATTTCTTTAAATAAATTAAAACTTATTTTAATTGCATCAAACACTTCATCACATTTTTAATCATATATGGAACAGGCCAAAGAAACGCTAAGTAGATTCGTTGTTTTTAAATCACAAACATTCTACAGGTTCAAGGATGATGTCATCTTGGACATTTCCTCTGGAAAGTACTTTGTGGAGAACAACGCTGGATTCCATGCCCTCACCATCCTCAAGTAATTCAAACTTTACTGTGCACTTTTTTGGATAGGGATGCAATGACAGAATGTGGTTTACTGATGATCTGTATTGAACAGAATGAGTGACAAACTTGAATGAGGACAAAATAAGTGACAAGACTCAGGTTGAGTGCTCATTACATTCTCACTTAGTTATTGGATGGCCACAGAAAGCAGGAAACTTCGAAAAACTTATGTAGGAATCTCAGGAAAAACATGTTGCATTTCTCCCGAAATAAATAAACAAACACATTTGCATAGTATTTAGACACAAATAGTATTTAGGCACAAATGTGCCTTAGTATTTTTTTTGTGCAATTCCCAGTGGTTATTACTTTTTTTTTTGCCTTTATGTAAATGATTATTGTAATAACAGTTTATAATAATTAAATTAACAGCGGTACAACAAATACATACATAATGTGAAAATAATTAATCATTTTTTACAGTAATAATATTCTAAAACTTTTGAATAATTCAGAAATATTCCACATTTTTTCATTTTGAATAATTATTTCTTTATAACATATTTTGTCGTGCAATTTGACCTCAAAGGATATGCTCTTAGATATTAGAGATTCGCCCTCTAAAACACATTTAAATGTTACTAAAAAGTGAACTTCCACAAAAGGAAGTCATGTCAATGGGATTGCATGTGAACTTTTCCAATTTAGTCCAGGGCTGCGCCGCCCACGTCTTGAGCTGCTGTCAGCTGTTCATGTCAAAGTGCTGAGTCTGGTGTCATCTGACACTCCGGCGCCTTACACAGAGATGACTTTCACTGCTGTCACCCTGTCAGTCCCACAAAAAACTCACCCTGGCCCTTATGTCACTTTCCTGATGGCTTCTTGCATTCAGAGGCCAAATCTCACAGGTGAATCTTGCTGTTCCGCATTTCCTCTAAAATGACCAAACCTTTCACTTTTTGACAAACAGCCATGCTCCTCAAGACCGCAGGGGCTTAGAGAACGTCTCTAATATAGTACGGTCACGCCGAAGGTCACATTACAGTCTTCTCATTTTCCTTTCCCTTGCGTCTCGTGTTTGCCATTCAAGCCTTAGAGGCTCCCGTGTTGAACACGTTTCGAAAGCAGGCGCTAGTCGTCTACATTAGCATTTAGTTTGGAGCAATTATCCTCTTGACATTAGAGCATTAGTTAACTGCCAATTTATCCATCATGATGGGGAAGCACTTTATGTGCTTTCCAAATGTCAATTAGGAAATGACTGTGGCATATATCCAATCAAATAGCAATCATGTTGATTATTTATTGACTGATTCATTAGTGGAGTGGGTGAAGACAGTGTTGTGGTCCAGTCGTGTATTGATTGAAGTTGTAGACACCTGTGAATGAGTTATACATGTTTTTGTAGGTGTGCAACTGATGACACTGCAATGTACATGGCTGTAGCCTCAAACTCGCACGGACAGGCTTCCTCCCAGGCCTCCGTCATTGTGAAGAGTAAGCTTTTTTCTCCTGTTTTCTGGTATCTAAGCATCCTTACAATAAGATCAAATGTGCAGGAGAAGCAAAAAGTCTACAAATTACAAATGTGTTTTTTACCCAAACGTAGACTATGATACCTTTCTTTAAAAAGTCAATATATACTCTGGTAACACTTTACTGTTCCTTCATTAATGAATAACTACGCAGGAACAAATGAGTGACGCACTATTAACATTCTAGTAACTACTATTAACTAACAAGAAACTCTGAATAACGAATTAGTAAGTAATAGTGCTCAGTCGAATGTGGCATTTCACTATTAGCTAATCAGTAACTACATTTTTTTTCATAACTCCCAGTGAACTACTATATACAGGTTCATAATTAACATGAATAATGTATCATTTTTAATAAAAGGTAACGGTAACCTACTAGTAATGACTAAAGTGTTACTACATCCTTCTTAAGAAACTACTAATCATTTGGATCAGTATTCTAAAGTGAAAAACATAATACCTAGGCCTATACCTAATATTGTCTGAAGTCATTGTAAGCTTTTGAGATTTTTGTAAGATTTTAAATAGTAATTCCTTCCGATGTGTTCCCATGATCTTCACTTACTTTAGAATACTGATCCAAATAATTAGTAGTTATTTTGGTAACGCTTCCTTTTACAGTCCTGTTACCCATGTACTTACTATGTACTTATTATAGTAATTATAATTACTGGGTTATAACTAGGTATTTACCCTGAACCTACCCCTAACCCTAATAGTTGAGTCATTACTATCCAAAACCTTACAAAAACCTTAGTAGTTCCTTTAGAAGGATATAGTCACACTTGATTCATTACTGGTTACCATTACCTTATATTATACATCATGCATTATTAATATTAATTATGGACCTGTTAATAGTAGTTCTTAGTTGTCTTCAGTGAGGTATGAAAAATAGTAGTTACTGATTAGCTAATAGTGAACTACTACCACATTCGACTGAGCGCTATCACTTACTAATTCGTTAATCAGTTTCTTATTAGTTGATAGTAGTTACTAGAATGTTAATGGTGCGTTACTCATTTGTTCCTGTGTAGTTATTCATTAATGAAGGAACAGTATTCTGAAGTGTTACCTATACTTCTTGTTGTGTCTGCTTTATAGGGTGCAAGGAGGAAGAGAAGTCCAGTCCTTATTCCTGGTTGCCTTACCAGTGTAAGTGGGAAAGCCTCCTTTCAATAAAGAGTGAATAACTGGGATGATTTAAGGTCACGAAAGAAAGGAACTGTTTTGTTGTTTCTCAGATGCCATTTTACCTGAAATCAAGTACACAAAGATTAACATCACCTTCACTGAAAAGTTTGACGTGACTTTTGGAAAAGAAGGCGAAAAGGCCACCTTGACCTGCAAGATGACCATTAACCCCAACCTTGCTAACCTGCAACCTGAGGCGCTGTGGTACCGAGATGGTAGGAAGTGGCCACCACAGTTTTTTTTAACATATCTACGCAGTTATTGTTAAGAATAGTTCATAGGTCCCTTTTTAAGCATGACATTTTTGTGCACTGCAAAAATAATGACTGTCTTTTATGTCCGGCTGCTTAAACAATTCCGTTTTTTGTGCTGCTAGTGGCACAGAAATTACACACTTCGCCTATGGGCAACAGTGTGAATATTACAATAAAGTTAACATGCTTTCTTTTTTATTTGGCCATAATGTTTCCTATGAAGAAGCGGGATTTTTCATGCATTAAAACATTTAAAATGATAGTAAAAAGCATGACAGCCTTCACACAATGTCTTTAGTCTGTATTCAGAGGCCAATAAAATACAGAAGTGTTCAGTGCATACCAAACCTGTTCACAGTGCAAAGACTTAAAAAAAAAAAAAAAGATTTGTATTTGTATTTTGTATGATGTAACTTTTTGGACCTAAGCAACAGGATTGTGAGAGCATACATCTCACATTTTTGGCGCAGTTGTTGACATTGCTTTTAAAATATTTTAATAAAATGTGTTTAAGTAATTATTGCTATTTATTGTTATACTGATGAATATAAATTCCTGCTTTTAATGGTAGTCTTTTAATGATAGTTAATGATAGTGAAGAAAACTAGTATTTTTTATTCTAGATATTATGTTACTTCTTCAAATGCATAAATATGAAAGTATTTTTTATTCTAGATATTATGTTACTTCTTCAAATGCATAAATAATGAAATATATATTTTGGTATGAAAGGCTGAATAATAATAAAACACTTTTTTTTTTTTCTGAAATTTAATAAAGCTATTTAACTGTCCTAATGACAACTGCAACTGATTCATTGTTGTGTCATTCACCCCGGTCAGATATTAATTTTAAAGTTGTTTTGTAGGTATTTGTTTTGCAGTTGAGTCATGTACTGAAGAAATAGCTTTTTATGTCTAGTTGTAGTTTATGACTCATTTCACTCCAATCTCATTATATTCTACAAAAGTAATCGTTTCATTTTCTCTCCTCTGATACCCCATGTCGTTTTTTTTGGCCCTCCAGAGCATCTCTTGAAAGAGTCGAAGTGGGTGAAAATGGAGTCTGGGGGAGGTGTTGCCAAGCTCACGCTTACTCAACTCGCTAAGGATGATGAGGGTCTTTACACCCTCCGCATGGTGACAAAGGGAGGTGATGCGGTCCACAGGGCTTACGTCTACGTTGATGGTAAAGAGTTATGAACTTTTCCAAGGCTTGATGGAAAATCTTATGTGATTCTTTTGATGGCCTTTAAAGGTCCAGATTTGCATAATTCATCTCTGACAATCTCATATAGAACATACATCTGTTTCAGAGTGATTCCCCTTAGTGCATCAGTGATGTGTAGGAGTCATCATGTTTTGCCTTGACAGATGGTCCACCTCCAGTTCCTCAAGCTCCCGGAGCCCCAATGGACATCAAGATCCATGACGCTAATAGAGATTATGTCATCGTGTCCTGGAAACCTCCTAACACCACCACTGAAGGACCCATCATTGGATACTTTGTTGACAGGTGACTGCACTGACTAAGGTCTGCCCAATGGGAGTTGTTTTATTGAATACATTTATTTAAATTATCTTGATACAGTGTCCTCAAAAAAGTTTTTGGACGGTTTAAAATGTGTGAATGTTGTTGCATTAGATAAAATATTAAATATCTGCTAGATTTTTTTTCCTCTGATCTAATTTCTGAGCCAGTTTTTCAATGATTTTTAATCAACACAACATGGATCCACTAAACACTAGAATTAGTCACTGCAAACCTGGTTCCCTTAGAAGGGAACAAGACGCTGTGTCTGATGATGATATGGGAATTCCTCTGCATGATTGTGTCTGAAGCACATGTAAAATCACTTATTGGTGGAACATCATCCCGTGACACATGACTTCAAAACCAGGAAGCACGTACCAAACATCGTCAGTTTCTGATTGTCTGAAGGAAGTCGCTCACAGGCATGGAGGATGAATGGCAAGGTGACGTAGCATCTCATTCCCTTCTCAGGGAACCAGGGTTACAGTGTAACATTTGTAAGCCCTCAAATGTACCAATATTTTAATTTAAACCCCCAGAATATGATTTTTTTTTTCAAAGATTTGAGTCAGGTACTCTGTTTCTTTGTTGACTACTTAAATAGCCCTTTAAATAAAACATCCGCAACACTCCACCCCCGCCTCTTATACATCCAGAATACCTATTGCACGACTATGGCCAAATGAGCAAATCTCCATAAAATCTCACTGATTGACAAAATAAAAAAAATATATATATATTTTTGGTGTTTTATAGCTTATGTTTGGGTTCAATTTAACACTCCCATGGATGGTCTCAGGATGCCTCACTGTTGGCACGACACTGGACTCATGGTAGGGTTCACCTTTTCTTCTAGTCAAGTCAAGTCACCTTAATTTATATAGCGCTTTTAACAATACAGATTGTTTCAAAGCAGCTTTACAGTGATAATAGGAAATTATTGTAACAGAGATTGTTTTGGCTTTACAGCAGCTCTAGAATAAATAATAATATTGTCCAGCCAAAGTAAGTTTTTAATTGCTTTACTTCCGTTGCAAAGATCATTAGTTATTAACTTAGGGGGCGCTTACACGACACCATTTTAACTGAAAACAGAAATGCCATTGCTAACACAAGAATAAAATGATTGGAAGCACTTCTTCCCTCCTTTTATAGCAATCACGTGCTGATGAAATGATTAGTAAAATTATGTTATCTGGTCATTTTTGTCTGGGCCATAAACAGTGAAATATTTGGTTTTGTGATAAAGTTTATTGGCCAATATATATTTTTTAAATATGTTAAATGCATTTGATCACTCTGCACAATAATCTAGAAAAATCATACATCATTTAATCAACATCAAAACAACTGAAGCAGCGACATTTTCAAATTTGGCCACAGCTGTACCCTGTTGATTAAGTGGGAAGCAGGACCATAATAACGTTCCATTTTTGGAAGGTAATTTGTCTGTTTGTGGTTGAGAGACAACATGAGGGTCAACACTAGGAGTCTTATGCTCATCTAAGGAGGATGCCTCATAATCAGGGTCCTCCTCAACATTATCGTCTGTCTCACACACATCACTGTCACTGTCAAAGAATTGTGACACAATCTAATTGACAGAAAACATTTGCTTAGAGGTCATTTTCAATTGAGAAAGCATAAAGAGAGAGCTCACAGAGCACAATGAGAAATGGTTTAGAAGGCTTCTGTGGAAGCTTTCTAATGTTTGCTCCTCCCCTACGTTTGCTCCTCCCTTATGTTATGTTTTCCCCTCCCCCACGGCACAAAATATCAAAGTTCTTGCACAAATATGTTTTTCCTTCCCTGGAAATATATAGTTGGCACTGGAAATATCTAATTTCTTGTAAGAATTATGATTCTCCCCTCCACCATGTTGTGTGAACTATCAGTGTGTCCCACAATACTACAGGTAGGCATATGGTTATGTCAGGTCGTAAGCGTTCTGTGACAAGAATCGAGGCTTCTTCCACATCACTTGGGTACAAAGACATCTGTGCATAACCCTGCTAATGCGAAATGGGTTGCCCCTCTGGGAAAACCCCTTGGTCTTGAGCCATCACTGTAATGGTTTCATGTACATAAGGCAAAAAGGAATCAAGTTGGACACAGCTGCCATGCGTCCCAATGGTCTCTGAAACTGATTCACAGTGATACCTTGGCCTAGCTTGATCCTGCCTATGATTGAAAGGATCGACTCTATACGAGCAGGAGACAGATGTGCCTGCATCGTAGTCAAATCCCACACAACCCCTAGTGGTTCTCTGTATTGGAGAAAGCACACTCTTCTTGATGTTCAGTCTTAACCCGATTCAGTTGGCAGAGATCTAAAATCTAAAAGCCTCCCAGTGCTGAGACATCCGTGGACATACTGAAAAAAATAACCCCTAAGGGTCGGCCATTGCGTCGGAGCGACCACCTTGTTTCTTTTTAGATAAGTTTTATACATAATTCGAAACCAATAAGTGTTAATTTGTGTACACTCACAATTCGCAAAATAGAGAAAAAAACATGATGGCTCTTCCGTCTCTCGAAGTGAAGTCCATTCCGAAACGCATCTGAAAATGAACTGTAACTTAGCGAATACTTGCCACACAGACATGAGAAATGTCTTTAGAGAGCTTGTAGTCTCTACTTTTGTATGAATGATTCATGAGTGATTCATATAAAAACAAATATTCTCTTTTTATGTAATCCGTATGAAACCAACAAGAGGTACTGTTTCTCAAGCGTTTGCTCATTAGCCGAAGCGAGTGCATTTTGAGTCATATGTTCGGTGCCCTGAAGCGGTTGACCGGCAGGGAACAAGCGAACATACCCCTCCAGTACCCTCCTCAAAGGGGGGAGCTTCCCAGACCTGCAATGTCGCTGGGCGGACACTGAAAAAATTTACTCGCTGGAAACTGCTGAACCACAAAAAAAGCTGGTGGGGGTGGCAGAATGTCTCCCTAAAGGCACCAAGGAGAGGACACACTGGTATAGGCCACTTCTCCCTGGGTGGGGCCTGATCCATCTGGCATCAGGGCCTCTAAGCCGAAGCCGCCCCACAGAGACATCGGCTTAGAGAGCCATCCGGAGCCCCTCAGAGCTCGAAGCAACACTCTTGTTTTTGCTGTTGCCGATGTAAGGAGCTAGTAAACGGCTGGGGGTGCTCCCGCCCGGCAGCCCCTGGGACCGGAGTCAGGCGAGGGAAGAATCTCTGGAATGCTGCCACCTGCTTTTTTGCCTCCTAAAACCTCTCGACGACTGCATCAATGAAGAGACCAGGAGGGGAAAGCAGTGTCTGCTGATATAACCGCGATCCGTGCATCAGTACTGTGGTTGCAAAGCAAAGCAAGCAGCGCTGACTAGAGCCAACCTTGCGGAACACACCGAAGAAACTAACCCCCAATTTTCACCAACTGCGGAACGGCTGCGGATCCGCTCAGGAACGGCGGCGGAGTCAATAGGTTTCCATTAAAGTCAATGTGTGCATTTTCACTGACTGCGGAATGGCTGCGTTCCGACTCCGTCCCAGCTCCGGCGACCGCAGCAGTCCGGAGAAGATACGCAGAGTTTCTATTTTTGCCGGATGCCGGAGAGCTCCGCAGGAAGTCGAGCACATAAACTAAATAAAACATCCGGTAATTTCCAAAATAAAAATATAGTTTTCCCTTTTCCAACAAGAACAATAGTTAACTTTATTTACACAGCCTACTACTTTCCCAATACATTAAAAAAGGAACCCAAATAAACATTTAGCATTTTATAAGTTGATTATATTTAATTATAAATATTGTACTAGAATCACAATAATCTCCACAAAAAAAGGGAGATCAGCAGGTCAGCACATAGTTGTTTCCCCTGTACTCCTCTGGATGGAAACAAACTGTTGCTGGTTTTGTGGTTCTGTTTATAGAAAACTAGCCTACATCCTGTTATATCGCATGATCAAACGTAAATTCGCGAGATATCGTGTGTCCTCGTGACTTCAGCTGTCAGTCATGGCCGCAGCCGTTCCGCAACAAATCCGTATCTGGTAGGTATTGAAGGACGGCGGAGCACGGATCCGACACGCAGCGGAGCCGATCCGCAGCCGTTCTGCAGTTGGTGGAAATCCGGGGTAAGCCGACTGACGCTCAAAAACGGCCCAACATTGCCCAATGGCCGACTGTCGGCTTGGTGTTTTTCTGGCTTTAGATATCTCACTAATTAAAACACCTGATTCAACTCATCAACTTCTTATTATATTGAATAGGGTGCAAGCCTCGGCCGGTTTAGTCACAATGGGGTCAGATTATACTGTGTCAGAGTTAGAAGTATTTAATACAATATAAAATACAATATTTTCATGAGACTTAAAACAACACAGTAAAACCAGGACGCCTCAAGCTGTTAAAAGCATAACACCTTACCCTTAAAACAATCCGAATGAATCCCAGTGTATTGATATTCCTAATACACATTGTGACCTCTAATTGTTTGCCATGCTGCTTCCTATATGCAGATTACTTCCTATTTCCTGTCATGTGATCACTCACATGACAGGCAGACCCATAATCATTTTAAGTATTACACACATAAAACAGATTAGATAAATAAAATTGACTAAAATGACTAAGACAACATGTAAACCTATTTAAACTCTAATTTACATAAAATCATTATAATATATAGAGAAGTTGAAACGTGTCATATGTGACAGTGTCACAAGGGAGATATCAAAACCATTCTGGGATGTGGATCCTAGTTGAGAAACACTGGTAGTGTGCTCGTGGTTTCTGTAAAATAAATGTATTTTGTTTTGATATTTTGTTGTCTAAGACAAAGACATTCATACATTTTAAAGTGCTTTAAGTGTTATTGAATTGAAGTAGCTGAATTGTAGGTTCTCTGTAATACAAAATAAAGTCCCTTCCTATAAGTTTCACATATTTTTGTCTGGAACATAGGTTACTTTGCATATGCTAGTACAGACTGTGATTAGTTTGTTCCCTGTCCTTTTAACTACAAGCTGAAATTTACTCTTGTCGGACGGTAATCAGACTAAGTGATGCATGGATCAGCAATTATGTATGAATGCTCTTTAGCTCAAATCATGTCCTCAGAATGTAAAAGTGGGTTGTCATTTTCAGCCTTTCAGAGTATTGTGGAAGTAATGATAGGAATATCTAGTTTACTGTCCATATTTGTTGTTTTTCATGTTTTTCCTTTCACTCTTGTTGGGCAGATGTGAAGTTGGAACAGAGAACTGGGTGCAGTGTAATGACTCCCCTATTAAGATCTGCAAATATCCCGTTCAGGGTCTGTTTGAGGGACACTCTTATTACTTTCGTGTGCGTGCCGTCAACTCGCGTGGCATTGGCAGACCCTCCAGAGTATCTGAGCCCATTGCCGCTCTGGACCCCACAGAGTTTGAGAGACTTCATAGTAAGCAAGAAAGTCCTCATACAGTTATGTTTATTTACTAGATTTCGTGTTAATAATGCTCCTTATGTACTGGTGTTTGTTTCAACAGCCACAAAACTTGGTGGTAGACTTGACGTTGTGACTTACTATGATGACCTTGAAGGTACTGTATAATCCTGGTTTATTTACAGAAAATTTTGAAAAATGTAAAAGTGTGATTTGTATGTCTATTAAAGTCATGGAAATGTATGTAATCGATTAAAATAATGGAACCATCATGGAAATTACAATAATATTTTAATAATAGTTAATTCTTTCATTTGGAACGACCCAACTAAGAAAATGTCCCTGTACCTCAGTGCCCTTCAATTGCTCAACAATGACACCCATACTGCATCCTTAAATATTGTGTGACGGAACTGCCTTAAGATATCGTTTCGTTTGTTCACTCAGTCACTCTGGCTTTGCATATGTAATCTGTAATAGATGACAACAGCTGTCACTTTTTGCTCCCCCCCCCCCTTATTCTTTTCATGGTTTTCGCTTTCAAAATTAGCAATAATTATCCAGCCCATAATTGGTTCTCTTCTGAGAGATACTGATTAGTTTTTGATGAGAATTCCATCAGGAAGGGAACGTACAAACATCTGTGGTTCTTTTTCAAGTTGAAATGAACACATCAACCAGTGTCACCCATGTGCATAGATACGTGTATATGTGTGTACAGATAACAATAGCAGCAACAGCAGCAAAGATGATATTTATATCAGTCCATAATATTAAAGTTGCTTTTAAAGCTAGTAAAAATGGTGGGATATTTCCTAGTGTGTGTGTGTGTATTGGTGTGTGTCTATGTGTTCAGGGTAGAACAGTAATTCTGTTTGATGTGGTTTGCCTGCAGCTGAGGGAAAAGCTCCAGGACCTCCCTCTAAAGTCTGCACTTCAGAGACGGACCGAACATATGTTGTGCTCAGTTGGGTCCCTCCAGTCTACCATAGCAAAGCCCCCATGTGGTATTACATTGAGAAGGTTAGTTTCAGCTCACTGCCAGACGTTAACCCAGACGAATAGTCACAAACTTTATTTCCGGAGTTTGGTTGGTTTTCTTCTTACATCACCTTTAATCAATTAAGAAACATCTAACAAATTAAAATAAGAATATGTTCTTATTTGCTCAGTTCTCCTAGTTATCAGTTGTGTCAGATTCTCTTCCTTCAAAAAATAAAAACAAAAAAATAAATGAGTTAATATACTAAGAGCAGAGTGACACTGTCATGGACTATTACTGTGATATTCCTTTAGTTCCTGTTCCCCGCTCTGTTTAGTTTTGGTTTTCTTGGCTACTGATTATGTCTTCATTTGTTCCTATGGTTATGTTTGATTTGCTCCTGTCTGTCATTATGTTCATCTGGTATTTATACTCCCTGTAATGTTCAGTTCAGTGTCGGCTCTCGTTTATCATTTAAGTGGTTTGCGTTTATTTCTTGCGTTTATTTAGTTCCTGTGTTTGTTGGTTTAAAATAAAGACTCTTTACTTGTATCTTCGTGTGTGCTTACCATAACACATAACACACAGATCTACAAAAATTACTTGATGAGAAATGTTGAGTTCATATTGGGAACTATGACTTGTGATTGTAGACTTTTGTATATTGTGGCAAATACATTGTCAATCATTTGCTCTATTGCTCTATTTAATTTCATTACTGTCTAGGAGTATTTGCGGTCATTTTGCCATCTCATTTTACAATACATATTCGTGTAATAGTGTGTTTTTATTGGCTGTGGTCTCATACAGCTTCAAGTCGGAGCAGGATCGTGGCAGAGAGTAAACACTAAAGTACCCATCAGATCACCTCGCTATGCCGTCTTCGACCTGTCTGAGGGAAAGGACTATCTCTTCCGTGTGCTATCCGCTAATATGTACGGCATCAGCGATGCTTCTGAGCCTACCGATACCATAACAACACTTCAACTGAAGGGTAAATGCTCTAAATCCAGCATGTCAAAGGCCACCACACCACTGATGTATTTAGTAAAGATATTGAAATGTTCAAACTGTTGCATATGAAATGGAATATAGATCTTTGAAGTTTGGTCAGGCTGTGACTTTGATGTTGGTTTTAAGGCAGTAATGAACTTTTATCTGCATTTCTGTAGTGGAACTAATTCATGCATGATAGGTCATTATGGGATTGATTAGGCTGGTTGGTGAAGTCACCCCTGAAATGAAGCTCTGTGTTCATTCAGGTGTGCCCTCAGCTCCTGGACAAGTCGTTGCAACCAGGGAGACAGACACCTCTGTTCTAATTCAGTGGGCACCTCCAAAGGATCCCAATAACCTGATTGGATATTACATTGATTCTTGCGTGAAAGGATCTAAGGACTGGACCTCAGCCAATCACAAGCCCCATAAGCAGACCAGGTATGTGCCCAGTCAAGGTGAAATTATTTAAGTCAAATTCCACGAATAGAGACAAAAGGGTCTGAAACTCAGGTCAGAAAAAAACTCTTGAAAAATGTTTAACATTTAATGAACGTAAATAAAATAAAACAAAATATTAAAGAAAATATTAAAATTAATTAAATTAGGGTATAACACTTTATTTCAATAGTCATTTCAATAGTCACTTTAGACATTCTACTTACTATAAGTAACTTTGCAACTACATGTCAACTAACTGTCATTAGATTATGACAGTTTTGTTTTGTTATTTTGACCAGTTGTTTTAACTGAAATTTGGAAGACATATACATAAATATAAATAGTAAATCCAGAGAAACTGCTAATTTTGCAGTGGTCTCTTATTTTTTTCCAGCTATTTGCTTATTTTACAAATTGACAGAGTACATAAAAACAAGCTATCGCATATGTAATCATATGCACATGTAAAATAATGTGATCATCAACATAAACTCTATAAATGAAAACTGCCTAATGATACTGAATGAAATGTCGACCGAGGATGAGCTATAGGACTGTGAAGCTTCAGATTTAATCACAATCCTTTCAATTCCTGATCAGACAACATGTCCATCACTAATAAGCTGAAGGTATCCTTAGGAATTGCTAAATTGTCAAACTATGAACTCTATATCCAAAAGTTCTGAGATAAGCACAAAATGTGGCTCACAGATACAAATTTTAACGTTGATATTTATTAAAATATACTTTTATATTTTATATGCATTTTATTTTTTGCTTTTACTAACATTTGTAGATTTTTAACTAAACTTTACATTTGTACCTCTTATGCTGTTAAATAAGTCATCGGACACCAGGGTAAATCCGATTCATGGAAAGTTCCCTAAAGTGCATGACAGTGTATGGTAATTTAAACCAAATCGAAATGTGACCGCACATTACAACATAAAAACAACTGAAATGCCAGAAAGCTTGTATCAGGATTTCGTGTTGCTGACATGTTTCTTTGGATGATGTTATTCCCTGCAAAGGATAAATAACGGAATAGAAACTTCCTCTTTCACTACCTCATTACTGTGTCCTCGCAGGTTTGTTGTGCATGGACTGACCACCGGTGAGACGTATGTCTTCCGTGTACAAGCCATCAACGAGCTGGGCCTCAGCGATGAATCCCAGGAATCTGCTCCTCTTTCTGTGAGAAATGCTCTCAGTAAGTTTGGCTCTCATGACCCAATCTCCTTTACATTCCATCAAGAAGCCAACTACAATTTATTTTGAACCTTTTCCAAACACACTCAAAAGCTGTTTCTCAGCAGTAGGTGTTTGATAGCCCATGTTGTAGTAAATGGCAAAAAGTAAGGTGCCCACCAGACTTAATGACTACAACAGGTTGGAAAAGGTGTATATTTATCTTTATTCATAGGCAGTGCTTTGGAAAGTTGCCACACAGTAACAACAAAAAAAGATTAATTTTACACGTCAAATGTTTTTTAATATACAGTAGGGTTGAGCAGTGAAATGTATCAGCCAGTAGATTCTGCTATAGTGTTTATTAAAGCAATAAACCACAAGAGAATGTGTGTTACAGTGATTTTTACCATGATTAATGCACTGTAGAAAACATCGTTAATTATAATGGAAGCGATTTAGTTTTTACAAATCTCATCATTTGTAAACAAAGTGTAATTGTAGATTGCTTATTATTGTCGGCTATTTTACAATGTGAGACTTCTGAATCCTCCTTAGTTATGCATAATCTTTTCTTTTGGTTTGGATCCATCAAGTTACACATAAAAAGAAAATAAACAGATTAATTTAATCAAGTCATACCTTTCCTTTGTAAATTATGCTTGATTTGCAAATAAGATATGGAAAAGCATTTTATATTAGTATACATATTATGTGTGTTATATACAGTCACCATGTTATAAAATTGTTCATAGTGTGGAATATATAGCCATCACACTATGAATACATAAGATATGATCATACCCCAGTACACAGTTGTATGCAAAAGGTTTTTAAAAATATTTTTATTCCCCTCAAACCTCGCACCATTTGCTAAATTGGTTCAATAATTCATACCAAATGAGTCAGAATGTGTGTTTTTTTTTTTTTTATCTCTGTGGGACACTTAGTCAACAAGTAGAAATTATTTCAGCCAGCAGACCATTACATTTTTACAGATCTGGATGATTTGTAGAGCTGTTTGCTTTGTAACTCTTTAGCTTTAGCTGACAGCAATCCTCTGTTTGGACTCAGGGGGATCATTCCATACTCGGAGACTTCAAAAGATGAAAATAAAGATGAAACTTTTTGTCCTAAGAGTGCAGGCCTGTCTGTAGTAAACAGCCAGTCAAAACAGGTTAGAAAATTAAAATAGATGATTTCTTTAGATGAAATTATTAGATGAAAGTATTTCTCAAAGGGTTTCAAACAAGCATCTATGAAGTAGTATATCATGTCTCATACCATTTTTGTTATGGACAATATTGATACCTTGAGGAGAGTATCATCGGGCGGTTAAAAAAGAAAACAGGCAAAACAACCCACCTAGTGTCACAATCAGGTTCAGATGAAGAAAATGAAAAAGGTTCAAACTAGTTTCCACAAACAAAAGGTTCTTTAATAAAACAAACTCAGGTAATCCAATAGCAAGAAGGCAACATAACAACATGTGATACACAAACAATACCAGACAACAACTGATTGTAAAAGAGGAACTTAAATACACAGGGTGATTGAACTCAAATGATGAACAGGTGTGCTTTAATTAGGAACATACTGCATCACCATGACAACTGATTAATAGCGTGCAAACAGGAACACAGGCAGACGGCAACAAAGAGGAACATAATAAGAGTCCATGAAAATGAAACTAAAGCTAAACAGAACATAATGGTGACACCTAGTAACAACTCAGAACACCCTAGCAAACCACACAAAGTGCTGAAATCCTCTCAGAACTCCCTTCCGTAGCATTTTGATAGCACACAATTATTTTCAAAAAATGTATAGGCTCTGTTCTAAAGCCTAGTGAGCTGACTTTATAGGAAACATTTTAAAGCTTCACATGTTGATTATGATTATGCTGCTTTCAAAGATATTTTGGTCAGTTGTAAGGCAGCATGGAATCTTTTGTGCAGAATGCAATCCCATAATGCTTTGAGATAAATCAATTTGATGGTGGACAAACAATAGAAATAATCATTTAATTATCAAACAACACTGATAAAAATACTTCAGTCTAATAAAAATATACTTTTTTTAATAGATATCCTCTCTATTTGCACCATTGTTCAAGTTTGTGGTCGGTGAGATTTAAAGAAATGTTTTGAAAGAAGACTTATGTTTACGGCTGTGGTTTGATAAATGTAAAATCATAATGTGAAATGTTATTGCAATATATAAACAATTTAAAATTTAAGTTTTTTCTATTTTAAATATATTTTAAAATGTAATGTATTCCTTTATAATTTGATTTTCAGCAGACATTAGCTTGCAATAAAACAGTTTAATGCACAGGTAGTTCCAAGTCAGTTTAATCGCCATTCTATATTAATGCTCTGCTCTCATTGAAGCGCACACATACATACGTCACTCGCACACTGAGATTAGAGATCGCGCTGCGCACACACAGAAACAGGAGCACAGAAACTAGCTGACACAGAAACTAGCCCCCCCCCCCCAGTCATACGGTATGTTACCTTACCGTACTACTTTATCTCTGTTTTTGATTTTAAAGGAGTAGTTCACTTCAGAATGAAAACTTCCGGATAATTTACTCACCCCCATGTCATCCAAGATGTTCATGCCTTTCTTTCTTTCTTCAGTCAAAAATAATTTTTTGAGGAAAACATTCCAGGATTTTTCTCATTATAGTGGACTTCAACGGGAACCAACGGTTTGAAGGTCCAAGGTTTCAATGCAGCTTCAAATGGCTTTACACGATCCCTGCTGAGGAATAATGATCTTATCTACCGAAACGATCAGTCATTTTCTAATTTAAAAAAAATATATATATATACCTTTTAACCACAAATGCTAGTCTTGCACGTTCGCTTTGTAAACACTAGGTCTGTACTTTCACCTATTAAAATTTTCCACGTGACCTTTCAATGTGATTACGTAATGTGTGGCGCGTCACAGCTATAGTGCAAGAAAAAAAATTTATATTATTTTTTTTAGAAAATGACTGATCGTTTCACTAGATAAGACCCTTATTCCTCAGCTGGGATCGAGAAGAGACATTTGAAGCTGCGTTGAAACTCTAACCCGTAGGTTCCCATTAAAGTCCACTATATGGAGAAAAATCCTGGAATGTTTTCCTCAAAAACCTTAATTTCTTTTCGACTGAAGAAAGAAAGAAATTAATATCTTTGATGACATGGGGGTGAGTAAATTATCAGGAAATTTTAATTCTGAAGCGAACTAATCCTTTAAAGCTTCACTTCGTGTTGTGCCGTTCTTTTCCTCCAAGTCGTGCATTAAAATTGTTTTAAGCACAGCGGTGGATTATCCCTTACTTATTATCAACAGTTGTGCTTCTGAATATTTTTGTGGACTCTTTCAGAATATATATATATATATATATAAAGTAGATATCACTTTACATCAAAAAGCAATAAAAGTATTAATTTCTTTAAAAAAAAATCTTACTATCCCCAAACTTTTGAATGGTAGTGTATATAATGCACATTTTGCTGCCTATGTACATTGTTCCAGTGTTCCAAATCTAACATAACTGAAATGCTGTTTGCTTTAGACGGACAAAGCCCTACAATATCTTATGGAAAAGCATTGCCATAGTTTGAGGCTATCACTAATGTGTAACAAAATGCATTTCACCGTTCTATATTACATCTCTGGACACATCTTTTCCTCTGAAATGTGCATATTACAAGCCAGAGATGCGGCTTGCACGTCAGCGCATGTTCCTCTTTGTTGAAGACACTGAGTAATGTAAACAGTCGGCTACAGCAATCTGTCTTCTCCACAGAGTTGCCCTCTTCCCCTTACGACATCTCTCTTCTGTATTGTGACGGGGAATCCATGGTTCTTAACTGGAAGCAGCCCATCCATTCTGGAGGAGCAGAGGTCACTGATTATTACATTGACAAATTCAATGTGGCCAAGAAGACGTGGAAGGAGGTCAACATCCCACCCATTAAGGAACGCCTGCACAAGGTGTCTATTTATTGCAGCATCCTGTGCATGTTGTTACATCAGCTTATACTGATGGATTTCTAATAATATTATGTAATATAATATTACCGTGTAAAATAATTACTAAGATGAACTGTATCTTCTGAAGGTTGGAGGTCTGACAGCTGGTTCAGTGTATCAGTTTAGGATCTATGGAGGTAATTTGGTTGGATTGGGTAATGCCTCAACCCCAAGCACGTCCTTCAAATGTGAGGCTTGGACCAAGCCTGAGCCAGGTAATGTGAAGTGTGTACATAGTTTTGACTTGTACTGCTAAATTATGTCATTATTTATTCACCCTCATGTCGTTCAAAACCTCTATGCTGCTATTTGTTCCGTGCAACACAAAAGGTTTGAATTTTCATTATCTAATATCAGAAAATATGAATAAATACTGTATCAAATGCATTGCTCATTATTAGTTAATGTTAGTTAGTTCATTAACTAAGGTCAGCTAATGAGACCTTATTGTAAAATGTTACTGCAGAATCAGATGAATTTAAAACTTTGAAACCAAGGCATAACAAAGGCTGTACAAGATCAATAAATGGCCCAAAAAAGCAATTGACAGTTCTGCAAAGTGGCCCGAAACTCTCTCACATTGGTCCCGGGCCAGCGTGTCATCCTTATTGTTGAGTTCTGTCACTGAAAATCTTATTGTCCATTCACCATATCTTAAGTAGCACACTCAAGAATGAATGCCCTTTTGGCAACACACTGATGCACCATATAAAATCTGAAAGCAAATGTGATCAGTGGACAACAATTCTTTGGTCTTTGGTCGTATGGCAGTCAAAGTCACATGGCATTTTTTATAGGGATATTTTTTGTTGCCATCTTTGGAGTTTGAAAGTCATGGTAACGTTGAACGGATAATGTTCAGTGTATGTGAAAATTCTACAAAAGTCTTGTTTTCCACAGAAGAAAGAAAAGAAAAGTCATACATGTTTGGAACATTTGGCAATTTTTATCTTTGTGCGAACTGTTCCTTTAACAAACTAAAACAAATCTCCATTAAGCTCATTTTGTTTTATGTGCTGCCCTAAGAACACTTTAGAGGAAGTAAAAGTCTTATGTGTGCAAAACACTCATCCTTGAGACCAACCCACAACTCTTGGCAAACATTACTTGAGTACTTTGTTCAGCAGATTTGCAGTAAGATGTCTTGTTTAGGTGGTTAAAAAACCCTTTTAAAGGGTACAAATGGAATAGGAGGTCTCTATAGCTCTCTGTTTGGTTATCTTGACCCTGCCAGTCACCTCTAGACTACATTACCATCGATTAATAGTACTAATAGTACATTTCTCAATCCTTGTTACTGTGTTTCAAGTGAACCAAGTAAGGTGATTGATTGCTGTTGAAAAAATCTGTTTTTATCAAAGTGACATTATGTAATGCTCCAATTCCGACATTAGTGTATTGGACAGTCAAGACCAGCAAGAAACTCAAAAGACGTGTACGATCCTCACAAAAGCTTTTTGAGAACATAATCAAAATATAACAAGTTGAGGTATTAATACATCATGCTATTTTAATGTACTGTATAAAATGAGAATCGGCATACAAAAATACATAATAACTAGAAACAGAGCATTTCCTGCGGAACATGCGTGTGAATGCTTAAAATGCTTAACTGAAATGCAAAGAAAGAAAGAAAGAAAGAAAGAAAGAAAGAAAGAAAGAAAGAAAGAAAGAAAGAAAGAAAGAAAGAAAGAAAGAAAGAAAGAAAGAAAGAAAAAGAAAGAAGGATTAGTTAGAAAGATTAGGTAGAAAGAAAGAAAGAAAGATTAGGAAGAAAGAAAGAAAGAAAGAAAGAAAGAAAGAAAGAAAGAAAGAAAGAAAGAAAGAAAGAAAGAAAGAAAGAAAGAAAGAAAGAAAGAAAAAAAGAAAGAAGGATTAGTTAGAAAGAAAGAAAGATGGATTAGTTAGAAAGAAAGATGGATTAGTTACAAAGAAAGAAAGATTAGGTAGAAAGAAAGAAAGAAAGAAAGAAAGAAAGAAAGAAAGAAAGAAAGAAAGAAAGAAAGAAAGAAAGAAAGAAAGAAAGAAAGAAAGAAAGATTAGGTAGAAAGAAAGAAAGAAAATAGAAAGAAAGAAAGAAAAAGAAAGAATGATTAGTTAGAAAGAAAGAAAGATGGATTAGTTAGAAAGAAAGAAAGATTAGGTAGAAAGAAAGATGGATTAGTTACAAAGAAAGAAAGAAAGAAAGATTAGGTAGAAAGAAAGAAAAAAAGAAAGAAAGAAAGAAAGAAAGAAAGAAAGAAAGAAAGAAAGAAAGAAAGAAAGAAAGAAAGAAAGAAAGAAAGAAAGAAAAAGAAAGAAGGATTAGTTAGAAAGAAAGAAAGAAAGAAAGAAAGATGGATTAGTTAGAAAGAAAGAAAGATTAGGTAGAAAGAAAGAAATAAGGATTAGGTAGAAAGAAAGAAAGAAAGAAAGAAAGAAAGAAAGAAAGAAAGAAAGAAAGAAAGAAAGAAAGAAAGATAGATTAGTTAGAAAGATTGATAGATAGATAGATAGATAGATAGATAGATAGATAGATAGATAGATAGATAGATAGATAGATAGATAGATAGATAGATAGATAGATAGATAGATAGATAGATAATTTGGACACAGAAAGTCAAATAGTTAGACAGGCAGATAGATAGAAGATGATAAAAAGAGGAGTAGAAAGGAGAAGAAGAGATTAGGAAAGGAGGGGAGAAGAGGAGGACAGGAGGAGTAGAGGATGGAAGGAGGAGAAGAGGAGGGAAGAGGGAGGGAGAACAGGAGAAGCAGAAGCATAAATGCAACAAAAACCTGTAAAGTTCCTTCAGAAAAGAGCTCAGTGACTGTGCACCAATCAGAACACAGGACCAATTATGTGTGTCTCCCTTTGATCTGTGCCCCTTTGATCTGTGCTAATCAACATCACCTGTGCAATCAGCTTTCCTATTTAGACAGAGGGCAAAATCGCTGATACTTGGCCTCGAACAAACCTCCCTAGAGACAAAACTATAGGTTGTATCGGCGAAATGAGCTGACCGTGAGCGAGACAAGGCCTTTGTGAACGATGTGATGTATTTTTTGTGTGGATAGAGTTGAAAAAAGAGACCACTTTGGCAAGTTGAAAAGCTAGTGATCAGAGCATTACGGAGCAAAGTTTGACCTGAATTTATAATTGCTGCCAATGGAGGATTGTCTGTCACTCTTGTCCTTTGGAAGGACACAGAGGAAAAACTGTAAGTCCAAGGGATTTACTAAACACACGTGAGGAACCACAACAAAAATACCTACGTTTAAAGTATAATTACATGCCCGAAGAGTTAAAATTGTGGCCAGGCCAGCGATTTAAAAATTATTTTTTACGATTAGTTTTCAAGCTGGCTCAGTCTAGCAGATGACATCACGTGCTCTAGCTCAAAAGAGTCTCTCCCATCCGCTTCCATTAAAATTTTAGAAACGGCTTGAAAAACTTCATGAGACTAAAGTAGAGATTGTGAAAAAAGTATAAAAGATTTCAAAAAGTTGAATACAACTTTAATAGCTGAAAGATTTCTCAACATTTTAAAGTTGAAATGACAGAAATAGCTGAAAGTATGCAGAAGTTGTAGGCTTTGAAAGCAGAAGGAGCATAAAGCAGGATAAAGCAGGATTTGAAGAATTCTCCATTGACTTACATGTTAAAAAAAAATGCACAAAAAGATTAATAATTTAAAAAGTATAAAAGTTATAAAAACGAAAAGTAATAGCACACATGTCCTTGAAAAGCTGAACATTTTGATACTTGAATGGTTTTTGTAGCACAAAGTAGAGAGGAGAAGAAAGCGACCACGGAAGAATACGGAATAATAATAATAAAGATTTGGATTTCAATAGTGTGAATGCTTGAAGCATTCACACTAATAATAACCTCAGAAGAAAAACGCCCATTATTTACTACAGTGATTAGAATTTGGGAGATTCATTTGCATGAAAATGTACATAAATAATTTCACATTCCACAGTTTTGTTAGATTTTAAGGTGAAATATCACCTGAACATGTTTTCATGAGATTCACCCAAACATGTTTGAAAGCATGAAAAAGTTGAGCTTTAATTGCCTTGTGTTTGGCTTTGGTAGGTCCAGCCTATGACCTGACCTTCACTGAGGTAAGGGATGATTCTTTGGTGGTGGAGTGGAAGGCTCCTGTCTACAATGGGGTCAGTGCCATCACTGGATACTTCATTGAGAAATCCAGGAAAGGCTCTGATACCTGGAGCAAAGTCAACGAAAGTTCAGTCAACCACTGCTATCTCAAGGTATTGATTTGTGAGTGCCGACAAGCTCATATTCTCAGACTTTCTATATTAGGCTACTATTTCAGTATGCCAGACATAGAAATATGAAAACGTGTTCACTTCTCTGTGGCTTTATAAAATGTACGGTTTGAATGTTTACAGGTCAAGGGTCTAGAGACAGGCGCATCTTATGTGTTCCGCGTACTGGCCGAGAATGCCAAGGGCATCGGGATGGCTTCAACCCCCTCTGACCCTGTGTGTGTCAAAGCACTGCCAGGTAAACATGTAATGTAGAGCAGACACTGTTTAAGACATAAATATCTGAATGGGGGGAAAAAAAAATCAATGTGGTGGCTATAGTTCTGCCTTACAGAGCCAGTTGCTTCTTTGATGGATGCGTTGTGATGCTGAATGTGTCAGCTGAAAGAATAGATGTCCCACTTTCAATTTAAAGCAACAATTAATTTACTTTGTTTACTCTAGATCTTGTTTGCGAAAAAACTAGCATGCATTTATTTGCAGTTATTCTGAGCTTAAGAATCACAATTTATGAGACAATAAATGTAATTTGTAAATGAAATGTCATTTCGAAAAACAATTACATAGATTGTTTGTCAAAATAGTAGATAGGAAGTACTGGATTTTTGCTGGATTTAGCTGCCCATTACGCAAACGGACACAGAAAAATGACTTGCCTTAAAGGGTTAATTCACCCAAAAATTTAAATTCTTTCATCATTTACTTCCCCTCATGGCATTCCAAACCCAAATCTGTTGATCACACAGTGAGCGTACCTCGTCACAAGACTTGTTCTAAATTCCTCGATTCTTAAGGATTTGTTTAATGACGCCTTTTTGAACTTTTCAGATATTCTAATTTCTGGTTACATGGACTTTCAATGGAGGGTTGAATCATTTCTCACATTTCTCACATCTTAATTTGTGGTTTTACAAAATATTTGTTTGGGTGAATTATCCCTTTAAGGCAGCATTTCTCAATGAGAGAACATTTTGGGTACTGGAAGCAATATTTTTGAAAGTAGTTTTGTTTAAGGCGAGTTTACAAAAAAGATTCACAACGATTTGAGCTGAACTTTTTAACTACTTGCAAAAGAATGTGGTCTGCAACATTCCAAAACCTACCAGTTTACACCAATGCGACTAGACGAGACGGGGTATTGTTTCCATAGCAACTACTCTTTTCTTCAGTTTTTCTGTCATCTTTCTGTAGCGCAGCTGTTGTACCCGTGAAAGCAAGTTAGTGTTTAGCATCCAAAAACACTTTTTTTTTCTTAGCCACCAGTGTCAAAGAAAAAACGATTTACAACCTACAACTCAGACTGGGCGAAAAAAAAAAAAAAAAAAAAATCTGAATGGGTAAGGCCCACACAAGTAGACCCGTTCTCTTGCTCTGTTTTGTGTCCTGCCAAAATTTCAGTTAAATATGAAGGAAAAACAGTGCTGGAAAAGCACCAGAGTTTTGCATTAAGCAAATACAAAAATCTAGCCATTGCAACTGTAGCAGTACTTATCTAGTATCTAATGTAAAAAAAAAAAAAAAAAAAAAAATCATCTGAGTGTCCCGGTTTTTCACAAATCAAAGGTGACAAGTTTGTGACGTCAGATACACTAGCGATTTCAAACCGTGATTTTGAGACTGTGTTTGGTTCACTGCTAGCCTGGATGCCAGCCGAACTTAGCCCCACCCACAACATTTGAGGATGGGAAGTTCGGTCTGGACTTGATCCGTTGAGAAGCAAGTATGCCCGAACCAGAGCTGTTCGGACCAATCAAATTGTCAGGGCGGGCTTTATACGATGATGGACAGATGATCAACCATAATGTAATCATCCACGTCACCAAAGAGCGCTTGGGTTGAATTCGTTTACAACAAAGAATGGCTGCCGCTGGAGAATTTAGATGTGTAGATTCAGCCATCGCGTCTGTTATAGAAGATGTAGACGGCGCATTCATTTTAAAAGAGGAACAGAGAACCGCGATCAAGACATTTGTCGGTCCAATTGAGTGCAGAGGCATTTTCTTTCCTGGTTCGGTTGAAACACGGCAAATAATCACAGCCCAATGGAGCAGTATCAGACTCACATTCTGACTAGAATCTGAGTAGGATGACGTCAGGCTAGTTCACTGAAGTTTTTAGGAGAAAATAGTCAGCAATGGTGTTGACTTATAAATTTACACATGGTTTGTTTAAAAGCATATTAAAAACACCACATAGACATATAAACAACATTAAAGGGGGACTTTAAATTGTAATAATATTTAACAATATTGCTGTTTTTTTCCTGTATTTTTGATCAAATAAATGCAGGCTTGATGAGCATAAGAGATTTCTTTCAAAAATAGTTATGTTAAATTTTCTTTTTACCAGTACTGTACAAACACACACACAAACACACACACACACACACACTGAATAGGACATTAATTCCCTGCAGCTCCAGAGTTATCAGGGATTAGTTATGATGACTCAGGTGATTGGCTCAGAATGTCTGTTCCCAGAACTGACTGTCTATGAGAAAAGATGGCAGATTCCAGTTCACACACTTCTGAGGGTTTTGCGTCAGTTGCTGAACGGATAGCCTTCCTCAGAAATTACTGTATGTAGACCTCATTGGCTTGGCGACATCAGAAAAAAAAAAGAGGAAAGTCATTTCAGAGGAGGTCATCCATCCAGGGTGTTTTCCTGCCTTTGGCCCGAGATGCTGAGATAAGCTCCAGCATCCCTGCTATCCTACATAGGACAAGCAGTTTGGAGGATGGATGGATGGATTCGAGAGGTTGTTTTTACAGTGATGGTATTGGTATTTATTTTCATGATTTTTGTTTTATTTTGTGCACTGATGAATTGTGCACAGTGAGACCAGGAAGTCGCATTCAGTTGTCAGTTAGAAATTTTAAACCTAAACAACTTACACAGCCATCCAGAATAGCAGAATATCTGCGAATTCTAAAGAAGGGGGTTTTATTTTTGAAGAAATGGGAGGAGTTCACAGTGGGGCTGAGAGAGAGCTGTTCAGGGCAGTGTGGATTGCACCATGGGAGGCGTTCTGGAGTGTCTTGGGGAGCAGCTGCCTGCACATTCACAGATAAGCAAAAAGCAGCCACGGGATGATCCAAGATGATTCATTCCGAGTAGCCCGAAAGGTTTGTGGCTGATAAAAATGGCATCAGCCAGTAGAGTGCACTGTGGATTCGTGCGTCTATATAAAGTATGTGTGTGATGTTGTGTGAGATGTTCTACAGTACAACTGAGAAGGGAAGCCCAGCTTGGGCTGGTTGGTCATAATCAGGGCCACAGTGATCTCCACAGATTTCTGCACGTGAACACCCATCATTCACAACCTTCTGCACACCTGTTACATGTTCATTAATTATTATTATTATTTTTATTTTTATAAATTTTATTATGCTTTTTGATACCACTACACTGAGAAAAATGATAATCTAAAAATGGTAGCATTTAAAGGAACTGCTTTTATTCGAGTCAAATATATTATTTTACATCACTGAATCCACATAAGGGAACTGAATCAACACTAAACTGACTTCAGCTGAACAACTGCCGAAATGCATCATTTTTTCAGTTATCACTGTAAAGCTGATTTGAATCAGTCTGTATTGCATCAAGCACTAAATAGATAAAGGTGACTTGACGACCTAAATACAATGATTTAGACAAAAAAAAAACTATTTTATTTGTATGCAATAAATCAGGTATGAATAGCTATTTAAGGTAATATTAATTTTCTTGGTTTAAACTTATTCTCTTTTTCATGTGTGGAAAAGTTTAAATTCCCTGAGTATGAATGAAAGTGATGAAAGTGAATTAGAACTGGTTTGTAAGGCCACAAAATGACAAAAACACCAGTAACGTATCATTAAAATGGTACATATGACTTGAGCACAATATCGTATGTATATATGAGATTTTGTGTACCTTGTTTATTTGTATATATACATACGTACACACACACACACACACACACACACACACACACACACACACACACACATATATATGAGTACACAAAGTCTCATACATAAAATATTGTGCAGTCATATGTACCATTTTAATGATATATATATATATGCGTCTTTTGAAGCCAAACTATAGCTTTGTGTGACAAACAGACCAAAATGTAAGCTGGTTTTCACTGAAAATCAAATATGGTGCTGCATACGGTTTGACATTTGGTTTCGAGACACATTGGAGCAAATGGCATTTGACGTCAGTGATGTGAAATGCCATCAGCGGATGTGTTTTATATGTGGCATTTGTTGTCCATGTTAAAGCTTCAGAGGAGCAAAATAGCATTAAATTACATTTAGATTATATTAATATTAATGAATAAATATATGAATAAATGTATTAATTTAATGTCAAAGTCTACTTATTATTAGAAAACTGATCAATTTAATATCATATTATAATATTATTATTAATATTAAATTGTGTCCCCGGCGTTTCAAATCATTCCTTTGGAACAGCATTGACCAATAATCCCACTTGATTTTCCAACCATAACTCCAGCATATCCTACAGTATTTGTTTAGTAGTACTTGTCGACTTGTGCAAATTCTTCTGTGCTTCTGTTATTTTGAAGGCACCCAGGAAATCAAGTGTGGCGTCGATGAGGGATCAGGTGACATTTATCTCTCTTTTGAGAGCTGCCAAATGACAGAGACCTCAAAGTTTGTGTGGAAGAAGTCCTACCAAGAAATTACTGACTTCTCTAAGGGCATCATCGTCAAGACATCAGGCAGCAAGTAAGCACAACAGAAGTCCTAACTTGATCTGGTCCAGGTATATATTAGCTCAAAGCAGATTTAGGGCAATGCCACAGTCTGTGCATATTTCATTCTATTTGTTGTGTTGTCCCAATGAACAGACACTAATGTTTGCTCATTGTTTCTTTAGCTCAACTTTGGTTTTTAAGAACCCAGACAAAGAGGATTTGGGCACATTCTCTGTATCTGTTACACATACTGATGGTGCCTCGGCCAGCTACAAGATCTCAGCAGAAGGTGAGGCTTCTTAATATATAATGACCATGAGCTTCATTATTAATACCCTCCCTCAAAGGTATATAGAGTACAAGACACTATCAAAACATTCCATTGACAGATTCGAATCATATTTGATTCAGATGTCGGTATACTATAATATGTTAGTGTGTGACATGGATGTCACATCATCTGCAGTAAAATAGTTACCATGATATTAGATATTTCAAAGATATTTAATTTAATAATAATACTTTTAATAATAATAAAGATTTGTGTTGTCTGCTGTAATTTACTTGAAAAGTGCTGATGATGATAGCTGGTAGAAAATGATAGTTACCTCTATCCTTTAGAGCTGGAGAAGATGTTGGCCCTCAGCTATGACATACGCAATCCAAGTAAGTGGCCCCAGATAAAGGAGTAGAGTATGGAGCCCTTAAAGGGACATGGTGAAGAAATAAAAATGAGATGGGAGGAAAAATTATTTGGCAATGCTTTTGCGTTCTCTCGCAAAATGTTTGCGTTCCCCTGAGAAACTTCGTATTTGTCTGCAAAATGTTTTGCGTTCCCCAAAACACAAAGTTTCTCAGGGAAACACACAACATTTGCGAGAGAACCCAATATTATTTTTAATATTATTAAAATTAATATTAATATTATTTTTAATTTCTCATATTTTTTTCCAACACCATATCCCCTAAGGGGCTCTGTAGAGATTGTTATACTGTTGTTTTTACCTACAATCTGTCCAGTATGTAATTTTGTCAAATGGTGTTCAGACTTCAGACTCAACTTGAATGAACCATGTTCAAAATGCACATTTGACACATCAATTGATCAGTGTGTATTCAGGGTTCCCACAGTTTTGGAAAACCTGGACATTATCCAGGCTTAGAAAAGTCATGGAATTCGAAGGTCATGGGAATTATTGTAACATTTCACAATATTCTTCAATTTGTTAACATTAGTTAATACATGTTAATTTATAATTATTGTTATACAATTTGGCTCGTTAAAAATGTATAAATCTTAGCTTTTGCAAAACTAGTTATGCTTTACTCTAACATATTTAATTGTCTAAAATAAAATTGTCAAAAATTAATCTCTGATCTATGATTTTAGCCCCCTGTTTCACAGACAAGGCTTAAGTCTAGTCCCGGACTAAAATGCATGTTTGAGCTCTTTTAATTTTATCTTAAAATATGTCACTGCCATTGTTTTGTCTCAAGATACACACCAGTTATGTTTACATTTATAGAAATACATTTATAGAAGCTACTTAAATGTGCTAATTGAACTAAGGCCTAATCCTAATCCTGTCTGTGAAACCAGGCCTAGGAGTCCTTATCTAGAAAAGCCATAGATGGGAATATTCAGGTATGGGAACCCTGAATTGTAATCTGCAAAATTTAACCAATGCTATTATAATTAACTTTTTACATGACATGTTGTTGATAACAGTGTGACTATTCATTGAATTTTAGTGTTTTTATTTTATTTCATTGCTATTACCACTGTATTATAAAACATTTGAGGCTATTACAGTGATTTTATCAAAGTTAAAGGGGTTTTAGATTCACGCTGTGCCTGACAACACCATTTAAGCATGTTAAAATCCCTGGAATATGTAGCGTGGCTTATTGCTTAAAATAAACTGTACGATTTTTATATAGAATCAGCATGTGTAGATTCACAGGTCTAAGGTCATGCGTATGAACTGTGACACAACACACATGTCAGCTTGTCATGCGTCACCTCTTCTGTGTCGCAGTTATTCCTCTGAAGACTGAACTGGCCTATAAGATTCTAGAGAGAGGCCGTATGCGCTTTTGGCTGCAAGCTGAGGGTATCTCTTCTTCTGTGACCTACAAATTCTTTGCCAATAACAAGGAGCTTGTCAACTGTGAGGTAAATAACTGTCAAATAGAATGGTACTGACAAATACAGCCTTCATTTCATAAACAGAAATCAGGGAGTTTTATGTTAAAAGGATAGTTCACCCCAAACTGACAATTCGTCATCATTTATTCACCCTCGGGTTCTTCCAAACCCCAAGACTTTCTTTACTCTGTGGAACATAAAATATATTTAACAACACAGTGTCATAAAAATGGTCCATATGACTTTTGAACTATTTTCATACTATTTAAGTCATTCACTGAAATTATTGCTTGGCATGACACCAATTGGTCATTAGGGATTACGCAAAATATCAGTTATCATACTAGTTATCTGATTATTTTGTATATATATATACACTCACCGGCCACTTTATTAGGTACACCTGTCCAACTGCTCGTTAACACTTAATTTCTAAGCAGCCAATCGCATGGCGGCAACTCAGTGCATTTAGGCATGTAGACATGGTCAAGACAATCTCCTGCAGTTCAAACCGAGCATCAGTATGGGGAAGAAAGTTGATTTGAGTGACTTTGAATGTGGCATGATTGTTGGTGCCAGAAGGGCTGGTCTGAGTATTTCAGAAACTGCTAATCTACTGGGATTTTCACGCACAACCATCTCTAGGGTTTACAGAGAATGGTCCGAAAAAGAAAAAACATCCAGTGAGCGGCAGTTCTGTGGGCGGAAATGCCTTGTTGATGCCAGAGGTCAGAGGAGAATGGCCAGACTGGTTCGAGCTGATAGAAGGGCAACAGTGACTGAAATAACCACTCGTTACAACCGAGGTATGCAGCAAAGCATTTGTGAAGCCACAACACGCACAACCTTGAGGCGGATGGGCTACAACAGCAGAAGACTCCACCGGGTACCACTCATCTCCACTACAAATAGGAAAAAGAGGCTACAATTTGCAAGAGCTCACCAAAATTGAACAGTTGAAGACTGGAAAAATGTTGCCTGGTCTGATGAGTCTCGATTTCTGTTGAGACATTCAGATGTTAGAGTCAGAATTTGGCGTAAACAGAATGAGAACATGGAACCATCATGCCTTGTTACCACTGTGCAGGCTGGTGGTGGTGTAATGGTGTGGGGGATGTTTTCCTGGCACACTTTAGGCCCCTTAGTGCCAATTGGGCATCGTTTAAATGCCACGGCCTACCTGAGCATTGTTTCTGACCATGTCCATCCCTTTATGGCCACCATGTACCCATCCTCTGATGGCTACTTCCACCATGTCACAAAGCTCTAATCATTTCAAATTGGTTTCTTGAACATGACAATGAGTTCACTGTACTAAAATGGCCTCCACAGTCACCAGATCTCAACCCAATAGAGCATCTTTGGGATGTGGTGGAACGGGAGATTCGCATCATGGATGTGCAGCCGACAAATCTGCGGCAACTGTGTGATGCCATCATGTCAATATGGACCAAACTCCCTGAGGAATGCTTCCAGCACCTTGTTGAATCTATGCCACGAAGAATTGAGGCAGTTCTGAAGGCAAAAGGGGGTCCAACCCGTTACTAGCATGGGGTACCTAATAAAGTGGCCGGTGAGTGTATATATATATTGGCCAATATAATATAATATAGTATAATATAATATAATTTTATTTTTTTATTAAAATTATATTTGTTTACATAATATGTGTGTGTGTACTCTGTATAATTATTTTGTAAATATAAATACACACACATGCATGTATTTGAGATGGATACACTGTATATACATATTTATATATAATTTATATTATATATAAATATAAATATTTTATACATAAATAACACATTTTTCTTAAATATATACATGCATGTGTGTGTATTTATATATTCAAAATAATTATACATATATTATGTAAACACAAACTTTTATTTTGGGTGCGATTAATTGCGATTAATCATATTCTTATTTCTTTTGTTATAGAACTCTCACTTAAAGTTAATCTTTACAGACACTAATAATTTAATAACATTGTTAAATGTAATCTTTAGCAGATCTCAAAATAAATATACATTTGTTTTGCACTGTACACTACTGTACATTATAATTGTCATTGCCATTGTCATTGTTTTATTTTGTTTTAGCCAGAAATTGACTATTGGAGCATCCTCAATTGTTCCCCATTCACTTTCATTGAACTAAAAAGGCCAGCATGAACTTCCTGCTATAAATAATTTATTTTGTGTTCTGTGGTATTTTGTGTTCATACCGGTTATGGATTAGATTACAGAATTGTCATTCTGAGTGAACTATCCCTTTAAGTTTAGCTCCAACTGATGCTGTGCAAGAAAACATAACCAATCCAAATGGATAGATTCAGCTCCATCTGTTATGTTCATTTGCTTGAGCCTCGTAAGAAAAGCCCAGGAGAGAAATGTTTACCTCTCTGGCTTTTTCACAGCAAACTAAAATGAGTCACGACGCAGCTACGGGCATTATTGAGATGGTGATGGATCATTTCACTGAAGACAGCGAGGGCACTTTCACCGTGCAGATCCAAGATGGCAGAGCTAAGGCCCAGTCTTCTCTGGTGCTGATTGGAGATGGTGAGAGCCAGCATCGCTCTAGGGCTTGCAGAAGCTCACATCTTGAGATATTGTGCTCTTCTGTTGAACTCTATTCACTGACCTCTTATAGTTTCTGCTTTATTTTCCTGTTCCAGCCTTCAAGGCAGCGTTGGCTGAGGCGGACTACCAAAGGAGGGAGTACATTCGTGTGAAAGAGGGTACTGCACTCATCGAATTGATGTAGCTGTTGAATAAACTTCTGATAGAGTGAATTAGACCCTGTGGTTTTGTAATGCTATTACTTTTTGAGGTTTACAAACAAGCTTTGCATCATCGACAAAATATCTTATTGGTTCCCTGCTGAAAAAATGGCTTCTATGAATAGTTCACACAGACATTATAATTCTGTTATTATTTACTGACTAAGGGTGTACAGCGGAGCAAATATATTTATCTGTATCTGTTACAATCACAATATAATTTTTTTCTGTATTCGGAAGAAAATGGAATTGGGCAGGGGAGCAATGAAAGAGTGAATTTTCCTACATCTTCACCTGGAATGTTTCCATGACACTGCAGAGCGGTGTTTATTAGCTGTTCTTACAACAGGATTTTTTTTATTACTGCTGTTAATATAATTGTTGTAAATAAACATACATTTAATAATGAAATTTATGAAGTTTAGACACATTCACTACATAAACTCATTAGTATAGCTATAATATCATGCTATCCCCTGGCTCAACTGTTATCCACAAAGAACGTCTCGGTTACGTATGTAACCCTCATTCCCTTTCAGTCACTCACAATCGACGTAGTCGACGTGTCGACTGATTGGGATCACGCTTAGAGAGCCTGTCATCTTTGAGTATTGATAAAATGAGCTAATGCACATTGGCGTGCGAGCTATGCATCCCACGCTCCGCCCCGTAGCACAGGTATAAATACGGAAGTGGATGCATGCACCATTTGTTTTTCGCTGAGGAGCCGAGCGGAGCCCAGAGTTAGCGGTGGTCCAGCAATAGTGGCGACAGGACTACGTCTCCGTTGGACAGATGGGACAGGGCTTAGGCCAGGGAAGTCTCTGCAGTTCCGCAAGACCCACTCAATCAGACTTGGATAACACTGGGAAAGCGTGTAAAATCAGTATTGATTTTAAAGTATTGATGCTGGTTTTTAAATCCTTGATTGGATTGGCTCCTGTATATATGTCTGATCTATTATCCATTCACAATTCTGTAAGGTCTCTTAGGTCATCCAACTGTTAAATGTACCTCGGGCTAGACTAAAAACGAGAGGAGATTGAGCTTTTGCCGTTGGTGCACCAAAACTTTGGAACAGCCTCCCTGTTCTCATTAGAACTGCCTCTTCACTGCATGAGTTTAAAGTAAAACTCAAAACGTATTTTTTTCTTTGGCTTATAATTGTAGTTGATACGTGCTATGTCTGGTCTGTTCTTTGTTTTGTTTTGTAATCTATGTTGTACTTGGTGTTAAATGCTAACGATGTCTGATATAGTGTACAGCACTATAACTACTGTTGTTTTTAGTGGTGCTATATAAATAAAGTTGAGTTGAGTTGAGTGCCCTTTCGGGGAAAGGAAGACGCTGCGGAAGCCACATCCTGCTCGTAGGGAGGTATACATGTGGAGGATACACATATGGAGTGGGCGTTTTTCCCGGGTAGTACAACATATGGAATGTCACTGAGGTGGCTCCAGCCTATAACAAGGGGGAGACTCAACCGGTCAGTGACGGTTTCTGCCAAGGGAAAGACACGGGCTGGCCGCAGGGAGCCGTACCGTGGAAGAATACACATATGGGATTGCCGTAAGTTGCCTAAGGGGTATGGAAGAACCCCTTAGGCACGTCCATTGCCTAAGGGGTATGGAAGAACTCAACAGGGTTCGGCTAAAGAGGAACTCTACTGGAGCAAGAATGGCGCACGTATCCGCTCCATAGGAGGGGAATAGCGCAGCAAGCCGACACTTCAAGCAGGGCTTACGGTGTTAACTGGCTTCTATGTGAAGAAAACACACGGGAAGCAACCAGCTCGACACGTAGGCTATAGAATCTAGTGAACGTGTTTGGTGTCGCCCAGCCCGCAGCTCTACAAACATCTGTCAGCGAGGCATCCTGTGCCAACGTCCAGGAAGAAGCTACACTCCGAGTGGAGTGGGCTCACAATCCAGGGGGGCATGCTGAATCTTGGGATTGATATGCCAAGATGATGGCATCCACTATCCAGTAGGCCAACCTCTGCTTGGAGACAGCCTTTCCCTTCTGCTGGCCTCCGTAACAGACAAAGAGCTGGTCTGTGGTCCTGAGCCTTTGCGTTCTGTCCACATATAACCGCAAGGAGCGGACAGGACAGAGAAAAGCCAGGGCTGGGTCTGCCTCCTACAGGGGCAGCGCTTGCAGGTTCACCACCTGGTCCCGAAAGTGAGTGGTAGGAACCTTGGGCACATATCCAGGCCGGGGTCTCAGGATAATGTGAGAGTTAGTTGGCCCGAATTCCAGGCACGATTCGTTGACCAAAAATATGTCCAGTTCCCTTACCCTCTTGATGGAGGCCAAAGCAAGTAGGATAACTGTTTTTAAAGACAGGACTTTTAACTCAGCTGCCTGCAGTGGCTCAAAGGGAGGTATCTCCAGTGCAGTCAGCACCAGAGATAAGTCCCAAGAGGGTGTAGAGGGCGCGCAAGGCGGATTCAGTCTCCTCGCTCCCCTCAAGAACCTGACGATCAGGTCGTGCTTTCCCACGGATCTCCCATCCACTGCATCGTGATGTGCGGCAATAGAGGCAACATACACTTTGAGGATGGAGGGAGACAGCCCTCGCTCCAGCCCATCTTGCAGGAAAGAACGCACGGACCCGATTGAACACCTTCGGGGGTCTTCTCGGTGAGAAGAACACCACTCAACGAACAGGTTCCACTTCAGGGCATAAGCATGCCTCATAGAAGGTGCTCTCGCAGAAGTGATGATGTCTACGACTACGATTGTGGTAGATCACCTAGAACCTCCGTGTCCCATCCAGGGACCAGACATGGAGTTTCCAGAGGTCTGGACGCGGGTGCCATACGGTGCCCCGTCCCTGAGAGAGAAGGTCCGCATCCAGAAACGCACGGGTGGAATGACATGTTGAAAAAGTCGCAAACGCACCCGTGTTGCTCTTTCAGGAAGTTTGGGACTCTCACCAGTGCCGGAGCACACAGGAGAATGATCGCGGCAACACTGACAGGAATGGTGCAGCCTGTACCAGTGAAGCACTCACTTTCTTCAGGAAAAAGGAATGCTGTTAAAACAGCAGTTGAGAGCTCAGACGACTCGCGACCACCGCTGCACTCGCGCTGTAGAAACACAGAAGAAGCACCGGCACACTTGCTCGTTGAAAATATTCAACACTCTTCAGAGACATCGACGTGAAGACTGATCGGCTCCGAAGCGAAAGACAAATGGTGCGTGCATCCACTTCCGCGTTTATACCCGCGCTGCGGGGTGGAGCGTGAGATGCAAAGCTCGCACGCCAATGTGCATTGGCTCGTTTTATCAATACTCAAAGATGACAGGCTCCCTAAGCGTGATGCCAATCAGTCGACACGTCGACTACGTCGAATGTGAGCGACTGAAAAGGAAAGAGGATTGACTGTGTCTGCCAATTATTTTTTATGTTATTCGGTAGAATTCATTATTTGTTTTGAAGCCATTATCTGTGCATTTCCGAATAAGGTATTCGGCTTTGGGCGCATCTCTCTTGTTCCAAACTATCTTAAATTTTGGTAACACTTTCTATGAAGACCATGCTTATAATGAATTATATCTCCATGTATTCTTATTTATTAAGCATTACTATTTTATAAATATATTTATAAAGACTAATTAAGACCTACACTGCATAAAAAAAAAACAGTTATGTTACCATTGTTCAGTTTAGTTTCATTATGATTTTTTTCATTATGATGTTTTTATTCTCATCATGTGCTCTTTTGTTCAGTTTTCCCGCTCCTCATTATAAGTTAATTTGTGTCAGCTGTGTTTTATTAATCATCCTCCTTTGTGTTTAGAATATAACTTCCCTCACATTCATTCTCTGTTCGGTCTACGTTGCTTTAGTGTGTGTTGCCCTGCCTGCTTGTTTATTCGTTGTATCTTCGTCATTAAAAATTGTTGGAACTGAATCTTCATCCTCTTCTCCCTTCCTGCAACTGCCCGTGACAAGTTATAGTTACATTTATATTATTTGTATAATTACTTTTAAGTCATGCATTTGTTTTTTTCAATGTGCATGCTCATAATCCATTATACACTAATTTATAAGTATTAATAAGTCAGTCATATGGTTCCATGAATGTATTTATAAAGATGCAGCCTGCATTGCTATAATGTTATTATATTATAGTTACAATGACTTTTTAGTTATTCAGATTTATTTCTGTCAAATAAGTGAATATGTTGTTATTAATAGCTGTGTAGTGTTCTTATAAATATTTATTGTGAGTGATAATACAATTTACTAATGCATAATTGATAGCTTTAAGTAAAGTGAAAACAGGGCCCTATTTTAACGATCTAAGCACATGATCTAAAGCACACGGCACAAGTGCACTTAAGGCGTGTCCAAATCCACTTTTGCTAGTTTAACGATGGTGTAGCATCTGGACCAATTAGACACAAATTATTCATTATATGGAATGAATAATCCAGCAAACTCACTCTCCCAACAATGGTCTATGAAACTTCCCCCCAAAAACGAACATCCCAAATGAAGCTAATACACCCCTTAACACGACCCCAAAAGGAATGTGCAGGGAATTGTGACTCTCACTTAATTCTTGCTGAGAAGGAGAAATGAACCCTTTTAATCCTATGTATTCTATATAGCCATGTGATAAATGTATTAACATGTATCTAATTTTCCATCTCATGATTTTCCTTTTATGTGGTTTGGCCTATGTCTTCATTTTCTCTTCTAAACTATTTTTGTCTGAAACATGACTTGCATATTATGGTTAACCAAAATCATATGTCTAGCATGTTTAGTCTCTATAAACTCCAATCTTCGTCCCCCAGTTGTTAATTTACATTACATTTTGCTAACTTTGTGGCGCAATAGTATTATAAGCTAATACTAATACCAATCAAATTACATGTTCAAATGCCTGCTTGAAAAAGGGTCGTAAAGAAATTCCCTCCAAAGGGAACAACTTCTTATTGGCTCACACAACCATCCAGAGGGTGTGACATCTTCACGCTTTAAAAAAAATCATTGACCAAAAGATCACGCCCTCTTATTCCTCTCTTATTCTGGCCTTCACTGCTGCTTCTTCGGGTTGATGTGTCTGTGGGGGCTCCGGCCTTCACTCTCCCAACAGAGTCAGACTGTATTTTCTTCAATCCAACTCAGAAGAAAACTGCAACTTTACCATCACTGAGTGGGCAACCAACTCTTTTGACTTCCTCACTCCTGGGTTGCCTGCGTGACCTCTCCGGCCCAGGGTCGGCTGGTCACAATCTGCATGTGCTCAGCCATGTGCTCGTGGAGAGAGAGAAAACCTTCAACCAGAACAGAGTCGAACTACCCATGCAAGTTCATCATATCTTCTTCATCCAAAGGAGAAGAAAACGATTACAATTTCAACATTTGACACTCACGGAACCATCAACAACTTCAATTTTCAACAACTTCAAGAATTGTGTCCACTGCAAAAGCTATGCAAGTATACATTTAATGAGGGGCTCTGAAAATGATAAGCTGATGGTTCTTTTCATAGTTAAATGGATCTTTTCCATAGTTCCATTTCCTGGTTCCGGTTCCATTCTGTCACACCATTTTACCTATGCACGATTTAGATTTTGACTACAGGCTCTTAGTAGTACTGTACAGTAAGAAAGACATTTCCCTTCCCCGAAAATGAATATTTCTTAGAATTAATAAACAATTAACGCCGAGTGTTCACGGGACAAACAGGTGGGTTGATTGTAATATTAATTTTACTACATTAAGTTAATTGTATTAACTGATCCAAATATTAATAATCAATTATAACCAGTTATTATTGATTATTAATATTTCATAGAGCTAATTCGTTACAATGGGAAAAATGGTCGGAGCACCCGGCACATGGTCTAAAAGGGTTGTCCCTATTCTCTTAATGAGTAATTGGGTGTGTTTTGGGTGTAACCTACAAAAAAACAATCAGAGTCTCATCTCCCATTCCCTTTAAAAGCCAGTTGCGCTCGCGCCATGGCGGATTCACTTTTTACATGGCGGAATTTGCAAGCTGAAAGACTTCAAAGGCTTCTCCAGAGAGGAAATGGATCTGCTTGTACGTGAGGTTAAAGCGCGAGCAGACCATCTACGGGACAAGCCGGATTCCACCATATCTTTATGAACAAAATACAAAATATGTTCAAGCATGATAATCTTTTACATTGTAATCCTTTTATTTTTAATATTTGGCATGTTTGTGTGCTGCTGTGCATCCCTGTGTGTGTAATAAGCAGAGTGTACGTGCGTTGTGGACCCCACCTATAGGCGCATTTTACTAACGTGCTCTTTGAATAACAAAAAAAAAAATAGTGCGCCCTTGACTTTAGACCAGGTTTCAGTTGGTCAATGGCAGTCTATTTCAGTTGCCTCAAAATCCAACAATGCGTTTGAAAACACCTCGTTTTCAGACCATGGTCGCACAAATGGGCGCAAATGCATTTGCTATTTAAACAACGTGGCGCAGGACGTGAAAATGATAACTGCGTCGGGCTGAAACTTAGAAAAAAAAACACTTGCGTTGCGCCTGGCACCGCATTGCGCCGTGTGTATGATAGGGCCCATAGGATGCATTTTTCCTAATGCAAATGTTAAGAAATCATGAAGATGTGCTCATCATACATTTTAAATTGTTTATTTGTAAATGTAATTAATGAACAATAATTCCTGTAATAAAATAATGAAAAGAAAAACAGAAATCATTCAAACAAACAGTTGAATTTTGAAGTTACATACTAGCAAAACACTGCAACAATATTTTTTAAAGAATAATTCCAAACTGCTATAAGCAATACAATGCATATGGCTGAGGAGATATAGATTTTAACAAATCAAATTTATTCATGACCTCCAATGCAAACATTAGCCATTAAATACATAATTGATAACTAATTGGTACAGCAAACAAGGGTCTCTGGAACTATTTTATATTTGATCATTTATAAATGATTTAAATGAAATTGATTATGAGCATGCGCATTGAAAAATCAAATGCATGACTTATAAGTACCGTAATAATACAAATAATATAAATGTAACTATAACTGTTCATATAATGCAGTATAGGTCTTAATGAGTCTTTATAAATATATTTATAGAATAGTAATACTTACTATACTTACGTATAAATTGGGCTAAAATTCATTATAAGCACATACTTCATAGAAAGTGTTAGCAACATTTTTTTTTTTATAATATTCCAGTCACTCTTTCCCCTCAGTTATGTTGTAGATTCTACTCAAACAAGTATATTTGGAAAATATGTAGCTTTACGCATCCCAAATGCCGTAAGACAGCCTAAACCACCGTAGGCTGGTTTAAGTTTTTTGTTTCTTTAAGTAGGCATTCTATGTGATTCATCAAGTTTCCCATGAGTTCAAAATGTTTGTTTACCAATTTTATTTTCCAGGCCCTCACTTTATGGAGTTCCTCTCCGTTCAATATGGGGATAACGCCTCTGTCGCTCTTGTTTGCAAGGCAAGTTGAATGGGAATGATTTAGCCTAAGACAATTGAACGTCTTGGACTGACTGATGAATTGGTGTTTTCTTGCATGTCTGACCACTTTCAGGTGGCTAATTTGAAGAAGGAGTCTGCGTTTCAGTGGTATAAAGACAGTGTAGAGCTGATTCCTGAGGTGCCTGCTGACTTGAACTCAGGAGTCTGCAAGTTCGCCATTACTCATGTGAGCACTTCACTTCATAAACACTGGAGTTAGAACTTGTTTAGCCCAAAGGTTTTTAACTGAATATCAAGCGGTTGTCCGACATAGTTCCAAAATTGCTTATTGTACAAAATTAAACCAAATAGCCATTTAACACATTGCAATTTATATTTTAAAAATTGTTAAGCCAAATATTATATTCCATCTTATTTAACATTTCCAGTGAATACATAAAAACATAGTAGAAAAGTTATCTAAAAGCATAACACATGGAACAAACACTGTTTGTGACAGAATTTACTTTTCTTTTTTTTTTTTTACTTCTCTCTTAATATGCATGGTATTTTAATATTGCAATGATACATGTGTATATGGCTAATTATTGTGATATTTTATTAGCATTTACCATTGTTTTTTCCATGCTGCCCTCAGAACAAAGAGACTAGTGACCCATTTTTGGGTCGTGACCACTGGTTTAGTCAGTAACGTCAGCATTTGTGTTTGTGTTTTCTGTAATCAAAGTTTAAAATATAAATGAAGTGTATTGAAGCATAATCAATGTTAAGTACCATAGCTAAGGTTATTTCAGTAAACAGACAAATAATCCCTGCTGGACTGTTAAGGGTAATTGTTCTAGGGTTTTTTCAGTCAATGTTCATTTACAAAAACAGCTTGTGCAACCTCAATAAATACAGCAAAGCTTGATGCATGACAAAATTATACTGTATTTGCTATAATCGCTCCTGACATCTTATGAAAAATAACATAAGAACATTTCACATGAGATATAACCTTAAGAACTTTTGACTCCCAAAGGATTGAAACCAGAGATGTGAATCAATTGAGTGCTGTAGTAATTTGATGTAATGCTGGTTATTCTTTGACATTTTTTTGTCAAATGTATTTTCGCAAAACTATTTGAAATAGCTATAAATTACTCCCAAGACAATGTAGCACAGAAACTGTTCTGCCGGTAATGCTCTAAAAAAAGCATCACTCAGGTGGCCTGTTTTTGTGAGATGCTGAATTTTTTTCTTCCATTTTTTTTTAATCCCAATATTCTAGTTCTCCAAGAAGGATGTGGGACTATATAAAGCAACCATCACCGATGACAGAGGCCAAGATGTGTCACAGATTGATGTTTCTGGCAAAGGTACCGTCTCTCAGGATTGTCTTATCAAATATAGAAAAATGTAAATGTGTGCTGGAAAATGTTTCATAAAATGTATTAAAGATGTCTTTTTTGTCACCCACAGCTTTTGATGACATCATAAATGAGCTCAGTCGTATCTCTGGTGTGTATGACATGTATCATTGTACTCGTCATTTGGCTCTCAAAAGCCAGTATGTCTTCTTTCACCCCTCTCTCATCTTCTCTGTCAATGGAGTCTAACATTTAAATGGGCTAGAAATGTATGTTTCCCCATAGTTCATTTTTAGTGCTGCTCTTGCAGTCAGGGTCTTGGTGAGAAATTATATGACTGTAACCCTAGACTGTAACTCTGATACTCTTATGCTGAAAAGTATAGCAAGTATAGTATCTGCTATTTAGGTGAATGGAAATATATCTAGGTGATTTTTTTTTTACATAATTAACCATATTAGTAAAGCCATCAAAAAAAATTCATACATACAGTACCTACAGTAGATACAAATACAAGTATATATACTACAGTATACAGTATACCGTATTACAATTATACAAAACTAATATTAAGCTATTAATTCACAAAGTTTTTAAAATCTTAAGAAATTTTGGTTGCACTTTCTTTTTACAGTATGTGCAGTACAGTATGTGTAAGTACAGTACTTACAGTGTACTTACCTAAGAAAGTACTGGGTAATATAAGGTTTTAAGGTTTAATATACATGGGTTAATGTTAGGTTTGGTTCAGGGTTAGTACCTAGGCAAGGCAAGGCAAGTTTATTTATATAGCACATTTCATACACAATGGTAATTCAAAGTGCTTTACATAAAAGAAATTAAAATAATCAAAATAAATAAGAATAATTAAAACAGTTTAGAATAAAAAATAAAATACAGTACAAACAGTTGGACGAACAGTGGCACAGTGCTTATTCATTAAATGCACAGCTAAACAGATGTGTTTTGAGTCTGGATTTGAATGTGACTACTGTAGGAGCACATCTGATCTCCTCTGGAAGCTGGTTCCAGCTGCGGCTGGCATAGTAGCTAAAAGCGGACTCAACATGCTTAGAGTGAACCCTTGGTATTTCTAGCTGATGTGATCCTAATGATCTGAGTGATCAGTTACGTTTATATTCAGTGAGCATATCTGCAATGTATTGAGGTCCTATAGGCCATTGAATGATTTATATCAGTAATTACCTAGTTATTACCCAGTTATTGCGATTACTATAATAAGTACATAGTATGTACAAGGGGAACAGGACTGTAAATTAAAGTGCTACAGAAACTTTTGACTGCTAAAATACATAAAAATAATTGAAACATAGTATATATAATTTTTTTCCGAACCCCGTAAGGTACTGTCTATCCATCCAGGGTGTTTTCCAAGTGGTTTGGAGAACCACTGGATAGAATGGATAGATGGATGGATATTATTTTTTGAATTATAGTAATGAGAATTTGGAAGGAAGATTTGCTAAATTGACATGGACATAATGTTACAATGCAAAATATATATTTATATATACTTTTCACTGATTTTGAGGTGAAATATGTCCACGTTCTTGACATATTCCACATATTTTCACATATTTTTTTTAATACATAATCAATGTGAACTACAGCGGTTGAGCAACTCCAATGCATTTCTAACCCCTGAGCTCAGTTTCTATTCTCAATCTTTATGATGAAATTACTTACCAACACTTTTTTTGACTGCAATTGTGAGAAGAACAGTTGTTCATTTTAGTTGAGTGCACTTGCAAATCTTTGTATAGAATAACAATAACAATAGAAATAACAATAGAAGCTCCGCTCAAGCACGTGGTGAATATCATTAATGCAGCTTTTTGTCCAACCAGCCCCTGTTGGTGAATTTTAAGATCTCTTTCCTTCTTTTTTGACCTGGACAGGATCCAGTGCCTCCGAGTTGTCGATTCAGTGCACTGCGGAAGGCATTATGCTTGAGTGCCATATGAAATATTACACCGAGGAGATGAAGATCCATTGGAAACAAAAGTATGCACATTTTCCACTCTCACTTGAAAAGATTTCCTAGAATAAAAAAAGATACACAAATAGCCCAGAAAATGAAATGCTCATGCCTCTTCATGTCCTCAGGCGTGACAACAACACTACATGTAAACATGATCTTCAGATTTTGGTCTATAATTTTGTGTTGTTTTAGTGTGAGGTGTACAAAAAAAATGATTATTGAACTACAGGAAATTACAGGAATAAAGAGTCTGTCTTGTTCCACGCTCTGTTGTCGACACAAAACAAATCATTCTGATTGCAGTTGCCTAATGCTCTGCCCTGAAGGTGATTCAGAAGCATGTGGAATACTAACGTAGAGAGAAAAGCCTCTTCCTGCTCGCATGGGTTCTCAAATCCCTATATTAGCATTTTGAAGTTTGGCTATTCTGGGTCTTTCCTCCCTGTGTTGCACGTTTTGAATCTTACGCAAGGCAGGTATTAATGCAGGGGTGATTTCACATTCAGTTGCAACACAAAAAAAAAAAACCTCTAGGGACATGCTAATTTGATGCTCCACTTTAAAAAAAGGCATGTCTTACATTTAATCTATGGAAAAATGAGCAAACAATTGAATTCAAAAAGGGATTACACAAGCCTTCGTTGAAACATTTAAAAAGCATTTATGTGCATGCGCTGCGCTTGCACATGGTGGTATTGGTTTTGTAATTCTCTCATTGATGAACAGATATTTATCAGGCCTCTGTGCATTCATTTGCTCTTTCTGCTTCAAGGGAATCTAAAATCACTGCATCAGAAAGAATGCGAATTGGTGGCAAACCAGCAATGGCAACTTTGGAGATAGTCGAACCTACTGATAAGGATAAAGGAATGTATATTTTTGAGATTGCGGATGCCGAGAAGACGCACACTCGTACCCTGGACCTCTCTGGACAACGTGAGTTGTTTGGATGTGTCATTATTTAAAGGGGTCATGAACTGGCTTTTTTAATTGTTTTATATTGTTGTCTGAGGTCAACTTATGACATTCGCTTGGTTTTTACATTCAAAAACATCAAAATGAATAAGTAGGCTATTTTCTACCCTAGTTTTGAGCCTAGCTCAAAAACGCTCGGTTTTTATGGGCGTCTCGCATTGAAGACCTGGAAGTAAACGCCCACTGCTGTGAGTGGATAACAGTTTTGCATATTATAATGAGTTTCGTGTAATGCGCGAATCGGTGGGCGGGGCTAAACCGGCCGTGTTGAAGTAGGCGTTGATCTTCTTCTGCGGGGGTGGTGTTTTATCCTCTTTGTCGTCATAGTTCCCCACTTTGAAAAACGAGTCGTTTGCTGAGCCTGGTGTCAATAAAAGCTTTTATTGGACTAACAAGGACGTTTTCAGCTCTGAAACTTACAGGATATTACGATATTATTATAATTTGATGACCTCTTAGATGTCAAAAGCTCAAGGAAAATTTGATTTCTCAGTTCATCACCCCATTTAATACTGCTTTCTGATCATTTTTAAAGGCATTTAATAATAGTTGACCTAAAAACCTTCTGGACATAAAACTTCCTCCTCGTTTAATCCTAATGGCTTCAGAGTGGGTCGTAAATAGTCATGGAAAACTAAATTATGCCTGTTTTAGCATAAAACAACCTTGACTAAATATTATAAGTGGACCTCAGGGGGAAAAATTAATTAAAAATGTATGATGCCTTTAAAGGAGAGTATTGTGGAAAAGAACCCTATTATATTTGAACTTAATTATTAAGTGAAATACTTTAAGAACAGCTCAAATAGTTTTCAAATCACCTCCAATGAAAAACCGCACATAGAGAATCATGTTTTCAAAGTGATTTTGTCTATTTCCAAAGACTTTTTCACTCCAAAATCCTACACCACATTTGTTATAACCAAAATGGTCACCTAAAACACGTGTTCTGGCATTGATCCTGTGTAGATGTGTTTAATGGGAAGTAAAGGCCAGTATTACAGCTGCACACACAGGAAATGTATTTAGGGAAATCCAGGGATGAAAAAATGCCATCATAGTATCAAAGGTGCAGATACTGGCAGTGGTTTCAGTTAGTCAATAGACTGTGTGATGACAAACATAATCAAGGGCTGGTGTCTGACAGGTCATGCAATTTGCTGAATGGTGACAGTAATGAGTAGGGGAAGAAGAGCTATTTCCAGCGAAGCAGGAAAACAATGCTATTAAAATAATGAGAGCTGATTTTCTTTTTATGCCATGCCTCCGGGACAAGACGCGGCAAGTAGAGACACAGTGCAGTTTTCCTTTAAAAAAAATAGTATTCATGTTTTATTTGCTCTTAACTTTTATTATTTTTTTCTGTTTTCCCCCCTTTAGTCTACGAAAACGCCTACGCAGAATTCCAGAGACTCAAGTAAGATAACCAGTGCATCAGGCCACCACATGGCTTTCCACGTCCTAAATGTTTAGAGATGCAAAGCATGTCAGCTGCACGTTAGTGTTTGGATAAAATATTATGGTCTGCTAATGAACTCAACAATGCTATTCTTCTTTTGCCCTTCAGAGCGGAAGCATATGCTGAAAAGAGTGAGTATACTCAATCACTCCCAACACTCTCGGGGGTCCTGCTTTGATATGTAATTATATTCCTAAAATTAACTTTGCAATGTATTCTTATCAGATCGTGGCAAAGTGGTTGGTGGTCTTCCTGATGTTGTGACAATCATGGAAAAGAAGGTTTGTTCAAGCTCGTTATGTGTGAGCCATAACAATATGAAAAATGGATGCAATGCATAAAGAAATTGGAATCTGATCTGACTTTCCTTTTGAAGAAAATCATGTCAAAAACACCACAAAATGTACTCACACACACACACACACACACATATATTTTGTTTTGGCTTTACAGCAGCTCTTGGATAAAGTTGTTGTCCAGCTAAAGTTAGTATTGTTTGATTGATTCACTTACGTTGCAAAGACCATTAGTTATTAACTCAGGGGCCGCTAACACGACACCGTTCTAACAGAAAACACTCAACACGCTACGGACTGCATATCCGCACAAAACAGTGCCTGGTGGCTCGAGATCGCAAACCCTGAAATAGATTCTAAGGTGCAAGCCTTGAAAAATTTAGAAAAAAAGGTTTTCTCTGCGCAAACCTCAAAAAGCAAACCCGCGAAAACGCAGACAGCGTGCACATGCACATCACGAGTTTAGTCTATAGTTATGCGCGTTTGAATATACATGTGCGCAGGCGTGTAGTCCTTCTTTACAAACCAGCCCTCAACAAACTACTTGTCTGGCCTTAAAAATGTATAATTAAGAATTATTTATCGCTTCCGTGTGCCACGTGAACCGGATTTATCCCGACAACGTTTTATTTGTACAGAGGTAAAGGGAAGGGAAAGAGGCCTTTACAGGGAAGAGACTAGTTGACACTTCAGGACTGCGTTGTCGTCGTGTCCAGGCGCTGGTCCTTCATCAGATCTGGATACGGCCTGGGTCCGGCGGACTGCGGTAAACCTCGGGATAAACAGAAAGACTAATATTAGAGTAGACGCCATCCTTCTTATGATGTAACAAGTACATCAGGATTTATGGGATGAATGAATGAATGAATGAATGAGGCATTTATATAGCTCTTTCATATGTACTACTGTACACCCAAAGCGCTCTACAATGATGTCGGGGTCTCTCCTCAACCACCACCAGTGTGTAGCATCCACTTGGATGATGCGACGGCAGCCACAGTACAACGGCGCCAGTGCGCTCACCACACACCAGCTACAGGTGGAGAGGAGAGAGAGTGATAGAGCCAATTCAGTGGATGGGGATTATTAGGAGGCCATGATTGGCAAGGGCCAATGGGTGGAAATGTGGCCAGGACACCGGGGTTACACCCCTACTCTTTACGAGATGTGCCATGGGATTTTTAATGACCACAAAGAGTCAGGACCTCGGTTTTACGTCTCATCCGAAAGACAGTAGACACTCACCTCTTTGACAGTATAGTGTCCCCGTCACTATACTGGGGTGTTAGTACCCACACAGGCCACAGGGTGAGCGCCCCCTGCTGACCTCACTAACACCTCTTCCAGCAGCAACCTGTTTTTTCTCAGGAGGTCTCCCATCCAGGTACTAACCAGGCTCAGCCCTGCTTAGCTTCAGTGGGCAACCAGTCTTGGGCTACAGGGTGATATGGCTGCTGGCTGGGATGTGTTCCCGGTTCCGACTGACCTAATCTACGCAGCCTAACATTGAATTGTTGAAGTCTATAATGTGTTATGTGTATGCTGCTAGGTTAAAGAGATCAGTTTTTAGGTCTAGATTTGAACTGACAGAGTGTGTCTGCTTCCCGGACAATGTTAGGAAGACTGTTCCAAAGATTTGGTGCTAAATAGGAAAAGGATCTACCGCCAGCATGCGATTTTGATATTCTCGGTACTGGTACTGGCCGGATAAGGTCGCAATAGACGTGAAGGACTATAATGTGTTAAGAGCTCGCTCAAGTACTGGGGAGCTAAACCATTTAGTGCTTTGTAAGTAATCAGCAATATTTTTTAATTTATACAATGTTTAACAGGGAGCGAATACAGAACCGGGCTGATATGGTCATACTTCCTGGTTCTGGTAAGAACTCTAGCTGCTGCGTTTTGGACCACCTGTAGTTTGTTTATTAAGCGTGCAGGGTAACCACCCATAATAGCATTACAATAATCTAGCCTTGATGTAATGAACGCATTAACTAATTGTTCCGCATTTGTCATTGAGAGCATATGACGTAATTTAGATATATTTTTAAGATGGAAAAATGCGGTTTTACAGATACTAGACACGTGACTTTCAAATGAAAGATTGGTATCAAAGAGCACACCCAGGTTCCTAACCGATGACGAAGACTTGACAGAGCACCCATCAAGTGTTAGACAGTATTCTAGGTTATTACTTGAGGAAGTTTTTTGTCCAATAATTAGAATCTCTGTTTTTTCAGAATTAAGTAGTAGGAAATTACTAGTCATCCAGTTTTTTATATCAGTTAGGCATTCCGTTACTTTTGTGAAATGGTAAGTTTCATCAGGGCCTGAAGAAATATGTATAATCAGCATAGCAGTGAAAACTAATGCCATGCTTCCTAATGATATCTCCTAAGGGTAGCAAGTACAGAGTGAACAGCAAAGATCCTAACACTGAGACTTGTGGTTCGCCATACTGAACTTTTGATTGATAAGACATCTCTTCATTTACTGCTAGAAACTGATAACGGTCAGATAAGTATGATTTAAACCATGCTAATGCAATTCCACTTATGCCAACATAATTTCCGAGTCTATTTAAAAGAATGTTGTGGTCAATAGTATCAAATGCAGCATTAAGATCGAGTAACATTAATAGAGAGATACAACCACGATCGGATGATAAGAGCAAGACTCTAATGAGAGCTGTCTCAGTACTATGGTACGGTCTAAATCCGGACTGAAAATCCTCGCAGATACCATTTCTTTCTAAAAAGGAACATAGTTGTGAGGATACTGCCTTTTCTAGTATCTTTGACAGAAAAGGTAGATTCGAGATCGGCCTGTAACTGACGAATTCTGTAGGATCAAGTTGCGTTTTTTTAACAAGCGGTTTAATCATAGTCAGCTTAAAAGTTTTTGGTATGTATCCTAGTGACAAAGACGAATTAATGATATTAAGAAGAGGATCTATGACCTCTGGAAGCATCTCTTTCAATTGCTTAGTCGGTATAGGGTCTAACATACATGTTGTCGATTTAGAGGGTTTAACGAGTTTAGAAAATTATTTCGCTCCTATAGCAATGAATGAATCGAATTTTTCCTCAGGGAGACTACAATGCACTGCCTGATGCAATACTGTGGTAGAGGGTTGCATAGTTATAATTTTATCCCTGATATTATCAATCTTGTAAGTAAAGAAGTTCATAAAGTCATTACTGCTGTGCTGCTTTGGAAACGTCTGGGGTTGAAGCTTTATTTTTCGTTAATTTAGCCACTGTTTCAAATAAATACCTAGGATTTTGTTTATTTTCTTCTAATAGGGTTGAAAAATAAGCAGATCTAGCAGCTTTTAAGGCCTCTCTGTATGCAATCATGCTCTCTCTCCATGAAATGCGAAAAAAAAAACCTCTAGTTTTGTTTTCTTCCAGTTGCGCTCCATTTTTCTGGCTGCTCTCTTAAGGGCCTGAGTATGCTCGTTGTACCACGGTGTTGGACTATTTTCTTTAATCTTCTTTAAGCACAAAGAAGCTGTGTCTAAAGTGCTGGAAAAGAGAGAGTCAAAAGTTTCTGTCGCAATATCGAGTTCTTCTAAGCTATCTGGGATGCTGAGGAGATGAAATTGATCAGGAATATTATTAATAAAGCAATCTTTAGTGGCAGAAGTGATAGGTCTAACATATTTGTAACACGGAGTCTGCTTTGCAACCTTGGCTAGATGGAGTATACACGAGACTAGATAATGATCTGAGATGTCATCGCTCTGCTGTAGAATTTCAATGGCATCAACATTGATTCCATGTGATAATATTAGATCTAGAGTATGATTACGACAATGAGTAGGTCCTGACACGTGTTGTATAACTCCAATAGAGTTCAGAATGTCACAAATCTCAAACGTGATTTATCATTTACACTAGATAGTGTTACGTTAAGCACCAACACTTCATTATATTTAAAACAAGACTTCTCAGTAATTCTGAAGATATTACTATAAATTACAGCAACACCTCCCCCTTTGCCTTTCAGACGAGGGTCATGTTTATAACAGTAATCTTGGGGGGTGGACTCATTTAGAGTAATGTAATCGTCTGGTTTTAGCCAGGTTTCTTTCAAACACTAGCCTGACTTCGTCATACTCATGTTCTAGTCAGAATGTGAGTCTGATACTGCTCCATAGGGCTTTGATTATGAGGCGTGTCTTAACCGAACCAGGAAAAAAAACCTCTGCACTCAATTGGATAGACCTACAACCAATCAGAGCAACGCAGTAAGTGTTAGCACTAGCCTGACTTCGTCATACTCATATTCTAGTCAGAATGTGAGTCTGATACTGCTCCATAGGGCTTTGATTATGAGGCGTGTCTTAACCAAACCAGGAAAAAAAAAAACCTCTGCACTCAATTGGATAGACCTACAACCAATCAGAGCAACGCAGTAAGTGTTTTTTTATGAGCTTGAGCTACGCAAATTGTCAACAGAACTCAACTACACGCACGCTGGAAGAAGTAGTAAAATAATGAGTGTTGCTTGCTTCTTTTACTTGGTCCTCCATGAGTGCGACCAAAGGAGAAACCACAACGACCACAGGGTTTTCATTGAGTCCCATCTTCTTAGCGACCATCGAAGCCAGCTGATAAAATAAACTTTTGCCGAATTCCGTAGGAAGGACGGCAAACACATCTTTCTGATCGACAAATGCCTTGATTGCAGTTCTCTGTTCGTCTTTTAAAATGAATGCGCTGTCGATTTCTTTTACAACAGACGCAATAGCGGAATCTATACATCTCAATTCTCCAGCTGCAGTCATCTTTGAGGGAAACCAGTTCAACCGAAGCGCTCTTTGATAACGTGATGATTACGTAACTGCAGATCATCTGTCCATCATCGTATAAAGCCCGCCCTGGCAATTTGATTGGCCCGACTAATTCTGAACCGATCATGATTACTTCTCAATGGATCGAGTCCAGACCGAACTTCCCGACCAAAAAATGTTGTGGGCGGGGTTCGGCTGGCATCCAGGCTAGTCAAGCACAGCACATCTAGGTTAAATACCGTATATACCCGAATATAAGACGAGGTTTTTGTCCTAAAAATAGGCTGAAAAATGGGGGGTCGTCTTGTATTCAGGGTCATCTTATATTCGAGTGGAGGAATCGATTGATAGCCTTTTTCTAGGCTGTAAAAAAACGAGCGCATCGCTTTCATTATGAGCGCGCATACCGCGCGCCTACATTTGAAATAACGAACTGGAGCGCGCAAAAGAGGCGATATGTGAACAGGGGGGGCGGGTCTCTGCTCGCTTGTCTCCGTCCGCTCTGGTATCCTCTGTGAACGGCGCTTTTTCTTGCGCGGCTCGAGCAGAGTGAGAGAGAGAGAGTGGGAGCCGGATCATCGTCGAAAATGGCCAGACGACCCCGCAGAGTGGTTAAATCCATCCCGTCGCACTCAGGGCAGCCGCAGTCATGACCAATCAGGAAGCGCATATGTGTCGGTCTCCGCCGACTAGCGGGCCTCTACACGAGGCACAGGTGATGCGAGGCATTTGGAACAACGCCTCGGAAATTTGCTCTTAAAATTATTTTCTGTTGAAAACCAGATTTTTTCCACAAAAATCTATTTTCCCCCAAAAATAAGTCTGGAAAATCTGTATTATATCTGTTTTTTATTTGTTGAACATCAATTACATTTTTACCCTTAAATGGGTTTGGGAGTTTTTTGTATTTTGTAATTCGGGGAATTCGAGACATGATGGTCTCTATATGATGATATCTAGGTGAAAGAGTCTCTATGTGATGGGATTTATCTGACCTCAGTGACATGAGACAGCTAGCAGACGGTCGGTTTAGCCTGTCTGCTTCCTGACCTGAGCCCCAATTCATGTTTGAGCTCTAAGACTATGTGCCATATTACTAGAAAGAAGAGCAGCACCATCCCAGGAGGGATGAATACCATCTCTTTTCAACAGGTCAGGTCTGCCTCAAAAACTTTTCAAATTGTCTATGAATTCTATATTATTTTGCGGACACCACTTAGACAGCCACCCATTGAGTGAGGACAGTCTATCTCATCACTCCGGTGAACAGGAAGGGGACCAGAGCAAATTACAGTGCCTGACATTGTACTTGCGAGTTCACACACCTACGTTAAACGCTAATTTTAGTGATCTCCGACTGGCGAAGTCGAACATCATGAGTGCCGACGTGAATAATAATCTTAGAGAATTTACGATTAACATTAGCCAGCACTTTTTAATTTGCTTTGATGTCAGGCGCTCTGGCTCCCGGCAAACATGTGACTATGGTTGCTGGTGTCTCTATTTTCACGTTCCGTGTAATAGATTTGCCAATAATTAGGGCACATTCAGCAGGATTCACAGTGGGTGTTTCACTGAGTGGGGAGAATCTATTTGTTATGGTAATCGGAACGGAAAAACAGTTTTTTGTCCTGCGACTACAGCGTCTCACGGTCACCCAACTGCCCTGCTGCACGGGCTCTTCAGCTGGAACCGAACAATGTACAGAGTTCACTAAGCTAGTCGCATCCAAAGCAGTATCTAAAGCCCTTGCACTCTTAGGGCCAGATGTACGTACATTTGCGAACGTAGCGTTAATAGCGCCATGGCCAAGACGCAGAAAGTGCTTGATGTGAAACTGCAGTGTGCGTGTTATGTACCAAACCTGCAGTTCATCAGGTAATCAGCGGCTGTCCCCACCCACTATACCGTAAACTGCGCGTATTTAAATGTGCAATTGAATGGGCCTCCTCCTCTCACTGCTGATGCTATGACTGTTTGAAATGATCCTGATGCCAATAATTGTAATGTAGCGAGGAGTTTAACAACTGCTGGAATGGAATGTGAACGCTGAGTCAGAGATTCGATGTCATCTTTGATTTCTTCCAGTAACTGTAATATTGCGTAGCTGCTTAATCTGTAACGCTTAATGATTTAGTTTTCACTCAACTGAAAAAGTATGATTCTTGTGGCAAAAATCTTTTCAGCTCGTCTCCTTAGCCTATGTCTTCGTCTTGCACGGATTACTGCTGCCATTTCACCAGGAGGCATATGCCAGGAAACCCGCTTCCTAAGTTACACCTGCTTTTAAGAGGCGGAGAATTTTCAGTGCAAAATAGAGGCACGCTTTCACCGGCTTTTTCTGTCTCCCAAGTGTAAGAATTTTACTGTACACACGATTTTTGTTTGTTATTATAAACTGAGCAATAAGTCAACATTACTTTCTGTGATAATCTACATTATGCCTTAAGTGTTGTCAATAGACCTAAACTTGTATTGCAACTGGAGCATTCCTTTCAGACGCCCATGGAGGGCTGTAGCCAACGCATTAATGATCTATGTTGCCCGAGGCAGTCGTGCCGGTAAGTGCCGTTCTGCGGCTCTTCTCTTCAACCCTGGGAGTGCGCGTTGGAGGGCGTCATACTCCTCCGCTCCCTAAGATCCATGTCCATTGTCTTCTGCCTCATAATCCATTGCTTGCTAGCAGCATGAATCCAGCTTGGGGAATATGGTGTATTCTGACTGTGAAAGGATATTGGTGGGATTATGATTCGCCTGAATAGTTGATGCCGGAAATGCCCGGCATCCTTTTTTCTTTCAGATCAAATAGACATAGCAGGTCAGTGGCTCTCAGATCCATTAAAGGAAAGATGAGGTGAACTCATGTGGGAAAGGAGACCTTTCATATGATGACCTGCTGAGGTCATGTACACTGGTTTTCCAGTGAGAGCTCCCCACAGGCCTTTGGCCGTACTGTATATTTTAGTTTTTATTGAGCCGTTTTGTTGATACCCATTACTGTGAAATATGTCATGTTAACTGGAAAAAAAATGCAACATAAATCTGAAAACATTCACATGAATGTTAGATTTATGTGCACTAAAAAAAAAAGTGGGAAAATTCTACCTATATGGGTACAAAGGCTTATCACTACCATATTTGTAGAGGCTAGAAACTTTCTTCAGAAATATATTTCTCACCATACATGTTTCTTGAATTAATAACAATTGAAAACAAAAGGTTGCAGAAAGATTATATGGCCACTTTATTTGTAATGATTCCTGTCTGTGTTTCCCTTGTCTTGTGTGAACTTTAGTTATTTCCTGGTCTGTGTCATGTTTTGTAGTCCTTTGTAGTTTTTCTAGTTTATTAGTATCCCCAGGTGTTTCTGATTAACCACGCCATCTTGTTTAGCTTGTTAGTCTCTGTATTTAAACCCTGTGTCTTGTTACAGTGTTTGTGGGTTCTTGATGTTGTTAGATGTTGGTTGTGTCGTTCTCTATGTCTGAGTTTTTGAGTCTGTCTAGTCTTTAGTTTATTTAATAAAAGTACTACTGCTGCATTTGGATCCTGCTTCCTTCTATGTTCCAACCGGCCACGTAACATTATTAATGATAATCTCCCTATATTCATGTGAATTAATATAATTAAAGGGATACATATGCATTTTTAGTTAGCATCTCACCATCAGAATATCGTACTATCATTCGGAATTATGTGCATCTGCTTAATCCAGTCATGATGTTTCTCATATTTATGCCGTTAGTGTGATAATGACAACATACTTCCTCTGAGAATGTTTCGGATTAAAGATGCGTTTATCAAATCTTTCGTTTGGTTTTTATTTTTTTCAGACTCTGAGTCTGACTTGCACAGTCTGTGGTGACCCCAAACCTCTGGTCAGCTGGTCTAAAAACAATCAAGAAGTAGAACCCAGTGATCAGTACGTCATTGCCATGGACTCGGGCAAGTTCGCCAGCCTTACCATCAAAGGCGTATCCCTGGAGGACTCCGGCAAGTACACCATGACGGTTCAAAACAAGTACGGTGGCGAGTCGGTGGACATCGTCGTCAGCGTGTACAAACACGGCGACAAGATTCCAGAAATCAAACCCACACCCACGCCCAAGAGGATCATGCCTCCCACAGGTCCGATTGTACTTCCCACCACCAAGGCTGCCACCGCTGCCCCTGCCCCTGCTGCGGCCAAGTCTCCAGCTTCTCCCCAAAACGCCAAATCCCCCACTCCGCCCCGTGGCATGAAGTCTCCCACTCCCACTAGGAAGAAGTAAAGGCCCAGCTCTTTCCTCTCATTTGCCCCAACAGTACAAAGACGACTAGATTTACATTTCCACTAAGAAATATCAGTATTTGCAAGGCAGAAAAATAAGTTTGAGTTTAGGTTTTGGTTTGATGTAAACAAAATGCCGCCATCATGACACTCAGCACACATCTTGATTTCTTTCAGCTGTACACAGAAATTTACATAGTTGATTATGGGTATAAATCAGTAAAGGTGATGCCATTTTTCTGTTGTTACATTTTTTTTCTGTCAGCATAATATGCACAGACATGTATAACAAATAATTCATAGTTTCATTGCCCTAAAAAGTGTAAAAAAAAAAAAAAATTAGCTGCATCGCATACTGTCTGTAGATAATACATTTGGTTTGAAACTTACTTCATGGCCATAAATAAGGGTAATCGTTTGAATAAGGGTATTATGAATGAAATTCGGAGTAATGTTTGACTCTGCGTTGCTGTTCGTTTGAGCATCCTGACCAGCCTGATACAGCAACTTAGGCACAACCAATGGTGTGAGTTAAGGGGGTGGGGGTATCTGTTTGTCTTACCAATGACACAGAATTTACACACTATTTAAATATAGCAAGGAAGACAAAACCAACTGAAATTCAGTATGCAAATAAGACTGTCAGAAATTGGCTGAAAATTATCTACAAAACATCTGTACGATAAGCGGTTTGGGCTGAACGAATTGTAAAAGTTTAATTCTTAGGTTTTGAGGTTTAGAACAAACCCTCAGGGATGCACCGATATTAAAATTCTGGCTCATACCAAATAAACTGTTCACTATTGATGTTATAGCTGATAACCGAAAAATAGCTGATAGTAAAATTCTATTTTGAGTTAAAAATTAATAAATAAACACTGAAGTAAAATAAAAAGTTTTTTACAAGTGAATATAGGCATCATATTGTAATTGAAAGTATGAAAGACTAAATTGTTAGTGTTATTAAAAATTTACTGTAAGTAAGCGTTAGAAGATGGCAACATTTACATAAAAAATAGATGAAAATGAACATGCACAATTAGGGGTGCATTCAGGTTGACTTTTTAAATGGCTCTCTCTCTCTCCAGTGGCTTTTTGCCATTGAGATGACTGGGGAAAATATGTCCCAATCAACCTGAATTCAGCCCTACAATACATAACCAATATTGATCAATAAAATAAAACAAAAATCTGTCATAACAACAGATATATTGTGCATCCCTTCAACATTATGCTGCCTTGCAAACAGTAATTTAACTACAGTGCACAAATAATAATAGTACAATAGAAAAGTAGTATTTTCCTCCCAAAATGCATCATCGTGTCGTAAAATGAGCAAGCATTTAGTATGAAAAGAAAGAGAGTAGGAAGTTTGTGTGAAGGAGGGTTGGGCGAGTTATATTTAGTGCCACGAGAAAATGTGCGAAACAGTTTGTCATCTGGGTTGCCTAAGCTGAGTGGGCTCCTAATGATTTTGGCTCCCTTTTGCTTGGGGGAAAAGCTTTGATGTTAGTTTATTAAATATCTGTTTAAAAGCTGTTCTTTTAGTTAGCAACTGAAATCCAGAGGCTTTTTTGCTTTCTCGAGTGGATGGATGGCCTAAGAGTGCAGGACCTCCACTTAGCCCCCAGCGACTGCCATGAGCCCATCAGCGCTCCTCTCAACCTCATCTCACATCCTTGCCTTTTTCTTCTAGTATTGTGTTAATAAAAGAGTTGGAAATCACTACCAGTGTCGTATCTGCCTTTACATTGTACACAAACACACACACACTTATTGTAAAATATGAATGCGATTAGAAAAGCTACCGCCCCATCTGAAACGCATCAGCACTTTTCTTCGGTTCTTGGGCCAGTTGTACTTCACAAATCATTTCATGTATATGGAACACCTAGCTTGAGGTTTTTTGCTGCCAAGAATGCACTGCTATACTTCCTTATTCACAATGCATGACTTGGCGATTTGTATTGCCTGGCAAATCTCCAATCAGAACCACTTTTTCTTCTTTTGAAATAAATGCATCTAGTTTACAGTGGCCACAAGGTATTTGGACACTTGAACCACTCTTTGTTGCATTAAATAACACTATACCGAGCCAAAGAAAAATATCAAACAAATGTATATTTTTTTATAATAATAATGTATAACTATATTAATGTATAGTTTTCTGTTACTTTTTTTTACAATCGTGCCAGTGGTTTTTAGAGGATGTACTAGTCAGTTCTCCTCACGTTCACACCTGAATACTGTAGTTCACCAAGTTATGAACATGATCCAAGTTTCACATCCACAAGGTACCTTTTGTGTTAATTTTGAACAGAATATCTATTGTTTTGTGTGTGTGTGTGGTCTTTTTGGTATCTTGTTTGATTGTGTTATAGAATGTTAAGACACAGATACATTTTTAAGTGTGCCTTAACTGTCCAAATTCTTTTTGGTGCCACTGTATCTATGTTCCTGGTGCTTCTTTTCAGAATGTGTCTACTCCCATAATATTTAAATAATGAGATCATAATTTTAATAATTTAAACAAGCAGTGACACTGTTTCAATTTTTTTTTCTGATTGAATTACTTCAGTAATCAGTTTACTTCAATAGGAATTTGATTGTAATAATTAAAATGTAGGAAATTTAACTTGTTTTGATTTCAAATGTGACTTTAATTAAAATATGAAAATTTAATCAGTGGAATTATTTGCTTTGAACTCAGATTTCTATGGCAACTCACAATAATTTCCCAGACACAAGACGCATCGGTTCATCATTTTATGCAACAGAAATCATTGAGAATATCACACGCAGCTTGGAAATGCCATTCCTGCAAGATTATCCGTGGTGAATTCTAATGGAGTCGTTGTTGCATGTCTTGTTGCTGACCAGTGCTGGCATGGCAGGCTGACCACCAAGTACAAATCTTTAAGACTGAACACCACATGGTGGCACTGGTGTCCCATTACGAAACCTCTGCAAGCTGCTGTCACCCCAATGAAAGAAAAAAAGACACAATACCAGATTACGGGGCTCAGTTATACACTTTGAGTTCTATCAAGAAGGCAAACCACAAAACTATGTAATGTTCACTGGGCCTGATGAATCAGTATGGGGAACATCAAACACAAAGTCATATATGATAAGTCTGGACAATATAGCCGAGGAATACTAATACAAAAAATAAAAAAAAGCTATTACTCTAAATTCAAAATGTCTAAACTGTAAGAACTAAAACCCAGCAAATGTCAAGTCAAAAATAGCATGCCATTTTTTAAGACATAATGATATTTAGTAATTTTCATTTATATGCACCTATATGACAATGCATAGTAATAAAAAGGCAATATTTCACTATGTATATTTTCATTGCAACATCGTATATACATGAAAAATACCACATTGGGACTTCACATTGGGACATACTAATTTAAATTGAAAGCACTGGTTTAAACTGACTCAAGGTAATGAATCACATTTACCAACTTAACACAATATTTCATTCTAGGTTTAAAGGTTACTATATACTAGCGCTCACACTGAGTATGCAAACGCTTACAAATCCATCGAAATCCATTAATTTCAAACGCTTGCAAATCCATTCTTTGTCGCTACGTTATGTACACAGAAGACGAGAAACTTGATCAGTTCAGTTGTGTATCTATAGCAATATGGTCACACGCTAGATTAGGGTCCAATTCTCACTATTAACTAACTATTAACTACAACTTTTGCCTTAATAAACTCCAAATTACTGCTTATTAATAGTTAGTAGTTGTTACATTTAGGTATTTGGTAGGATTAATATGTGCTTTGTAGTAACAAACAGCCAATATCCTAGTAATTTGCATGCTATTAAGCAAGTGAGAATTGGACTCTAAACTAAAGTGTTACCAACAATATAATAAGAATCTCTCTTAAATTTGTCTCTAATAATAATAAATCATAATACTAACAATAATACCCCTGTGTAAAACACATGGCATATCATTCATATCAGCATTACATTTTTTATAATTTTTTTATTTAGTGGTCACACTGACGTGTTTTTACACACACAAGCATCTTGAAATGATTTTACTTCCTGCTAAATGCATTCTGAATACCCAGTACGTAATTTAAAAAAAAGTTATAACTATAGTGTTTCGTTGAAGAGCCCCCTGGGAATCCCACAACAAAAAAATATACATAATACATAATAGAATCTGAGACTACTTTGAAGTAAAGAAAGTTTGCTATTGTTATCACTGTCGAGTGCACACAGCATTTTCACTGGCAGATAATCTGAGTGTGGGTGAGCGTGCTTTGAAGATGTGTTAGCTTCCACTGCACTGAGCAAAAAAAAAACCCATGCCAACAGAAACTGTCGAGATTCTATAAACACCAACGGGCTGCCTGAAATGAGAGTGGTAGTGCTGTGAGGCTTGTCAGCCGTTCGCACTACACAACGTTTCATTAACAAAAATTAAAAGTTCCTCTCAAACTTTCTCTCTTATCTGTTACGGCCTGAATTCACATGGCTGTCGTTCCCATGTACCACTTATGCTTTCAAATGGAAGGGCCATATTTATGTGCATTCAGCATGTACATCTAAGGGAACAAAATGCATTAAAAGTACTTACATCTTGCAGAAAACACTGTTTTACAACCAGCCTTAGTCTCGTCTGCTGTCCAGGCGTCTTACACTATTGGTGAATTTGACGAGCTGTTCTAAAGAGAGCAGAGAGAGGAGTCGTGCTTTCATCATCACACACACGAAGGACCAGTAGGTTTAGTGCATGTTTCAAGATGTTATAGACCTATAGTTTCATGTGCTATAACTAAGAGAAGGCATTTTCTAATTTCTTCTTTGGCTTGTTGTAAGAGCACTAACACAGAAGACCCCATGAATTGATTTGAGAAGCAAAGTGTTATTTTCTTTGTTGATCGTGAAGGCGTATAATACCTGGAATTCCCAGCATTCTCATCCATCTCAAATTCTGCCATCTTCCCTCACGGGAACTCAGTTACAGAAAAGGTTTTGTTTTTAACTAATAACCTGAGCCATAAATGTCATGTGACTAATTACATATCACGACAGCTTTGATTGGTTGATGGCACGAGAACACACTCGAAAAACAAAATGCTTAGTTATTAAAAATTTTTTCCAATCCAAACGCTGGGTTGAGACTGTTGAGTAAGGAAGCAGGGTTAATTCGACCAAATTTGGGTTGATGAAGCATTCATAATCAGTAACTCAATGATATGGGTTGGGAATACGGACATGAAACTTCTCTGAGTGCCGTTACCACTTCACCTATCCAAATGTGTGAAATAGAAGAAAAATAATTGAAGTGGAGAGGAGTGCGAATTTTAAAGCTGACTTCAATGAGAAGTCCACCAAAATGACTTGAGTGATGACAGGTGAGTGGGATCTGAAAAAGCCGAAAATGCAGTTGAGAGAAGTGAATAAAATGCTTTAATGGCATTGATTCACAGTTTATTCCTGACTATCAGTGTTTATTACAAGCTTTCAGTATATCTGTTTCTTGGCGGCACTCAAAGCACAAGGCTTTGGCTGTAGTGTGACTAAAATAAAAGTTATTCAATATTTATTTAACATTGTTCAGTGACCTTTTCAAAAAAGCAACTTTCTAATTTAGCAACTTAATTAACTACTCATTTTGGGCTCATTTTAACAATAAATAAGTTTTAACTCTACAAATATTTGACTCTAATAGTTTAGAGTTCACTAAAATATTTTGATAGTAAAACAGGTAAAAAAAAAAAAACCTTGAGGCTAAGACATTCTAATGATGTAGTTTGTCAAGTTAATTTTTTTTTATGCTGATCATTTTCCACTCTTGCCTGTTAAATTAAAAAAATGTATGATTTTCACAAAAACTAACTTAAATTTTAAAGTACATCTAGCTAGTGTCAAAAGCAGAACTCACTTCTTGAAGAACCTAATGAATCAAATCACTTGATAAACACTGAATTCACATTCATTGTATTCAGGAACCAGATATACTGACATCCAATCTTCATTTAGCAAATATAAACCTGATGGTTCAAAAATGTTTCATAAAAAGAAACACTGCAAGCATGTCTTTTGATACAATGGCAGTTTTTGATATAATGTGTCATGATTTATGTCCTCTTTGTGTTTGAAAGGAATAGATAAAGTAATCTCACTATAATGATTATTTGCCCTTCTGCACTAAGAACATGTAAAATGTAAAGGCGTCCTCTGTGTTGAGTGGTATTCAAGACTGAGTTTAAAGGGATACTTCACCTCTGGGAAGATGAATGTGTATTTAATATTGGTCATTTATATAGTAGAAATGTGAAATTATTTTTTAAATTGAAGCATTCTAGACTGAGAAAAGGCAGAAAATGTATTTTTTACTCATGTGGCTGAAAGACAACAACTCCCAGAAAGCACTTGCTTTGCTGCCCTTACGAGGTCACTCCCAAACCACGCCTACCGGTTACAGGCGGCAGAATCCGAAAAATGGATACAACTAGGCTTGCGTTGATACATCGTGAGTTATTTGATAAATTTCCATAGAAATGGTGCTATTGCGTACGTTGTACCGGGATGTACTAGCCTAATGTATATAACTAGTGCTGGGCAACGATTAAAAAATTTAATCGCGATTAATCGCATGATTTTCTTGCGATTAATCGCGATTAATCGCATTGTTACGCGCATTGAATCTTTCATTGAATAATGAATTCTAAAGTAGTGTATTGCGCACTTTTGATTTAATGTACTGCTACAAAAGTGCAATAACATGTGGTTTGCAAAAACTTTAAACAAATAAGGTGCTTTTATACCAGCAGTATTCTGCAGTTTTCCCTTTATTTCTCGGGACGCCTGTCCCGAGAAAAATGGCGTTCGTAGGCTCCAGTTTTGTATCCTGCCTCTCACGGGGATTTCGGATGCCCCAACGCCTGTGATGAGAAGACCAACGCCTGTGAAGAGACGACTCAACGCCTGCGAAGAGATGACTCAACGCCTGCGAAGAGACGACTCAACGCCGGCGATATGTTATCCCCTTAATATTACATGATTAACTAAATGTATTTTTTCCAGGTACTTTCTGATATGCACTTACTGTAAAGCTTCTTTGAAACCCTATGATTGTTAGCCAGAGGAGAACTGGCCCCTGACTAGCCTGGGTTCTCCCAAGGTTTTTTTCTCCATCCAATCTGATGGAGTTTTGGTTCCTTGCCACTGTCGCCTTGCTTTTGGCTTGCTTAGTTGGGGATATTTAATATTCAACAATATTATTGAACTGTGTTGTACTACTTTCATGTTATCACTGTGAAGCTGCTTTGATGCAATCTGTATTGTGAAAAGCGCTATATAAATAAATGTGACTTGACTTGACTTGACTAGTGTGTGCGCAGCCCACACACACCACATGGCTGTGGCCATAATGGCCAGTGTTGCGGTCACTGAGGGTTCAGGTGGCGCACACGTGGCGTGACCAGTCTCTGGCTGAGCAGACGTGATGTGAACAGTCTCTGGCTGGGCAGACGTGACGTGAACAGTCTCTGGCTGGGCAGACGTAACGTGGACAGTCTCTGGCTGGGCAGACGTGACGTGGACAGTCTCTGGCTGGGCAGACGTGACGTGAACAGTCTCTGGCTGGGCAGACGTAACGTGGACAGTCTCTGGCTGGGCAGACGTGACGTGGACAGTCTCTGGCTGGGCAGACGTGACGTGGACAGTCTCTGGCTGGGCAGACGTGACGTGGACAGTCTCTGGCTGGGCAGACGTGACGTGGACAGTCTCTGGCTGGGCAGACGTGACGTGGACAGTCTCTGGCTGGGCAGACGTGACGTGGACAGTCTCTGGCTGGGCAGACGTGACGTGAAGCGTCTCTGGCTCGGCAGAAGCGACGTGAAGCTCAGTCTCTGGATCGGCAGAAGCGACGTGAAGCTCAGTCTCTGGATCGGCAGAAGCGACGTGAAGCTCAGTCTCTGGATCGGCAGAAGCGACGTGAAGCTCAGTCTCTGGATCGGCAGAAGCGACGTGAAGCTCAGTCTCTGGATCGGCAGAAGCGACGTGAAGCTCAGTCTCTGGATCGGCAGAAGCGACATGAAGCTCAGTCTCTGGATCGGCAGAAGCGACGTGAAGCTCTGGCTGGACGTGGCTGACGTGAAGCTCTGGCTGGACGTGGCTGACGTGAAGCTCTGGCTGGACGTGGCTGACGTGAAGCTCTGGCTGGACGTGGCTGACGTGAAGCTCTGGCTGGACGTGGCTGACGTGAAGCTCTGGCTGGACGTGGCTGACGTGAAGCTCTGGCTGGACGTGGCTGACGTGAAGCTCTGGCTGGACGTGGCTGACGTGAAGCTCTGGCTGGACGTGGCTGACGTGAAGCTCTGGCTGGACGTGGCTGACGTGAAGCTCTGGCTGGACGTGGCTGACGTGAAGCTCTGGCTGGACGTGGCTGACGTGAAGCTCTGGCTGGACGTGAAGCTCTGGCCGGATGGTCCCTGGCTGGATGGTCTTTGAGGAGGCCTTTCTCCTCCTCTGGGCCACCGGACTCGGAACCACCGGAACTGGGACCAGTGTTGAAGGCCTGGCGTACCCCGGGCTGAAGCTCTCCAGACAACTGGAGAGTGCCTCTCTCCAATCCAGGCCGGAGAGATCGGGGAGCTCCCTAGGGTTGACCGCCTTAGCCCCCAGACGGTAACACAATTTTATAGCCTCATTCCCTAGGGTGCATGAGGCAGCAAGTGCAGCAAACCCCCAGGTAAACTGAAACAAATCCGGGCTGTTCAGGGCTAAGGCCGCGGTTCTCCCAGCAAACTCCCGGTCCATGCTGGGAAGATCAGACGAGATCCGTGCTGCTGGATTCATTGGCGGTCGGTTGTTCTATAACGAATCGTCAGGAATGACATGAAGAGCGAATCCAAATGCAAGCACTTTAATATCCAACAAACAGGTAATCCAGGGTAAGGTCAGAACAAGGTACTCAGAACACTGACTACAAGCAACATTCAACAACAACCGACAGCAAACAACTGAAACACAGGGGTTTAAATACACAGACAAACAAGCTAAACAAGATAACAAGGGGGTGTGGTTAATCAACAAAACGGGGAACAGCTGAACATGAAACAAGACACATGGCAGGATAACATGACAAACAGGGAATCACATGACAGACAAGAACAAGGAACAAAACACAAAACCCACACCGTGACAGTAGGGTTTTAGAAGGCTTGGCATATAGCACATGGGTAACACTTTATAATAACTGCACGCTATTAATCATTAGTTAAGCATCAATAAACAGTTAATTCATAATTTATAAAGCATTAATAGACATTAATAAGCAGTCTATAAATACAGCTAAATGCTTTATTCTTCATTTATAAGCAGATCTATAATGCGTTTAATAATTGTATTTTCATACTTTATTAATGGTCAATTTATCATTTCTAAATAAAGTATAGCATTTTTTATAAACCAGTTATTTAGGAGTTGTCAGTGGTTCATAAGATAACTTAGAAAGTGTAAGTAACTGATTAATAAACTATTTAAATGTACATTCATACATCTTATTATTCAGACATATAGTAATAGTTACTTAGCGTGTTAAAAAATGCTTTATTAACATGTATTTCTACTGTAATTCAGGGTTAATTCCGGTAGTTGTAAAGCATTCAGTAGTGGTCAGTTAACTATTTCTGTTAGCTCATCTAAAGTGAGAACTATTTATGCATTGCAAAGCATTTATAAAGGAGATTTAAAGGCTGTTAAATATTTCTATGTTCTGTATCACTGTGTTGTGTTTGTTTCCTTTTTCTGTTTAGAAGATAAATGAGCTTTTAAATCTCCTCTGTAAATGCTTTGCAATGCATGAATAGTTCTCACTTTAGATGAGCTCACAAAAATAGTTAACTGACCACTACTAAATGCTTTATAACTACCTGTATTTACTACATTTACTTACACTTTCTAAGTGATCTTATGAATGACTGACAACTCTTAAATAACTGGTTTGTAAATAATGCTATACTTCATTTAGAAATTATTAATTGATCATTAACAAGGTATGAAAATACAATTATTAAACACATTATAGATATGCTTATAAATCAAGAATAAAGCATTTATAGCTGTATTTATAAACTGCTTATTAATGTCTATTAATGCTTTATAAATGATGAATTAACTGTTTACTCATGCTTAACTAATGATTAATAGCGTGCAGTTATTATAAAGTGTTACCAGCACATGCTTTTATGAAGTACTGTTATATTACTTTCAACTTCTTTTTTAGAGAACAGAAACTCAGACAATCTGTCTAGCTCTCATTTTGCATTTCAGAGAGGAAAGACAAGTGTGAGAATGACGTGAGGGTGTGAGTAAATGCTTAAATTAGATAAATCGTTGTTTTAGGGTGAACTATTCCAATTTGAGAACACTTTCAACATTGTATGGGCAAACCCTACATATGTTTATATGCTCATGTTAACCATGGGCGATGATCATATTACATTTATATAATATCAGTATCTTTCTTCACACAGTTTCGGTCCTGTCCACAAATATATTTTGAGTGCAGCACAAGTAGCTTTCAAACTGCATTTCAACAGTGGTTCAATGGTGCACACTACTCGCCATCCAGAGGATTTGATCCCAGAATGCTATGGAAATATGCCAGAAACTGAGTTCCACTTACACGCCTCTGGTTTCTGGTTCCCCCAAAGCTGAACCCCCTGCTCAGCGCTTTAGAGAATGCTTTCAGCCGTAATAACATCGGGGGGATACTAAAACAACATACAGGAGAAAAGATTCCTCTCCTTCTGTCCTCTTATTTTAGAATAACTGAAAGTCGTAGAGGGAATAGTAATTATTTATACAGAATTCCACAAGCTTAAGAACTGTGTTTGGTCGTTTTATCAGAGTAAATATGTTTGTTGAGCTCCGTACAGTGGTTATGCACAGAAAAAGTACACCCAAATGGATTCATTATTTATTCTGCAAAAAGAAAAAAAAAGAAAAAGAGGTTCAAGTCTGTGAAGCATTGATTAGAATAACCAGGAGGGAAGCTGAGTTGCGAATAGGCATTTAGTATTTAAAATAATTATTTCCATTTGGACCATGGTAATATGCAAATTACAGTTTCAGGTTCAGCGAACCTTTCTATTTGTAACACAGAAGCCTACAACATGACTGCATTTTGCTTATCAGTTATTTATTCAGTTTTTACCTAGAAGCAATGCCACAAAACAATTAACACTTGAAAAATAAAACATCCACTCAGGACAGAGGAAGAAAAGCCTTCATTAAATGGCAGATTGATAAGCGAACAAATAAACAGACAGCTAGACCAGCACCTCAGTCAATTAAACAGGTTTTTAAAAGGACTCAAATTAGCATTTTTAGCTGCACGTATATGAGTGTTATTTGGGACAGGAAAGTCATTACATCAGCAGCACTGCTCAGACCATTCAAATGCTCAATTAATGGCAGGGTTTATAAAATAATGAATTCATTATTACTGCACAAAACTGCGTTGGGGTGAAACCTGTCAAAAAAATGTCTCAGTCACACCAAAATCAAAATAAGAAGACGAAGAATATATTATTATTTACATCATAAATTGTATATTATATGAAAATTAAGCCTATTTTTAGGACTGTTGAGATTTTGTTTTATTTTTTATTATGTGACATTATTTTCATGAATTCTTTTCTCCAAAAATAGTCATTACTGTAATGTGAAACTGTGACATATTACTTTATTAAATTGTTTAGCAGTACTGGAAACAGTGTTGGGTAAGTTAGTCTCAAAAAGTAATTAATTATAGCTACTAGCTATCTTCACCAGTGGAGTACTGTACTAATTACTCTCTTTCTAAATTTAAAATTGCATTACTTATTACTAATTACCTTTTAAATCCCATATCAACCTTGAGCAGTTGAACAATACAAAGATAGTCATGAAACTGCTCTTTTAATTCTTTCAAATAAATAATGTAACATTTCATAAATTATTCTTGAACTGAACAAAGTATTTTAAAGGCCCTATTTTAACGATCTGAAAAGCAAGTATCAAACGCGAAACGCCAGTAACTTTGTGGGGTGCGCTGTTGCTATTATACCGGCAGGATAAATTACTCTTGCGCCCGACGCAAATCTATAATGGGTTGGTCTGAAGTAGCTACATTACTCATACAGTAGGTGTGGTTTGGGCGTAACGTGCAATAAACCAATCAGAGCGTCTTCTCACATTCCCTTTAAGAGCAGGGGCGGATTCCTATTATGATGGCGGATTTGCCAAGTGCACGCCAGGAGCGGTTCACGGCCGAGGAGACCGACGTTCTCGTCAGGGCCGTAAAAGACAGAGAAGTGACATTGTATGGGGATGGGAGAAACCCACCCAAATTAGCTTCGGTTAAACAGGCTTATAATAATTTGGGTAAATGTGTAAGCTAGATTTATGCCTATTTTTTCACATCTTCATGGACACCACAATGATTTCCCTCGTGTGTTCAGTGGAAGTTCATTCCCTAATTTACCGACGTGTGTCTGTGAAGGGAAAAGTCTGCTGTGCGTCGGGTGCAAAATAGGAATGATACATGCGTCGGTGTACAAAGTCAATTGTGCTAGGTGCAAGATAGGGCCCAAAGGCTTCTTGAGATTAACCCATGAGACAGTAACATCACATGACATTAACAAATCATTTAGGTTCCTCTATGGAATGAACTTCACTGGACAATCCAGCGACCCAGTAATCATATCTGTAAATATAAATGACAAAACTGAGAAAATTAGGAAAACTTTTTAATAGGTAAACTCCAAGAAAAAATTGTCAGATGAATACAATATTACAGTTTTTCTCAATCGATTTGGCTTTCTTTTCTCAAAACAACAAATTCAGATCTCTGAACAATTACTTTCTTGTTCACATCAGATTAGAATTTCTTATTGACTTGAGAAAATTGCATGTGTTTTGTCAAAAGAGTAAGTATTGTCTACAATTTGCACAATAACTAAGTTGATTACCAGTAAAATTGTTAAACTCCTAAACATTCTTTCATTGTGTGAGCCATCACAAACAACATGATGCATTTTTTACTTTAACATCGAGGAACGTCACAAGCCTACACAGAAGCAGCGGTACTGTAAAATTACATTTGTATTCATACAGTACATCTATTTTTGTAGAAATGTGTGGCATGGGCATTGTCCAATTTACGGACCCTTTCGAAAGGGAACTCGCACTGCGCCGATGACGCTATTGGGGAACGCTCTCCACGAGTATAACTATCCAATCACGGCAATCGATATTGACCGGCGACCCGGAAGTATAAAAGGGGCGCCTAGAGAACATGTCATCCTCTTTTCGTTTTCAGGGACTGTTTTGTCTGATTTGCAATCACCTGAAAAGGTAAGAACAATTATGACAAGTGATAAGAGTTTCAAGGAGTGTGTGGATCCGTGTCTCAGGTTTCTGACACCAGATGACACACACAACTTGTGTGTTTACTTTTTGGGCTCAGAGAACGAACAATCAGCTCTTGAGGAATCTGATTGTGCAGAATGTGAGATTTTTCCTCTAAGAAAACTCTGCTCTCGTCTGGCAGAGTTTGTATCCAGCCTCTCACGGAGACTTCTGATGCCCCAACGCCTGCGATGAGACGACTCGACGCCTGTGAAGAGACGACTCAACGCCGGCGATATGTTATGCCCTAAATTAATACATGATGATTAACTAACTATATTCTTCTATGTACATTTCTGAAATGCACTTTCTGTAAAGCTGCTTTGAAACAATATGTATTGTGAAAAGCGCTATACAAATAAATTTGAATTGAATTGAATTGAATAGATAGATGCCCTGTTGTACAGACAGAGAATCATAATGTAGGCTCATAAAACTTTTAGGCTACAACTGGTCAATGGGGGTCTTATTGGCAGAAAAAGCACTCTGCTTCATGAGCCCACCACACCCATGCACTAGAGAAAAATAACAGCAGTACTTTCCGGGGTGCGTCAATCAGCACATCCACACTCCGAATGGCCACCTAACAGCACCTGCCAGGGGAAAAGCTGTCCTCATGTCTGGCCTGGCTAGGTGCCCATTACGACCAATCTCCCTTGGTTACGGCCCCTCCAATCTGACAGCACTCCCGCTCTAGGAACAAAGGGCCTCCACACCAGGTGCTCAGAGCTCACCATCTGCAGAGCTACACCTAATGACTGCTTTTACTTTAGTTGATCAAATGGTGTTTGGTCTGTTCAGGATCCATAACTTAAAGGTGACAGAAAGTTAAAGTTAAAGTAATTACAAGTGTTATTAAGTGTTACAGGAGTCAACATGAAATCAGCATTCATCCTTTTTACTTTCTTAAAACATATACATGATCTTATGAACCTTAGTAATGATAGTGCCATATTTAAGTTTTTTAACACGAATGAAAATAAGGCCGCGAGGGAGAGAAGTACAGTGTGTTCAATGGATTGTACTGTTGTTTAAAGGTGCACTATGCAGAATTTCAAAAAGAAAGAAAAAAGCACAGGCACAAAAATAATCCTCTCAATCATCGCTTATGATCCACTAAGTGTGTGGTGATGTTTGTGTCTACAGAGACACTGCCCTATGTCTGTATTTTCTTCTTGTGTTGCTTTGCTCTGGACATTTCTGGGCTGCAACCATGTGTGTACATAGCACTTTTCTCTGACTCCACACCACAACCAGCTTTTACTCGGCCCACATACAGCAATGAATTACTGTCCTTGTGTGGACCAGATCTGGATTAAAGACAAAGGCCACACATGGGCCATAACAGGCCCAAGTCTCAGTAATTAATAACGAATAACCGGCTCTGAATTGGGCCAGAACAAATTGTAATTTTGGTACTGATTCACAGCCTTAAACCATATCCACACCAGTTTTTAACCAGAAACCCCAAAACTGAGCCACACCTGAGCCTTACCTAGTCCAATATGCCATTGGCAACACATAATCTTAGTATTTGGTATTGTTATACATTTTTGTATTGTTGTATATTTCTCTTATTTTGCTTTATTCGTTTGTAACAGTTCCAGTAAACTGTTACATCTCTTCTATGTTCAATGTAAGTTGTAATTTTACTCGCTAGGGAGCCATTATCAGGGAGATTTGTATAATAATGTTTTGGCATGCAAATATAATCATGGCAAAAACATAATCATAATCATTAAATACAAAATTGAAACTCCACAAAATCCACAAATCATGTTCCTGTAGAATTAAACGTTCCATAAATCCTCTAAAACGTGATTGTTTTTTTTGCAGGTGACAGACAGCATAACAATAATCACTCAGCAAGGTCACGTGTCATGAAGTTAAATAATTTCCCAGCATTTTTTTAACACTGATCACTGATCAGTTTGCAAAACGAAAGAAGACGGTTCCTCTGCACAGTTTGCGCACACATTGCCATGTTCCAGTTTAATAAAAAGGTTAAAGATTATTTTCGTTTTAAATGTTTTCTGACAAGATAACTGTAACTTTTAGAGTTTTTTGTTACCTTGCATAATTACTATAGTTGTGTGTAGAGATGCATGATTAATCATAAAAAGACTGCAATCTCGATTCAAACACCCACATGATCTCTTTCCTAAATGATAGCAATTCCCCTGTGATTAAACCTTTGACAAAACCACACCTGAATATTCAAATTTGCGTTGGTGCTGCCACTGATCCAGAGAGAGAAAGTATCATGTATAGGAATGAAATTATTCATTATTGCATATAGCTTCATTATTTCTTTCTGCATTACAAATAACCAAATTATCACTGAAGTCTTTTTCTTTTTTGTCAATTCAGTTCTTTCATTTCTATAGGTTTTGTAACATTCTAAAAGTTCTTTTTTCCACAGATACTACAAGCTAGTCAGTGTATTAAGTAGGTTGCTTACAGTTATTCTCAATCGATTTGACACATTTCTCCAAACTCAGGTCACTGTTCTCAAAACAGTTAACACAGTGATCTGAAACACTTTGTAATTGTCCTAAACAGGTTGTAAATTTTCCTGAATTTTATGCAAATTGCAAATCACATGCATGCATTTTTCAAAACACTGTGCACTTGTTTTGCAAAAATCACAATCATTTGTACACCATTTTTCCAAACACAACAAATAAAACTCTGTTATTTGTTAAACTTTCAGTTTTTTTCAGTTTGTTAAATTTTAGAATGTTCTCAATTCACCCTTAGCCGGGAGTTTGATTGACAGGCGATCTGACCATCATAATCCGCCAAATCTGTCATTTTGTCCAACAAAGCAGTCAGGAGAGGTAGTAGATTAACGTAGGTGAACGTCTCCGGTTACTTTCGTAACCTCGGTTCCCTGAAAGGCAGGGAACGAGACATTTACGTCGATGACGTAGTATGGGAACTCCTCCCCTTCTTCACTTCTGCTGAAATCTTATGGGCTAACGCCAGCTGGAGACAGCTGGCCAATTGACGCAAAATATGCAAATACTGACACGCCTGCTGGCAGTATAAATTGCATACGCGCGTCAATTGCATCAGAATACGACTGAACGCTCGAATGAACAAGCGACACGGCGTTCGACGTAAATGTCTCGTTCCCTGCCTTTCAGGGAACCGAGGTTACGAAAGTAACCGGAGACGTTCCCTTTCAAGGCGGTCACTTCGACATTTACGTCGATGACGTAGTATGGGAACTGTGTCAAATCCCGCCGTGGAGCAGTGAACCCACCCACTCGAGAATGACAGAACCCTCATCCAATAGCTGTGCTACTAGAAATACGAGCTCCTGATAGGGCGAAGCGAGCCAATAGCGCGCTTTCTAAACCTCATCAAAATTTGCATATCCCAAGCAAATGAATAGAGGGAAGTCTTGCACTGAATCATTCAGGGCAGAACAACACAAAGTAATAGCAAGTGTAATACACGTCAGCAGCGAAGCGGCGACTATTGCATAAGCACAATACATAAATCAAGCATTCATGCACAACCTGAAGGCTCAGCTCACCGAAAGCACTTGAGACGCAACAGAAGGTACATCCAACTTATAAAATCTGGCGAACGTATTCTGAGAAGACCAGCCAGCAGCAAGACACAAGTCCCTTATAGACATACCTCTGGACCAGGCCCACGAAGAGGCGATCGCCCTCGTCGAATGAGCCTTAATGTTGAGGGGACAGACCACCCCCTGACAATCATAAGCCAAGGCAATAGCATCCACAATCCAGTGAGCAAGCCTCTGTTTCGAAACTCCACGTCCCTTGTTGCAACCGCCAAAGCATACAAATAGCTGATCCGATTGACGAAAAGCGGCTGAGCGAGTCATATACATCCGTAAAGCCCTGACTGGGCAAACAGCGCTCTGAGCATCAGTATCACGCGAGACTGACAACTCAGAAGACAACGCCGGCAGTAAAACAACCTGCGCTTTGAACGGAGTACTGAGTGACTTCGGAACGTAACCCTGTCTTGGCCGAAGAGTGACATTACAATCTCCCGGTCCAAAACTAATGCAGTCCTCGTGAACCGAGAACGCTTGTAGGTCCCCTACACGTTTCGCTGAAGCAAGAGCGAGAAGCAAAGCAGTTTTCAGGGAAAGCTCCTTGATCGCAATCGAAGCCAGTGGCTCACACGGTGGAAGAGACAGAGCCCTCAACACTAGGGCTAAATCCCATGGCGGCACAGAAGGCGGCCGTGACGGACATAATCTCCTAGCTCCCCTGAGAAAACTGATCACCAACGCATGTTTACCGATCGACTGTCCTTCGATCGGGGGGTGAAACGCAGAAATAGCAGCCACATACACCTTCAGAGTGGACGGTAAACTCCCATTATCCATCCTGTGCTGAAGGAAGCGTAGAATATCCGACACGGTGCAATTACCCGGGTCAATACTGATATCCTGGCACCATTTAGAGAAAACTTCCCATTTCAATTTGTATAAACGCCTAGTGGATAGGGCCTCAGCGATAGTGCTCATCGCTCGAGAGTGCAGAGCGTCCAGCTCATTCAGAGTCCCCGCAGCGGCCATACACGAAGGTTCCACAGCCCGGGGTTGGGGTGCCATACCGTGCCGTTCGCCTGCAATAACAGGTCTCTCCTGAGCGGAATTTCCCACGGGGAGTCCACTAGTAATTCCATCATGTCCGCGAACCAGGGCTAATTCGGCCAGTTCGGGGCTACGAGAATCACAGACGCTTTCTCCTCCCTGATTTTGCATAACACTGTAGGCAGAATCTTCACCGGAGGAAAGGCGTAAAGTCTGGCTCTCGGCCAGCGCGAAGTCAAGGCGTCGTTCGTCCGTCCCAAGGGGGAACGAGACAGCAAGAAGAACGCCTGGCAGTGCGTGTTCTCGCTCGAGGCGAACAGATCGACTTCCGCCCTCCCGAACCGATCCCAGATCATCTGCACCGATCCCGGGTGAAGCCTCCACTCTCCATGAGGAATCCCATTCCTCGAGAGCATATCCGCTCCGCGATTCAAAACACCGGGAATATGCGCTGCTCTCACGGATAGAAGGTGCCGGTCTGCCCACAGCAGGAGACTCGCCGCCTGCTCGAATAGGAGTCTGGAGCGCACGCCTCCCTGGCGATTTATGTATGAGACCACCGACATGTTGTCGGTCCGAATCAGTACATGCTGACGCTCTAACTGTGACCGGAAGGCTTTGAGGGCTAAGGATACCGCCATCAATTCCAAGCGGTTTATATGCCACTTTCGCTGCGACTCCGTCCATAAGCCTGAGGCAGTCGCGCCCATGCACACTGCTCCCCAGCCTGAGGTTGATGCATCCGTCAAGACTGCGGTGCGATGCGCCACGGTGCCCATCGGAACCCCTGAACTGAATAACGCTGGGTTTTTCCACGGTACCAAAGTGCGAATGCAGCTGCGGTCGTCCAGACATGCAGTCTGGACGACCACGCCCCCTGAGGGACTCGGAGCTTCAACCAGATTTGAAGAGGGCGCATATGCAACAGCCCCAGATGACACACTGGGGAGGCTGCCGCCAACAGACCTAACAGCCTCTGAAATTCCTTTAGTGGCACAGACCTGCCCGGTCTGAAACGGTCTAGAGACAATGTCAGAGACTTTATGCGCTCTTGAGAGAGATGGGCTCGCATCTTTATTGAGTTCAAGCACACTCCCAGAAATGTTGTGGTCTGACTCGTTGTGAACACGCTTTTCTGTTCGTTTACACGCATCCCCAGCGAGTCCAGGTGACGAAGTAGTATTTCCACATGACCGATTAGCACCTCTCGCGAGTGGGCTAGAATCAACCTATCGTCCAGATAATTTAGGATGCGCATTCCGCTCGACCTGAGGGGAGAAAGCGCCGCGTCCACACACTTCGAAAAGGTGCGGGGGGCAAGAGCCAATCCGAACGGGAGTACTGAGTACTGATAAGCTGTGCCCTCGAACGCAAACCTCAGAAAGCGCCTGTGGCGCGCTGCTATCTGGATATGAAAGTACGCGTCCTTTAAATCCACTGAAGCGAACCAATCCCCGGGACGAACTTGCGCCAGAATCTGCTTCAACGTTGTCATTTTGAACGCGCGCTTGTGAAGTGCTCGGTTTATGGGTCTCAGGTCCAGGATCGGACGGAGACCCCCCCCCCTCTCTTGGGTACCACAAAGTAGCGGCTGTAGAAACCGCTCTCCCTCTCGTTCGGGGGAACCGGTTCTATCGCTCCTTTCTCGAGCAGACTGAGAACTTCCTGTCTCAGAACGGGAACGTTTTGGGGCAAAGTTAATGACGGGATCACGCCGTTGAAACGGGGTGGTCTGCATCTGAACTGAAGCAAATACCCGTGTCGAATTAAGCCCAACACCCACGGTGAAATGCCCGGAATTGATTCCCACGCACCCAGAAAATGACTCAGAGTGCGTGCTCGAACTGCGGTCATAGCCGCCCCCAGTGTAGTGTTTAGACTGGAGCCGCACTCCCGCGAGGCTGATAGCCCTGGTGGGAGTGCGGCTCGCAGTGGGCTGAGTGTAGTGCTGGCGATCTCGTGCCCATGAGATGCCATTATAGTCATCGAGTGTGACCCTGCGCTGTCTCGTGAAAGGGCGGGTGACACAATGTGAGGTGTAAGAGGAAGAAAAAGCTCTTTTTGTGAAGGGATACATGCTTTTATTAATTTTTTTGGAACAAACAACATTCACACATATGCAATCGTCACTCAACTGAACATGAGGGACACGATGCATAAGAACACGGCGCTTGGAGGCCGGTCCTCCTTCGCGCTCTCTCTTCCTCTTGGCCGCTCCGTCAGGAAGAAGGCTTTGATGCGGAGGGGGGCGCGCTGACCTTCCCTCGGCGCTCCTTCTCTGGCCCTGGCTCTTTCTCCCGGGTCCCGGCCACTGTCTGCCCCGGGAAGCGCGAGCATCCGGCTCGGTGCGAGGCGCCGCCGATTGTCTCACCGAGCTCTGGGGCTGGCTCCGGGTAGCCGATGATGAGCACGAACGCTGACGAGCCGGGGGCGCTCGACGCGGGATCACGTGGCTCATGGCTTTAGCGCGTTTCTGGGTCTCCGAGAAACGCTCCGTGACAGCCTCCACCGCGTTCCCAAAGAGACCGGCTGGGGTGATGGGAGCATTAAGCAAGGTTTTCCGGTCGGAATCCTTGACATCAGACAGCGTCAGCCACAGGTGTCTGTGGAGGACGACCAGAAAACCCATGGAGCGACCGATGGCTTGCGCTGAGCGTTTGGTGGCCATCAGCGCAAGGTCCGTAGCTGAGCGGAGATCCCGCATGACGTCAGCGTCAACAGAGGCGACGCCATCCAGGGACTTAAGCAACTTCGCCTGGAACACCTGTAGAAAAGCCATGGCGTGGAGAGCTGATACTGCCTCTCCTGCCGCTCCGTACGTCTTATCCGCTTGGTGGGCCGTGAACCTGCAGGGCTTGGACGGCAGGCTGCGGTCCGCGCCCAGTGCAGACGTCGATGGCCACAGGTGAGTGGCGACGGTCTCCTCGACGGGCGGCATGCGCACGTAACCGTGGGCTACAGCCTCGTCTACATGTGCGAACAAGGACTGAGTGGCAGAGTGGGTGCGTGCCGACTGGGGCGCAGCCCACGACTTAACCACGTGTTCGTGGACGTCCGGGAAAAACGGGGTTCCCCTCTTCGACGCGGCCTGACGGCGGCTCGACTGAAGGAACCACGTGTCCAACTTGCTCTTAGCTGGCTCATCCGGTGCGTCCCACGAAAGGTCCAACTCGGCGACGGCCTTAGTAAGGACCCTAAAGAGCTCCTCCTGGAGGTCAGGGCTCCCTTGCTCGGGAGGTGCGGCCTGCTGGGATCCCCAGTCCTTCTCCGACGCTGAGAGGGACATGGCGTCCTCTCCCTCGCTAGCTCCAAAGGAGCTGAAATCCGCGACGTCGCGGGGGGGGGCGGAAGCTAGCGTCCAAGAAGCTGACGGCGTCGAGCTCCCTTTCTCTGGGGGTGGGTGGGCCCACCAGCGGCTCGCTGGCGGCAGTGGGCCCAATCCCTGCAGCTGCTCGAGCCGTTTCTCTCCTGGCCTTAAGGGCGCGCACTGGCATGTCCGCGCAGTGGGCGCACACGAGGTCGTCCGACAGGGCCGTCTCGGCGTGGGCCAGGCCCATGCAGGCGACGCAGAACAAGTGGGTGTCGGGCGCCACAATAGGCCCCGAGCACAAGTTGCAGATGGATGCCATCGGATGCCAAAGACAGTGAGGTATCTTTAGATGCACCTTCGGCGATGGCGAGTTTTTGCAGAGTATCTTCCAATTCGAAGCACACGTCGATTTGAGCGTGAAGAAAAGGATTCTGATGCAATTGACGCGCGTATGCAATTTATACTGCCAGCAGGCGTGTCAGTATTTGCATATTTTGCGTCAATTGGCCAGCTGTCTCCAGCTGGCGTTAGCCCATAAGATTTCAGCAGAAGTGAAGAAGGGGAGGAGTTCCCATACTACGTCATCGACGTAAATGTCGAAGTGACCGCCTTGAAAGGGAACTTGAACTTGATAAACACTGTGTACTGACGTCTTTCCGCGGTTAAAACAACATTCCTTCTGATGTTCATTCATGTTTATTTGATGCTATAAATTACCTAGAAGGAAGAGATGATCAGTTTACAAGCAGCTTTAACTAGGCGCTACAGCGGTCTGTCACGACACATTAAAGAGCTACAAAACAGTATTTTATATACAAATATACAATATACAAATTTGAAAGTTGAGACTTTGTTTCATAACAAAAGTAACCTGGTCTGTCCTGTCTTTCGGCGTGTTGTCAGTGTCCTCCTTGCTTCGCGATGTATTTTTCACTGAGTGAGAACATTTTGTGTGGTCTGGAAGTATGGAATTATTTTTGTGCCGATAAAAATGAACGTAACTTTTCGAGAAATCAATGAAAATATAAATTGAAACTGAATAAAATATCTTTGAAACTGAAAAAGAAGATTTTACCAGAGAATTTGGTGCATTGTAGAAGCACTTGCAGATTCATTGACATCTGTATACTTCAAGCAAAGCGTTTAATAGCTATGTATTGGAAGAAAATGGAAAAGCCACCTATTTTACAGTGGATCAATAATATGTCATTTTGTTTGTCAATGGAAAAGATTACATACATATTGAAAGGTACATTTTCTTTTTTTAAGAGTATTTGGAAACCCTTTATATCCTTTATTTCAAATTCTGATTTCAATAATATAATAAATGAGGTAGAAAGAGATAAAATAACTTGATTCTCAACCTATTCTCACCTCATGTTATGACTAGTAAATCATTAGTCATTTAATCATTTACTATTTCTCCTGAAATAGTCCCTCTCATGTCATGATTTGCTTCTCTTGTATGCCTGATTACTTCCAACTAATGTGTAGCTATCCTATTTGACATAAGCCTGTTTTTTATTTTTATTTTATTTATATACATGTATACATTTTTTTGTCACAATTATTATTCCTTTTTATTTTTCCTTATTTCCTATTTTATTTATTATTACTATTTATTTATTTTCATTATTATTATTATTTTTATTATGTAAAAGAGATCCAACCTTTTAATTTACGTTGTTGTTGTATTATACTGGCATAAGCTGTTGTATCTCAATAAACAAAGTATTACGAAACTGAAAAAGAATGAATCGCAGGCAATTTTTTTTTACTTTGTTTTTAATACACTGCATGTTTTGCTAACTATTCCTCATATTTCTTTTAATGATCTAAACTTACAAATGCGCTTCAAGAGTTTTAATTTACTCTTCTGAAGTTTTCGTTTGCTTCTGAAGTTTTCGTTTGCTTCTGAAGTTTTCATTTACGCTTCTGAAGTTTTCGTTTACGCTCCCTGAGTTTTCGTTCGCTGTTCTGACACAATTCTCTCGTGGGGGCGGGGCTAGTAGCAGTGTGTTCTCATTGGTTACTGAGTTTTTGATTGACAGCTTTCTTGACCTGGAAGTGAAGACGTCAGTGTTGTGTTTACATGAGTGGATCTATTTTTTACAGTCTATGGTGTGGATGTGAGCTTAAGCGCAGCTTTCTATTTCATTCAGGTGATATTAAGTTTATATCTGTATTTATTTACTGCTACACTATATTGTTGAGATGATTTCTTATAGAAGGAATAGTACAAACAAATGATATAATTTGTCATCGTCGTTATCAGAATACTGGATAGCCTACTCGTGGTAAGCCAGATTTTTTTTTATTTTTTATTTTTTATTAATTAATACTAAACTAATACTATTTATAATACAGTACTTGCTTTTTCAGGTGGAGAGGCATATTAGAGCTCAGTGAGAGCCCATAACATTATACAGCAGTGTCGTCTTGATTTAATTGGTAAGTTAGCCCAATCATTACATGACTTGTTTATCTAACGTTACATACGGTTACATTACAGTCTTCGATTAGATCATATTTCCCCCTGCCACCCCAAACAACATTGGGCTAGAGTACTGTACAGTATCTGTACTGTAGCCTACAGTACAAAAAGTACTGTATCAGACAATGACCGATGCCATTGGACCAGAGCGCTGTCAATCACTGCCCGATTTAACTTTGGCAATGTAAAGCCAATGGGCTCTATGCACAGCGGTATTTCCGGTGAAGGTCTTAAGGATGCTGGATTACTTCCGCCGATCGTAGAGTCCAATGCTATACCGAGAATTTATATTGGTTTTTATACTCTATTGCTATACTAAAGAAACGTTACTCACAAAAACAGACAAAACAGACACCCCTCATTTTGTTTATGCTTCTTTGTTTATTATATTAAATAAACATAACTATATATAAAATTACATCTAAACGTATTAAAATTCGTTTCAAAGACGAGAGGACAGTAAATTTTGAAGACTCTGCCATAATCACGTTTTCCTCCGCTTTAAATCTCCCCAACCGGAAACGCAAGAGCATCCTTGCGTCAAACGCGGAAGTTATGCGTGCAGATAGCCCATTGCGGATTAATTTGCGATGCAGAGTTTTTAAAAGAGGAGAGACAGGACTTGACCACATTCCACGTCTCTATTCATAATATGTAAACACTAGGGGTGGAACGGTACATGTATTCGTATCGAACCGAAACGGTACGGGCGTCATGGTTCGGTGCACGATTACACGGAGAATACACGGTATAAAAATAAATCAAACTCGCGTGCAAAATAATTAATGCAATGCGGAACTACTGTTAGATATGCGGGTTCTTTAGGGACACATAATCTGTACCATCGGCTTAGCTCTGAACGCGCGTTCACTTCAAACGTTGGCTTTATACGCGCGTCCTATTCGCTTTGGACTAGCGTCGAACTAGACGCGATAGACGCGAATTTAACGCTCTATTCGGGTTTGGTGTGACCGCATAATGAACAGGCTGCGATGTCAAGATTGCAATGCACACAATGTGGGTCCCATCTTTTGGACATTCGTCATATTGCATTGGTTTTCATTTCTCGTCCTCAGAGCACTAATCTTACACATTCTACATTGATTAAAAAAAGAAATTCGAATGTTTTTAATGGTAGTATTATTTTATACAGAAATCAATTATTTATAATTCAGATGAGAATAATGTTACATTATCAATTAATAATGTTAATTAAAATTAAGGAAAACAAATATATTGATCTGAAGTATAGCAAAATAATTTTAAATTAATTCAGGTACAATTACCAAACATATCGCAAGGTCTTTTTGTCTGAACCGCGGTATGAACCGAACCATGACTTCTGTGTACCGTTCCACCCCTAGTAAACACTCAATTATTTTGAAGTATCACCCTGGGCGCAATATTTATTCTGCAAAATGCAACAAAATGCTTTTTCTGTGTCCATATTTGAGCAATAATAATGCAAAAAAAAAAAACATTTCTGAGAAAAATGTTGAATTTTTAATAGTCTTTAATAATAAATATATGTCCAAATGCAAAACCTAATACATGCAAGTAATTATGACTGAAAACATTCAGCAACTAGGGAATACACTAGGGCTGGGAATCGCTGGGTACTTCACGATACGATACGATATGCGATACATTGTTCACGATACCGATAACATCACGATATGGCGATACTGGGCGATACTGCGATAATCGACATTTTATCTAACTCACAATATATCATGTTTTAAGAAATACAAATTTTTTTTAATTAGGAAAATTAATCTCCATTTATTTTTTGGGATGAAACACAATAACAAAAACAACTTGTGTCTTATCAGTTGCAACAAAACAGTCACAGACACTATTTTAGTGTAACATTGCTGCAATCAGTAGTAATAAAAATGTTTACGCCGGGGTGTGTCGGCTTCGAGCCAGCACCAACCACGGCTTTCTCACAGAGCTCCGGGTGATGCCGCGTGAGGTGTCTGTACATGTGGTCGTGTTTCCCGTTTTGCGGACTTTTGCAAAGCCAGACATCCCAAGTCTCACGTAAGTTCAGGGAGTCTCCCGCATAATGATAGCGTCTCCCTGATGCCCGCAAATTAGTTCAAATCTCCCGGAATCTAGAGCGCGCATGCGAGACAGAACAGCCTGCGCGCATTACATATATAGCACGGCAGAGGGTGAGAGCGAGAGACTTTGCGTGTGTGCCTCGCGAAAGCTAGTCAAATCCAGTCAACTCGGATAATGAATAGAGCGTTTTATAACGGCTTTTAAGATCGATACTTGGCAAGAGCGCATCGAGAATCGATCGCGGGAGTAAATATCGTGATATATCGCCATATCGATATTTTGGCGCACCCCTAGAATACACAGCCATGGATAAATGTTTATAGGGCTATACAGCCATCTACTGGTTACACAACAGTATTACAGATGATAAATGGTGCATGACTCGGAGGTAAATATTTAGTACTGTAAAATCCCTTAAAACATTTTGAAAAAATTATTTTAAGTCTGCTACTTGTTACTGCATGTGGAAGTTCAAAGCAGTTTGTATTGTTAGATAATACGTTTCCTTTCTCATTTTCCAGGGAGTTGAGCAACTTTTCCATAAACAAAATTCTGATGCTGACACAGAGGATGGAGTGATAATACCAGAGATCAACTGTCTCCATCAGACAATAATGTTACTTTGTTCAGACATATCACCTTTGAATGACTGGGATCCTGATCTTCAGACACCTGATGTATTTTATTTTAATATTATAAAATAGCAAATATTTTAATTTCTTTGGAGATCTAGATTAAAACAAACACAGTTTACAAGTACACAAGAGGTTAGTTTATTCTTATTAGTCTATGCTGATCATGGATTAGCATACCAACAGCATATGAATGGGATAGTTCACCCAAAAATTAAATTCTCACTTATTTTACTCACCCTCATGCTGTCCCAGATGCATTTTACTTTCTTTCTACAGATAAATACGAATTAAGATTTTAAGGAAAGTAATCCATCTCTGCGAGTCCTAAAGATGCTTTAAAAACCACACACAGAGATGTCCATGCGACCTCAGTGGATGAATCAATGCCTTCTGAAGTGAAACAATAGGATAAGAAAAATACTAATAATGTAAACTGTTTTAACTAATAAAAATCACTTCCGACCAACTGTCATACATGGGTTACAATCCACTTGTCTTATATGGACTCACAGAGATGGATTATTTCCTTAAAAATCTTTGTAATTATGCATTTTGTATGTATATTATGAGAATACTGTGTATTACATGTATAGTATGCAGTTAATGTTTTGTTGCTTCTTGTCTTTCCTGTCACAACATAATCGCATCCAAGACTTTCACTTTGATACTTGTGTATATGCTGTAGTGACAATAAAGAATGTAAATTTATTTGATTTTTTATTTAAATTCATTTAACTGATTTTATAAGTCATAATTGAACCTGTTGATAATTGTTCAAATATATTTACAATTTTAAATGTTAGAAGATAATATTAATTAAATGAAATAAATAAAATTATCAGCATGATTAAAAAAATGGCAACAAAAATATTCTTTGTGTGAAATATGTAATGAAATGCCCTTTGAGGTCTGTATTATCTGACAGCACGCCACGATTGTAATTTTCATAGTTTAAATTCCTCTTATTTAAGTGATCATAGATTTTGATGGTGTAAATGCATATGGTAACAATGAGAAATTTGATGGCCATGGTTGCCAACCTTGATTACCTGGTTGAAGTGAAACTTTCTTGACGGCTGAATATATCACACACGTATACTAGTAGGCTATTCTCTTTAAATTGTAATAGCACAACCTAATCAGAGCCTAACATGCAAAATAATCATCAGGAATAAACAAATATTCTCCTAAAACATTAATTGCTCAGAATTGCTCAGCCTGTTTGCCTGTTAATTGGATTATTATTATTAAAACTTTATGTTGGAACTCTATTCTTCATCTTTGTCTGTTTGCCTGCAATTAAAGAGTACAATAACAAAATCTAAATAGTCATATAAACTATTTTTTTATTAATAATGCCTGACTGTAGTATTGTATGACTGAGCACCAGACTTTCTCACACACACAATCCCTGCATGCCAAACTACCTAAATGATGCCTTTGGAGGCGTTTATAATCATTATAAACAGATTTTATTTTAAAATAAAAATTACTCTAAAAAATGAATTATTCTTTGAGCCCCACAGTTCCCTTTCGTCCTGGGAACTCCGACGTGTCGTCGGGGGAGTTCCCTGACGAATTGAGATCACGCTAGGGAGCCTATTGCCTTCGAGAGAATAAAAAACGAGCCAATGGACATTGGCATGCAAGATTTGCATTCTGCGACCCGCCTACCAGCGCGGGTATAAAAGGCGGAAGTAAACATTGCGCAATGCTTTTTTCTTCGGAGCCTCTCAGTAGTGATTAGTGATCTGTGTATCACTGCTAATTTACAGCTCATTTGTTATAATGGCGAACATATCGGATGCGTGTCTAACTTTACCTCTGAGTGCAGGTGAGGACACTTTCGAGCTATTCTCGGTGAATCTGGAGCTGGAATCCGTGGAGAAACAGATCCGTGGTCTGCTGGAAAAGCAAGCCGAGCTGTTGGATCGGCGATCAGCACTTGAAGCAGCACGCGCCGATGCTCACAAGTCAGTGGTTAGTAACTCTTTAACTCCGAGTTTGTCTACTCCGTGTGTTTCTCTGTCCAGAAGGACGCGATCATCTCGGGCTTCATTTACTCCGGCACCGACACAACACAATGGACCATGGATCACTCAGCGGAAGATGCGAGCCAGGACCAGAGCTACTCCTCCGCCCCTCCCGGTCTTCGAGATCTCCACTCGGAACCGCTTCTCCCCTCTTCGCGAGTCGAAACGCGACGACGCCGTGATCATCGGCACGTCCATGGTCCACCATGTCCGTGCTACCTCAGGTAAAGGTAAGGTGCGCTCTCACTGCTTTCCTGGTGCTCGTGTTCTTGATATCGCTGCACAGGTTCCCGAAATCCTGACCGGGGACGAGCGCGTCGGAGCTGTGGTGCTGCATGCGGGAGGGAGCGACGTCAGGCTGCGGCAGACGGAGGTTCTGAAGAGGGACTACATGAGCCTGATCGAGGCGGTACGCAACACAGCGCCTGAGGCAACGATCATCGTGTCTGGACCGCTTCCCACGTACCGACAAGGACAGGAAAGGTTCAGTAGACTATTTGCACTAAATGAATGGTTAATGTCACTGTGTAATGAACAGAAACTGCTCTTTGTAAATAATTGGAATCTGTTTTGGGAGAGACCCAGGCTGTACCGTGCTGATGGCCTTCACCCCAGCAAAATCGGAGCGGCTGTTCTGTCGGATAATATCTCCAAGACGTTACGCACCAGATGACTAATAAGTCAAAATCCAAATCACAGTCTTTGCTGTCCAAACTTAATTGATATACGTAGTGAAGAACATTATATAGAAACTGTGTCTATTCCTCGTTTAGTGAAGCCAAACAATAAATCTAGTGCAGGATCTAGCAAAAATCTTATTGTAATTAAACCAGAAAATATCAGTGAACAAAAATAATTTCTAAAGCTAGGTCTTCTAAACATTAGATCGCTCACACCTAAAGCGGTTATTGTAAATGAAATGGTCACAGATAATAATTTCGATATACTTTGCCTTACTGAAACCTGGCTTAAACCAAATGAGTATTTCGGTCTAAATGAGTCCACTCCGCCAAGATACTGTTATAAGCATGAGCCCCGTCTGACTGGTCGTGGCGGCGGTGTTGCAACAATCTATAAAGATATTCTTAATGTTTCTCAGAAAACAGGTCACAGATTTAATTCGTTTGAAGTACTTACGCTAAATGTTACGCTCTTAGATGTAAGAAAGAAATCCATATCATCTCTAGCCTTGGCTACTGTATATAGACCTCCAGGGCCATATGCTGAATTTCTAAAAGAGTTTGCAGACTTTCTCTCGGATCTATTGTTCAATGTCGATAAAGCAATAATTGTTGGAGATTTTAACATACACGTAGACAATAAAAATGATGCGTTAGGGGCTGCGTTTACAGATTTATTAAACTCCTTTGGGGTCAAGCAAAACGTCCGTGGTCCCACTCATCGTCTAAATCATACACTAGATTTAATTATATCATATGGAACCAATCCAACTGATATAGATATTATACCGCAAAGTGATGATGTCACTGATCATTACATGGTAACGTGCATAATACGTACTGCTGAAATATGTCATGTTGCGCCACGTTATAGACCAGGCAGAACAATCCTTCCAACCACTATAGATAGATTCTCAAATAGCTTACCTGATCTATCTCAGCTGCTCAGTGAACCCAAACAAACAGATGAACTAGAGGAAATGACTAGCAGTTTGAGCACCATTTTCACTAGTACATTAGATATTGTTGCACCAATTAGATTAAAAAAGGTTAAAGAGAAAACTAAAGCACCCTGGTACAACAGTGTTACGCATGATATCAAGAGAGAAACTCGTAACCTAGAGCGTAAACGGAAACAAACTAATCTTTAGAATCGCGTGGAAAGACAGTATGTCACGTTATAAAAAGGCTCTAAAAACAGCCAGGGCTGAGCACCTCCGCAAACTAATAGAAAATAACCAAAATAATCCAAGGTTCTTATTTAACACCGTGGCTAGACTAACAAATAAACAGACATCACCAGAGCAAAATATACCGTTACAGTTTAGTAGTAATGATTTTATGAATTATTTCAATGAGAAAATAGAAAGCATTCGAAACACAATTATAAATGTACAATCCTCTATGGTCTCTTATGCTTCAACCTCAATTATGGCCCCTCTAGAACAACTACACCGCTTTGCAACGATAGGACAGGAAGAGCTAAATAAACTTATTATTGCATCTAAACCAACAACATGCTCATTAGATCCAATACCCACTAAACTACTGAAAGAAGTGTTACCTGTAGTGGAAGAGCCTCTTCTCAATATTATTAACTCGTCTTTATTCTTAGGTCATGTTCCAAGAATATTCAAGTTGGCAGGAATAAAACCTCTCATTAAGAAACCGCAACTAGATCCAAATAACCTAGCAAATTACAGACCCATTTCAAATCTTCCATTTATGTCCAAAATACTAGAAAAAGTTGTATCCGCTCAACTGTGCTCTTTTTTGCAAGAAAATGATATCTATGAAAAATTCCAGTCAGGATTCAGACCGCATCATAGTACAGAAACTGCGCTAGTTAAAATTACAAATGATCTACTCTTAGCTTCGGATCAAGGCTGTATCTCAATACTAGTCCTACTTGATCTTAGCGCCGCGTTCGACACTATAGATCATAAAATACTCTTGGATCGACTACAAAACTACACTGGTGTTCAGGGACAGGCATTAAGCTGGTTTAGATCTTACTTATCTGACCGTTATCATTTTGTCTCTTTACACGGGGGAAAATCAAAGTTAACGTCAGTAGACTACGGAGTACCGCAAGGATCGGTGCTAGGCCCTCTGCTATTCTCAATATATATGCTGCCACTTGGTAATATTATAAGAAAACATGGAATTAATTTCCACTGTTATGCTGACGACACTCAATTATATATTTCATCACGACCAGATGAAAACACTACCTCATCTAAATTGACAGAATGTCTCAAAGATATAAAATGCTGGATGACGCGTAATTTCCTGCTATTAAATTCAGATAAAACGGAGGTATTACTTATTGGTCCAAAAAACTACACACAAAACCTCTTACAATACAACTTTAATTTAGAAGGATGTCCTGTTACTTTTTCCACTACAGTAAAAGACCTGGGTGTTATACTAGACCGCAACTTGTCTTTCGAAAATCATATTTCATCTGTTACAAGAACAGCCTTTTTCCACCTTAGAAACATTGCTAAATTACGTAACATGCTATCTGTTTCTGATGCAGAAAAGTTAGTTCATGCATTCATGACCTTGAGACTAGATTACTGTAATGCTTTATTAGCTGGTTGTCCTGCATCCTCAATAAACTAGCTACAGTTAGTGCAAAATGCAGCCGCTAGAGTTCTTACTAGATCAAGAAAATATGATCATATAACACCGATTTTATCATCTCTACACTGGTTACCTATTAAGTTCCGTATCAATTACAAAGTACTACTACTGACCTATAAAGCCTTTAATGGTTTAGCTCCTATGTACTTAACGGACCTTCTTTCGCCCTACAATCCACCGCGTTCTCTAAGATCACTAAATTCAAGGCTTCTGGTCATTCCTAGGATATCGAAGTCCACGAAAGGAGGGAGGGCATTCTCGCATTTAGCTCCAAAACTCTGGAATAGCCTTCCCGATACGGTCCGATGCTCTGACTCGCTGACACAGTTTAAAACTAGACTAAAGACGTGTCTCTTTAGTCAAGCATTCACATAATGCTTACCTTTTAGTCCTCTGCTATGCCATACGGAACCGTTTGCCACTGAAACTGCTTAACGCACCAGTGGGGCTCGACAGCCTTATAGACAAACGGGTCGGTCCGTATGGTTGCGGTTGGGTTGCGGAGAGTTTGGGTTGCGGAGAGTTGTGAGATTATGGTTTTCTAACACCTACTCCCGTGTAATGGAAATCATTATTAACATCAGCTATGCTAATTATTTCCCATCTGCCTTTCTGCTGTTATCTCGGGACGCTTGTCCCGAGAAAAATGGCGTTCGTAGGCTCCAGTTTGGTATCCTGCCTCTCACGGGGATTTCGGATGCCCCAACGCCTGTGATGAGAAGACCAACGCCTGTGAAGAGACGACTCAACGCCTGTGAAGAGACGACTCAACGCCTGCGAAGAGACGACTCAACGCCGGCGATATGTTATCCCCTTAATATTACATGATTAACTAAATGTATTTTTTCCAGGTACTTTCTGATATGCACTTACTGTAAAGCTTCTTTGAAACCCTATGATTGTTAGCCAGAGGAGAACTGGCCCCTGACTAGCCTGGGTTCTCCCAAGGTTTTTTTCTCCATCCAATCTGATGGAGTTTTGGTTCCTTGCCACTGTCGCCTTGCTTTTGGCTTGCTTAGTTGGGGATATTTAATATTCAACAATATTATTGAACTGTGTTGTACTACTTTCATGTTATCACTGTGAAGCTGCTTTGATGCAATCTGTATTGTGAAAAGCGCTATATAAATAAATGTGACTTGACTTGACTTGACTTGTACTGCTGTTCTTGCCGGTTTGAAGAGAAGACGAGCTGAAAGAAGAGGAGTCTCTGACGGCTGCTGGTGTGACGGCGCTTCAGTGATCGACGCCACTGAGTGCAGCACGAGGGCTTGCAGTTTCTCCCGAGTGTCTGCCACGAAGAGCGGTCATCTTCTGGTTATGACTCGGCGGGACTGCCCCCTTCGGGTATGGTGGTTCAGGCTGAGCCGGATCCGGAAATGGCCGCTATGCTCGAATGGGCGGCCGCGAATGTCGGGCTCGCGTGGAACCCTCCACCGGGTGCCGAACATTCGCGGTTGGATGATTGGTGTCTTGGAGCGGGCCGTGCTGTTGCCCCACGACCCGCTCCGGTCCCTTTCTTCCCGGAAGTGCATGAGGAGTTGAGGAAGTCTTGGTCGGCGCCTCTGGCGTACAAGCGGAGACAAACTCGCTCCTCCTTCCTTACCACTCTGGACAGCGGGGCGGCGCACGGGTAGGAGGGAATCCCCCCAGTGGAGCGGTCTATCGTGATGCAACTGTGTCCGAAGACCGCTTCCTCCTGGCGGGGTGCCCCTTTACTCCCCTCCCGCGCCTGTAGGTTTTCCTCTGGTCTGACCGGGGATGCCTACATGGCGTGTGGAGACGCCGCCTCTGCCCTGCATGCCATGGCGTTGCTCTAAGTCCATCAGGCTAAAGCACTCCATGACTTGCAGGCGGGTGATCCCAACCCAGCTTTGCTGGAGGAGCTGCGTGCGGCGACGGACTTCGCCCTTCGGGCGACGAAAGTCACCGCATGTTCGCTGGGTCGGGCGATGTCCACTTTGGTGGTCCAGGAGCGCCACCTGTGGCTGACCCTGGCAGATATGAGGGAAGCGGAGAAGAACAAACTTCTCAACTTCCCCGTATCCCAAGGCGGCCTCTTCGGCGACGCGGTGGAGAACATGGCCCAGGAGTTCTCCACCGCCCAGAAGCAGTCGGAGGCTATACGGCATGTCCTGCATAGGAGGCGGCCTGCTGCGGGTCCGTCTCTTGTGGCTGTACAAGCTCCGGCTGCTTTCCATCGCCGAGGTCGCCCTCAAGCGCCAGCTCCTCATCCAGCCCAGCCTACCACCCCTGGAGTGAGGAAGTCTGGTTGCAAGAGGGCGGCCCAGCCCGCTCACACGCCCCCGGCCCCTTCCCGTAAAAGGAAGGGAGGGAAGTGTTCCTGAGACGGGCGACCTGATAGAGGATTCCGGAGCTGCTCAGGAGGGTGCCCCTGCACACCTACTTCCCCCGGGGGAGGGCCGGCGGGAGAATATTTTGGTTCATTCTGTTTTTGTTCCCAAAGAGTCAATAAAAGAGCAGTTTCCTCTTCCTCCTCCAGGTCATCCTCGGTCGAGACTGACAGGCACTCAGTCTCCTCCACCCAAGAGGGTCCGAACGACAGTGGATGCTGTCTCCGAGCAGCATCGCTCTCATTCCCCTCTTCCCAGTCTGCGGATAGCAGCGACGCTACCCCGGTTGCGTCGCTCCGGTCGGCGGCTGGGCCCAGAGGGGCAGAGACCAGCTCACGAGGAGGCAGGGCCTCATGCCTCGTCTCTTCCCCTCCCCTCGCCACGGGGCAGCCCACAGCAGAAAGCCTACGAGCTCTCTCTGCCGTCTGCCCCACGGTGGAAGCAGGTCTCTGGCGAGCTCGCCCAGACCCCGCTTCCAGTGGCTACATTGCCACTGGAGCCGGGTCCCTGCCTTCCACCTCGCTGCCCCTCCGCGGGTACGCCGGTGGTTCGGGTGGGCCTTTTGGGTCGGTACCTGGAAGCCTGGCTAGCGCTTCCAGGTCCGTCCCAATGGCTCATCCGCACCATTCGGTTCGGCTATGCAATTCAGTTTGCACGCCGGCCTCCCAGGTTCAGGGGCGTCCACTTCACCCGTGTGCGGTCAGTGAATGCCCCTGTCTGCGGAAAGAGATCGATGTCCTGCTGGCGAAGGACGCGATCGAGCCGGACCCTCCTGCCGAGATGAGGTCCGGCTTTTACAGCCCCTACTTCATTGTACCCAAGAAAGGCGATGGGTTACGGCCAATCCTGGACCTGCGAGTTTTGAATTGTCCCTGCACAAACTCCCGTTCAAAATGCTCACGCAGAAGTGCATTTTCGAGTGCATCCGTCCCCAGGATTGGTTTGCAGCGATCGACCTGAAGGACGTGTACTTTCACGTCTCGATTCTTCCTCGTAACAGACCGTTTCTACGGTTTGCTTTCGAGGGTCGAGCGTATCAGTACAAGGTCCTACCCTTCGGGCTGGCCCTGTCGCCCCGTGTCTTCACGAAAGTCGCGGAGGCGGCCATTGTTCCCATGAGAGAACAAGGCGTTCGCATTCTCAACTATCTCGACGACTGGCTCATTCTAGCTCACTCGCGGGAGGTGTTGTGCGATCACAGGGACATGGTGCTCCGGCACCTCAGCCGGTTGAGGCTTCAGGTCAACTGGGACAAGAGCAAACTCTGCCCCGTGCAGAGGATCTCTTATCTCGGTATGGAGTTGGACTCGGTCGCCCAGACCGCGCGCCTCACGGAGGAGCACGTCCAGTCAGTGCTCACCTGCCTCAGGTCTTTTCGAGGCAGGACAGCGGTTCCACTGAAACAATTTCAGAGGCTCCTGGGGCATATGGCAGCCGCAGCCGCAGTAACGCCGCTCGGCCTGTTACATATGAGACCGCTCCAGCACTGGCTTCACGATCGAGTCCCGAGGTGGGCGTGGCAGAGCGGCACGTTCCAGGTCAAAGTAACCCCACACTGTCGCCAAACCTTCTCCCCGTGGTCAGATCCTGCGTTTCCAGGCATGCTGTGGTTTTCAGAGATGCCTCTGCCATGGGGTGGGGGGCCACGTACAAAGGGCATGCAGTCTCGGGTCTGTGTACGGGGCCCCAGCTGCATTGGCATATCAACTGCCTAGAGTTGCAAGCAGTACGCTTGGCTTTGTGCCGCCTCAAGGGGCTTCTCAAAGACAAGCACGTACTGGTCCGTACGGACAGCACTGCGACCGTTGAGTACATCAACCGACATGGTGGTCTACGGTCCCGCCGCATGTCGCGACTCGCCTCCCACCTCCTCCTATGGAGTCAGAAGCATCTGATGTCGCTTCGTGCCACTCATGTTCCAGGGGAGCTCAACCGTGTGCCAGACAAGCTTTCACGGTTGCCTCCCCTGCCAGGAGAATGGCGACTCCATCCCCAGGCGGTTCAGCTGATCTGGAGTGTTTTCGGAGTTGCACAGGTGGACCTGTTTGCCTCTCCGGACACGACCCATTGCCAGTGGTTTTACTCCCTGTCCGAGGGGACCCTCGGCATGGACGCCCTGGCCCACAGCTGGCCCCGGGGCCTGCGCAAGTATGCGTTTCCCCCGTTGAGCCTTCTTGCACAGACACTGTGCAAGGTCAGGGAGGACGAGGAGCAGGTCCTGTTAGTGGCGCCGTATTGGCCCACCAGGACTTGGTTCACGGAGCTCATGCTCCTCGCAACAGCCCCTCCTTGGCCGATTCCTCTGAGGAAGGACCTCCTTTCTCAGAGACGGGGCACTCTATGGCACCCGCGTCCAGACCTCTGGAAACTCCATGTCTGGTCCCTGGACGGGACGCGGAGGTTCTGGGTGATCTACCACAGGCAGTGGAAAACACCATCACTTCTGCTAGAGCCCCCTCTACGAGGCGCCTCTATGCGTTGAAGTGGAACCTATTCGTCGAGTGGTGTTCCTCCCGTCAGGAGGACCCCCAAACTTGCCCGATGAGAGTCGTGCTTTCCTTCCTGCAAGATGGGTTGGAGCAAAGGCTGTCTCCCTCCACCCTCAAAGTGTATGTTGCCGCAATAGCCGCACATCACGATGTAGTAGAAGGTAAGTCCGTAGGAAAGCACGACCTGATCATCAGATTCCTTAAGGGTGCTAGGAGGTTAAATCCACCTCGTGTTTTGCACTCTGTACCTTCTTGGGACCTAGCTCTGGTACTGAGAGCTCTTCAAAGTCCTCCCTTTGAGCCTCTGCTGACAGTGGAGTTTAATATCCTGTCCATTAAGACAGCACTCCTGTTGGCATTGGCCTCTTTTAAGAGGGTCGGGGATCTGCAGGCTTTTTCGGTCGACGAATCGTGCCTAGAGTTCGGGCCGGGCCTGTCTCACGTTGTATTGAGACCCCGGCTCGGATATGTGCCCAAGGTTCCTACTACTCCCTTCAGGGATCAGGTAGTGAACCTGCAAGCACTGCCCCAGGAGGAGGCAGACCCAGCCCTAGCTTTTCTCTGTCCAGTCCGCGCCCTGCGGGTTTACATTGACAGAACGCAAAGCTTCAGGACCTCAGATCAGCTCTTTGTCTGTTACGGAGGCCAGCAGAAGGGGTAGGCCGTCTCCAAGCAGAGGTTAGCTCACTGGTTAGTGGATGCTATCACCCAAGCGTATGAAGCTACGGGTGAGCCTTGTCCTCCCAGGTTGCGTGCTCACTCTACGAGAGGTTTTGCCGCCTCCTGGGCGTTGGCTCAAGGCGCCTCGCTGACAGACATTTGTAGAGCTGTGGGCTGGGCGACACCGAACACGTTCGCTAGATTCTATAGCCTACGTGTGGAACCTGTTTCCTCCCGAGTACTCGCTACGGCCAGTGGTGCGAGGGAATAGGTTTTGTCGGCTTGCTACGCCACTCCGTGCCTCAGCCGGATACGTGCGTGATTTTGCTCCGTTGGCGCCCTACGTTGGTTAGCCTCGTGAGTTCCTCCATCACCCCTCCGGCACCAGGTCTACTACCGGTGTTTGTCCAGTGGTCTCTTCCCATTATGCCCCGTGCAGTCCAGCCGTGTCTTCCCCTTGACTGACTCGTTCTGTCGTCCCTGTTGAGTACGCTCCCCTTGGTGGGGACTACCTCAGGGACTGCCATATGTTTCACTATCCCCCTGGGCTAGTTCATATGTGTATTCCAGGCCTTCATCAGGTACCTGGCTTCCGCAGCGTTCCCTTCCCCTTTTTTACGGGTTGGGCAAGCTTTCCCAGTGTTATCCTATCTCCACTGTGTGGGTCTTGCGGAACAGCAGTGTGACTCCCTTGCTAGCTCTCGTAATTTGTGAAACTGCTTTGGGTAGCTTAGCTGGGCGCTGGAAGGGGCCAGCACCATGGCGTTTTGTTAGGGATCCCAATTCGTCAGGGAACTCCCCTGACGACACGTCGCAGTTCCCAGGACGAAAGGGAACGTCTTTGGTTACGTATGTCGTCCCCTTGCCATGTTGTTGTACCTTCGCGGAGGTCTGAACACTGTTCGGCTCCTGAGCGAAAAGCATTGCGCAATGTTTACTTCCGCCTTTTATACCCGCGCTGGTAGGCGGGTCGCGGAATGCAAATCTTGCATGCCAATGTCCATTGGCTCGTTTTTAATTCTCTCGAAGGCAATAGGCTCCCTAGCGTGATCCCAATTCGTCAGGGAACTCCCCCGACGATACGTCTCCGTTCCCTGTACTCAGGGAACGAGGGTTACATATGTAACCGAGACGTTTTCAGGGCTCCAAAGCTCTAACAGTGGATGGTAAGGAGTAAAGATGAAAAGAACAGGGTGAATATTTCTGAATCAAACACACTCTCCCTCTCTCTCTCTCTCTCTCTCTCTCTCTCTCTCTCTCTCTCTCTCTCTCCCTCTCTCCCAGAATCGTCTATCAGCCCCTGACAATCACATGTAGAGCAAACATCCTTTCTATTTGAAATAAAACTACTCTGCTCAAACTCTCAAAAGTGCCTCTTTCGAGATATTAGCAGCCAGTGGCTTGAGGTGTGACGTATCCTGACCTAATCTACAAGCAGGAGCTAGATGAAAAATTTTTAATTACATAAATCCACAATCCGACTTGTGATGCAGCCTCAAATAAATCACACCATGTTCATTCATTTTGCCAAAGACTGAGGGCCCTATTTTAACGATCTAAGCGCATGGTCTAAAGCGCACGGCGTAATTGCACTTAAGGTGTGACCGAATCCACTTTTGCGAGTTTAACGACGGGAAAAATAGTCTGCGCGCAGCACATGGTCTAAAGTGGTTGTCCCTATTCTCTGAGTAATGGGAGTGTTTTGGGCGTAACGTGAAATAAACCAACCAGAGTCTCATCTCTGATTTCCTTTTAAAAGCCAGTTGCGCTCGTGCCATAGCGGATTTCTATTACATGACGAAATTTGCAAGCGGAAAGACTGAACGCTTCTCCAGAGCGCAAACGGATCTGCTCGTGCGTTAGGTTAAAGTGCGCAAGCAGACCATCTACGAGACAAGCCGGATTCCACCATATCTTAATGTACACAATATATTTTGCAACATCAGCACCGTTACTGAACTGAATTGAATCAACGGTGATATGACTTGAGCTGAATAAAGACACCATTTGTCATGATTCTGCCATCATGCTCTTGATTTTCCTAGTCTTGTGGCAGGATCATGGCAGAACCATGTTTTGTGTACAAGCGCATGGCCTGTTGTTTGGGCCATGTGCTTGTGTTGTCTCATTACGTAACCCCGCCCCCTTGTTATCCTCGTCTTGTCATTATTGTCTAGTCAGTTTCACCTGTTCGTGTCATTAGTGTCTCCCTATATATTATCCCCTTGTGTTTGCTGTCCTTGGTCAGTTCATTGTCAAAACTGTGTCAAGATCTTTGTCAAGCTTTCTGTGAATCTTGTCTATCGTATCAAGCTGTGAGTACCTGTTGACCGTCTTGTTTTGTAAAGGTGTTTTCTTAGTTTAACCTGTCTTGTTTTGCCCCATCGTGGCTTTTGTTTTCTGTTTTGTCATCAATAAACCCCCGTTTTGAGTTATTTGCTGTCTGCGCTTGGGTTTGTTCCTCCAACCACATGACACCATTCTCTTGTGTAGAGCTGATAATTGCTAGCCTGGCATGCCAGACCTAAATCAAGATGTTAGGTCTGGGAACTCATCATTGACAGGGCTCAATCTGATGGGCGGGATAAACGGTTGTCTTTCAAATCCTCTCAGCACGCAATTGGATAGCGCTACAACCAATCAGAGCAACGAAGAAGGGGACGTAGTCAGCGGAGCAAGTTGATATATTAAACTTTTACCGTATCCAGTCCATAGCTGTCAACATTGAACATTGAAAATAAGGGAGATTTCCAGGAATCCATCTCCAAAATAAGGGATTTTTTTTGTTTTTTACACGACCCACAAACTTTAAAAATAAAACACTAATCATTAAAAGTCTAAAGAGTTTATAACTAGCCTATGTGTGAGAGAGAAAGAGACAGTGTGTGTGTGTGTGAGAGAAAGAGTCATTAAAACATTTTTTTGTCATTAAAATAATAATATCATAGAGAATGTTTAAATACTAATATCAGTTTACGAGGGAAACGGAGGCGGAGTAGTGGTGCTTCGGAGTGCTGGAGATGATTCGGAGGTCCTTTACCGATCAGAGCGCGCGCTGACACGGAGTAAATAAAGCCTTTATACTCGACGCGTCCGCACGAGTGCGGCAAAAATGACAAGTTGATCGTTTCGCCACAGCTTTTTTGTAACAGCGCGGTCAGGGCCGCATCCGAGGATGAATGACTTCAAACCGAATATGTCCGAGCTTGCTCTGACCGTCGCAACTCTGCCGTCATTGTGTTAAGCCCGCCCACCAACTCTATACACGATGTGATTGGCCTGACCAGTTTTTGGTTTTTCCAGCTAAAACGTCTATGGAGAGTTGCTAGACCACACTGGCAGCGAAATGATTTTTGCTGCCGCTAGGGTGCGTCTAGATTTCTAGGCTAGATAATTGCTGGATTTGTCTTATATTTGATGAAATGTGCATTGTTGATTATTTTCCTGTTTATCACTTCGAAGCTGCTTTGAAACAATCTGAATTGTATAAAACACTGTATAAATAAAGGTTACTCAATTTAACTTCATTAGCTTAAAAAAAATCCTGTTATAAAAAATCCATTGTAAAAATGTAATTTATGTGGACAAATTTCCTAGACCACATGTGAATTTGAGCTTGACCATAAAGTTTATCTGACAGAAATAAAAAAAATAAATAAATCACAAATCATATTTAAGCAATTTGTTTCATACTTTACACCTATATAAAAATGGCTTATGTTTACCTTAACTATGAAACTATGGATTCAGAGAGTTGGATTACCTGACAAGAGCTGCCTTTTGTTTTTACCCAGCAATTGATAAATCACAATGACAAATTTATAGATTGTCAAGATATAAAAGACAGGCCAATCAAATAAGTTTTTCTCTGATTCATTCAGACTGTTATGTTAGGCAGACTTCGATCAGCTGGCGAAGCATTTTTGCGCTTCATGTGAATGTGGCAATTTAGTTGGACTCCACTAAGGCATGTAGTGCTTGTCTGAAATTGATCATTGATTTTTGTCTGTCAGACAAGTCTCAGATGACTTACTGAAACATTTTTTTTTTTCTTATGAGTTGGTCTAAAATAGGCTGGCAATGAGCTACATCTACAATATTAAGCAGAAGGCTGAAAACCTTTCTTGCTTCAGTCAAAGTTATTTACAACTATCTAGCTATAGAATGTTTTCAAGAATTTGACATGATCCCTGTAGGAAAACTGCAAATAACAAGTAGGCTAGTTGATTATTCTGGATATTTAGTTTGTTGAACACAAGATTAACAGTCAGTAGCTAAGTTGACATGGAAGTGTATTGAATATAGAAAAGGATAAGTGACATTTTGAATGTTGGCTTGACAAACCTTGCCCAAAAGTTTAAAACAGTTTAAACTCCATTGTATCCTTTGAATCCTTAGGCAGTTTGAAGATCTATTTGACGTTTGAATGTAATATATAAGCCTTTGCGAAGTTTGTGAAGCAGTTAAATGATTTGTTATGACTTGTTTACTAGTTGCTAGTCAGTAGGTACTTGCTATTATGTTTCACATGTTCACATAATTTGGAGGGTGGTTGGTAAGCATTTTCTAAGTTGGTTGCTAAGGCAATGCTAAGCAGTTAAGGCTAATGTGTTTTAAGTGGTTGCTATGGGGTTACTAAATGGTTGCTAAATTGTTATGAGTGATTGCTCGGCTGTTGTCTGGTTGTAAGTGGTTGCTAAATTGCAGATGTCTAGATACATATATATTTTTAAAATTATTCCTACAGCTACGAAAGAAGTACAGGCTGTATGTATATCACCTTCTATAATTGCCTTTGGTCACCCAGGGGTACAACTGAGTGTCAGTCAGTTTTCCAATATACTTTCTCAAAATCACATCATAAAAAGAAATTACATTCCCTCCAGTTTGATCTAAACATAATGTTTGTACCCTGCTGCTGTGGAATAAGGAGGTACTGTATCTCAAAAATCCCTGATCTCTCAAACTCTGTTTCTCACTCCATCTGTCTGTTTGAAACCTTGTGGGTTGTGTTTGGAAGCATTTAAGATGCATTAGGGGTTCCCGTTTTTCAGCTTTTCATTAACGTTGTTATTTTACATATGCTAATGACCCTACTGTTTGGAAGACAACTTTGAAAACTTGCAGATTGTTACATTAGCATATGTATCTATTTTGGATACATTACATGGCATTCATGCCATTTGGATGAATTGTTCTTATTTAGCCTTGCTAATATTGAATCTGGTTACTTTTTAATGTCATTTATACCAATGTTGCATCACAGGCCTTCTCTACTCCCTAACATTAAAACTTTTATTTTGTCAGTGATAAATTCACTTCTCGGGAAATGCAGGGGGAGACCGGGGACAGTTGCAACACTTTTTGCATTTGGCTCTGTTACTCAGAGACGGTTTGGATTAGACAAACCAATTGTTTATACAATAAACTTACATCTGTATGTTAATAGTCTAAACCATTTAAAGATAATTACAGAATCTACAGTTTTCACAATTTGCATTTGAATGTAATGAGTCCGATGTTGCAACTGACCCCGGGCCCAGGGACAGTTGCAATATTGTTTGGGGATGGTTGCAACATGTTACTGTCATGATTCTGCCATCATGTTATTGATTATTCTTAGTCTTGTGGCAGGATCATGACAGAACCAATGTTTTGTGTACAAGCGCATGGCCAATTGTTTGGCCATGTGCTTGTGTTGTCTCGTCTTGTAACCCCGCCCCCTTGTTATCCGTGTTTAGTCATGATTGCCTTGTCAGCGTCACCTGTTCCCCTCGTTAGTTTCTTGGTATTTAATCCCCTTGTGTTTGCTGTCTTGTGTCGGTTCATTGCTTTATCTATGTTGAATGTTGTCAGATCGCTCTTTGTTGCTATACCTTGCCATTTATTACCCGTGAGTACTTAGTGTAGAGTCTTGTCTTTGTGAACGTTTATTTGAAGTATTGTCAGTTTATTGTACAGTCATTGTCTAGTCTAGTCTGCCATCCATTCCTTGTCCTAGTCGTGTTTTGCCCCCTCGTGGGCTTTGTTTTCCTGTTTTGTTCCAATAAACCCCCTGTTCGTTGCACTCTGTCTGTTTTGGGTTCATCTCCTTTCATCCACGTAACAGTTACAAATACAATATATTACAATATATTTCAGTGTTAGCAAAATTATTATTATCAAAAATGTAAGTTATAATACAATTATAGTGTTATTTATTCATCAGCTTTAATTAGATTACAATTATAGATTTGTCTAGATGAGTAGGCCTTATGTGCAGATGTCAAATATTAAAATTGATATAAAATACAGTAGGCTTTTAGTGACATAGGAAGAACGGAACAATTTGTGAGGCAATTACCTTTTATTTAGCCTGTTGTCATGTAAAACATTTTTTTAAACTATATTTTATATTATCATTTTTCATTTTAATAATATGTTATGCATGGTCACAGACATCTGCACGCGTGGACTCACGTTCACAGACACATAAAGATAAACCTCCTGTCCTTGCTCCAACTTGATGAACTATATTATATTTAAGTAAAAACTTATGAAATTTTTTTACAAATACTGCTATGTGGTCTGTTTTTATATTTATGCATTGTACGGGGTCCACGTTCCTGGCAGCCATGATAAAACCTCATGTGCTAGCTAAACAATTGATCTTGATACATGCTAACCATACTAGCTTAAAGTTACCATATCACTCATTTAAACCATATACGTTTGAGCTGAATCACAAACACAGTGACAACAGTTTAACGAAAACAAAGCTCAAGAAAAGAAATACTTTCATACATTAAAAACAGTTTTTCTTCAATAAATCCTGTAGCAGCTCAGGAATCTCCTTGATTTTTCATGTGCAGTGTAAGTGTCATCACTCTAGCTTGTTTCTGATCTGGGGTCTCCCCCACTACATTGCAGATTAGTTCTGCCAGCACTAGTGTCATTTATGACAATATGTTAAAGGTCTTGTTTTAAAATGGAATTTCTGAAATTGTGCTTTGCTCTTAGGCTTCCAAATATGATGATAGTATGATAGTATTAAATATTAGAAGATTGAAGATTTTTATTGCTATGTTTATTTTCATTAAATATATATAAATGATTATTTTTATTTTTTTTTCTTTATAATTATTTATTTATTTGTTTGTATTGTATAGTGTTATGAATGCTTTGGCAATGTAAAGATTTATTTCACCATGCCAATAAAGCTATTTGAATCTTGAATCTCTTGTATGCGTGAACGATTTGTCAATATTGATTGTGACTTGGTAACTATTTGGACACATTATGCAGTGACATTCATGTCTTTTTATTTTTGTATTTTAAACGTCCCTGCAACAGTAATTGGTAGTCCTTGATCCCCAACTGGTAGTTCTTAGGCCTATAATAATATTCTAAGAATTAAATATCTTAAGTTAATCAGCCAATCTAGTGGAAAGGAACTTAAAAAATAAAATAAAATCAAAGCCGAGTCTAACAAAAATGGCAGAGAAGAAAATGACGTGTCAGTATTCAGATATGATTTCCAGTTGATAATTTATTATCTTTATTAATGAAGATGATGTATTGTCTTTCACTTTCCAACCTGGTAACATTTTTGAACACTGTTCCTTCATTAATGAATAACTAACTTACACAGGAACAAGTGATTAACGCAATGTTTCAGTCATGACAACTCTCGGAATAGTTTGAAAACAATATCATATTAATGAGAAATATAGATGTAAATGTAAATAGGTTTAGTTTTGGCGGACTAGATCTGCTACGCTGCTGCTGTGGCTGCAGGCAAGAACACAGACTTGCTCTGCTATACCACAAAAAACAGAAAGAAAACTGCTGCTGCTACAGAGCATAACATAAAACATAAAGACATTACAGTGCTGCTGCAAAAGAGCTCTAGTTGCCTCTAAGACTATATGTGCCTGAGCTGCGTTGCCGGATGGCTTATCCTAAAGTGCTGACGCAATGTGCAGAAATACTTAATGGATACATGGTAATAGGCTGAAAATGATGATGTTTATTATAAAGCAAAAACCAAATCATAATGTGTGGGGGACTTTCCCTCCTCCATCAGACAGCAACACCTGCAGCATAAGATCTATGATGTCTTTAGCGCTGGGTCTAATATAGCATCCGTAGGCTGATGAAGACCATCGTACCATTTCTTTTAAAGTAGCAGACGTCACTTTCGGAGCTGCAGTATTAGCCTCACTGATCCTGAAGGAATGAGGCGTGTAGCCTTCGGAGTTGAGACTGCAGACCAGAATCTTGTCATAGGATGACCGTCAGAGGTAAGAAACAATGGATCATTTGGGGCAGCATGACGGCGGGTTTCCAGGAATCGAAACATGAAAAAGGGAAGAAAACGTCTCAGGTTACGTATGTAACCCTGGTTCCCTGAGAGGGAACGAGACGCTGCGTTTAGAGACGCGGTGGGAACACTCTGCGTGATTACGTTGTGAAGCACATGTAAAATCAGTCCAATGGAAGCCAGAAACGTCATAGGCGGGTGACGTCATAGACCAGGAAACTATAAAGCAACCCTGAATTCAGACCGCGCCAGCTTCTGAAAAAACCTGAAGCAAGTCGATCAGGGCATGCAGGGAGTATGGCAGGCAAACGCAGCATCTCGTTCCCTCTCAGGGAACCAGGGTTACATACGTATCCTGAGACGTTCCCTTTCAAGGGAACTTCGAGCTGCATTTAGAGACGCGGTGGGAACCCCCATACCCACTACGCCATAGTGACAAATGCCCGTTCTGTGTGAAGTCCTTGGCGCACACTAAGAAGCAAGCAACCTAGCCCCAGGCGTGGAGAGGTCAAGGTCATAAAACCTAACAAATGTATGCGGAGAGGACCATCCTGCCGCATTACATATGTCAAGAAGGGAAACACCCGAAATTAAGGCCGTAGAGGCCGCCATACTCCTTGTAGAATGGGCCCGTACAGCCATAGGTGAAGGCTGACCGGCCGCTTCATAAGCCAATGATATAGCCTCAACTATCCATTTGCTCATTACCTGTTTAGATGCAGGGCACCCTCTCTTGAGTGACCCCTCAAGTACAATGGCCAAATCCCATTGGAGTGCTCTAGAGTGCAGTCCAGGTCTCAACCTCAGTGTACCACGGAGAAAACGAGTAATAAGAGGATCTCTCCCGATAGAAATACCCCCCCCCCCCCCCCCCCCCCCCCCCCCCCCCAAGGGGTGTGGTAGGCAGATATAGCCGCCACGTAAACCTCTAGGGTAGAAGGAGATGACCTAGCAGAGAAACGGTCTTGCAAGAAATCAAGAACTGAACCAACAGGGCAGTTAACAGGATCTAAATGACGTTCACCACACCAGGTGGAGAATAATTTCCATTTCAATGCATATAGTTTTCTCGTGGAAGGAGCTCTGGATTGGAGAATGGTCTCAACGACCTCAGTCGAGAGACCGGATTCTATGAGCCGGGCCCCCTCAGAGGCCGAGCCCACAGTATCCAAAACTCCAAATGAGGGTGAACTCCCAGGAGCAAAGATATCGGGAAATGCGTACCGGTGTAGCGTCAACCACACCTAATACATCACATCCAGTCCCAGCGGAGCTGGATGTGTGAGGGAGAACCAAATAGAGCAATGCGTTGTACAAACGATGTGAAAGGTCGACTTGACTTTAGTTGACCAAAGTTCTCCTTAAGAGGCTCCACCACCTCGGGGTGAAGTCTCCAATCCCTGGGCCTCAGCCCCTGCCTCAACAGGATATCTGCTCTGATATACGAGTCCCTTTTCTCCTTTTTTTCTTTTTTCTTTTTTTTTCTTCTTTTTTTCTTCTTGACCATCAGTGTGTTGTCCGCCATTCGCCGAGCGACCACTCATGATCGCCCCCACTTGTGAGGGAAGCATCCGTCGATAGCAATATGCGTCGACAAGAAGCCCCCAACACTGGGCCTGGGCGAGGAACCAAGGTTCTTCCACATGACCAAGGCACGAAGGCATAGCCGCGTGACCTTGATCATGCGAAAACATATTTCCCCTCGGAGAAAACCCCTTGGTCCCGAGCCACCACTGCAGGGGTCTCATGTGCAGAAGGCCAAAAGTAATTACGTTGGACGCAGCTGCCATGAGACCCACCAGTCTGAAACTGTTTCACAGTGAGTGACTGGCCTAGATATACCCCAATACGGCTGTGAGAATCGCTACACCTAGAAAAGTGGTCCTCAGAGCACACTCTTCTTGGCGTTGAGAGGCAACCCCAACATCCTTAATGAGACAGAACGACATCTCGATGCCGAACTGCCATAAACTCAGATTGAGCTAGGATCAACCAATCATTGATGTAGTATAATATGCGAATGCCCTGGAGTCTCAGAAGAGCCAGAGCTGCATCCACGCATACTGTAAAGGTGTGGGGTAATAAACCTAGGCCGAATGGAAGAACCCGATAATGGTATGGTTCGCCCCCGAAAGCAAACCTCGGGAACCTCCCTCATCCTCTTTCGGAAACAATGAAGTAATGGCTGTCTGGTGGGAGGAGGAACCCCTTCTACAGCTCCTTTTGCAGAAGTGACAGTACTTCCTGCTCCATAACCAAAGCCTTCTCGGGGTCCACCAATGAGAGGAGGACCCCTAGAAATCTGGGCGAACGAGAACCGAACTGAATTCTGAAACCCTTTTCTATAGTGTGTAGGACCCACTGAGAAATATGTGGCAGTAGTTTCCACGCTGCCAGAAATTCTACTAGGGGAACCAGTCTCTCAAGACTGGCCTCTGGATTTGTTTGAACAGTCACTACGGCGCCCTGAAGCGGCGAACCGGCAGGGAACAACCGAACTGACCATTCTACGACCCTCCTCGGAGGATCGCATGGGGACGCTGACACCTCGGTGCCCTGAACGGCGAACCGGCAGGGAACAACCGAACTGACCATTCTACGACCCTCCTCGGAGGATCGCATGGGGACGCTGACACCTCGGTGCCCTGAACGGCGAACCGGCAGGGAACAACCGAACTGGCAGCGCTGCGACCCTCCTCAGAGGGCCGCATAGGAAAACGATTTCTCAAAACCGTCCCTTGGTTGAACAGTCACTACGGTGCCCTGAAGCGGCGAACCGGCAGGGAACAAACGGAGGATCGTATGGGGACGCTGACACCTCGGTGCCCTGAACGGCGAACCGGCAGGGAACAACCGAACTGGCAGCGCTGCGACCCTCCTCAGAGAGTCGCCCCCCAGAGGTCGCCGAGGAGAAACGATTTCTCAAAACCGTCCCTGCCCCGGAGGAGCCCTCAGAAGCCTGATAGCCTCGTTTTTTGCGACAAGACTTCTTGTCTAAGCTTTATTAGAGATGATGACAGTCCTCAGATCTTGCCTACCTCTAACTAGCTTAGTTCCTACGACCCTCCTCGGAGGATCGTTGGAAAAAGCAGGCACTTCGGCGCCCTGAAACGGCGAACCGGCAGGGAAACCGAACTGACAGCTCTTCTTTTTTCTTATTTGAAGGCTCGTTTGGGGACACTTGGTGCCCTGAAACGGCGAACCGGCAGGGAAACCGAACTGGCAGTGCTGCGACCCTCCTCAGAGAGTCGCACCCCAAAGGGCGCTGAGGAGAAACGATTTCTCAAAACCGTCCCTACCCCAGAGGGGACCACCCTTAGAAGCCTGATCGCCTCGGCGTCAGGGCTTCTTCTTTGTCCAAGCTATTTTAGAGATAAAACAGTCCTCAGATCTTGCATGTCTCTAACTGGCTAGACTGCGACCGCCACCCAGGTACCCCTCAATTGCGGAGGAGCCCGAATGGCGACGCTCTGTTTTGCACTTTGTGCTGAGAGGAGCTTAATAGGCCGAGACTGCTCCCGCCCAGCAGTCACAGGAACATTAGATTGGTGAGGAAGAATCCTCTGGAACGCCGCTGAATGGTTTATTTCTTATTTTTCTTGAAAGCGGAGCGTCCAGAAGAACAGACATAATTATATCTTTATTTTCCTTTATCTTTATATCAGAAAAACGTATATATATATATATTAGGGGTGGAACGGTACACAGAAGTCACGGTTCGGTTCATACCTCGGTTCAGACATCACGGTTCGGTACGATTTCGGTACAATGGAGGGAAAAGCAAAACAAAAATGCAGAAGGCATTGTATTTTTAAAATAAGTTTTATTAATAAAGGCATAGAACCAGTTTATTTGTAGTGCACTGACAATAGTTTTATATAATTAGTTTATTAATTAAATTAATAAAAAGACAAAAAGACCTTGCGATATGTTTGGTAATTGTACCTGAATTAATTTAAAATTAATTTGCTATATTTCAGATCAATATATTTGTTTTCCTTAATTTTAATTAACATTATTAATTAACAATGTAACATTATTCTCATCTGAATTATAAATAATTGATTTCTGTATAAAATAATACTACCATTAATAACGCATTCGATTTTCTTTTTTAATTAATGTAGAATGTTTAAGATTAGTGCTCCGAGGACGAGAAATGAAAACCAATGCGATGAATGTCCAAAAGATGGGACCCACAGACTGTTTTGAAATGGAGTTGGATAAATATGTTTTGCTTTTAAAACAGTGTGTGTGTGTGTGTGTGTGTGTGAGAGAGAGAGAGAGAGAGAGAGAGAGAGAGAGAGAGAGAGAGAGAGAGAGAGAGAGAGAGAGAGAGAGAGAGAGAGAGAGATTTTGGTTGGGTGACAGTTGTAGGTTACAGTTTGACAAGAGTTTACAGTGTGACAAAAGCACAATGTTGTGTTTTATTGCGAGTGTACACAAAACACTTTGCAGGTTTAATGATCTGTATGAACAAAATGACGGAGTATGTTTTTTATGTTTCCACTGTTCGATCGCGGCCGCGCCTAGCTCTCTCTCTCTCACACACACTACCTCATCTAAATTGACAGAATGTCTCAAAGATATAAAATGCTGGATGACGCGTAATTTCCTGCTATTAAACTCAGATAAAACGGAGGTATTACTTATTGGTCCAAAAAACTACACACAAAACCTCTTACAATACGACTTTAATATAGAAGGATGTCCTGTTACCTTATCGACTACAGTAAAAGACCTGGGTGTTATACTAGACCGCAACTTGTCTTTCGAAAATCATATTTCGTATGTTACAAGAACAGCCTTTTTCCACCTTAGAAACATTGCTAAATTACGTAACATGCTATCTGTTTCTGATGCAGAAAAGTTAGTTCATGCATTCATGACCTCGAGACTAGATTACTGTAATGCTTTATTAGCTGGTTGTCCTGCATCCTCAATAAACAAGCTACAGTTAGTGCAAAATGCAGCCGCTAGAGTTCTTACTAGATCAAGAAAATATGATCATATAACACCGATTTTATCATCTCTGCACTGGTTACCTATTAAGTTCCGTATCAATTACAAAGTACTACTACTGACCTATAAAGCCCTTAATGGTTTAGCTCCTATGTACTTAACGGACCTTCTTTCGCCCTACAATCCACCGCGTTCTCTAAGATCACTAAATTCAAGGCTTCTGGTCATTCCTAGGATATCGAAGTCCACGAAAGGAGGGAGGGCATTCTCGCATTTAGCTCCAAAACTCTGGAATAGCCTTCCCGATACGGTCCGATGCTCTGACTCGCTGACACAGTTTAAAACTGGACTAAAGACGTGTCTCTTTAGTCAAGCATTCACATAATGCTTACCTTTTAGTCCTCTGCTATGCCATACGGAACCGTTTGCCACTGAAACTGCTTAACGCACCAGTGGGGCTCGACAGCCTTATAGACAAACGGGTCGGTCCGTATGGTTGCGGTTGGGTTGCGGAGAGTTTGGGTTGCGGAGAGTTGTGAGATTATGGTTTTCTAACACCTACTCCCGTGCAATGGAAATCATTATGAACATCAGCTATGCTAATTATTTCCCATCTGCCTTTCTGCTGTTATCTCGGGACGCTTGTCCCGAGAAAAATGGCGTTCGTAGGCTCCAGTTTTGTATCCTGCCTCTCACGGGGATTTCGGATGCCCCAACGCCTGTGATGAGAAGACCAACGCCTGTGAAGAGACGACTCAACGCCTGCGAAGAGACGACTCAACGCCGGCGATATGTTATCCCCTTAATATTACATGATTAACTAAATGTATTTTTTCTAGATACTTCTGATATGCACTTACTGTAAAGCTTCTTTAAAACCCTATGATTGTTAGCCAGAGGAGAACTGGCCCCTGACTAGCCTGGGTTCTCCCAAGGTTTTTTTCTCCATCCAATCTGATGGAGTTTTGGTTCCTTGCCACTGTCGCCTTGCTTTTGGCTTGCTTAGTTGGGGATATTTAATATTCAACAATATTATTGAACTGTGTTGAACTTCTTTCATGTTATCACTGTGAAGCTGCTTTGATACAATCTGTATTGTGAAAAGCGCTATATAAATAAATGTGACTTGACTTGACTTGACACACACACACACACACACACACACACAAACACACACACACCAGCATTGCAATCTTGACATCGCAGCCTGTTCATTATGTGGTCACACCAAACGCGAATAGAGCGTTAAATTCGCGTCTATCGCGTCTAGTTCGACGCTAGTCCAAAGCGAATAGGACGCGCGTATAAGCCAACGTTTGAAGTGAACGCGCGTTCAGAGCTAATAGCCGATGGTACAGATTATGTGTCCCTAAAGAACCCGCGTATCTAACAGTAGTTCCGCATTACATTTATTTATTTCCACGCGAGTTTTATTTATTTTTATACCGTGTATTCTCCGTGTAAATTCGTGCACCGAACCGTGACGCCCGTACCGTTTCGGTTCGGTATGAATACATGTACCGTTCCACCCCTAATATATATATACATACAGGTCCTTCTCAAAAAATTAGCATATTGTGATAAAGTTCATTATTTTCCATAATGATAAAATTAAACTTTCGTATATTTTAGATTCCTTGCACACCAACTGAAATATTTCAGGTCTTTTATTGTTTTAATACTGATGATTTTGGCATACAGCTCATGAAAACCCAAAATTCCTGTCTCAAAAAATTAGCATATTTCATCCGACCAAAAAAAGAAGTGTTTTTAATACAAAAAAAAAAAAAAGTCAACCTTCAAATAATTATGTTCAGTTATGCACTCAATAGTCAATACTTGGTCGGGAATCCTTTTGCAGAAATGACTGCTTCAATGCGGCGTGGCATGGAGGCAATCAGCCTGTGGCACTGCTGAGGTGTTATGGAGGCCCAGGGTGCTTCGAAAGCGGCCTTAAGCTCATCCAGAGTGTTGGGTCTTGCGTCTCTCAACTTTCTCTTCACAATATCCCACAGATTCTCTATGGGGTTCAGGTCAGGAGAGTTGGCAGGCCAATTGAGCACAGTAATACCATGGTCAGTAAACCATTAACCAGTGGTTTTGGCACTGTGAGCAGGTGCCAGGTCGTGCTGAAAAATGAAATCTTCATCTCCATAAAGCTTTTCAGCAGATGGAAGCATGAAGTGCTCCAAAATCTCCTGATAGCTAGCTGCATTGACCCTGCCCTTGATAAAACACAGTGGACCAACACCAGCAGCTGACATGGCACCCCAGACCATTACTGACTGTGGGTACTTGACACTGGACTTCAGGCATTTTGGCATTTCCTTCTCCCCAGTCTTCCTCCAGACTCTGGCACCTTGATTTCCGAATGACATGCAAAACTGAGTGTGATGTATAACAGGTTCGTTTGTGTATGGATGATGGAAGGAGACACGGGATCGGCGAATACTGGGACTCGTGCACTTTTATTTATGAGGTTTTTCCCCACCTTCACGGCGCGTAATCACACTCAAACAAAGTTAACTCAGAATATCAAAAAGGCAAAATAAACAGTAGACAATAATTCTCTTCCCGCTGGACACAGCTTCACTGGACACAATTCCAATAGTACTCTTCCCGCTGGATACAGCTTCACTGGACACGATTCCAATAACACTCTTCCCGCTGGATACAGCTTCACGTGTCAAAGTCTCAGCAACACTCCGTTCACTGGTCACAGCTTCTCACGCGATGTGCACGAGCTCCCAGCCTCTCTCAAAACGCTGTCAGCACGGCCCGCTTATATGCGGTCTCCTCACGCCAATTACTGAAATCACAAACAGGTGTTTGTCATTTGAACTTGACCCACTTACTCACCGCTCGGCTCCGCCATCGCTCTCCCGCTACAGACTTCGCTGAACCACACCCCCCTCGCCACACTGAGCAACAGTCCAGTGCTGCTTCTCTGTAGCCCAGGTCAGACGCTTCTGCCGCTGTTTCTGGTTCAAAAGTGGCTTGACCTGGGGAATGCGGCACCTGTAGCCCATTTCCTGCACACGCCTGTGCACGGTGGCTCTGGATGTTTCTACTCCAGACTCAGTCCACTGCTTCCGCAGGTCCCCCAAGGTCTGGAATTGGTCCTTCTCCACAATCTTCCTCAGGGTTCGGTCACCTCTTCTCGTTGTGCAGCGTTTTTTGCCACACTTTTTCCTTCCCACAGACTTCCCACTGAGGTGCCTTGATACAGCACTCTGGGAACAGCCTATTTGTTCAGAAATTTCTTTCTGTCTTACCCTCTTGCTTGAGGGTGTCAATGATGGCCTTCTGGACAGCAGTCAGGTCGGCAGTCTTACCCATGATTGCGGTTTTGAGTAATGAAACAGGCTGGGAGTTTTTAAAAGCCTCAGGAATCTTTTGCAGGTGTTTAGAGTTAATTAGTTGATTCAGGTGATTAGGTTAATAGCTCGTTTAGAGACCCTTTTCATGATATGCTAATTTTTTGAGACAGGAATTTTGGGTTTTCATGAGCTGTATGCCAAAATCATCAGTATTAAAACAATAAAAGACCTGAAATTTTTCAGTTGGTGTGCAATGAATCTAAAATATATGAAAGTTTAATTTTTATAATTACATTATGGAAAATAATGAACTTTATCACAATATGCTAATTTTTTGAGAAGGACCTGTATATATCCCTCTGTGGCCACCAGCAGGAAACAACCGAAACTGGCAGCGCTGCGACCCTCCTCAGAGAGTCGCCCCTCACATTCATCCATGTCCTTATATACTTTACCCACCAGCGCTGCCTAATAAAAATGTATTCATTATTTAAGATGGCTGGTGGGAAACGTCAGGGTTAATAACGATGACGCCGACTCGGGAGAGAGAAAGCTCGCAAGCGTCTCTTTAACCCGAGGCACTGTCATACTAAGATACTTAATACCCAAACATTACTATAGTTAGACATCTGGGGATTAAACACATAAAATACAAACCGGTTTATTCCACGATCTCGACACCTCAGTGTGGAGATAGGGAAAAAAACGCTGTCCCCGATGAGGAGGCTGAGATACAGAGTTTTCCTGTTTTAAGATACAGTTCATCTAACAAACTCTTCTTTATTTGAAATCTCATAATGTTCAGCTGGCCAGTAAATATTAACTGGCAACAGCACTAGATAAAACCTCCTTTTTTAAAAAAGCTCCTCTTTATTCAGCAGAGTTATGAGCTGACTTATTTATTCATTGAAAACTCAAACATCTGCCCTTTTTCTTAAGATTTTTATTTGTTTTGTTCTCTTTCTTTTTGAACAAAACACAGCAGAACACTAGACCTGGCATGTGAAAGCTGAGAAAGGGCGGAGCCCGTCCCAACCCCCGCTGTCAGATCCGTTTGCGAACCCCGAAATGCGAGCCGTCTCCGTGCCTCGGCAACAGAGAGACCCGCGCGGGGAACGCAAACCGAACCGTCCTCCTCGAAGAACGCCCGGCGGGAGCGGAGCGTCCTCACGGACAGCTTCTCGCAATGCTCACAGTCAGCTCCCTCGAGAACTGACTGTCAGGGCCGGCCCGAGGCATAAGCGAACTAAGCGGCTGCTTGGGGCCCATTGGCCACCAGGGGGCCCCCCCAATCGAGTCGAAAAATCGAAAAATATTTTTTTAGATAACTTAAACAAGTGACATAAATGAATGAATTAATATGAAAATTCAAGAAAATTCTGATTTCATGATCAATATACCTCCCCACAACTGCTGCTGTGTCTGCCAGCGTTTAAGTCATGCGCATAATCTAGACACCTTGCGCGTGCATAGACAATTTGTGCGCATAGTCGCGGACTCGCGGTAATGTTAAGCCATGTCATAAAAAAGGTGCCGAAAATAGAACGAAGAAAATGACACAGGAGGAGAAAAAAAGAGCAAGATAAAAGTATGTTTGCATGATTACTTACGGTATGTTTTGTGCAGCAATTGAACCATTCCTATCTACGGCAGCATTCCTATCCCCTTTCCCAGAGGGGAAAAATACATTGCATACACACACATATACAACGAGCGCAAGTACATCATTACCGGTATTATAGTAACAGACTTTGTTGGATTCTGTCATGTACAATCTAACAAAGTCTGTTAAAATAATAATAATAATAATAATAATAATAAAAAGATTTTGTGGACAGTCACACTGTATTGAGACAGTTGAGAAATAATAATATTTTTACAGTTTTCAACAATAATTGTCATTGTTGAACCCTTGCTCTTATTATGTTTTTGATTTCTCAGTTGTCATATTTTTGGGCAAATAATTTATTTGATATGTTTTTAAACAGCTCCACTCCCAAACAGCAACAAAAAAGCTGATGTGTGTCCCCACCCGTGATGTTACGAGGGCAGGGAACAACACAACGTCTATAATCTTACTTGCTCGCCATAATGATAGATAGTGATACATATTGGGCTTGACAAACAACAATAAATAGACAAGGACAGATTTCACAGAGAGCGCTTGCTGAAGGTACAGAAGCTGGCGCGGTCTGAATTCAGGGGTGCTTTATAGTTTCCTGGTCTATGACGTCACCCGCCTATGACGTTTCGGGTTTCCATTGGACTGATTTTACATGTGCTTAACGACGTAATCACGCAGAGCGTTCCCACCGCGTCTCTAAACGCAGCTTGAAGTTCCCTTGAAAGGGAACTGAATTAATTTGTGATATAATGACAGAAATTTTGGTTTTAGATCAGTTTTAGAATGCTTAAGATTTAAAGGGGAAAATCGATAACTAAAAAATTGTCTAGAAGATGAAGAACGGTTTAGATTTCGAAGGATCCAGCAAAGTGCTTCTGATTAACAATAAAAAATCTTAGGGCTGCTACGTCAACCGAAGAGGTGCTATTGGGAAGGATGCAGAGGCATAATTTTGAAAGTGTCTGTAATGTCTGCTTTAGCGAGCCAAGCGTCTATACCCGCGGATTTAATTGTCTACGGAAGTGTAGTATTAGGAAAATATATCTTCAGGAATGAGACTGTTAACACTGGGAATAGAACTATTGTGCGGAGATGAAAGGTCGATAATTAATATTTTCTTACCCGAGTACTTTCGAGTAGCTATACCTATTGGGTTGATGAGAAAAATAGAAAAAAGTAAGTGACGGAATGTGATGATATTTGTCTATTTCTTTATTTAACAACGAAACAACGATAAGGATGATTAGAAACGTTGATTGAGTTGATGGGTGTTTATTCATCTTTTGGCAGGATTTGTAGGAGGGGGCAAACAGTTCTAGGGTGACTGTCACCACAAAAAGCTCAATGTAAAAATTTACAATTAGGGTATGGACATACAGATTCATTAAAATTAATACACGTATATGCTTGGGTGTTGGATTGACGTTTCACCTGGCTAGGTAGGCATGCAGGAAATCTAGACCCAGAAGCAGATTTTTTATACTTATTTGGAGATCCCTGGGACGCTTGAAAAACTGTCTGAGTGAAGAGTGTTGGCAGAGTGAGAAGAGGATCTGCAGACAGAGCAAGTATTTGCCTTATGACCAGTAAAGTGCCTACTGATAAGCTAGAGATCCGTTACAGACCAATCGAGTTTAAGGTTGAAACGTTGGATGTATACGGCTGCCTTAGCTGAAAAGGACTTATGATATCCATAAAAGAGAGAGCAGTCGTAATTGTTTTTTATATTATCCAGTTTGTTGATGGACTCTTTGATATTGATGAGAGCCGAGAGGGCGAGAGTGCCATGGGATGTTCCACCTCGTTGGGTTTGCCAGGAGCTTCTAAATCGGAAGATTGATCAGCTCCGGGTTCGTCAAGAGACAAAATCTCATCGATCTCGAGGTGAGACATGTCTCTTATAGGAAACAGTTTAAAATTAACGAAAGAGTTAATATGACAACTAGGGACATGGCTCGCAGTTTAAGACGAGCACGCAGTCTAACGCTACATGGATGGACCGTAATATATTTGGCTAGCCTAGATAGAAAGATGTGGCTGATTGGCTGTAGTACCGGCCACGAGACAGCCAATCAGCAACATGTCAGAGTTTCATGACTGAACTAGGTATAACACTCTTGTAACTACTAATAATTTACTAAGAAACTCGGATTAATGAATTAGTATATAATAGTGCTTAGTGGAGCTCCTAGAGGACTACTGAGAATGCCTTGGTTACGACTGTAACCTCGGTTCCCTGAAGAGGGAACGAGACGCTGCGTCGATTGACGCTAAGGTAATGCTTTGCATGATGATGTCTTGAAGCAGATGTAAAATCAGTCCAATGGTGTGACGGAACATCAGAGGCAGGTAACGTCATGAACCAGGAAACTATAAAGCCTGCCCAAACAAAGCAGCGCTAGCTTCTTGAGGTCTAAGCAAGTCGCTTACAGGCACTTAGGAGATATGGCAGGTGACACAGCGTCTCGTTCCCTCTCCAGGGAACCGAGGTTACAGTTGTAACCGAGTCATTCCCTTTCAAGGGATCTCGCGCTGCGTCGATTGACGCTAAGGGAACATCTATACCAATGCCACCATAGCGAGAAGTGTCTGTCCTGTGTGAAATCATAAGAGCAGCACTAAGATGAAAGCACCCGAGACCCTGGTATGGAGTCCAAGTCCAAAGAGTAAAATCTGACGAATGTATGCGGTGAGGACAACCCTGCTGCATCATAAACCTCCTGGAGGGGCACTCCTGACAATAAGGCCTTAGAGGCCGCCATACTCCTAGTTGAGTAGGATCGGACAGCCAAAGGTGAAGGCTGTCCGGTCGACTCATAAGCAAGTGAGATAGCCTCGACCACCCACTTGCTCATTCTCTGCTTAGATGGTGGGGACCCTTTGTTAGGGGGTCCAAAACATACAAGTAGTTGACCGGCTTTACGCCACAGGGCAGCTCTGTGGACATAAGCATCAAGTGCCCTAACTGGGCATAGCAGATTGTTCTTTTCCTGGTCCGAATCTTGAAAAGGAGGAGGACAGAAGGCCTGTTATACAATAGGTCTGGCCACATTAGTGGGGACCTCGGGAACATAACCTGGTCTAGGATGAAGGAACGCTTTAACCATGCCAGGAGAAAATTCCAAGCACGAGGGTGCAACCGACAAAGCCTAAAGATCTCCTATTCTTTTAAGAGATGAGATAGCAAGGAGGATCAGATCTTTCAAAGTAAGAAATCTATCTGGCACCTCCTGCAAAGGCTCAAAGGGAGCCTGGGAAAGGCCTTGACGGACAATCGCCAGATCCCATGTTGGAACCCTGGTGCGAGTAGCATGCCTCAGCCTCAAAGTGCCACGAAGGAAACGAGATACCAAGGGGTCTTTACCCAAAGACATTCCACCCAAAGGAATGTGGTAAGCACCTATGGCCGCCACATAAACCTTTAAAATGTCAATGTCAAAGTATCTTTATTTGTCTCCCCAAGGAGAAATTAGATTTGGACCTAGAGAAACTGGGTCCGACTGACATTCACTACACCATGAAGTGAAAACTCTTCACTTCAGGGCATAAAGTTTCCTCGTGGAGGGAGCTCTAGATTGTAGAATGGTCTCTACAACCTCGGTTGAGAGACCTGACCCTATGCGCTGTGCCCCCTCAGAGGCCAAGCCCACAGGTTCCACAGTTCGGGTTGAGGGTGAAAAATAGAGCCCTCTGCTTTGGACAGAAGGTCCCTCCTGATGGGAAGCTCCAGTGGAGGCCCGTCGAGGAGAGACACTAGATCAGGGAACCAAACTCTGCCCGGCCAACGCAGGGCTATAAGGAGCAGTGACTGGCCGAACACCCTCCATATCTGCTCCACCACCTCGGGGTGGAGCCTCCATTCCCCGGGCCTCGGCCCCTGTCTCGACAGGATGTCTGCTCCAATATTCTGGGCCCCAGGGATGTAAGCTTCTCTGGCAGACAGCAGCTTCCCCAGAGACCACAGGAGGATTTGCTGCGCCAGCTTGCATAACGGACGCGAACGCAACCCCCCCTGGTGATTTATATAGGCAACCACCAATGTGTTGTCTGTGCGAACCAACACATGGTGGCCCCTGAGGTCTGGAAGGAAATTCTTGAGGGCAAGAAATACAACCAACAGGCGTATTGATATGCCAGGAGAGATGATGGTCCCCCCATAGACCCTGAGTTGAGCGTTCTTCTAGGATTGCTCCCCAGCCCGTGAGGGAGGCATCTGTCGTTAGAATTTTGTGGTGACAAGAAGCTCCCAGCACGGGGCCCTGGGACAGGAACCAAGGTTTCTTCCACATGGGTGGAAGAAACCACTTGGTTAGGACCCTAAGATATTTTGTGTTTATATCGACTGTCCTTGTGTGTATACTGTTTCTCTCTCTCTCTGTGTGTAGACATGTTTGTGTTTCAGATGGGCGTTGCCTCTGTTAACACTAGAACGGCCACAACGGTCATGTTGACATTTTTGAATTTTATATCTGCAATAACTTTGTTGAAAAAATAAATAAAATCCTGCTGGTACCTGACTTTTCCTAAAAGTGTCTGTATTTTCATTTAAAATGTTTTTAATATAAATTACACATAAGGCAAAAAAACAAATGAACATATTTACCTATTCTTTTGTTACATTTCCCGCGGTTGACCTTTGTCTGTTAGGAAATAATCAGAAGATTCAATTGCAAGATGACAGATATGTTTATTGAGAGCTGGTCAGATGCTGGAAGAGTTAAGGTGTGCAAATGTCCGGTATGAAGCCCTTGGCAGCACAGGGACGCTGCGTGTAAAATCATGGAGTTCTGAAGACGGATGGATGGCACACGGAAAACGGATACAGGCAGGGAACAAACACGCAGGAAACATCCACGACGGTCTGACAAAGACTAGGCGACAACAGTGACACTAAAAAGGATTCGCTGATCCGCTATAGCTGGCGCGTTGATCAGAAGCAACGGGCGTGCTGATCAGCTGCAATGATCAGCGACCACGCACACACACGCACACACACACACACACAACAAGACGAGAAAGGAGACAGTGAATTCATAAACTGTGACATTGTCTCTCTCACTGTCAAAAGAATATCTAAATAAGATACTTTTAGCTGTTATTATCTTGTTCTGAGTTATGTTGAATGGATATGGAATATAGCCTATCTGTTGCAAATATGCGATAATTACGGGCTAGCCTACTAATGATATTATGATTTATAAATGTATAATTAAACTTGTTTAAATGTATAGTTTGGTGTTGTTTTGTTTTTAAAAGATATCCTAATACAATAAATGCATTAATCTCTCAATTGGGTATTTATCATTAAAGATATAGGGCCCTATTTTAACGATCTGAAACGCAAGTGTCAAAGCGCAAAGCGCAAGTAACTTTGTGGGCAGATCCCGGCGCTGTTGCTATTTTCCCGGCGGGATAAATGCCTCTTGCGCCTGGCGCAAATCTAAAAGAGGTTGGTCTGAAGTAGCTTCATTATTCATAGGTGTGGTTTGGGCGTAACGTGGAATAAACCAATCAGAGCGTCATCTCACATTCCCTTTAAGAGCAGGTGCGCATGTTGCATGGCGGATTGCTATTATAACGGCGGATTTGCCAGGCGCGCGTCAGGAGCGGTTCACAGCCGAGGAGACCGACGTTCTTGTCAGGACCGTGAAAGACAGAGAAGTGACGTTGTATTGCGTGTTTTGCGTGCACCTGTAAACTATGGCATAAACCCTCATGCAGTAACACCCTCAGACGGCACTGTTTATTGACTGTCTGAAGTTGAATGCATGCAGAAATAACAAGAAATTCAACGTTCAAATCAGACTTATCTATCTATTTATCTCTCTATCTCTCTATCTCTCTATCTATCTATCTATCTATCTATCTATCTATCTATCTATCTATCTATCTATCTATATATCTATCTATCTCTCTCTCTATCTATCTATCTATCTAATCTATCGTGGGTGGGTTTCTCCCATCCCCATACAAATCAGCGTCGGTTAAACAGGCGTGGGAGGAAAAAAACTAAATTTTCATGGACACCACAATGATTTCCCTCATGTGTTAATATTTTTCCTTGTTATAATGTATGATTTGCAAAAATAAAAACTGCTGCATCTGTGTTGATGAGAGAATCAAAGTGTATGCGCGTTGTGCACCCGCTACATTATGGCCAAGCATGCGCACTTAAAATAGCATAATGAACAACGCGCAACGCGCCACTGACTTTAGACTAGTTTTTTTCTGGTCAGTGGCGCAATTGTTTTATAGAACAGCAAAATAGCATGAGGGAAAGTTTGCGCCGGAACACGCCTCCTCTTTGCGCTGAACCGCCCCGGGGAGCGCAAGTGTATTTCTTAGTTAACCGACGTGCGTCTGTGGAGGGAAAAGTCCGCTTTGCGCAGGTGCAAAATAGGAATGATACATGCGTCAGTGTACAAAGTCATTTGCGCCGAGTGCAAGATAGAGCCCATAGAGTTTGCAATCTAACGGTCAAAATGACCGCTTGTGGCAGTTCTAGTAGTAATGGAATTCTGGCACTTTTAGTGTTAACCTGTGGAAGACTGTGATTGGTCCTGCTATGCACCTGACCTGGATATAAGGCCTGCCCCAAACACTCAATGGAGGCCCTTGAGCCTCGTTGACTTTGTGCTTTATGCCATTGTGCTTCGCTTTCGTACTATTTGATTGTGCTTCTCTTCACCTTTGTTCGTTTTGCCATTGTTTAATTGAGTAAGAGTGTTGTGCCAGAGAGATTGTTAGTGTTTAGTGAAACTGTGAGTGTTCGCTGATTGTAATCCTACTTCTGATATTATCCTTTATCTGACTATTGCCTAATTGACTACGTCTTGGATTCCGATTCTAACTTGTCGACCTGAGACTTTGTTAACAAGTGTGTAAATATTCTTGTATATACATTTTTACCATATTAAGGGATGTAGGGGGTTTGACGCCAATTTATTTGTATCTCTTTTTCCCCTTGTTTATGGTTAACCCTCTGGGGACCAAGGGTTTTTTGGGGCCCTTGGGATGTTTTGACATGCACTGACATTTGTGCTTTTTTCAGTTATTTATAAACATGTTAATAGCAAAGGTGTAAATTCACTCTATATAGCACAAACGGGGCTACCATAATATGTGAGCAACATGTATGTACATGTTTGTATTTTTGAGAGAATATTATTTATGCATGGTTATTGAAAAATTTAAAAATAAAAGTTTCTGAAATAAGGCCACAAAACACATTGATTATTTCTTCACAAGACTTTTGAAAATTGTATCACAAAGTCTAGAATATTTGCTCCAAAACTATGTGAGAATCATCCTGACTACTCATTCAGATAAGTCAATAATGATGTGGCATGCCCGCATTAACATAGAATCCCAAACCACACCTATAAAAGTGGTCCTCTGTAGTGGAAAAAGCACACTCTTCTTGGCGTTTAGCCGTAAGCCCAGCTCTTTCATGTGGGCGAAGACGACATCTCGATCCAGAACCGCCAACTGATGCGACTGAGCTAGAATCAACCAATCGTCGATGTAGTTCATGATGTGAATACCCTGCAGACGCAGTGGTGCCAGAGCGGCATCTACGCATTTCGTAGAAGTGCGGGGTGATAGTGCTAGGCCGAAGGGAAATAACTCGATATTGGTATGCTTTTCCTCCGAAAGCAAACCTCTGGAACTTCCTGTGAAATGGAAGGATGGAAATGTGGAAGTGTGAGTCCTTGAGATCCAGATCGGATCTGATCTGTGGCACGATTTGTCTCAGTGTTAACATTTTGAACTTTAGTTGCATGATTAACTTGTTCAGAACTCTCAAATCCAAAATGGGACGCAACCCCCCATCCTTCTATGGAACGATGAAATACCGACTGTAAAACCCGGTGTCCCTGCTGGAGGGTGGTAAATATTCTATGGCCCCTTTCTCCAACAGGGTTTTCACTTCTTGTTCCATTACCAGAACCACAGTGGATAGGATCCCCATAAACCTGGGCAGGCGAGACCTGAACTGTATTTGATAACCCTTTTCTATGGTCTGCAGAACCCAACGAGAAATATTTGGCAGTAGCCTCCACGCTGTCAAAAATTCTACTAGAGGTACAAGCTTCTCGAGACTGGTTTCTGGATTTAGTTGTTGTTGAGCAGTCAATCCGTTGCCCTGTAACGGCGAACCGGCAGGGAACGACTGAACTGACTGCTCTGGGAAGCCACGCTCTGTTTTTGTGTGGCATGGTGTGAGAAGCTGACTTTAGATGTTTGGGGCTGCTCCCGCTCAGCAGCCCCGGAGACATGAGTATGGCGGGGTAGTTTCTGGCATGCAGCCGCTTGTTTAGCTGATTCCTGAAACCTCTCGACAACCGAGTTTACAGCATTGCTGAAGAGGCCAAAGGGTGAAATAGGAGCATCCATTAAAATGTTTTTCTCCTTCTCCTTAATATTGCTCAAGTTCAACCAGAGATGTCTCTCAGTGGCCACCAGGGCTGCTATAGACCGGCCGATAGATTTAGCCATCTCCTTGGCGGCCCTGACAGACAAATCTGAATCAATACTCCCGCCCTCATCAAGATCTCCTAACAGTTCAGCCTGGTAAGCCTGCAGCAGTTACATGGTGTGAAGGCATGCTGCAGCCTGACCAGCCGCTGAATAAGCCTTAGCCACCAAAGCTGATTTTTACTCTAACTGGTTTGGTGGGTAATACCGGGGCCTTGAGGGAAGATGCTGATTCAGGGGAGAGATAGCTCGTGAGCGCCTCTTCGACCTTTGGCATCTCCCTTTATAGTTTGAAATAGAGGAATAGTGAGATGTTTGTGAACTATAAACTCTATAAGAAACTGGTTTCTCCTACGATCTCGACACCTCGGTGTGGAGATCGTGGCAAAACGGAAGGCGTTGAGGTTGTGAACGAGAGGTCAGGAAGCGTTCATCTAGTTTGCTTCTAGAACGAACAAACATCCTGCTTATCTGCAGGCCAATCGATGCTTAATCTTTCGACCGCTCTCATTACAACCTTAACTAGCTCCTCAAAAGCATGAGACTGAGGTGGCGAGTCCTCAGTATCTCCTGCTTCAACACTAACAACATCTAATTCCTCAGAACTAGATAGATGTAGTGTCTGTGCCTCAATCGGGGTGGAAGTAACTGCAACGCATGCTTCCAAACCCTGAGAGAAGGCACTGGATCTGTCAGGTGAAGGCAGAGATAAGGCTGGGCCCGTCTCTAACCCCGCTGACACATCCATTTGCGAACCCCAAGTCTGAAGCCTTTGCTGTGCCTCAGGGACCTGAGCCAGGGGGAACGCGAGCCTGAGCGTCCTCTCTAAAGAACGCCAGGCGGGATCGGAGTGTCCGCAATGGAAGCACATAACAGTGCTCACAGCCCTCGAGCGCTGACCTTGCATGCTTCTCACCCAAACAAACAACACACAAAACAGATAATCAGATATACATCAAATAGACAAAACAATTTCACATAGATCTCTTGTGAAGACACAGAAGCTAGCGCTGCTTTGTTTGGGCAGGCTTTATAGTTTACTGGTTCATGACGTCATCCGCCTCTGACGTTCCGTCACACTAATACATATTATAAAATTAATAGTAAATTGGAAGTCATGTTAACCCACTAGTAATGACTAAAATATTAACAAAACTTTCAGAAGGAATTCCTAATTATTTGGATATTCTACAGTGAAAAGCATGATAACTCTCTAGTAATGACTGAAATCATTGTAAATTAAAAATTGTAGTTACTGATTAGCTAATAGCGAACTTCCACATTCAATTGAGCACTATTACTTACAAATTTGTTAATCAGAGTTTCTTGTTAGTTAATAGTAGTTACTTGAATGTTAATGGTGTGTTACTATATTTTTTCCTGTGTAGTTATGAATTAATGACGGAACAGTATTCTAAAGTGTTACCTCCAATCCCACTCCTCACTGAAAGTATTTATTTATTTGGCCATCATATCTGTTGAGAAAACTGTCATAATACTGTATGCTTACAGTATAATAATGAAGTAATAATCTGATCATTTGTATTGTGCAAGCTTGGATGCTTCAAAAATAAATTCGAAGATGAGACACTAGCATGTCCATGGCCTGAAAAATGAACTTCAGTTTTAAATATTGATGCCCTCAACAACATTTGCAGATTTCCCTCCCCGAGACAATAATTGCATTATTACTCTGAGTGCTTTATTACTTTCATTAAGCTCATTTCCCTCATGATGTATAAAGGAATGCTTTGTATTGTGAATACATCCGCTGTTGATCAGTGAATGTTTTATGCTTATTAGAAATAATGTTTAGATCAGCAGCCCAGGAAGGTAAAAGAACAAAGAAAATGAATACCAAGCAATTCAGTCGAACTGAAATTGAAACATCGGGTTATGTTCAGGAAATGTAAGTCGCAGTCTTGACAGGAAATGTTTGAGCTATATGGAGTTGAAGAGCAGTGCATAATGAGTTATCCTGTGAGCAATGTCACATCATCTGGAGCAGGTTTTCCCTAAGCACGGAGATAAAATGCAGAGTTGTTTGGGCCTGTGGATATGAGACATTTGGTTCTCCATTGTTTTAGTTTGGTGCCTGCCATAATTCTGCAGCACAGTGTAACAATACAGAGGATTAAGGAATGTGGGTCGTCTCCATCAGTTAGGCTGCACTGCGGAGCCCTCGGAGAACAAGAGAGACAGCTCCAGAGATGCAGAGAGTGGGAAAGCTGTATAGACAGTGGAATCTGCAGTTAGATATCCAAAACAAAGCCCCCACTAAAACTGGATACAAAGGTTGTATTATATAACACCGATCAGTGTGCACATTGTTTCTGAGCTCAGGGAGTGGGCTGCAATAAAAATACATCTCACACACACATTATGCTTTATGGAAAGATGCAGACAGAATTGTTCAGGAATAACTTGGCAGTGAACCAAATTTTGTTATTTATGGTTCAATGTGGAAATTCAGTCACCTAGCCATTGTTCTAGGATATTTAAGACGAATTCTGGGTTTGAAGTCAGCAGCATTTCAATATGCAGGCCTTTCCTGTATTACTAATCTATCCTTGTGAAAAAGTGAGCTTAATTGTAGTGTACTTCAAATATTACAAAAATTATTTTATAAAAGGTAACACTTTATAATAAGTATACAGTTCTTACAAATCATTAACAAACTATTCATTTATAGTTAATGTATATGTAACCGTTTCCCAAGGCCAAGGGTCAATAACCACACTCCGGAGGAGCCGACACCAAAGACACCAATCAGGCAAGACAACAGGTAATATAAAATCTCTTCTTTTTATTTATTAATAGCACTTAAAACAGCATCGGAATGACTCCGGGTTCCTTCACTTCACTCCAGGGTGTCCCACATAGGCCTCCGACGAGGGGAACTCTGGCCAGAGGGAGGTCAAGAGGGTCTGTGACGGATGACAGCGGAAGGCAAGCAGCAGAGGATGGGTTTTTTGGCTCGTAACATGGCACAGCCGTGCACTCTCTTTCCTTGCAGAACGGCGGAGGCGGAACGCCGCCTCAGAAGACTAGGTCTCTCCCGTCCACCGGAGGACAACAGGTGGGTGATAGTAGCAAGCAAATCCTCCTCCCGATTACGGGGCAGCGGTTAGCAAGCTTTCTCGGTTCCTCAAACAGTAGCAGATCGGACGCAGCAGTCAGCAGACCCTCCTTCAGAGGAATGGTTCACAGGATCTCTCGGCTCGTAGAACGGTGGCAGATCGGACACAACAGTCAGCAGACTCTCCTTCAGAATAATGGTTCACAGGATCTCTCCGTTCATAGAGAGTCTGCTGACTGCTGCGTTCGATCTGCTGCCGTTCTATGCACACAGAACACAATCGTAAGTATGAAATCCAACCGCTACTAACCGGCTCTTTCTTCTCTCAGGGCAGACGGTGAGGGGGCGGCAGTCTCCAGGAAAAGAATCATCAGACCAGGTGAAGTGGCTGGGCTTTTCCTGTTCTTTTAGAATGAATGATCACAAAGTAATATCCCCTAAACTCAATTACAGCTCTTCTCACCAGCACACCAGGCCGAGCTTCTCCTTTCTCCAATGTAGCATCAGGTGGTTGGGAACCTGGACACAACTTTGCAATCGACAGATCAGATTAAATTCTTGATGTCCCACTGGTTAGGCTTCTCCAAACAAAGATTATAGAGTGATGGTAATGATTGGGTCTCCCACACTCTTGCATGCATCAATACTATAACTCTTTACACGTGCTCACTTCACACTTTCAGACACTGCAATGCCACATCACCTCTCGTGAACAACAGGCCTTCACTCCATCTTTGCAGGGTCAGACAATCCACAGATGGCTTTTCACACGGGGGTATCAGGTTTCAAGAGCGATCCTATAAAGCCCAGTTCTTTCCTTGGTCTACTGAGGCACACAACGAGAGAAACAACACACACTGCCAGCGAGCGCCAGTCAGTATTCAGAATGTTCTTGGTAAATCTTCACAACATCACCCTTTAGTACGTTGATGAAAGGGGTACTTAACTTCTCTCCTTGATAACAGCATGGATCTTCAGCGCTGCCCTTAATCACTTTGTTCTCTCAGTTCCATATGCCAGTCACTCACCCGTCTTCAATGTGTAAACATCCCCACACTTGTATTCGCTGCAGTTGCTGCTTTCTGCTGTCCACTGACAAGAACGCCAAGGGGAACCCAACATAAAAACACAAGCACCAAGAACCCACTCTCTATGTCTTCAAACTTCTCCTCTTCCCGCATCTGCTCACCGATAACGGCCTGATTAGTGTCCACAGCTGGCGCTCATCAACGCCGGCGGCCATGACATGTCACCGGAACCTGACACCCCGGTGTTACACCGGAAGTCGCTCCCCCGTGCAACAAATCCCGGTTTTAAGGTTCCTATTTGTCTCACCCGGTGACATATAGGTAATATATTGAATTGCTACAATGTATGCTACATTGTAATTATATTAACAGCCTATATGAGTTCTTGATTCATTGTCACTGTAATAAACACAACCATTATTGTTTAATCAGCTCACAGTAAAGGAATCGTTAAGTGTTGCTTATTAGGAGTAAATGGTTCTCACTTTAGATTAGGTCACGGAAAATGGTAAAAAGTCATTAAGTTCTTTTAAACCAACCTCTATTAAACATTAATTGCATTCATATTTAGTGTTCCTTAAAATGTTTAGAAATGCATTAAACACGCTCCGGGTAGTCCATCATCGTCCGATGATGACTTCTTCTATAATTTGTGGGTTCTTTGATGACTGTATCCAATGCGGGATGCACACTGTCTTTTACAGACGGCATATGGAAATTTCTCCTGATTGTCTTAAGGGGGCAGGAACAAGCATGGCCTGCTTTCTCTGATGTCTTTTATTCAGGCGATGTTCAGTTCTCACACACACACACACACACACACACACACACACACAAACACACACACACACACACACACACACACACACACACACGTTGGCATGTTGTTTACAGAAGATGCAAACTGGTATAATAGTTTTTATACTGTACAAACTGTATATTCTATCCCCTTACACTAACTCTACCCCTCTACACTAAACCTACCCATATGACTAAATATAAAGTTAGTAACAACAAATGTGTAATTACAACTGTATTTAAATTCATGACATACAATTTACAATTTTTTTCATTATGTTCAACAGTACACTTAGCCACTTACACTGTCAGTGCACTGATTATATTCAATTAAACTATAATATAATCTAAACTGTCTGTCTGACTGACTTGTTGTTTGATTGCTATTACGTGACATCAGCATTCAGCATATATGTTCATTTGACCATATTATAATTTACAACCGTTACTTTTTTTTCAACAATATTTTGAAGCACCTTGATGCAGGGTACAGGCCTACTCTCTCAGTATACCATCTTTCATCTGAGAGGCTTCTCTCTTACTCTTTAACTTTTTTAGAAGTTCTGTCCATTCGCTTTGAGCAGAGGCAGCATCATGATGCATTTTATGTCTGGTACACTGTGTGTTGAAACTGCTGTTGCAGTAGCTGGATTTCTAAAATGCACAGATTTTTTAGTAAAATGTCTGCCTGAAAGCTTGCAAGCTCACTGTGAAGTAAGTTTGTGTTGTGAATATGTGCTGCTCACCTCAGCCAGACCTGTATTGGAACAAATTCTAAAAGATAAACAGACAATGGCTTTATCAGAGAGCAGACAGACCTTCTGTGAGTTCTAGTGTGCCACATGTTCCCAACTCCCAGGACAGATTCCAGAGCAAAAGCTGACCCTTTGCAAATAATTTTGCAGTGATGAAGCAAGAAACATTGCTAAATAATACTTGGCTAAGTGTATTTAAAGCCTGGTAAGACCAGACCCCATTGTCTAATTTTTTATAGATAAGTATGTTTGCGTAACATTTACAGATCTTAAAGGTGCATTGCGCAACATTTCATGTTAAAAATACCCGTTTTTCTAACCCATACATGCTTAAACAATTTCCTGATGGGCTGAATGAGCCCTTCTCCGATCACTGCGATTGCCTCTATAATCCTGTACAGTAAAATAAATAAGAGGGATTCGGGCCGGAATGTGAGACTGGGCGTGACGTCATGCGCGTTCACGCTCCCCTGGCTATGTCTGGCAGGTTTGTGTATTCGCTGCCATTCTCCGTATTAGCGAAGACAACTCGAGCGACAAAACTTCAGTCAACTTTCGACAAAAGTAGAAGATGGATTCAAAGAGACCGGCTTGTAGTTCATAAACCCCAACGCAAACTCCACGAAATACAAAGACAGTAAGGCAGTTTCGCTTGTCGCCAGAGGGGGGCATAGTTCTGCAAAAACTCAATGCACCTTTAAAAGTTTAATAGATGCTGAAATGCACAAAATGTGGATGGCATCTAAAATATAAGTATTATTATATTTACATCTATAGAAACATTAAATATTTACAAATCCTTTATTTTGGTTTTAGACTTTCAAAATTGTATGTTTTATAGGTCTGTGTAAACACAAGTAATTGTGTGATAAAACCACAGTTTACTAGTCTGGGTTTCCCCATACTGCCTTCCCGCAGCGCGATTTTATTCACGCTGAAAGGCAGTATGGATACCATGGACCAAATTTTCGCCTCATTTAGGGAACCAATCACAGAACGGGGAGGGAGCAGCAAGACGATGACGCGTCTATGCGACACACCGAAGCAGTTTGTTTATACCTATGGATCAAACATGGCAGTAGACGCGAAGTTACCTTTCGATGCAGCCTTACGGCCGTTTCACGCATAGATTTCACACCGCAAGCGTGAGCGGCATTTGAGCAGCGCGTCAGCGTAACTACATCGTCACTGCAGCTGCAGACGCGCGAGAGTATTCACACTGGAAGCGTTTGTAGACAGTGTCACAGCAGCGGCTCCAAAGCTACATATCGTTAGCCTCATAGCATAATTGCTTAAGTCATTTTGTGTTTTTTCTTGTTTTCCAAAGACATTGAAATATGACTTCGGCATTATATATAAGCGAGCAATTCTTTACAAAGACAACTATACATTTGTTTTTAGAAGTTGGTCATTTTATAACATTGATAGTCTTGAAAGTTTGTAATGGGGAGGTGTACAACATTCGCATATAAGTTAAATGTAATACAACAAAACAACCCAGAAAATGGCTCCAATCTATTAGTTTCAGTCATACTTTCGATGTTTACAAGACCGCAACTCCGCGGATAAAAAACAAAACACACAAATAAACCACACACTCGGGTTTGATTTGGGTTGTGCTAGCCTGTAGCTGTCTGTGTGTTAACGTTACATGAACTAAACAAACGTTTATATATAATATTTTCTGGCTAGTTTACTTTAGTTTTTTTTATTTATATAATACACAACTTTCACCCAAACTGAATAATTAAAAACAAGTTTTTACCGGGTAAATCTTCTATAAATATTTTAGAGTCTTTATTTTCTTTTATTTGCCTACTCAAGGTCTTGTTAAAACTCACTAGACATGCTAATTCTGTGCATTTTGGGCACTTTTTGTGTGAAATCACATTTATTTTTGTCCATCAAAAGTGTGCTTTCACTTTAATTTAGCGTGAGCAATGCAGCAAAAAACAGATTCGAAACCCCCGCTTCACTGCTGCTCACGCGCCGCTCCTGCTCGACGCTCACGCGCTGCTCCCGGTGTGAATGCACTCATTGCTTAACATGCACGCCGAAAAAAATACGCGCCGCTCACGCATGCGGTGTGAAACGGCCGTAGATACACGCCATCGTGTAGGCTACACATAAATCTCTGACCCATCGGCCATCGTCGTCTCCCTCGTCTAATTTCTGTCGCTCCACATACGTCATCTAGTATAATCGAAACGATTGGCTATGAGCTACGTACAGGCGCATTTGATAGACATTCTTAGCACCCAATAAACGGCTCTGGGCATTCGTAAACCACGCCTCAAATACGAGAAAATGAACATGTGGTTCCCAGACCCAAGTCTCAACGAGAATTGGGTCTGGCGTTAGCCAGGCTAACAGTTTACGCAAAATCCATACAAATACTCATGAGATCACAGGTGAATAATACTTTTAAATGTTAAGTGTGTAATTTCTGTAGCATTTCAACTGTTTTAATAGCACCGCAGTCACAGTTTTCAGACTTTTCAGGGGAATCAACCAATAATTCTCTAGGTTTTTTTCCCCCCTTTATAAACTGGGGTAAGAAAAAAAAAAACAATCTGAAGAAATTTCTCTTTATAATAAAGCTTAAAATTTAACATAACTTACTAAAATTCACTAATTTCACAAAAGCCTTTAACTAATTAATACAAAATGTTAATGTTTAATTCCTTAAAATTCAGCAAAAAATGTCCAACCACCAGCAAAACAGTGACCACACACTTTTTCATGCTATTCTTATGAGCATTGCAAAAAAGAGTTCTAATCAATGTGCCAAGATCCCAGATGAAACACATCTTTACAGACTTTAATTCCAAGCAAAACTATATTCCAAATATAATCAAAAAAGACAATTGTGCAAGACCTGTTACTGTCACAACACCAGGATGTGTGCATAGCAAACAGACAGATGAAGATAATTCCAATATGCAGTTTAATCAAAACAGGCAACAATCCAATACAGGGCAGAGACACACATTTTTTATTAAACTCTGTGTTTTGAATCATCATCTTCTTCTTGTTCGTCATGTATTCCTGCACCCTTGCTGACACTTCTCTGATTGGTGAATCTTTATAGAATTAGTGTAGTTGCTTACCGGGGAATTGGCTGTTAAACACTTTTGTTTTCTTCTTTTAAATGAAGTTAAAACCACACTGTTTTGACTTCTGCTGAAGCATATATCCATATTGACTCTCAAGCACGTTATGTCTGTTTTTAGAGGTTATCGCCAAAAATAAATTTCTCTATGGAGAAAATGAATGTGATTTTTACCTCCAGAACCCGACTGTTATGCTCTGTTGGACTTATCTGTTTAATTATTTATTAAAGATCACTACAAAGAGATTAAGGGATGCATATTTAAATGGTTTGAAGATCTCCCTGAGGCACATATTGTCACACCACCAAAGACTTGTTTGTTGTCATGGTCACTGATTTGATTTCGTCATTGTGTTCAGGTGTGTGTGTGTCATTATTTGCACCAGTTCGGACATTCAGTTAAGAGAATCTTCATCTGTCCCGTCAGTCGCACCCGGCCTCCCTCTCCCACCCCCTCTTCCTACCATCTTAGAGAAGATAGCCTTCATCATCGGACTGTATCTCCCTCTCCAGCCTCGCCCTCAGCCACTCCTGCCACCCTCTCATCACTGTCTCCTACCATTCCCTCTGCGTCTACTCCTCTCAGTAACGCGGATCCATCCAGTCTCCACTTGGGTAAGAGGAACCCACAACTCCGCCTACAACCTCGGCGAACGTCACTCCGCCTCGACCCGTCTCCCTGACTCCCTCACCTACGCTCCTGCCGCCAACGATTCCAGAGTGTACAATCGGTCATTCGGCCTCGCCGAGCTCCCGTGGTCAGTCGGCTCCACCTGGGTCAGACATCGCCACACCTGCGCTGCAGACTTGAGGGTTCAGGGTGCAGACTTCAGACTCATCCGCTGCGCTTCGGCCCTCCACCCCTTCGACTATGGCACGCTCAACCATCCCTCAGGCTCTGCCACTGCCCTAGGTTGCCCCAGCTCGCCCTCCATCCTCTGTCATCCTGTGAGGCCGTCGGTGCGGCTCAGTTGCAGTCGCCAGAGTCTTCGTCACTCGCTCCATCGCCTCGGATCTTCGGATACATGGTGGGATCTTTCTCCAGCATCACTGCTTCCTGCCGTCACCATGGGGCAGAGTTCTGGCTGTGGCCTGGGCACCATCCATCATGCCCCTACTCAAGGCTCCTACCTGGCTCTCACCACCTTCAGCATCACCCTGGACTCTTCAGTTCCGTCTCCCCTTGGTCAGCCCGGAACGTCCTCCTGAATCCTCTGCCGGTTTCGCCTACCTTTTCGCCAGCCCCTTCACCATCCCATTGCAATCTCTCTACGGCACGCCTTGCAGGAGGGGGCGTTCTGTCACACCACCAAAGACTCTTGCTGCGTCCCAATTTGCCTACTTATACTACACCCTAAAAGTATGTACTCTTTTTGTGAAGAAATAATACTTTTGAGTGTGTAGCAAAAGAGTAGGCAAGCTTTGGGACATACTACTTCTTCATCTTTAACGGTGCATCATGTCACCGTAAACTGCCCTGTCAATCATCTCGTCACAGTTAAAATCCTCCATTCAATCTAATATAACTTATTACCATTTCGGAGAGAAATGTTGTCGCACGTTCATCTGCCAGTCATGGGTCTTTCATGCCGAGACTCTCCTCATGTGTTTGGAATTTGAATATAATAATGCATTTAAAAGTTAATGGCTAAACGTATCTTTGCAAAAGTTCACAATGCTGCTGCAGATGCAATATAATGTGGACAACATTGAATAAATACATTTTCGTCAGGTTAGATACTGATAATTAATCACTCAAACCCCTTTATCTAAACCTCTCTACATAACCGTCGGACTCGCGTGTCCTCCATGTCTGTAGTTTTTGAACACTTTTCACTCGTGTTTGTAGTTCTAACCGAATCCTCGTCCAACGCGCGATGGGTTGTGGGCAATATCAGCCGTTAGAGTGTGCAACGATCTGCACTTCGGATTCTGACCGGATATAGTAGACCATCCGGGTCTCTTTGGGACACTCATTTCAACATACTACGATTTGGGACGTACTAATTCTATTTTCTAATACTATTTAGGACGGATAGTATGCGAATTGGGACGCAGCAATAGTTTTTGTTCATAGTTTCTCCCTGCCTTGTTTGTTGTCATGGTCACTGATTTGATTTCGTCATTGACGGGATCGGGAATATATATATATTTGAAATTAACACCGGTCAAGTTGCAAGTCAACCCGGCAAATTGTGGCGGGTAAAGTATATCAATTCACTAGCCAATTTGACAGGTGATGATTCATAAATTATCCAAATCATCTGTCGCATTGCATGTCATGACTATCAGAGCCCTTCCCCTAAAAGGAGCCTCAAACATGGTAGAGCCACGTATTTAAAATTTGAACATATACAACCCCATTTCCAGAATAGTTGGGACATTTTGTAAAGTGCAATAAAATCAAGAATCTGTGATTTGTTAATTCTCTTGAACCTTTATTTAACTGACAAATGTACAAAGAAAATATTTCCAATGCTTTTGACTGACCAACTTTATTTTGTAAATATAAACAAGTTTTAATTTTGATGGCTGCAACACACTCAACAAAAGTTGGGACAGAGGCATGTTTACCACTGTGTCATGTCACCTTTCCTTTTTTAATCATTTGGTAATTGAGGATACTAATTTTTGCAGTTTTGCAAGTGGAATATTTGCCCAATTTTGTCTGATACAAGACAGCTACTCAACAGTCTGTGGTCATCGTTGTCTGATTCTCCTTTTCATGATGGTTCATACATTTTCATTAAGAGACAGATCTGGGGTGCAGACAGGCAGGCAGGATCTCTTCTATGGTGCAGTGTCTAGAAACCACTCAGTTTTAGCATGTCAAGTCACCTTTATTTATATAGCGCTTGTTACAATACAGATTGTATCAAAGCAGCTTCACAGTGATAACATGAAAATAATACAAGAAGTTTGTTTCTAGAATAAAATTGTGCCACCGTCCACCTGAAGTAAGGCAGATCAATAATATTGTTGAATATTAAATGTCCCCAACTAAGCAAGCCAAAAGCCAAGGCAACAGTGGCAAGGAACCAAAACTTCATCAGGTGACAGAATGGATAAAAAAAAACATGGAAGAAACCAGGCTCAATCGGGGGCCAGTTCTCCTCTGGCCAACGAACGAACAGTGTATGATTATGATTCAGGCAACATTACAGGTCAGAAGTCAGATTGGATCAGAACATTCACAATATTTATCCAGTTCCATCTGGTTGGAGGTCAGAGTCATCACGCCGGTATGGAGACGAGTTTGTTGAGGTGTCCATGAGGCCTTTACAGGGCTGATGATGCTGGCACTTCAAGGATGCGTTGTGGTTGTGTCCAGGCGCAGGTTCACCGTCTGATCTGGATACGGCCCGGATCCGGCTGACTTCAGTAAACCTCGGAATAAATGGAAAGACTAACATTAGCATAGATGCCATTCTTCTTATGATGTAACGAGTACATCGGATGTTGTAGGAAGAGTCCCCCGTTCCGGCTGACCTAATCTATGCAGCCTAATAATCATTTAACTGATTAGAATAATAGAAATGTATAATGTTCTATGTGAATGCCAGGTAAAAGAGATGTGTTTTTAGTCTAGATTTAAACTGATAGAGTGTGTCTGCTTCCCGGACAATGTTAGGGAGACTGTTCCAAAGTTTAGGTGCTAAATAGGAAAAGGATCTACCGCCAGCAGTTGATTTTGATATTCTAGGTATTATCAACTGGCCAGAATTTTGAGATCGCAATAGACGTGAAGGACTATAATGCGTTAAGAGCTCGCTCAAGTACTGGGGAGCTAAACCATTTAGTGCTTTGTAAGTAGTCAGCAATATTTTAAAATGTATACGATGTTTAATAGGGAGCCAATGCAGTTGACAGAACCGGCTAATGGTCATACAGCCTGATCTCACGGCAATTCGTACAAATTTTACGAGGTGGCTAATTCGTACGAATTCATACGACCTCACTCGTACAAATTCGTACGATTTGTGCAAATTCGTACGATTTGTGCTAATTCGTAAATTTTTTACGAGTTACCAAATTCGTATGAATTCGTACGAATGACCTACCCCTGACCCCGCCCCTAAACCTACCCATCACGTGGGTTTAGACAAATTGTACGAATTCGTACAAGTGAGGTCGTACGAATTAGCCACATTTTAATCACTCGTACGAATTGGTCGTGAGATAGTGTTGGGCCATACATCCTGGTTCTAGTGAGAACTCTAGCTGCTGTGTTTTGGACCAGCTGTAGTTTGTTTATTAAGCGTGCAGGGCAACCATCCAGTAGAGCATTACAATAATCTAGCCTTGATGTCATGAACACATGAACTGTTCCGCATTTTTCATTGAAAGCATATGTCGTAATTTATATTTTTAAGATCGAAGAATGCGGTTTTACAGATGCTAGAAACGTGACTTTCAAACGCAAAATTGGTATCAAAGAGCACACCCAGGTTCCTAACCTACGATGAAGACTTGACAGAGCAGCCATCAATTGCTAGACAGTATTCTAGGTTATTAAGTGAGGAAGTTTTTCGGCCAATAATTAGAATCTCTGTTTTTTCAGAGTTAAGTAGTAGGAACTTGCTAGTCATCAAATTTTTTATATCAGCTATGCTTCCATTAATTTTGTGAATTAGTGCGTTTCGTCTGGGCGCGAAGAAATATAGAGCTGAGTATCATCAGCAAAACAGTGAAAACTAATGCCATGCTTCCTAATGATATCTCCCATGGATAGCATGTACAGAGTGAACAGCAATGGTCCTAGTACTGGGCCTTGTGGAACGCCATACTGAACTTTTGATCGATAAGACATCTCTTCGCTTACTGCTCCAAACTGATAACGCTCAGATAAGTATGATTTGAACCATGCTAATGCAATTCCATTAATACCACTAACAAGGCTCAAAATAGCCCCACACGAACACAGTAACATAATGAGGCTCCCTACATGCAAAACGAAGCATTAAGAACTTTGTAAGTGTACAAACCGTTTAATAAGAAGATAAAGATATCTTCGTGCATACAGACAGGAGTCATCTTTGGAAAACAGTCTCGACTAATCAAACCACGAACGCCATTCATGCAGTTCAGAAGTTCACTGAACTTCATACAGTTCAGCTCACTTAGCACGTAGTTCGTGGTTTGATTAGTCGAGACTGTTTTCCAAAGATGGCTCCTGTCTGTATGCACGAAGTGGACTTTCTTTATCTTTATCTTCTTATTAAACGGTCTGTACACTTACAAAGTTCTCAATGCTTCGTTTTGCATGTAGGGACCCTCATTATGTTACTGTGTTCGTGTGGGGCTATTTTGAGCCTTGTTAGTGGTATTAACTAGCGATTTCCTTTTACTTATTAAATGTCCCCATTACTAGCGTTATACGCTAAACAGTTTTTAGAGATACAACTCTTTACATTCGATTATCATGAAAACAAATCTCAGAGAACGGTTGACTGTACCAATGTTTTATTAGACCAAAGGTTCATTTTGCGCCGGAGTTCTCCTTTAAGGGCCTGAGTGTGCTCGTTGTACCATGGCGTTGGACTATTTTCTTTAATCTTCTTTAAGCGCAATGGAGCAATTGTGTCTAAAGTGCTGGAAAAGAGAGAGTCAATCATTTCTGTTGTAACATCGAGTTCTTCTAAGCTATCTGGGATGCTGACGAAATGAAACTGATCAGGAAGATTATTTATAAAGCAATCTTTAGTGGCAGACGTGATAGTTCTACCATATTTATAACACAGAGTCGGCTTTGCAGCCTTGGCTAAATTAAGTATATATGAGATGAAAAAATGATCTGAGATGCCATCGCTCTGCTGCAGAATTCCAACGGCATCGACATTTATTCCATGTGACAATATTAGATCTAAAGTATGATTACGACAATGAGTAGGTCCGGACACGTGTTGTCTAACTCCAATAGAGTTCAGAATGTCTTTAAATACCAATCCCAATGCATCTTTTTCATTATCTACATGGATATTAAAATCACCAACAATGAGGACTTTATCTGCAGCCAGTACTAACTCTGATAGAAAATCAGCAAATTCTTTGATAAAATCTGAACTGTGCCCAAGTGGCATGTATACAGTAGCCAGCACAAAAGTCGAATGGGATTTATCACCTACGCTGCATAATGTTACAGAAAGCACCATCACTTCAAATTTATTATATTTTAAACTAGATTTCTGAGTAATACTGAAGATATTGCTATAAATTACAGCAACATCTCCCCCTTTTCCTTTTAAACGAGCCTCGAGTCGTGCTTATAGTAGTAATCTTGCGGGGTGGACTCATTTAAAGTAATGTGATTGTCTGGTTTTACCCAAGTTTCTGTCAAACACAGCACATCTAGGTTATGGTCTGTAATCATATCATTAACAAAAAGTGCTTTTGAAGAAAGGGATCGAATATTCAGCAACTTGATCTTTATCATTTGTTTATCTGCATTATATTTGTCTTTTATTTGTTGAACATCAATCAAATTTTTACCCTTAAATGGGTATAAAATGGGTTTGGGAGTTTTTTGTATTTCCTAGTTCGGGGAACAGACACAGTCTCTATATGATGATATCTAGGTGATCTCCGATAATTTTAGTGATCTCCGACTGGCGAAGTCGAACAACATTAGTGCCGACGTGAATAATAATCTTAGAGAATTTACGACTAGCATTAGCCAGCACTTTTAAATTTGCTTTGATGTCAGGCGCTCTGGCTCCCGGTAAACATGTGACTACGGTGGCTGGTGTCTCTAATTTCACGTTTCGTGTAATAGAATCGCCAGTAACTAGGGCACATTCAACAGGATTCTCTGTGGGTGTTTCACTGAGTGGGGAGAACCGGTTTAATGTTGTAATCGGAACGGAAGAGCGGTGTTTTGTCCCACAACTACAGCATCTCACGGTCACCCAGTTGCCCTGCTGCACAGGCTCTACAGCCGGAACTGAACAATGTACAGTGTTCACTAAGCTAGTCGCATCCAAAGCAGTATCTAAAGCCCTTGCACTCTTACAATTAACCTCAATTAAAGTTTGCATGCATGTCTCTAGTTCTGAAATCTTCTCCGTCAGCCTGACTGTCTCCCTGCATTCATCACATATAAATCCTATATTGCTGACAGAGAAGGCTATACTATACATGCGACATGAAGTGCAAGTGAAAATAACAGGAGAACCGTGTTTGTTGACTGATCCTATACTTACCACAGTTATTTGATGGATTCGTAAAAAGTGCAAGCGTGCGCGAGAAAAAATAAATAAATAAAGACCGCAGGCACGGATGGCGCGAGAAAAAAATTAAAATAAAGACGACAGGCACGGATGGCGCGTTAACAGGCTAGCGAGTTACTAGCGTGTTGTGCAGGCTGACGAAATTACTAGCGTGTTGTGCTAGTTATAACGATTTAGATAGAAGCTAGCCATGTCAGATTAATGTGTGGTGATAAGTAAGATATAATTAGCAATATAAACAACACAGAATGATAGTAAATAAAGATTCAAAACAGAAAGCAATACGGAGCTAACAGAAGCAAACCACTCAGCAGCAAGCAGACAGGAGCAATCGTTGACTCGTGCAGAATGAGGCCTGGCATTGTCTTGCTTCCCAGGAAAGATGTCATCTTGATGGCAGTTTATGTCTCTTTAAAATCCAAATATATGACTCCATGTCAGTGATACCTTCACACAAATGCAAGTTACCCATACCATTTGCACTGATGCACCCCAATACCATGACAGTTGATTACTTTTGCACCTGTCGCTGATGAAAATCTGGATGGTCCCTTTCGTCTTTGGGACTGAGAACTCGATGTCTGTTTTTCCCAAAAACAAGCTGAAACATGGACTCATCTGACCACAGCACACATTTCCACTGTCTTCTAGACCATCTGAGATGAGCTTGGGCCCAGAGAACTCGGCAGCATCTCCGCATAGAACTGATGTATTGCTTTTTATCCTTGCGTAACAGAGATTCAAGTGCCATTTTTTGATGCAGCATCAGACTGTTAAATGAAAATGGTTTTCTAAAGTACCATTCTACCAGTCTCCTGAGCACGTGTGGTTGTATTTAACAGAGTAGCACGATGGTTTCTCATGCAATGCCGTCTGAGGGCTCAAAGGTCACGCGCATTCAATGGAGGTCTCTTGCCTTGCCCTACACAGAGATTTATCTGGATTCCCTGAATCTTTTCACAAAATTGTGTGGTAGATGATGAAAGAAATAAATTCTTTGCAAACTTGCATTGAGAAATGTGATTTTTTTAATTGTTTGACAATTCTCTCATGATATTTGGCACAAAGTGGTGAGCCATGACCCATCTTTGCTTGCAAAGACTGAGAAGCTCCTTTTTCAACCAAACATGATACCCTCACCTATTACCAATTCACCTACTCATTGTGGACTGTTTCAAAAGAGTTGGATGATCTGAGCTTTATAATCTTTTCACTTTTATTTTGCCTCTGTCCCTACTTTTTTGTAGTGTGTTGCAGCCATCAATATCAAAATGTGTATATATTTACAAAATACAATTATGTTTGTAACAAATCAGCTCTATGAAATATTAATAATCGATAATAACTTAATTAATTATGAATATTTGGGTCAGTTAATTGGATTAACTTGATGTGGCTAAATTAATATTACAATCAATTAATCAGTTCGTCCAACGAACTCTTTTGATTATTCATTTATTCTAAGAAAAGGGTATCTTCCATGGCCACAGAAAAATAATTATTTCTTAGCATGTACAGCGCTTTGAGCATGTAACAAGATCGTAAAAGAGACTTTGTTTGCAAGCAGTGAATCAAAACCAAATACATATTGTGCACAAGTTTTATTAACTAAATCACAAACATAACTAAACTAAACAAACATACATACATAAATACATACATATATAGGTAAAAGGGTGAGTGATAGAATGAAATTGGAAGCAGGGAATGGAAATATGGAGAAGATCCATTTAATCTGTGAAAAGAACCATCAGCCTATCATTTTCAGAGCACCTCATTAAATTGATACTTGCATGGCCTGGGCAGAGGAAACTATTATTGAAGTTGTTGAAAATTGAAGTTGTTGGTTCCGTGAACGTCAAATGTTGAAGTTGCCATCGTTTTCTTCTCAGTTAGATGAAGAAGATATGATGAACCTTTAATCTTAAGACTTCTGTAACGAACATGATTGTGAATGGCTCAAATAAATAAATAAATAAAAAACTCCTGAGGTTGTCCTTGATTCTGTTGTGGTTGAGAGAGTCCTCTCTCTCCTGAATGAGCACATGGCTGGTGGTGAGTCAAGGCCTGCTGCCCTGGGGTCTGGGGCGGCCCCGCAGGACAGCAACCCGCACGTAGGAGAGAAAGCCAAGAGAGGGAAGGGCTTCTGTGAGTGCCCTTTTAAAGTCTGTGAAAGGTCCAATCCCTCCAGGTTTGCTTGACCAATGAGAAGGGTGGAGATTCCAGAGCGGGAAAGTTGCGCTGTGGTTAATTTATGAGTCTTTGTCCTAAGCGTGCTCATTTGCATGTGCAGCTGGAATGGTCTCTGATGAAGACAACTAGGGAAGATTCTTGTAATACTAATATGTTGGGCAGCTATCGGCATATCATGTACACAATCATTTCGATCTTCAAAGTACCAATTTATAGAGACCAAACGTGGCATAAGTGAGGTTACATTGACCGTTGGTTCTATGATAAAATACATAGTATCGAAGGGATAATAGTATCAACAGATAATAGCATTAAAGGACACAACATAAGACAGTAAATCATTCACAAAATGTTCTGGAATGCAGGTTAATTTCATGTTAATCAGTTCATCGATAAATGAACGCAGGAAAGTCTGTTTTAAAAGCTGTTTCTGTCTTCCCCATCGTCTCTGTCTTGAACATGTGACCACATTTTTAACAGCAATAAAACCAACTTATCTGATCATAGTCCTGGTAACCCAAAGACCCTTCTTGCACTGTTGGGGGATGTTGAGCTTTAAAGATTATTTGTTAACCATAACAAATAATTGTGTCTGATTGGTCTCAGTTGTTACAGTTGGTCAGTGAAAACATTGGAAAACTTTGTACTTTTGTCAGTTACAAAAAGAGAATTAACAAATCACAGATTGTGAATTTTATTGCATTTTACAAAATGTCCCAACTTGTCTGGAAATGGGGTTATACTACTTTGACCGTACTCACACACCGGCGACACCACTCGGCGTCTGTCCACTGTGCCCAACTACGATACCCAGGCTGTTCAAAGTCATATGGCGCATATACGCCACGGCGTCACTCACAATGTTTTCCATTAATATATAAGATTTGTGACAGATGTATGTGCGTTCTTGTCACAGCATGGTGCAGGCAGAAGACGACGAAAAGGCAAGAGCTCCAATGCCATTACTTTTACTTACAAAGAAACTTCAGGCAGGTACAGACAGGCAGGATAGCACACGCTAAACACGACTAACTACAGACAAATAACTGACTGAAGGAACTAAATACAAACACTGATAAACTGAAACAGGTGACACATGATGACAATTAACAAGACACAGGTGACAACGATGATGACAGGCAGGTGCAAAAACATGCGGGATGCTGGGAAGTGTAGTGAAGAGGCGGAGACAGGACAGACTGTGATATTACACCCCCCTTCCGCTAGGTGCGTCCTCGCGCCGTAGAAAGACCGACAGCAGAGGGAGAGGGGGACCAAGGCGGATCAGGCAGTGCGGGCAGCCAGGGCGGAGATGACGGAGGGAGGAGCATGGAGGGGACAGGGCAGAAGACTCCAGAGGGGCCGACTGACGGGGGCGGAGCAGGTGGGAGAGAAGACCAGGTTGGAGCCGTAGAGCAGACGAGACCGGGTGATGCTGAGGGACTGGAGGGACATGGTGACACCGAAGGTTCAGGCGACTGAAGTGTAGACAGGGAAACAGAAGGACACAGTGGAGACAGAAGGAGTGAGGACCAAAGGGGAACTGAGGGGAGTGAGGAGTCCAACAGAGCCGAGGGGACGAAGGGACGAGGCGTAGCCAGAGGAGAGGAGTCCAGAGGTGAGGGAAGGCCGACGAGGGACAAAAGTGAATCCGGGGGGACGAGGGAGCCTGGCGGGACTGGGGGACTGAGGGGCCATGGTGGAGCTGAGGGAGGTAAGAGCCAAGGTGGAACAGATGGAATGAAGGGCCGAGGTAGAGTCCTGGTTGAGGAGGTTGGAGGCGGAGACCGGGGATCCACCGACCCTGAAGGCATTGGTGGCAGGCAGATCCTCGGCGACTCCACCTCAAGAGTGGATACAGGAGCAGAGGGGCTGCCAGGCAGTGGTGGAGGAAAAGTAGAGAGGCAGATGGAAGGAGGTGGGAGAGGGAGGCTGGGTGGAAATTCAGGCTCGGGAACAGTAGGCTCAGTTTCGGGGAGGCAGACGTGGAGCGCAGGCTCGGCGTGGCTGACGTGAAGCGCAGGCTCTGTGCTGGACGGGACCAGTGGTGAAGGCTCTGTGCTGGACGGGACCAGCGGTGAAGGCTCTGTGCTGGACGGGACCAGCGGTGAAGGCTCTGTGCTGGACGGGACCAGCGGTGAAGGCTCTGTGCTGGACGGGACCAGCGGTGAAGGCTCTGTGCTGGACGGGACCAGCGGTGAAGGCTCTGCCATCTTGGCTGGAGACAAGGGTTCAGGCAGGATGTGGAGAATGGGCTGGTCCAGAATGTGTAGATCACCTAATGGAGTGGTCTTGGCAGGACTGGCAAGTTGTGTTCCAGATCGGAGATCGACGCTGGAATGTCGATCCGGTGGTGAAAGGTGGCCCCGAGCTGGAACAAGGTACACAACCTCTCGTCGTCAAGGGTGCTGTGGATGGCAATGTGGACAAACCCCTTGACGAACGAGAGGAAGTGTTGGCTTTTCTCAGCCAGGACGATAATTTTTACCCCATCGTCCATCTTAGGGTGGTCTGTAGTTCTGTCACAGCGTGGTGCAGGCAGAAGAAGATGAAAAGGCAAGAGCTCCAATGCAATTACTTTTACTTACAAAGAAACTTCAGGCAGGATAACACACGCTAAACACGACTAACTACAGAAAAAAGGACTGACTGAACTGAAGGAACTAAATACAAACACTGATGAACTGAAACAGGTGACACAGATGATGATAATTAACAAGATACAGGTGACAACGATGATAACAGGCAGGTGCAAAAACATGAGGGATGCTGGGAAGTGTAGTGAAGAGTCGGAGACAAGACAGACTGTGACAGTACTGACTTCACCCTAGGCTGGAAGATTGTGTATTGTGCATTTTTCATCGCCCTTTCTCTTTCCGATGCATTGTTTTTTCCTTAATTAGTAATCATTGATTGCACTTTGTTCATTCATGAACTGAACTTTTGAACAAAGTATATGTGCAGGTAAGCTCATGGCTTTCATTGGGAAACCGCCTGTCATCAATACTGACGTGAAGGGCATGGGAATTTGGGCATTTCTTTGGAGTGAGAACAGGTTGGCCTTTTTGAACGGATGTCAACAGAGGAGAGTCTAGTATGTTGACTTCTGTGAAGAAACAGCTGACACTTTATAATTTAACAGCTCGTTTGCTAATCTTCAACGTGTCTATTTAACATTCCTTTTGGAGTGAGCTATATTTAGATTTTACAACAAAATAAATGCTGTTAAAATTATAAGATAAGAATTTATTAAAAAAATTTTTTTATTTTGTTTTTTATTTTATTTTAATATTATCTGCAGTGATTGAGTAAATCTGAAAGTGATTCAATGATTCATAATCAGATTTAATAATAAACGCGCAGCAGCACACAAACCAGCCAAATATTAAAAATAAAAGGATTACAATGTAAAAGATTATTATAGTGTACATAAAGATATGGTGGAATCCGGCTTGTCCCGTAGATGGTCTGCTCGCGCTTTAACCTCGCACACGAGCAGATCCGTTTCCTCTCTGGAGAAGCGTTGAATCTTTCCACTATCAAATTCCGTCATGTAAATAGCGAATCCGCCATGCCCCGAGCGCAACTGGCATTTAAAGGGAATGGGAGATGATACTCTGATTGGTTTATTGCATGTAAAGCCCAAAAACACACCCATTACTCATTAAGGGAATAGGGACAACCCTTTTAGACCATGCGCCTGCTGTGCCGACCATTTTTCCCATTGTTAAACTAGCAAAAGGGGAATTCGGACACGCCCTAGGTGCACTTGCGCCGTACGCTTTAGACCATGCGCTTATATCCTTAAAATAGGGCCCGATAGGTGTGTGATTAATCATGATTAAAAAAATTCTGTTTTCTATCTATTGATAAACATGTTCTAAAATATTTTATCTATTGACAGCCTTTTATTTCATTCCGATCCATTATCAAGATGCAAAATGAAGGACAGTCACACATTCACAGAGGACTCAGCTGTGTTCTGTTTTGAGGTCAAGCAGTCTCTGGTGGCCTAGCCTGAAGCCTGAGGTGGTTTTCTGCCACTTCTAATCAATGCAAACTTCATTTCCTTTTCAGAGCTTCAAAAGTCCGTGCCATTGAGAACACGATATGTCTGCTGTCAATAATCTGACAACATTTATTCTGACGAAAAAATTGACTGTTGTCAGTAAGCTTTTTTACCTCTTTCAATGGAACTATTTTATTTTCAGTGCAACATCTGCAATATGTGCTGACACTCTCAGCATGCTGATGCTATTTTCTATTTAGAGAAAGTGAAACATATTTAATTTTTGGAAAACACATATATGTCACAGAACTGAAACTGTAATGGATTCAGTATTGCGCCGGAAACCTTCCTTTGAGATTTTGGTCCATGCTGATTTGTTTGCTTGCTCCATACTAGTTTAGCATGTTCATGCTGTGAGGTGCTGTCTTGGTTTGAAACCTATGCATAGGGTGCTGGGGTAACCTAAAGTTGCTGTCATGCTTGTGGAATGAGCTTTAGAGCAACACTTATTTCTGAATTTTAATAGTTGGCATCAGATGCATTTTTAGAAATGTTCAAAATACCAAATATTTTGATTGGATAGTTTTTGAAATCATCAACACAAAATATTGTAGCGTGTATAATGGATTATGAGCATGCACACTGAAAAATCAAATGCATGATTTATAAATGTAAAAATGTAAAGTAATTATAAAAATAATATAAATGTAACTATAACTGTTCTTAAAATGCAGAATAGGTCTTAATGAGTCTTTATAAATTCATTTGTAAAACAATAATACTTACTTATAAATGTATAAATTAGGCTATAATTCATTATAAGCATGGATTTCGTAGAAAGTGTTACCCCAACTTTCTTTTGAATAATTATGATGATAATATTCCCTGCATCATTCAAACATGTGATATTCAAAGAATACAGAAGCTTGACAGAAACCTTGAAACAGAGATCACTCAAGGCCTGCCTGGCTGGAGTGAGATTTTAATGACATGGGCAATTGTTAAGCATCTAATAATTAAGTTTTTATCTTTTTTGTCTCAATAATGCAAATTACCCAAATTCTTCAGCCTAATGTTGGCCTAGATGCACTTTTTTTTTAAGAAAATGTCCCTATTAGCTTGCTAATATTACCAGATTTCTTACTAATCTGTTAAAAACCAAAAACGCTTAAAATTTATTTTTGTATGATTTACATTGTGGGACAAAAAGGTTATGCCTTCTTTCCTTGCAGCAGCTCAAATTCTATTCAATGTATCCATACACATTTTTTCAGATGTATCCTCACTCATGCAGCAGCAGCAGCATTGCAGATCTAGTCCGCCAAGACTAAGCCTATGTACATTCCAATGCGTATCAACAAATACTGTTTAAATCTATTCCAAGAATTGTTATGATTAAACTATGAATATAAGTGCGTTAGAGTTTTAATTACATGTTTTAATTAAATCCCTGCATGGAAATTAAAATGATCTGTAGGTTGCACCAACAATCATAACAAGTTGTTCAGACCACTCACCCTCCATTATCCCTGGTTGAACAACAGTGAGACCTCTTGTACACTTCTGGCAGCTTTAAATATTGAGTTGCAATCACACAATTTATGGTTTATCAATGTGAGTTAACACACTGTGAACTGAAGATGTAGGCCTATGTCTTATTTTGGTTACACACCATTATTTGGCTCATCATTTTATATAACTTCTCATGCATTGTGACAAGAGGGTGAAAACAAAAACAACATCGGTTTAGAAAACGCATTAACCTCAGGAACGCTGGGCTTTGTAATGGAAGGCACCTAAAGATGATTTTGACACTGAGCCCCGCGGTGAGGTTGAACTGCAATCCATAGAACACCTTCTCTCAGATGGGCAGCGTGTACTTTGTTATTTTGCCTCTGGTAGAAACACATTTTAGTGTCAGTCTTTTCAATGTTCACTGCAAGCTGAAGTTATGGAAATGTATTTCTAATTTCCGGCTTAAGTGATGTTAATATTTGCCCATGTAGGCAGGTTAATAACTGCATCAGCCACTTTTGCAGCACACAGGCCTCTTCACTGATACACTCGGCACACTCATTACCCCCTGTTTCACGCTTGAACGCTCTGTTTTTAAATCGAAGACAATGTTCAGTTCTCTGGACAGTGCAGTGGCATTCCAAGAATCTGTCCTTCAGACCTGCATAAAATACAGAATATTGTAACAGGCTTCAGGCCCCTGAGGGGCATTTTTATTTGAACCACCTGCTTTATTGACCTTAAAAAGCCTTATGACAAATAACTTTACAGTGGATTAGCTGCCCCGCAACTTACTCATTTCGTATAACCCATTTCATTTCAAATCATATTCTTCAATTCTGACCAACCAATAGAAACCAAACCAATAGAAAATTACAGAACATTATGCCAGTGTTGGACAAGCATCTCCAAATAAACCATGGATTCAGCTTACATATGCGACCTCAACATGTTCTATAAGGTGCATTACTGACCTTAATGGGGGACTGTGCTGTGTGCTTTGGCAGGTCAGTAAGTTTCGATTCTACTTGTGAAAGGTGTACTTGTGGTGTGTGTGGTGTTTTGTGTAGGGAGAGCAAAGTCCTCTCTATGGGCCAGATTTACTAACACAAACCCTCTTTTGGTGTTAAAAAAGGATTTACTAAAAATTTGTGCTGAAACGGCGTGGAAACAGTTATTTTTGCGGCTGACCTTATTGCAAATGCATTTGTAGGAGTTTCCCTTTCTGAGGCAAAATGTATGGGAGGAGCATATTTAATTGAATCATGCAAGGTGATTTACTAAGGTTTGCACTAGTCAGTATACTGGCATTTGCGCCATTATTTAACGCCATAAAAAGCATGGCTTAAACCAGACGCTAATTTGCACTGCTTTTGGTAGGTTGCTTTGGTCATCATGGAAATGATCCAGCTGTGTCTGTGTTCTTTAATTTGCACGTCGGCAGTAGATCATGTGCAGAACTTTCCACTCCCATCAACGTTTTTTGGGGGGGAATTCCGCTATCACGCTAATTTGCCCTGTTTTGTAAATCTGGCCCTAAGAGTAGTGATGTTTTGAAAGTCAATGTTCTCGGGGGTGAGCAGTGATTAAGGGGGCTCTGCAATAGGAAGGATATGGTGTTGGTTCCCTATCACTTTTTCGAAACAGTGGGACTTTATCCATGTTACCTCTAGTCCAGAGTTTCTGCAGTCAAACGGTCTGGCAGAAAGAGCAGTTTGCCGTGCCAAATAGCTGATGGAGAAGTTTCATAGAGATGGGACCGGCATATTCCTTAAACTCCTAAACCTGAGAAACATTTCCCATCATCCAACGCTGGACTCCCCTGCAGAACGCCTATTACATGCCCAGCAGGGATCCTTAATAAGAGGATTGCCCAAAAGCGATACTAAGACACCTCAAGTCGCCCACTGTAGCCTGCAAAAGAGGTGAACAAGTAGCCTTGCACATACACCATCTAATGCAATGGGAGAACATACAGGAGGAACGTCTCGGTTACATATGGTAACCCTCGTTCCCTGAAGGAGGGAATGGAGATGTACATCATGACCGACGAATATGAATCTCACTAGAGAGGCTAATCTACTTTGACGTGCAATCATTTGCATCAGCTGTTCAGCTCGCAGCGAAGGTATACAATGAGCAACAGGTGCGATTGCACTTCAGTTTTTTGCTGAGGAGCCAAGCATGATAAGCTGGCCGCCCCTATGTAGTAGGTCGAATAGGAATTCCTACCAAAGCGCCACAGCTGCTTCACCCCATCCAGCGCCCTGTGCAAGCCTCTACCCCTTCTTGCCTGTAAGGATGCTAGGAGAGGGCTTACACAGAGTGTATCTATCACTGTGATAACCAATACAGTGAGAATATTGGATAACACTGGGAAAGTGTGCCATTTCTATTAGGATGGAGAACACTGCGGAAGCCACGTTCTTCAAAGGAGTAATGTGGGGAATACATATGGACTTGCCCGAAGGCTGTACTACATATGAAATACTGGGTGACTTAGCACAGGGGTAAGACACAGGCTTCCATTTAGGAGAAGCCGTGGAAAGATATACACAAATGGATCCCCGTAGGGTCACACATATGGGACCCAGCCTAGACCCGGTTCTCAAGGATTCAGCGGATAAAGGCCTGGCTCCGGACCCTCCGCCATGTGTGGGCCGGGGTGTTGGAGGACTCAACAAGTTTTTCACTTTGGAGCAATAAGGGTGCACAGTAGGGTGCAGCAAGCCGACAGAACGGGACCTCTCAGTGCTTCTACCCGTTTAGGGTGAGAACACGGGAGGAGACCGGGTCTACACGTAGGCTATAATATCTAGCAAACGTGTTAGGGGTCCCCGAGCCCAGGTCCCCTACCCTCTTGACAGAGGCCAGTGCAACCAGCAGCAACCAAGTCTGGGTGGGCCAATAGGGAGCCACCAGAAGGACCTGTTCCTCATCCTCCCTGACTTTGCACAGGGTCTGTGCAAGTAGGCTCACTGGGGGAAACGCATATTTGCAACAAGTCCTCCAACCCATACGACCATTTAGGTCGTTTGTGACTACCTTCAAATACGACACATAAGAGCGTTTCCTAAATTTGCGCCCCTACCGGCAGCTGGAGATATGGAGAAATGCAATATAAACTTTGACTTACGCCTCAATGCATTATGGGTTTTTTTTATCTACCTGCTAACGTTACCAGTTTACGTCAAACTCTTCCAGCTATTCAAAGTAGTTTATTGCTATAAAAATATATATTTTTGATGACTTCATCACGCGTACAGGTAGGGTTTCCATCCGTATATAGTCCCGTGTTTATGAATTAAATGATGTCGTGTTTCAAATCGGTATTTATATTTCAAGCTGTGTGACGTTCATTCAAACGGACGCCAGCATTATAAGTTTTAGTTTTCATTGTGACATTCAAACATTGAAATTTGCCTGTGTTGGGAAAGGTATCATGCAAAAAGTCCACACATTTACTATGTTTTACCAGTAACTGTCGATCCTATGTGTAGTAAAAGCACAGTAACGTTATACCATGCTTCTTCCACCGTAACTGTAACCACGGTAACCACAACACTTACAATGCTTTTACCACAGTAACTGTGTTTGTATTGTGTACTTTTGTAGTTTAAGCACAGTAACACAAGACTTAACATGTTTTTTTTTTTACCAGTTACTGTAGTTGTAATGTGGTATTTGTAATTAAAACACAGTAATTTACCATGATTTTACCACAGTCTGTGTTTTTACTGTCTACTATTTGTAGGTAAAGCACAGTAACCACAGCACTTGCCATGGTTTTACCACAGTAACCACAGTTGTACTGTGGTATTTGTAGTTGAAACAGTAACACAACACTTACCATGGTTTTACCACAGTAACCATAGTTTTACTGTGGTGTTTATAGTTGAAACAGTAACACAACACTTGCCATACTTTTACCACAATAATCACAACACTGGCCATGCCTTTAATACCTTTTTGTAATGTAATTGTAATTCAATATTCTTTTTCTGTCTTGCAGTTACTTCAGATCACATACTCCTCCATCTCCATCTCCCACAACAACCTTTAATCCAACAGCTCTTTTAAGAGGCCATCTCTCGCAAAAACTCACTTTCTGTCTGTCTCTGTCTCTCTCTCTCTCTCTCTCTCTCTCTCTCTCTCTCTCTCTCTCTCTCTCTCTCTCTCTCTCTCTCTCTCTCTCTCTCTCTCAGTTTTTTTAACTGTAATTAATTTACACATTTTTTTGCTCTCTTTCTTTCTCTTCTTCATCATGGAATATTTTTAAAAATCAAAATTTGATCATGATATCTTTCCACATGTTGATTTTTATTGACCACATCTGTTTAAGAAGCAAGAGTCTGGAAATGCTAGTTTAACAAGTTACGTGACACATCAGATCTTCAAATAACTTGTCCTAATCAGATCACTTAAACAATTAGTTCACCCAAAAATTAAAATTCTGTCAGTAATTGCTCACCCTCACCCTCATGTTGTTCCAACCCCGTAACACTTTCATTCATCTTCAGAACACAAATTAAGATATTTTTGATTAAATCTGAGAGCTGTCTCACTCCTCCATAGAAGCTAAGGGATCGAAACTTGCTGGCCTAGAAAGTTAGAAAAGACAATGTTTAAAATAGTCCAAGTGACTACAGTGGCTCAACCTTGAGTTTATCCAGCGACGAGAATACTTTTTGTGCGCAAAAATAACGACTTATTTAACTCTTCATTTTCTTCTCTGTGGGCCTCTGAGTGAGTTTACGTAGTCTAACAGCGCAGCGCTTCTGTGTTGTACGTCAGAACGTAGGCTCGCTATTGGCCGACGCAGGTCATGTGTGTGATGCGTGTGACGTACAACACAGAAGCGCTGCACAGTTACACTATGTGGCTCACTCAGAGGCCCACACAGAAGAAAATGAAGAGTTGAATAAAGTCATTATTTTTGCTTGTTTTTGCGCACAAAAAGTATTCTCGTGGCTTGATAAACTTATGGTTGATTGACGAAAGTCTTACGGGGTTGGAACTTGGAACAACATGAGAGTGAGTAATTACTGACAGAATTGTCATTTTTGGATGAACTAACCCTTTAAGTTCGTTCATCACACCAAGAACAATAACTATAATGATAAATATTCTAACATCCACAACAAACGGACGATAAAGTTCTGTTTATTATCAAAAGTGCGTGCTGTGGTAATGTTGTCTGCCATTTTAAGTGCTTAAGCTTTTTAAAGTCGAGTAGATTCTGATTGGCTGTCAAAGATTTTATAGTTCATCAGATGGAAAAAAACAGTTCGAAATTGTTCCTCTGTGTCGTTATATGTTAAATAGCTGCAGTGTGGGCTCATCCTTTGTGTGAAGAGGCCTGTAAACTGCTTACAACAATACTGGCAGCAAGTAATCATGTTTAAAGGAATTCATTTATTAATATAGCTTGCTATTAAAGATACAGCTTTTTCTAGTACCACCTTTCTCTCATTATTAAAACTTACACCCAAAATTCTGCCCGTCTCAGTTCATGTCTTAATGTATATGTTTAAACAACAATAGTATTTAAACATGGGTTCAATAGACATTTCTTGTTTTACAGCTGAAAAAGAGCAAGCCAGGCAAACCAGTATTCACCAGGACAACCAGTCCTGTTGGGGATGAGAAATGAACATGGCCTTCTCATGTATTCATAGATACTCATACATACATGTTTATAGCTGGAAATTACTTTATATGGTGAGTACTGACAGTTTTTCTGGAGTTATTATTAAATTGTTGTTTTGTCTGATTGTTTGAAGGAGGATGAAGCCAGTTGATGAAGAAATAGGCATGTTGCACTAGTTTTAAATACATTATTAATTTGTTATGACTGCTTGTATTATGTTCTCATTTTCTACTTGTACAGAAAGACTACATCAAGAGGTAGAGGAGCCGATAGCTGGCACTGAACACACTCAATGCTCAGGTCCGTCTTCACGCAGTTGGTCAGTTCACATGGTCCAGACTAAGGAGAAATGGGTCTTTTATTCAAAAAGATACACTTCAGAATCGATCATCCGTTTATTCGTCAACACCAAAACGTTACACCACCTCGTTCGTGCTCGAACAACAACAACCGCACTTCCGGGAACTTCATAATATGAGTCCCATTTTTATTCCCGGTAAAGCGTCATGTGAAATATTAAACAATATTCAGCACAGAGGTATAATGTGCATGAACACAATTTTTTAATGTCTTAAACTTAACAGGTCTGAGGCCAGAGATGGAGTTTTTGTTGACAGGAGACGATTCTGTGGCCACCAAGTGCAGCACTGCATCAGTTATCCACTGTGAAGAATACATTCCAGCTCTACATTGACAGGTCGGAGTTATGGCCCATGGAATCAATGGTAAGTCTAGACTCTAGTGCAACAATTTTAAATAATACTATTATATATGGTTTGCTGATTTACCACCTCCTAAATACATATTTTCTTTGGTTAGAACTTCACCCATCCACCCTGATGCTGTGCTGAAGAAGCCTCATCAGTGTCTTTTCTTCCTCAGACAGCTGAGGAAGTTCAGTGTGAGCACCAAAACCCTCAAATCAACCCTCAATTTTACACTGTGGAGAGGATCCTGACTGGCTGCATCACTGTAAAGCTCTACGAACTGCACAGAACACTGTTGAAGGTGAGCTTCCCTCCCTCCAGGACAAGGGAGTGTGTGAGGAAACTTCCCTTCCTACAGGTGTGTGTGAGGAAAGCACGGAGAATCCAGACACCCGAGCCATGGACTGCTCTCACCGTTACCATCAGGCAGAGGTTATCGTAGAACCCGCACCAGCAGACTGGACTCATACCAGTAAAACACACAGCAACCCCCACCCCCCAACCTCATATGCTCTACATTTTTTCAATTACACTGACTGGACTCTTACTCAGTATTATTCTGGACCCTGACATTCTATTTTCAGTCATTCATACCGTACTGCACTGTATACTGTGATTATTTTGTTTGTTATTTTTTTTCATTTTTCAATCTGTGTATAGTATAATATTGTACCATATATTGTTCTCTACTTGTATTGAGTCCCTAACATATACTGTGCATATTAATACTGTATGTGTTGTGTAAATATTCTATACTTGTCATCCATACTGTCATTCTGCAGAGTTTGCAAAAAAGAATTTCATCACCTGTACACACTTGGGTTCATGGTTTTGTGACAATAAAATTATTTGATTTGATCACATCTTTTGTCCATCATTTGTACTGTACTGTGCTCGATAACAATTGCAAATTGCTTATATACATGGAAAAAGATTTTGATAGGGAGATAAATATCATGATTATAACAACCCTTTTTTATTTCTCTCAAATATCATAAGTCTTTATATGCTACTTTAGCTGTATTTATGCTGTATTATCCAGTAAAGTTTTGTACATGGTGTTGGATAACAACATATGGTGAATATTATTTATTAAGGATTGTGTTTGGTAAATACATAATTAGATTTTGTAATACGACATAATAACCATGATTGTTTTAATTGAGACATGAAGATTTGTCATATTAATGACATTTGGGACAATCATTTGCTAGAATGTTACCATTGTATATGTTTTAGGACTTAGATGCTGTGTCAAATACAGTAAATATGCCAAATTTCAGTTACATGAAGTGAAAGGCTGAAAGATGCATCACAAGAGACTGCATGGGCTATATTGTAATGGGCACTTCAGGCACACTGAGGATGATGTACCAGGGAAATATCAACATGGATCCTGTACTATAAGCAGGATGAGCATTCAAATTTCTGATGTCCAGAACTTTTACATTATGATGCTTTGCAGGGTATTCATTTTTTGTTAATACTTTTGAGCCATAAGTTACACACTGTGTGTACTTGGACAGTATGCCATTCAGTAAAACAATGTTGTACAATGAAGTGTCACAAGTGTATTGGTTGTTTAAATTGATGTCTTTGTTTATTGTCAACACTATTCTTATGCTATGTTTACATAATGATGTTGACTTCACTTTTTTAAAAATCATATATATATGAAAAGGTGGTATAAAGGCGTTTTAAAAAGTGCTTATAGTAAAATACCAAATTTTAGCCTGCCTCTCAAATATGTCTTAGAGGTTTGCACAGTGACCATGATTAGATTTCCCTAAAAATCCATGAAATTTTTCTTTGAAAAAATTTCTTTATTAAACTTTTTAAACTACATTACCCATGAGCCTCTATCATTATCAGCTATTTGGCAATAGTCTTTGTTTGTAGTTCAGTTAACTTATACTTAGGGTTAGGGTTAGAATCTCGGTAAAGGGGTAATTTCTCACAACAACTCAACACCACATTGTTAACTTTATGTATTACTGACGTAATTATAACAGCAAAACGTATTTTGCAACATTAAACGTTTAGTAATATGGGTTTAAAGATTGTCCAACCACAGCCAGTCCTGTAGGTGCCAAGGAAATGTCAAAGCCAATGACAACCCAGTTGAGCAGATGCGTCACACTTACTTGTCCATATATGGTCATTTATGACAGGATCTTCCAGGTTCTTGTGGTGAATGGACAAATTAAACATTTATTTGTCCCCATTAAATATAAAACTAAAATGACAGATTGCATTGCATAACCCGATGCAACAATAGATTACACACAATAGAAAAAATGTTGCAGTTGGATACTGTATGACATATAAGTATTAAAATAATTCAAAAAGTTTCATTTGCTTACAAAAAACTAATCCTCTGATAATTATTCAAGCATTCAGTATTTCTTAAACAAAGATAAGTTCAGCTACTATTCAAATGAAGTGCTTCTATAACATTTACAATGTATTAAAGGTATATATTTAATCACTTCTGTGTTTCCAGGAAATGGACCCCATTACCATTATTAGCTAGTATAAATATAGGAATAAAAAAAAAAACTCAAAAAAAGCATAATGAATGGACACATTTTGTAGTAATTTCCCAATGTTTATTTATATGTCAAACTGTTTAAATACAAAGATAAGCGCCCAGCACAACATCCTCTGTCACACAGGTACTTCTCCAGTTTGCGCCACTATGTAGAAAAGAAAACAAAAAAATAGGTTGGTTATATAAAAAAATATCTGCATTGAGGTAATCAATTATAGTGAAAAATAGAAAACTCTTAAAAAAACACTGATTGATAAAGTAACTGATATGTAACCGAAACCCCTTTAAAACAACAATGAATAGTATACAACATGTAATTTTGATTGGCATTTCAGATGGATGGAGAAAACTGAACTGGAATGATATATGTAAGGGATAATGTGTAAGGGACATTATCCCGCTTATTACATGGCTACCTACCAAATAAATCAATAATTTGACTCAAAATATTGATTTAAAAAGGAGTTTATTGATTTAAAAATGATTGTATTGCTTCCGCTAAAGAAAATAGCGTTTAGTGCTACGTCTCTACGGTTAGAATCCATTGCAACGCTCAGTTTTTCATGGCAACGGTGTACCCCCCCCCCCCCCCCCCCCCCCCCTCCCTCCCTCCCTCTTTCTCTGTGTTGGCAAGTAGAATACAGTGGGAGGGACAGGAGTGCTCACAGTAGAATCTGAGTGTTCACTGTAGAAAAGAAATTATTACAAGTAGACATGGTCAGAGTGGAAATTAGCAATAAGAGTGAAGAAGGGCTGAGAGCAGATGTGCCACACAAGACAGAGAGCGATGTGAAAGCTTTTGGATGGGTTGGGTCTTAAAAGAGCCATTGGGTTTGATATTGTTGAGAGCTGATGGAGCAGGACTAAGTAATTCGTGACAAATCCTGCAAAAAAGGACAAAAGAGAATTTTATTAAATCACAAGATGAACTATAAAAACACTGACAGCCAATCAGGATCTATCCAACTTTAACCGTTTGTTGTGGATGTTAAAATAGTTATCTTTATAGTTATTGTTCTTGGTGTGATGAACGAACTTAAAGGGTTAGTTCATCCAAAAATGACAATTCTGTCAGTAATTACTCACTCTCATGTTGTTCCAAGTTCCAACCCCGTAAGACTTTCGTCAATCAACCATTGTGCGCAAAAACAAGCAAAAATAATGACTTTATTCAACTCTTCATTTTCTTCTGTGTGGGCCTCTGAGTGAGCCACATAGTGTAACTGTGCAGCGCTTCTGTGTTGTACGTCACACGCATAACACACATGACCTGCGTCGGCCAATAGCGAGCCTACGTTCTGACGTACAACACAGAAGCGCTGCGCTGTTAGACTACGTAAACTCACTCAGAGGCCCACAGAGAAGAAAATGAAGAGTTAAATAAGTCGTTATTTTTGCGCACAAAAAGTATTCTCGTCGCTGGATAAACTCAAGGTTGAGCCACTGTAGTCACTTGGACTATTTTAAACATTGTCTTTTCTAACTTTCTAGGCCGGCAAGTTTCGATCCCTTAGCTTCTATGGAGGAGTGAGACAGCTCTCAGATTTAATCAAAAATATCTTAATTTGTGTTCTGAAGATGAACGAAAGTTTTACGGGGTTGGAACAACATGAGGGTGAGGGTGAGCAATTACTGACAGAATTTTAATTTTTGGGTGAACTAATTGTTTAAGTGATCTGATTAGGACAAGTTATTTGAAGATCTGATGTGTCACGTAACTTGTTAAACTAGCATTTCCAGACTCTTGCTTCTTAAACAGATGTGGTCAATAAAAATCAACATGTGGAAAGATATCATGTACTGTTGGTACGAGAAGAGACGGCGCCAATATGTAAAGGTTAATAAAGAATACAATGGATTTGATATGAACTTTCTGATATAAACGGTTCAACTACTTACAATCTGCAAGAGAGTTGAGGCAATGGCCAATGACAGCAGCTGGAGTAAAAGTCATAGAATTTTGTACGAGTGCACTTGCACAATATCATATGAATTTGCTGACTTGGTCAGTTGAATGAACTATTACTACTTCGACATGACGCTTTATTGTGGGTTCTTACTGATGGGGTAGTGTAGTATGTAAAACAAAGTTTAAGAAACATCAAATGCTGTGCAAAATGTAACTGCAGTAATGTTCAATCAAGGGTTAAGACCAACACAGACATACCATTGGAAACATTTGCCTTTGCAGCTTTTTTCCTTCTCCATAAACGCACAAGATGGCCGAATTCATCCCTCTCCACGAAGACAGGTTTAACAAGCCCTTGACAGCACTTCCTTTTCAGCTGAAACAAAGAGAAATATATACATGTTGAGACAGTGTGTTAAAAATGATTCGTGACCAAATTATTTGAGAGGAAGGACTTTAAGGAAAGTTAATAAAACATAAAATAAGGATACATTTATTAAAGCAAATCAGTTATAACTAAATGTGTTCAACATTACCTAATTTGAAGGACCTATTCAGCCTCCCTGGCAGCTTCTTCAAGATCAGCACTGGGAGCTTTGAGTTCAAGTTCCCTGTTAATAGCAGCTTTCTGACAGAATTGATCAAATTTTGATTTTTAAAAATATTCCATGATGAAGAAGAGAAAGAAAGAGAGCAAAAAAATGTGTAAATTAATTACAGTTAAAAAAACTGAGAGAGAGAGAGAGAGAGACAGAGACAGAGACAGAAAGAAAGTGAGTTTTTGCGAGAGATGGCCTCTTAAAAGAGCTGTTGGATTAAAGGTTGTTGTGGGAGATGGAGATGGAGGAGTATGTGATCTGAAGTAACTGCAAGATAGAAAAATAATATTGAATTACAATTACATTACAAAAAGGTATTAAAGGCATGGCCAGTGTTGTGATTATTGTGGTAAAAGCATGGCAAGTGTTGTGTTACTGTTTCAACTATAAACACCACAGTAAAACTATGGTTACTGTGGTAAAACCATGGCAAGTGTTGTGTTACTGTTTCAACTACAAACACCACAGTAAAACTATGGTTACTGTAGTAAAACCATGGCAAGTGATTTGTTACTGTTTCAACTACAAATACCACAGTAAAACGACAGTTACTCTGGTAAAACCATGGTAAGTGCTGTGGTTACTCATGTGCTCTAAATACAAATAGTAGACAGTAAAAACAGTTATTGTGGTAAAAGCATGCAAGTTACTGTGCTTTAACTACAAATACCACAGTAAATCTAACGTTACAGTTACTGTGTTAAATCCAAGGTAGGCCTGTGTGTTGTGGTACTGTGCTTTAACTACAAATTCCACAGTAAAACTACTTAACTTAGGTAAAACCATTGTAACTGTTGTGTTACTGTGTTTACAAATACCACAGTAAAACCACAGTCTTAAAAGCATGGCGTTGTCTTATTTAACTAAAAATACCACAGTAAAACTAATTAATGGTACAATTTATGGGCACTGTGCTAGCAGGATCGAGCTAATATACTGTGGTAAAATCACATTCATTCAGTGGCATTCGCAAATGATTTGTAAAGAAAAAAAAACATCAAACTACACTTATACTTACACATGAATTGCCGACAGTCACAACGATACATTAAATAGATCTTTAAATAAAATAAAACAGATATTGATTACGGCGTTCAGGGACATTCTTTTTCTTGCCGCATTTTGTTTTTATTGGTAACGACAGTCAAAGGTCATTTGATGACGACACACCCGATAAACGAGACTGTCATATATAAGACTGCTAGAGGGCGCTTCATTTTAAAACGCCACTATAGGTCGTAATACGCTGCATGTACAAACGACATATGGGGTCGTTTTTTGGAGGAGGACAGTCTCCATATTTGCGGAGGCCTTGGGGCCAGCTGTGTGCCAGTACATCTGTGTCACAATTATAATCTCTGCTAATAAGGTGTCTGCAGATATAAACAAGTAAAATTTTATACTTTTTAATACTTTGTATGAAATTTAAGACCAAACTTGTGATGGAAAAACACATTGTATTACATACATATATGTAATGTTCAATGTGTTTAATGTAAAAAGAAAACAAAATATCATCGTTGTCACAAATACTATATTATTACTAAATACCTTATTTATGTACACAGTGAACTTTTCATGTGAGCAGACAATATCCCATTCAAAAAATCCCCACAAAATCACAGCATCACTCGCTGAAGGCTTGTTCGATTTGAAGCGGCAGCGAGTACCGCGATTCAAAAGCATACGGAGCCATTTGCTCTCTAACCGCTCTTGCGGTACTTTGATGCCATTCACCGATCGGTCTGTGCAGCGCCGCATCATGTCGAACAAGCCTCGATTCATTCAGTAAAAAAACACCACGCTGAGTGTTGCTTTGAGATACCCAATAGTTCTGCTGTGATATCAAAGCTTTAGCATAAGTTCTGCCGGGAAGACTCAATTGTTACATCACTAAATACCTTCTTATCTATCCAGACATCCAGATACGATACAACATAATAGCATTCTATTAAGAGCCGACGCAAAAATATACCTGCGCAGCGGATCATGGATGAAAGACATATTAGAGCAACAAAGAAAAATACATGCATGAGAAAATAAAGCATGTTTTATGTTAAAAATAGTTATAAAGCGCAATAAGCCTGAAAAAATAACTGCCGGGCTCAGACCTGAAATCGGATATGTATCATTATAAAATCGGAAAATTTATATGAAATCGGATTGGTATCATTATATTGGATCAGTGCAGGTCTTAATGTGACAGCAGCCTAATAAACCTTCTGCTGTCTAATTCATTAATTTGAACCAAACAAAAAAATAGAAAACATCACTGTAAGGATGTTCACACTGTGGCATGTAATCATTTTTTTAAATAAAGTTGAGGGAATGGTCAAAAATCAGGGCAGGAACATGCTGGTCATGTGAGTTTTTTTTAAAAATTTATTTATTTTTTAATTAATTTATAAAACAATGAATTTCAAGTTCTCTCATATTTTACAATTACTTTTACGCTTTTTTTTTTTGCCATAGTATCTATTCTGTATTGGTTTTGAGGCATTTTAATCAGGTATCATATCAAAGTCATAATTTTGGTATCACAGCACTAATTCACATAGCTAGAAATGTAAAATAATGTGCTTGTTAATGTTTACTAACTTTAAAAATTACATGTAGATTGATTAACAGAACATTATTTAATGTAAGTTAAAATGCTTACAAATTAAACAAAACAAAATGAAACCGTCAATTCATATGATCATGCACGTCTTGAAAATCTACAAATGTCATTAAACTTTAGTTCATATATTATCTAATGCACTTCTGAGCCTTCCAGACTCTGAAGATAAACTGTGGCCCTCTATTAGAGACAATGTCATCTGGCAAGCCGAAGTTCCTGATGATGTGGTTGAAGAGTAATTCGGCTGTTTCCATGGCTGTGGGTAAGCCCTTCAAAGGGATCAGACGGCAGGCCTTGGAGATTCTGTTGACGATGAATAAAATGCATGTACAGTCAATGGAGGCTGGTAGATTGGTCATAAAACCCTCCCAGATGTGACCCAGATTCTGCCATAAATTATGACATTGTTTAAATTAATACATTTTTAGCTAACTGTGATTTGTATATGTACATTTCTGATATACATAACTAAGACAGTTACTTCTGATAACAGATCACTCTAACCTCCTGAGACCCTGCGGCCTCATATGAGGACATTACATTTTTGCCTCTTGACACAATGATAGTCAAATTTGTAAATCTTAGACATGTTGGCCACATTTAGGGGCACTGCCCACACCATCTTGTAGTGATATCACAACATTACACCAATGTCAGTGAGAAGAAAATGACCCTAACCCTAACCCTAACACTTCTACACCAGTTCCCGAAAGAAAAATGACCCAGGTAAAAAATCTATTCAAATTATATGAATGAAACAAATGTATTTATGTACAATACTGTCTCTATCTCATATGGGGATTAAAATTTGACATATTTTAGTAATAGTAGCACTCTAGGACATCAGTAAATATGAAGTACTCGTTTGAGGACATTGGGACTATATTACGTAATCGGTAATCCCCTTAACTGTCACCGTCCCACGTGGGACGTTTGCCCATATATATTTAGAACAATAATATCTTAGTAAAAACCTAAAGTAATATTGACAAACTAAATATCATTTGAAAGCTTACAATCTCTAGTTTTCATATTTGGTGGCTGTTTTTTAAAATAAATAACAGAATAGCAGTAATTTATAAATTTGCAACAAGAATATTTCATATTCATTAGGCGTGTTTAGGCCTTTATTTTGAAATAGAAAAAAAACATGAAAAATCATGAAAGATTGGTAGAAACCTCAGTTTGTTTTCATGCCAAGAGTTCAAAAGATAACACTAATTAAATGTTATGAGAAAAAAAGGTCTGAAAATTTTTAGAATATAAAGAAAAATATTATGAATTCTCGATTTGTGATGCGGCAGCGAGCTATAACGCACATATGTGCTCTTTTTATGTTTATTAGAGGTTGAAATCAAATCAAATACTGCCAAAACACCCATACTATTTCTGAATAGGATGTATACTTAATAAATTGTATGAAATTATGGAAAGACATGGTTCAGATCACTCAAAACATATGAAAATGGAGACACCCTTATATGGTCAGTAAGGAAGCTGGCTGTCCATCTAGTGAAAAAGTTTGGTACTACGCCCAAATAAAATCTTACTGAAAGCTCATTTTTTGAGATATCAACCTAAAATTTGGAACACAACTTGTTTAGATTTTTGGCTTTAATTTTCTAGCAGTTTTAGAGTAAAATATATTTTATAATATATATATTTTATATAAAATATAAATAATTATATTTTTACATTCTATATTTTCATAAGCTCAAACTTATATTACTTTTTTCTGTTTCACTTTCATAATTTATTTCACTTCTACAATAATCTGGCAAATGTCTTCTTAAAAACAAGACCAACCATATGTCTATATTCCAAATCATTCTTGAATTACAACCATTTTACAACCACAAGGTTTTTTTTATTGCTAGTACTGTGTCCTCACACGAGGACATCCTATGGTGAATCATAGACCCACTGTCCTCACATGAGGACATCATTTTCTGCAAAAACTACTTCCTGTACACAAACAAATTTTAGTTATTATATTTATTAGGTCCTACTTATCCCAAATAGCAAGAACAATTATAAAATGCACACCAGGCAAACTCTCGGGTCTCAGGAGGCTAAAGTATAATGTGAACTCTGTAAAGCTGCTTTGAATTGATGTGTATTGTGAAAAGCGCTATACAAATAAATACAATTTTTCACAGCATTGGATGAATCTTGTGATGTTGTTTCTCATGCTGGGCCACCATTGTTCATGAACAAGAAAGAGAATACGAATGGTCCCAGAGGGTGACCACTACAGACAGAGAAGTGGATTGATTTAAAGAATCAATTGTATGTAGGTTTTGTTTAGAGGGCAGTTTGGTGGAGCTGGCTCAGTGTCAGCAGCCTCAGCAATCCTATTGTCCAGAGTCCACTGGATGGGACTGACTACCAGGCTGGATGGACTCTGGATGGTCAGAAACTTCCTCAGGAACATTCAGGCAGGACAGAGCAATGGACCCCTTCTACCCAGTGTCGCCACTCCTAAAGAGCTAATTTGATGGCCATGAGCTCTCAATTGCCGATGTCATAGTTATGCTCCACTGTGTAAGTTTCTTAGAGAAGTATGCACATGGATGGAGACAGGCTGGATTCCCCTTCTGCAGGACTGCACCTATGCCTGAGGGAGGCAACAACCTCGATAGTGAAGGGTTTCTCTGGATCAGGATGACGAAGTAAGGGTGCTTACGTGAAGGCTTCCTTCAGGGTATTAAAGGCGTGGGTGGCCTCAGGTGGTCAGGACAGAGACTTGGGCTTACTCTTGAGAAGGAAGGTTGATGGAGCTGTGACTTGACTGTAGTTTTTAATGAAGCATCTATAAAGTTAGCAAACCCGAGGAAACGTTGGAGCTCTTTGATGGTAGATGGAACAGGCCAGGATTTAATGGCTTCCACCTTCCTCTTGTCCATATTGATGCCTTCTGCACTGATAATGTAACTGAGGAACTGAGTTGAGCTCTAGTGGAATGAACACTTCTCAGCCTGGAGGTAGAGATGGTATTCCCTCAGCTTGGCAAGCATGAGCTGAACGTGGTGGCAATGTTCAGTAAACCAGGATGTCATCTATGTAGACCAAGATGAAGTGGGGAGGTACTCTCAGAAGATCTCATTCATAAATCCTTGGAACACAGAGGGGGTGATTGCTAAACCATACTGCATTACCCGATATCCATAGTGGCCTGTAGGTGTTATGAAGGCAGTCTTCCAATCGTTCATTCTCCGTATCTGGATTAAGTTGTAAGTGTTGCGTAGGTTAAGCTCGCTGAAAAGGTCAAGCCTCCGTCCTTCTTGGCCACAAAGAAAAAAAAACTAGAAGCTGCAGGGGAGGTAGATGGATGGATGTAGCCCTGTTTTAGGGCCTCAGCCCCATACTCCTCCATGGCTTTCTCTTCTGGGATGGATAGTGGATAAATCTTTCCACTGGGCATTGGCTCAACAGGAATCAGGTCAATGGCACAGTCCCATGGTTGATGAGGTGGTAATGGGAGGCTCGTCTCGGGCAGAAGAAATCCCGGAAGGGGGTATATCAGGAATAATCACCGACTATTTGTTCAAAGGACATTCAATGGAAGTGGAACATACAGGCAACACTGATGGATGTAGACGCTTTGATACAGGCAGGAACGGGAAACAGGTTACATTCCATTACTCCAGGATATGACAGGATTAGGCCGGACGCACCATGGGCGCCCTAGGATCTCGTCAGCAGTAAAACACACCAGAAACAAGAGTGTGATGTTTTCGATGTATTGACTGTCAACCTGTAGTTGAAGTGGACCAACAAAGTATTTGATGACACCTTTCTTTTATGCCAGCAGCCATATCACCCTGTAACCCAAGACTGGTTGCCCATTGAAGCTAAGCAGGGCTGAGCCTGGTTAGTACCTGGATGGGAGACCTTCTGAGAAAACCAGGTTGCTGCTGGAAGAGGTGTTAGTGAGGCCAGCAGGGGGTGCTCACCCTGTGGTCTGTGTGGGTCCTAACGCCCCAGTATGGTAATGGGGACACTATACTGTCAAAGAGCACAGTCTTCCGGATGAGACGTTAAACCGAGGTCCTGACTCTCTGTGGTCACAAAAAATCCCAGGATGTCTTTCGAAAGAGTAGGGGTGTAACCCCGGCATCCTGGCCAAATTTGCCCAGTGGCCGTTGTCCATCATGGCCTCCTAATCATCCCCATGTATATATATACCAATTGGCTTCATCACTCTGTCTCCTCTCCACCAGTAAGCTGGTGTATGGTGAGCGTTCTGGCGCACTATGGCTGCCGTCGCATCATCCAGGTGGATGCTGCACATTGGTGGTGGTTGAGGGGATTCCCCCTTCTATGTGAAGCGCTTTGAGTGTCCAGAAAAGCGATATATAAATGTGATGAATTATTATTATTATTATTATTATTATTACCTTTCTCCAATGGTTTACCGATTATTGACTGGATGAAGTACTCGGATATACAGGGTTCCTTCTTGAGCTTGAGCTTTTGGCACAGTGTCCCCGAGATGAAGTTGCCGGCTGACCCAGAGTCGAGCATTACAGTAGTAGTCAGAGGTTTACTGTTAACAGAGGGCGAAGAAACAACAATCACTGCAGATAATGGAGGAGGAGCAGGACATGTGGATTAACGTGTCTATCAGCTCCGAAATATGAACAGACATGTTGGGTAAGGAGGCAAAGTCTTTCAGTGGGGGAGAGGTGACATGCATCCACTTGCATCGGTTCAGACTCTGGTTCTGGAGGAGCTGACAGAGCTGGCTGGTGAAGAGTTGGAGAAGACTGTAAGGCAGGTTGATCTTCCTGACAATTCCTTATGCAATGGGTGACCTGGATTGACAGGTAGATAAATCACTCAAGCACCATAGTATTTTCATAGGTGCCGAACTGTAGCTTCAGTCCTGTATTGAGCCCTTGACGATAAGCAGTGCTGGTTCGTTCCATCCACTAGCTGCATCAAGAGTCCTGATGTTGAGGGAATAATCACGAATATCATCCTTTCCTGATTCATTTTAACTATTTTTAACTGTGGTATCACCAGCGGGCCATCAGAAAACCAGGGCGTTTCCAGGGCGAGCGAGCATTGGAGCAGGAAGCCATTGCAGTCTTTCGCTGAGCTAGAGTAGAGCGTTGGATTGACCATTGGACTGGCAGCGAACACCAGTGACGAAATGGTACCAGGAAGAGTGAAAGTGGTGCTTGGTGTCTGTGAGGGAATAGAAGAGGTGAAATTGCATTGTAAAACATTAAGCCCCTGGGGTCGGCGGTCTCGCCGGCGATACCAGCTCACTTTTTTTCTTGCGACTTCAGCCCTGCTCTGCTTTTCGTCGAGTTTGGAAGTGTTTGGTCTGGGCACCTTGGATTTGCCTCAGAAGAATTAGAAGAACACGATTTGATTATGGGAACGATTTTTTAAGGTAAGACACATACTAAGCGCCTTATGGTTGTATATTGTATATAATTGAATATAATTCAGCCGCAATTGTCACCCCGCAAGAACAATTACAATGCTTTACAACCATAGAACAAAAAGAGTTAAATAAACGTATCACTTCATCTAAAACAACAACATGTTTATTAGATCCTATACCAACTAAACTATTGAAAGAAGTGTTACCTATAGTGGAAGAGCCTCTTCTCAATATTATTAACTCATCTTTATCTTTAGGTCATGTTCCAAGAACGTTCAAGCTGGCAGCTATTAAGAAACCACAATTAGATCCAAATAACCTAGCAAATTACAGATCCATCTCAAATCTTCCATTCATGTCAAAAATATTAGAAAAAGTTGTGTCCGCTCAACTCGGCTCTTTCTTGCAAGAAAACGACATCTATGAAAAGTTTCAGTCTGGATTCAGGCCACATCATAGCACTGAAACTGCGCTTGTTAGAATCACAAATGATTTACTTTTAGCTTCGGACCAAGGCTATATCTCAGTACTAGTTTTACTTGTGCTGCGTTCGATACTATAGATCACACAATACTCTTAGATCGACTACAAAATTACATTGGTGTTCAAGGACAAGCATTAAGCTGGTTCAGGTCATACTTATCTGACCGCTACCATTTAGTCTACTTAAATGGATAAAAATCGATCATAACTTCGTCAAACTATGGAGTGCCGCAGGGATCTGTGTTAGGCCCTTTATTATTCTCAATATATATGCTGCCACTTGGTAATATTCTAAGGAAACATGGAATTAGTTTCCATTGTTATGCCGAAGACACTCAAATATATATTTCATCACGGCCAGATGAATATGCTAAATTATCCAAATTGACATATTGTGTTAAAGATATAAAAGATTGGATGACGCGTAATTTTCTTTTATTAAATCCAGACAAGACAGAGGTAATACTTATCGGTTCTAAAAACCGTCCACAAAACCTTTCACAGCACGACTTTAACATATTAGGATGCCCTGTTACTTTATCTGCTACAGTAAAAGACCTGGGTGTTACATTAGACTGCAACCTGTCTTTTGAAAAGCATATTTCATATGTTACAAAAACAGCCTTTTTCCACCTTAGAAACATTGCTAAGCTACGTAATATGCTATCAGTCTCTGATGCAGAAAAGTTAGTTCATGCATTCATGACCTCGAGATTAGATTACTGTAATGCTTTATTAGCTGGTTGTCCTGCATCTTCAATAAACAAGCTACAGTTAGTCCAAAATGCAGCCGCTAGAGTTCTTACTAGATCCAGAAAATATGATCATATAACACAGATTCTATCATCACTTCATTGGTTACCTATAAAGTTCCGTATTAATTACAAGATATTGCTTTTGACTTATAAAGCTCTAAATGGTTTAGCTCCAGTCAATTTAACGGATCTTCTATCGCCCTATAATCCATCTCGCTCTTTAAGATCAGTAAATTCGAGGCTTCTGGTCATTCCTAGGATATCCAGATCCACCAAAGGAGGGAGAGCATTTTCACATTTAGCTCCGAAGCTCTAGAATAGCCTTCCTGATATTGTTCGTTGCTCAGACTCGTTATCCCAGTTTAAAACTAGACTAAAGACGCATCTATTTAGCAAGGCATTCATGTAAATTTTATCTTACAGTTACTGTAAATGCGGCCTCTACTTCATAAACGCCAGAGGAGAACTGGCCCCGACTGAGCCTGGGTTCTCCCAAGGTTTTTTTTTTCTCCATTGGGTCATCTGATGGAGTTTTAGGACACCATCTGGTCACTTGATGGAGTTTTTCGGTTCCTTGCCACTGTTGCCTTTGGCTTGCTCAGTTGGGGAAATTCAAATTAAATGACCCATCATACCACTGATCAGCTCTACCAAACTTGGATGTCTTTTTCCAGTAATAAACAAACACTGTTAAGTTGTTTTGATTGATACTGTGAAGCAGCTTTGATACAATCTGTATTGTGAAAAGCGCTATATAAATATATTTGACTTGACTTGACTATATACTTTACATTGTAGCTACTAGTTAAACTGGTGCCAGACTAAAATGTTATGAAATGAGATTGGAGTGAATATACATGTACACACAAGAATGTTTTTATCTTCGATAATTAAACACAGCATGATATAAAGTATGCTTATTCTTCAATGGTGAATATTATAATGTTTAGACCCGTGTTTACTGTTAAATACCGTGTTTGTGGATATCTGCTCAAACGTAGATATGTATAATGTAACAATAATATTTCATAGTTTGGAGCGGCTCGATCGCTTCAGGAAATGTCCTCTGCACGCGCTGAGTTTGAGTCACTCGCGCTGTGGGTTTGAAAAGCAAAACACACCAAACATTAGGCTTCATGTTTTTCTCCAATCTCATGTCATAATGACTGGAAACGTTTGAAGTAACATGATAATCCATATATTTGTGTCTAGTGTAGTGTTACTGAAGTGTTCATTTTTAACGATATAGGCCACCTGCAATCTATCTGTTATTATTTTATGCAGCCCTATACCCGGAGCGATCTGCGTGGCGGACCTGAGAAGCGCTACAGACCTCGCTCTTCGCGCTACTAAAGCCGCTGCACAGGCCATAGGACGGAACATGGCCTCTCTCACCGTGGCTGAGAGACACTTATGGCTGACGCTGTCCGAGATGATGGAAGCCGAGCGCTCTGTGTTCCTCGACGCGCCCATTTCACAAGCGGGCCTTTTCGGATCTGCCGTCAAAGATTTCGCGGACAGATTCATGGAGGTGCAAAAGACTTCGCAGGCCATGAAGCACTTCCTTCCGAAGCGCTCGAGCTCCGCTGCAGGCCGCTCAAAACAGCCGTCTGCTCGCAGTTCTCAGCCGCAGCCTGCACCGCCCGCCGCCCCCGCTTCACAGCGCCGCCACGCCCGAGACCAAAGACCGCGCTCTCGCTCTGCTGGACGCCGCCCCCCTCAGCGCGGGCCCCGGCCGAGGATTGAGATCAAGCCTGAGGCCTCAAAATCTTCCTAGCCATTCTAGGAAAGCGACGGTGTTCGGATCCCGCTGCGGCCGGATTTCCACCAAAACTTCTCGCTCGGTCAGTTCCAAACATTGCGACTGTCCCAGTGTATTTCGCAGTGAGCCAGCCGGTGTCTCAGCCCGTTTGCCTGCGCACAAAAGCCGTTTTTACGGCTACCCAGATAAATCCAATAAAGAGTGCATTTTCTGGTGTTCCGGCCACGGCCGATGGTGTTATAAGTGTTGTAAGAATGCCCACCCAGTGCCCATTCACACACACAGACACAGCCCGCCACGGTGCAGGGCTAGCACAAATAAAATCGACTCCGGTCGATTGTGCAACCAATGTAGTAAATGCGCCCATGTCACCATGCCCGCTCACACTACATGCTGCGTGTCCCTTGGTTTCTGTAAAAACGAAACCAACACACATTCAGTCGGCCATGAACGACAGTGTTTTCAGTGTAATAAATGTGCCCGCAGCCCCGCGCCCACATTTTGTCACAGACACGCCGATTCCTACGGGATCTCCCCCGCTCGCTTTTTCTGCACAATCTGCCATAAAAAAGCTGAGCGCGGTCAGGCCGCCCGCTGTGATCAGTGCGCCCCCCGCCTCGAATGCTGTAAACACGGTGTTGTGTTCCCAGTATGCCCGGGCTCTCGAGCTGCCGTTTAGCCGCGACCAGAGCCCGGATTTCATTCTGCCCCTAGCTATTCATGCAGATGCGTGGTCAAAGCTTCCCGGGGTATCAGAATGGGTGCTGAACACTATAAAGAGAGGCTATTCGCTACAATTCGCGTTTGACGCCCGCGCCGTTATACGGCGCGCGTCGAAACTACGGTGAAAAATGAAGTGTCTCATCTACTTCGTGCCGAGATAGCGAAACTACTGAGCAAAGGGGCTATAGAACCTTTATCTCAGGCTCAGAGCGAAGGGGGCCTATACAGCAGATATTTTCTGGTACCGAAAAAGGATGGGGGTCTCAGACCCATTTTAGATCTACGACAGCTGAACAGAGTGCTTGTCAAACGCCAGTTCAGAATGCTTACGACCAGGAAAATCCTCGCGCAAGTGCGCCACGGGGACTGGTTTATGTCGATAGATCTGAAAGACGCCTATTTCCAAATACAAATAGCGTCCCATCACAGGCGATTTTTGAGATTCGCCTTCGAGGGCCAGGCATATCAATACACAGTCCTGCCGTTCGGCCTGTCCCTAGCACCTCGTACATTTACGAAGTGCATGGACGCGGCGCTCGCACCCCTGAGACTTCAGGGCATGCGAGTCCTGAACTACTTGGACGATTGGCTGATTCTAGCTCGATCACGATCGGAGCTCATAGAACACAGGGCCGCATTACTTGAGCACCTCGAGGAGCTGGGCCTCACAGTCAATTGGAAGAAGAGCTCACTGTCTCCCAGTCAGAAAATTTCCTTTCTGGGAACCGTGTTGGACTCGCTGTCCATGACAGCACGCCTGTCACCAGAGCGCGTGCTAAATATTCAGCGCGGCATGAAATCCTTCCGCCACGGCGCGATAGTTCCGCTCAAAAGGTTTCAGAAAATGCTGGGGCTGATGGCCTCAGCAGCCTCTGTACTCCAGTTGGGCTTGCTCCGCATGCGCCCACTGCAGATGTGGCTGAAAGCGCGGGTTCCACCCAGGGCATGGACAGCGGGTCTGTTTCGCCTCAGGGTCGACCTTCAGTGTGTTTCAGCTCTGGAACCTTGGAAAATAACCGACTGGTATCAGTCAGGTGTGAGTCTGGGGACCGCTTCGAGTGTGAAGGTGGTGTCTACGGACGCCTCCACCTCGGGATGGGGAGCGCTGCTCGAGGGCAGACCGCTAGCTGGCCTGTGGTCAGAACGGGAAAAGCTCCTTCACATAAACTGCTTGGAGATGATAGCAGTCGACAAAGCGCTACGGCGTTTTTGTCCCCAGGTAACAGGCCACCACGTCTTGATCCGGTCGGACAACATGTCAGTGGTGGCATACATAAATCGCCAGGGCGGCGTCAGGTCACGAAACCTTCACAGGCTGACGGAACGCCTTCTGGTCTGGGCTCAGCACAACCTGCTCTCACTGAGAGCAGCGCACGTGCCTGGTCACCTGAATGTGGGACCAGACAGACTGTCCAGAAACAATGTTCCAGCAGGGGAATGGTCGCTGCACCCGCAGACGGTCCAGCTGCTGTGGAAAACGTTCGGCAGAGCACAGGTGGACCTATTCGCGTCCCACGAAAACGCTCATTGCCCGGAGTTTTTCTCGAAAAGCAAGGACACGCTGGCTCATGTTTGGCCCCGCTGCCCCCTATATGCTTTTCCTCCTGTCTCGCTCCTGCCTCAGGTGTTGGAACGAATCAGGGAGAACGGATGCCCAGTGCTGCTCGTAGCTCTGCTCTGGACAAACCAGACGTGGTTCCCTGCCCTGATGCAGCTGACCAGCACTGCCCCATGGCCTGTACCATTGAGGAGAGACCTCCTCTCTCAGGCGGAGGGCTCGATTTGGCACCCTCGCCCGGAGTTGTGGTCCCTGCACGCATGGGCCATCAACGGGTACCCGCTAGCCTCCCAGAAGGAGTGTTAAACACGATCGCGCAGGCTAGAGCTCCGTCTACCAGGCGGCTCTACTCCTCGAAATGGTCGGTTTTCTCTGCATGGTGTCAAGCCCAGAGCTTTTCACCTGTGGAATGCGGGGTTTCGGAAGTGCTTTCCTTCCTTCAAGAGCTACTGGATAAGGGCAGGACCCGATCCACGCTCAAAGTATATGTGGCGGCCATAGCAACGTTTGCAAAACCGGTGTCTGGCCAGTCGCTGGGGAAAAACGACTTAGTCGTGCGTTTCCTTAGGGGAGCTCGGAGGCTGAACCCTCCCAGGCCCCCTTCAGTCCCGACGTGGGACCTTTCCACGGTCCTGGAGGCCATGAAAGGCGTCCCGTTCAAGCCAATCCAGCTGGTGGACATGAAACACCTGTCGTTCAAAACAGTGTTTCTCATGGCTCTCGCTTCAGTGAAGCGCATAGGGGACTTACAGGCGCTTTCAGTAAGCGCGTCGTGTATGGAGTTTGGGCCTAATGACTCGAAGGTCATTCTCAAACCAAAGCATGGGTATGTCCCGAAATCCCTCAATACACCGTTCAGGGCCCAGGTAATTTCCCTGTCCGCCCTTCCGGTTCTCAGTGAGGAGGAGGATGCGACTCTCCTTTGCCCCGTCAGGGCATTGAGAGCTTATGTGTCACGCTCGTCTGTTTTTAGACAGATGGAGCAGCTTTTTGTTTTGTTTGGCGGGCGTTCCAAGGGACTCGCCGCCTCAAAACAGAGCCTATCCAGAGGGATAGTGGATGCCATTGCGCTCGCTTACTCTGCGAAGGGCCTACAGTGCCCCTTGGGTGTCAGGGCGCACTCCACGAGAGGCGTGGCCTCTTCGTGGGCGTGGTCGAGTGGGGTTTCCCTGCAAGATATCTGTACGGCCGCGGGCTGGGCCTCGCCGTCTACATTTATAAAATACTATAACCTGGAGGTACCCGCCTTACAAGCTAAGCTTTTGGCGGTCTAAAATTCAGTGCTATCTGCCCCGCTGTGCGGCCCAGATGCTGAGTTTACTGCAGCCCCATGAGTGTTGACACACGTATGGCCACCCAGACTAGGCTGAAAGCGTTTTACATTAATAAAAAATTAAGGATAATTTTTGGCTTCAATATCTCGCGGAAAAGAGTTTTTCCCCTAGCATAAGCTATTACGCAGTACTCGTTCCCTCTCTAGAGAGAACCAAGGTTACGTTAGTAACCGAGTACGTTTTTTCACAAACCACGCATAAAGGTCATTATCTCAAAACTAAAAACTTTTACATACATGCTGCTGACATATTATTGTAGCAGAGTTTGTGCTGAATACAGTGTAATCAGACTCTAGCCATGAAAATGTCACAAGTATCAGAAAAAAGCATAAATGTCAGAGCATGTCAGAACACCTCCAGGGCCCAGAAAACACCTCAGACCCCAGAGGGTTAACAAGCTCCTAAAATGGATTGTGGAGATTGGCTGGAACACAATGCATAAACAGGTAAGTGATGATACTTGAGATCATTAACAGTTGAGGGGTGGCTCGATACCACTTTTTCATGTCCGATACCGATACCGATACCACAAACTTGAGTATCTGGCGATACCGATACTGATACAATACCATACCATATTTTTCTCCCTCTTAATTAAGCTGTTAATAACACGTTTGTCAGGAGGATGCACTGTGCTTAACCTAGCCATCTAAAAAGCATCATGCTCAAATAGTGCAATAAATGTTCTACTCCCCTAAAGGAAGAAATACGTACTGCTTAATTTTTATTAAAATAATTTTTAAACAGAGCTTGTAGCAGCATTTTTAATTATTCAGCACCATTCAATTAATTAAATTTAAAGTCCAACTGTGCAAATAAAAAAATATATAATTCCAGTTCCAAATACTGGATGTAACACAAAACTCTATGTAATCATAACTTAAATAAGTATAACCTACCTTAAAAATAATGGTATCTCCATTATAAAATGTACAGTAGAACAGAATAGTACAATAAAGCACTCACAAATTAAACTCTACTAGGCCATTACACACCTGATAAAGGGGAAAAACATTTTGGGTAGACAATCCAAGCTCTAAAGTTTTTCACATGTAACATCAGGGGTTCATAGGTGTAATTTGAGGGTGCGACATGTCCCAGCCACTTTTTCTCAGGATCGATATTGCCCCCCACCACTTTTGAAACATTATGAGGCACAGATGTAATACAAATAAATAAAACATCTCCATTTTACAGAGCATTAATTAACATAGTTAGACGATCTAGCGCTAAAATGTGTTTTTTTTTTTTTTTCAAGCTGAGCGCTCGTTGCCGCTGCTATCAGTTGCACGGATACAGTTCTCTTGTGGCGCGCGCGCACAGTCTTCACTTGGACGCGCTCCAATCTATCGCCGTTGCGGAGACTCACAAAACAGCATGCACACTTTTTTTAAAATAACTCCACACAGCTGACATGATAATTGCTGACAGGTCTCACCTAACTCAGTCACGTTCTAGCTACTGTTCACGTGACGCCAGTGTTGCCAAGTCCGCGCTCCCTCTCACACCCCGAAATGCGATTGGCTATTTTTTTAAATACAATTGGGCGGGTTTTGTTGTGAAAATCTGGCGACCCTGCGTGCAGCTGCAGCGAGACGCATGTTGCTCCTCTCTCTTTACGGCATGTCTCTCAGGTGTTGTTAAGCATTTGTTTGACAGTTTAGGACTAAGTCCGTGGTCGTATCGGATCGGAATATACTCCCGCGATTCATACAATATCCGATCCAGTGATTTTGGCCAGTATCGGACTAATACCGATACCGAATATCGGATCGGCGCACCCCTAGTTGAGATGAGACTTGTATTGATAACTTTCAGTCTTTGTCTTACAGAAGACACACACACACACACACACATGGGAACAACACATAAGAGATGACTGGAGATTGACTTGGATGAGATAACCACAGTAGCTAGCAAGGTAGTCAGGAACATTAAGCAGGTAAGAAGCAGGTAAGAAGCAGTCTTTAGAGGTAAGTAGACGAGACCAGACAATGACTGTGTGATTGTGTGTGCTCTTTATAGTGCTGCTGATTGGTGCTTGATGATGGCCAGGTGCCTGTGATCAGTACTCTGGTGACGGTTCAGTGAGTAATGCCGAGTTCAGACTGCACGGTTTTCAAAATAATCGGGTCACTGTTGTTTTCACACTGCATGACTATCTGGGGTAACATTCAGTTGCTGCTGTGTTCACACTGCACGATGGATCGGCGACAGGAGGTTTCACACTGCATGACTTTACAATAGAAAGAATCGCCGACAACTTCTGCCTGGTCGGCAAACTACGTTTCACAACCAAACAAACGCGAGAAGTGATAGGAAATAACGGAAGATCACACGTGCGCAGTGTTGGGGAAGCTACTTTGAAACTGTAGTTTGACAAGCTACAAGCTACTCATTAGTTAAAGTAGTTAAACTACAGTCAAGCTACCCTTTTGGAAAAGTAGTTAGCTACACTACAAGTTACGATCAAAAATTAGCTAGCTACATTGAAACTACTTTTGCTTTTTTTGAACAACATATATTATAAATAACTGAATAAGTGTCTGAGGAATGTTTTAAGTAAAATATTTAGTGTTTAAAACAATGCAATACAATTATGATTTTTATTGTTTTATTACACACAACACTCAAATATCTCAGACTGTTTGTCAAAAGTGCAAAATTGCACCAAATACTACATTGCAAGAACAAAATATACATCCAACGTAAATTGCATGATAGACTTTTTCTCAAAAATACCGATTGTGACTGTGAGATGGTTGCATTTTGGCAAGAAAATACATTGAACAACCGCTCACATGTGGCACTGACAATGCACGTTAAACTCGCTCACATGCAGTGATGGAGCTCGCAGAATTTACTGTGAAAGAAGAACCTGAATCACAAGCTGCTTGTGAGCACAGTTCGGTTCGCTCTGGATCCAGTCACAACAAATCTATACAGCAATTTAATTAGATCAAAGCCTTTGTCGTGCGATAAACAAACTAAGATTAAATTTTTTGTTCAACTGAAACACGATGGCGCAAACTTTAGTTTAGTGGTCTTTTATGTTCATTACCAAACGCGGACAGATCATTACGGTTCATTGTAATTAAATCAGAAATAGAAATTTGATGTAACATAGAGAGCAATAAAGCAGGATAATTAATACATTTTAAAATGGCCATTAATCACCTGTATGTGCGTCCTTAAATTTGTGCTTGAGGTCTTCTGTACGTCAGTGAACCATTAGCCGCAAGATGCGTGAATAAACAACAGGTGGTGGTAATGGCAAAACAAATTAGTTTGTAATCTAACAAGAAGAAGAATATCCTTGCATCGCGCTGATTCGCGCAGGATCAACAAAACACAATGTAGCTTTTGCTCGCGCTAAACCGCTACTTGCTGCAAAAAGTAGTTAGCTACTGAAAAAGCTACACTGTTTAAAAAGCAACTGAGCTACTGCCAAGCTACTGAAAAATGTAGTTACCGTAAAACTTCAAATAATAGCCGAGTCCCAAATAGACGCTCTTTTACACGCCTGGTGTGGCTGCAGGTTTGGGTAAATAAAGGCCGGTCTCAAATAGAGGCCGGGTCTGTTTTTTAGTTTCGGGATGTATTTAATCCTCTAAAACCGTCAGATCGTCCGCTTTTTGGCGGCCGCCAAAGCAAATTGTTGTCCCTCCAAAACCTTTTTTGATCGATGAGTGATGTAGAATAGAATGAAAGCGGCGCTTGACAGGGCGCGTTACGAGCAGAGAGAGAGAGAGAGCGAGCGCCCTGCCGCGCGCGCGCACTCTCACGTCTTCAAACAACACGAGCGCTGTCTTGCTCTCTCTCCCTCGCGCATATTAATCAAAATCAATTGACACGATAGTAAAAGGTCGGAAGACCGCAGTTTCACGTGGAGCATTTGGAGATTTTTAGAGATTAGAGACAGGCCTATACACTCAATGAACAACATCTCAACACTAAATTATAAAGGCCTGTCTCATATAGACGCCTGTCTCAAATACAAGCCGGTGCAGTTCGACGATTTGGGAAAATAAAAGCCCGGGCTACTATTTGAAGTTTTACGGTAAGTTAGTAGCGTCGCTACTTGTAGTTAACTACTCCCCAACACTGCACGTGCGTGAGACCGGAGTTCTCGCGTGACACTGAATTTGTTATTAAAAATGATAGCCGACAAATTGTCAGTGCACTGATTTGTAGCGAAAATGAAAAAAAATAATAAACAGTTTATTCAGGAAATGGTTGGGAAGATGAGGGGAGCAAGGACTGTGTTTTCCAAAGAGAGTTGGGGGTAAATAAATAATTTTGCAAATGTCCTGCTGTTGCTGCTGGTCATGCAAATGTTTGTGCTTTGTTTCTGTTTGATATAATTGTAAATATAGGCCTATCTATTAAAATACTGATATTCTGGTCTATAACTCCTCCTACTCCTCCCTGTATCTTGCTCTCTCATTGGCTGTCGGTCATCGCCGATGTAGTTTTCAGTCAGAACACATTCACACAGCAGGATTGTGAATCGCCGACAGGTCCAGATATTTAGCATGCCAAATATCTCACGGGCGTTGGCGACTCGTCGGCGATTCTCTCAGATTGCGTCTTTGCTCATTCACACTGCGTGATTGTCACTCGCGTGAACGAGCACCGATTTGCCTGTGATTTCGGGCATTTGTCGGCGATTTCTCAAACCTCTCGGCGAGCCAAAATCGGGGCTAAAATCGTGCAGTCTGAACTCGGCATTAGGGAGAGCCTGGCATGATAGTAGCTGTGTCCCAATGTGAAGGCTGCATCCTTCGAAGGCCGCGGACTTCGAAGGATGCAGCCTATTCGTCATTCGAAGGACGCACCATGTAGCCTTCGTAGGATTTCCTAATTGCGCAACCAGGTGTTCCCGATTACCGCTCCTGGCGCCAAGCAACGGTGTGAGAGTAGTACAGCTACCATCCTGAATTTTAAATAGTAGCTATATGAAGAATTATTATAAATGCCCGGGGTTTGTGATGTTTTTCCGTAAGGTTTTGTGATGTTTTGCTGTTTTCTGTTTTATAAAAATTTGTATGTTTGTGAGGTTGAAGCTACTTAAATTGCCCTGTAAAGGGACAAATAAAGATTTTACTACTACTACTAAAGATTTTACTACTACTGATAATTCATTTGATATACAGTAATTGAGTAAACAGCTATGGAGCCAGAATTGGCTATTGCCATTTTTTGTTTTATATTTTACTGGAGGACATGGGGAGGATGTTTCAGCCCCGGCGCCGCCGAGTCATGTATTTTCAGCTTAGCCAAGACCAATGCCAGAGCTGGTTTACTGCGTCCCAATTCAGAGGCTGCTTCCTGAATGGCCGGATTACACTTTAAACTGTTCAAGTATTGGGAGTTAACTTATGTAAATAATATAATGAAATATGAAAAGAAAAGAAAACATATAGGCACATATATATTCAAATGTTCACTTATATCGTAGGCTACCTTGATGCGTTTTTTTAGGCTAGTGTATTCTTTTTATTATGTACAGAAATGGACCATAGTGAATATATTTACACAGGTTTTCAACCCTATTTGAATAATTAAAACCAGTTGAATATAAAAAAGTCCAGTGCAATGTTACTCCCGCTCATCATCGGCAGCTGTCAGTCACAGTTGCTAGGCGACAGACCGGTCCGAGCGCTTCAGATGCGCACTTTGATGTGGGACACAGCTGTAGTTAGCAACAGTTTGTTAATATTGTGACAATAGACCTACTTTTTGTTACTTTAAATTTCAAAATAATCAGTGGTGGAATGTAAGGAACTACATACTTCGTTAAGTATTCATGTACAAATGTGAAGTAGCCTACTTTTTTCCCTCACAGGACAGCAACACTACGCATTGTTTTACATTAAACTACACAAAAGTATACAGTATAGTTTAAATGTATCAACCTTGCAAACACCCAGAGACCATTACAAAAATAAACAATGTCCAGAGCCATGAATTCTCTTTTATTTACACATTTAAAGTTGCATAAAATAATGAAATAATGAATAATAAAGAAATAATGTAGATAAATTATTTGTTTTCCTTTTAAAAAAATATAAGTGAAAACAAGTTAAACAAGAATATATACACTCACCTAAAGGATTATTAGGACACCTGTTAAATGTCTCATTAATGCAACTATCTAATCAACCAATCACATGGCAGTTGCTTCAATGCATTTAGGGGTGTGGTCCTGGTCAAGACAATCTCCAGAACTCCAAACTGAATGTCAGAATGGGAAAGAAAGGTGATTTAAGCAATTTTGAGCGTGGCATGGTTGTTGGTGCCAGACGGGCCGGTCTCAGTATTTCACAATCTGCTCAGTTACTGGGATTTTCATGCACAACCATTTGGTTCCATCATGCCTTGTTACCACTGTGCAGGCTGGTGGTTGTGGTGGTGTAATGGTGTGGGGGATGTTTTCTTGGCACACTTTAGGCCCCTTAGTGCCAATTGGGCATCGTTTAAATGCCACGGCCTACCTGAGCATTGTTTCTGACCATGTCCATCCCTTTATGGCCACCATGTACCCATCCTCTGATGGCAGGATAATGCACCATGCAGGATAATGCACCATGTCACAAAGCTCGAATCATTTCAAATTGGTTTCTTGAACATGACAATGAGTTCACTGTACTAAAATGGCCCCCACAGTCACCAGATCTCAACCCAATAGAGCATCTTTGGGATGTGGTGGAATGGGAGCTTCGTGCCCTGGATGTGCATCCCACAAATCTCCATCAACTGCAAGATGCTATCCTATCAATATGGGCCAACATTTCTAAAGAATGCTTTCAGCACCTTGTTGAATCAATGTCACGTAGAATTAAGGCAGTTCTGAAGGCGAAAGAGGGTCAAACATGGTGTTCCTAATAATCCTTTAGGTGAGTGTATATATATATATATATATATATATATATATATACTCAAAGAAAATATCTTCCTTTGTGTTCAGCAGAAGAAAGAAACTCATACAGGTTTGCAACAACTTGAGGGTGAGATGATGACAGAATTTTCATTTTTGGGTGGAGTATCCCTTTAAATGTGAATTTGCCGTCCACCACCGAACTCTCGGCCACCCTTTTTTTTAAATATAAAAATGCTGTCGTCACCAGCGCAATGAATTATGGTGTAGGATAGGCCACTTAGGATCCATTTATGTATCCTCTCTTTCACGGGGAAACGAAGGGTGCATTTGGCGTCACTTTTGAATCAAGGTAGCCTTTGTCACGCCGCGGTGACGCAACCGGCCTTCGAATACGGCCTTTGGAGGATGCAGAACTGAATTGGGACATCCTTTGTGGCGCCGCTGTGACGCAATGGGCTTTCAAATACGGCAAACCGGCCTTCAAATACGGCCTTCGGAGGATGCAGCCTTCACATTGGTGCAGCCTTCACACAGCTAGTGACAGTATTAAGATGGGTATGTAAACTTTTGAAATGGTTCATTTGTGTAAATTCAGTTATATTGTCTTGTGGACTATTTGTCAACATCTGTTATGTGACAGCTTATTTATGATAGTACTATATAAAATACAACATGCAATTTAAAATCCCTTATTTTGCAAACATTATTAACATATTGCATATTCTGAAAGAGGTTTGTCAACTTATGAGCAGAACTGTATAATAGTTTCCCCAACACTGATACTTAAAAAAAAGATAATTAAATTGATAAAAACTGATAATTTAAAAAAAAACTTAAAAGTCAGTCTTCACTGCCACCCAGGGCCGTCGCTAGTGGGGTGAAAGGTGGTGACAATTATAGGGGCCCCCGCTGCCCAGGGGGCCCCACAAAATCCAGCAGTTATACTATTTAGGCCCCTGTAGTATGAATAATTCTAATATTTATATTAGATTAATTTTATATTGTATGGCTGAGATTTAAATGAAAACCACAAAAACGTGCAATTTGGGTAAATATTTTTCCAAATATCTGCTTCTCTTACCTCCATAAAAATGGTTTAGTCCGACCTAAAGTATTTATTAATTATTCAGTCAGAGTCAGTGACAAACTTCAGATGGACCCAATAAAATTGTAAGTCCCACCCCAGCTCGTGAACAGAACCAATCAGAGTTGAGGCGGCAGCCTGAAGTTAATGATGAACTTGGTGGAAAAGCAGGAGACTGACTGACTGAAAAATATGAAGAAGACTGAAGAAAACATAAATCAGGGAACCAGAAATGCCAGGAAAAGACGGAGAGGGAGGCAAGGAGAGTGGTTGTATCCCAGTCGATCAAGACGTTCTTAAAGACCGGTTATATATTGTTATTTCGCTGGGAATTAGAAAACTTCCGTCTACAGTCTGCCGTGTACAGTCATTTTTTATTATCGGTGCGCGCCGCAATCGACCGAATGATTACGTGGTCTAAATTCTTGTCTTTTTACACTATTGTTACTAGAGTTTTAAAAAAAATACACGAGTCACGACGCATTGCATTATGCATCTGACCTGCCGGCTGATGATATTTAAAACATCGAGAAAACACGAATACTGCACATGGATGAATAAATGTATTCGCTTTATTTAATAATATTACCAGTTCCATATTATCTTTATTAAAACATAAGACAATATTTTTTTAATTAGGCTGCATTTTTGTCAATTTCTAAATGTTTACTTTTTGATTTATGAATTATAACAGACTGATGGGTTGAAAAAAATTATTACTTTTTAAAAATTGGTTTTATTATTATTTAACAATTTCTTGCTTTTTTGTTAGTTTTTATTAGTTGTAATTTTTATATAAACATTTACTTTTAAAATAAAGGTTTTACAACAACATCACCATCTTCTGTTATGTGGGCCTCCATGTTCATCTATTGTACAGTATATGATATTGGTGGAGGGTGGTGGGGGCCCACATCAATATTTTTTCAGGGGGCCCCGAATCCTTTACGCCCAGAGCTGCAAAGTTCAAAACAAACACACCCTGTCTGACACATAAATACTCAAACAAACAAATGACAGTTGCTCAAGGTAAATTGAGAGACTGACTGAGAAGATGAAGGATTGGTGTCATTGGATGACCGTTGATCCTCTTCAGCTGCTTTTAGTGTTTCTGTATGACATCATAATAAATAAATGTTCCCAGCAGATATTCCAAGAAAATGAACAAATAACAACCAACAAAACAAAACAAGTGCCTAATAAAATTTCACAGTGGTTGCCATCAGGATATAAGTGTGCCACGGTGGCATTACTTACGTTTTGGTAATTGCTGTTTTCAGAATTATCTGGATGTACTTGGCATTTGCATTTAACCTTTAATCATGTCTATAATTTGAAAAAGGAGCAAAATCTCTTTAAAGCATGACACTGCCCTATATCTAATGGTCGACTGCACTGCATATCAAATGCAGCTTTGCTCCTATCGGATATCAAAAGACTGTGTTGAAATATTAATGAAGCACATGTGTAGCGGACTGACCATAAATAACAGGGTCCACCAGGGACTATTTATGACACTGGTGATCAACAGAGCAACAAATCAACTGTTTTGCTCCAGTGCAGCCCTTTTATACTCCACTCTGTATTATTTGTTAATTGTATGTAAATTTCTTCCTATAATATTAAAGTAACAGTAAATTATGGCGCATTCCCACTGAAAACATACTGTCATCAGAAGTGAGCATCCCTATGTCCTATTCAGTCTGAAAGGCAGAGCCCTTGAAGTGGGGAGCAAGGTGCTTACGTGTAATAATGTAGCTGTTTGGCATTTGCATTTAATCTTTAATCATGTCTATAATTTGAAAATGGAGCAAAATCTCTCTAAAGCAGGGGTGGGGAACGTTGGTCCAGGAGGGCCACTGTCCTGCAGAGTTTAGCTCCAACCCTGAAAAAAACTCACCTAATGCCGAGTTCAGACTGCACGATTTTAGCCCCGATTTTGGCTCGCCGACAGGTTTTGAGAAATCGCCGACAAATGCCCGAAATCACAGGCATTGTGATATATTTACAATTATATCAAACAGAAACAAAGCACAAACATTTGCATGACCAGCAGCAACAGCAGGACATTTGCAAAATTGTTTATTTACCCCCAACTCTCTTTGCAAAACACAGTCCTTGCTCCCCTCGTCTTCCCAACCATTTCCTGCATAAACTGTTTTATTTTCTTTCTTCATTTTCGCTACAAATCAGTGCACAGACAATTTGTAGGCTATCATTTTTAATAACAAATTCAGTGTCGCGCGAGAACTCCGGTCCACGCACGTGTGATCTTCCGTTATTTCCTATCACTTCTCGCGTTTGTTTGGTTGTGAAACGTAGTTTGCGGACCAGGCAGAAGTTGTCGCGATTCTTTCTTTTGTAAAGTCATGCAGTGTGAAACCTCCTGTCGCCGATCCATCGTGCAGTGTGAACACAGTAGCAACTGAATGTTACCCCAGATAGTCATGCAGTGTGAAAACAACAGTGACCCGATTATTTTAAAAATCGTGCAGTCTGAACTCGGCATAAGTGTAGCCTTAGGGGGCTTTCACACTGGCAGTTTAGTTCGGAACGGGGCACGGTTCGCATGAAAAATCGCTAATGTGAACGCTGTCATCGGACCTGGGTGCGCACTGGTGTACCGAACCCAAGACTACCTGGAGGAGGTGGTCTGAGTTCGGTTGCTCCCGAACCGTGCCGCGGTTCGCGTTAATGTGAAAGCAGCACGGACTCGGGTGCGCACTTGTTCAGGAAGTAAAGTAACCTGCGCATGCGTTTTAGCTTATTGTGATGTATTCAGTTAAATAAAACACTTGTAAGGGATGATAGTGTTGACGATTTACCTTGGGTACGAGCGAGAGTGGGCCTGCAGTGTATTCGTGCATTGCGCGTGAAATCTAGGGCACCAAATTTGGAAATCCACTGTCTCCTCAAAAGAGTCTGTTTGCAAGCAGCAGAAGGCCACCTTATGTGACACACGCACAGTAAACCTGTATTGTTCACTCAACTGCGCATAATAGCAGCGAATTAATAAAAAAACACAATATTGACCCGCGTTCTGTTTTCTATCATGCGCCGTGCACGTTTGTGATGACGTAATATGCACGCAAACACACCAAGGTTCGATAGAATCAAGTTGAGTGTGAAACCAGACCAACACTGCGGGGGGCGCCGGGAACAAACGCGCTCGGGCTCGGACCGCGGCAAACGAGCCCAGTGTAAAAGCCCTTAGTGATCCTGAAGATATTGATTAGCTTGTTCAGTTGTGTTTGATTAGGGTTGGAACTAAACTCTGCAGGAGAGTGGCCCTCCAGGACCAAGGTTCCCCACCCCTGCTCTAAAACATGACACAAGAGAGCAATGAATGACATCGTATTTTACTCATTATCTTCACCTGGAATGTTACCATGACATTAATGCTCAGCGTCCATCATTAGCTACTCTTACAACAGGAATTTCTTATAATTTCTGTTATTATGATTGATGCAAAAAATAACAATGTCATTAATTTTAACTTATTTAATGTCAGTACAGACGTTGTTACACCATATTTTCTTACTGACACCCAACCCAAGAAACTCTGGGTTTAACAAAAGTTCCAAGTTTTCCACTCGTAATTACGACTTTGGAGTGGCGTTCAAGTGTATTCAACTCATAAATCAGATCTTTCCGACTTGAGCTCAGAATTAACTCCTCTACTGTTTGTAGTATCCTTTCAAACTGAACATGTTTGCTTCCTTCAGATTAAAAAACTCTTAAGATGACGGAATACCCTGTTAAGTCCTCTTAGCAGGGCACTCACAGTTGAATGGAATGCACCTCACGAACTGAAATGGATGGGTCAGATAAGTGAGAAATCCAAATTGTGTGCTGTTGGTGTCCCCTTAGGAAGAGGAAACACTGCAATATATTGGTATCTAAATATGACTCAAATTCCATCTCCAGTGTGTGTCTATGGAATTTTCCCTTGTTTTATTGGCCACCATGTAAAAATGTGATATCCATTTTTATCATTTGTGCCTGTAGCACCAACGGTGTGGGATGACATTTTTATATTTACAGGTTTTTCAAAAGTATGAGCAATAGCAATGCCATATCAAGCACCACTAATTATGAAATCAAGAAGATGTAATCAAACTGTAATAAAAACTAAAACGCTCTAGTGTAAAGTAGGTATTCCACAGTCTGCTTGGGAACCTTTGCCCTCATCTCGAGCCAAATGTGATTCTTTCAGTGAGTAGGCCTATGGCTCGACGGCACGAAAAAATAAACCAAACAATTTTTTAACTTTTTTTTATAATAATCAAAGGTAGTGTGTCGATTCAACTAAAAATTCACATATCTTAAAATATTATATAATTAATTTGTCATGTATAATACACCGACCAATCATCATCTTCCACAAGAAGTTCAAATTTCATTGGACAATGTGAAGTGGAGCAGTAATTTTCCAGTCATTCATAAATCGGTTGAAAACAACATGGACAGACTAATTTACATTTATGAAGCGATCTAAATCTGCGTTGTTGAAACAATGGATGTGTTTTGGCTACAAAGCACTACACAAAACCATGCAGCACCAAAAGTAGCATTAATGGTAAGTAGTATTCAAGTCACTGGTATTTAGCCCATGTATATTAATACACTGTTTACCAGTTAAATCAAACTATCATAGTTGGTTAAATGGAGCCCAGGTGCCACCTACAGGCCTATTGTGTGAAGTGTAGGCTGACAAATGGTGCCGTGAAAGGACTTCATTATACCCAAGGGGGTAATCCAGCACCTGGAAAGGGTACCTTCCATGGGGGCAGCCATTGGCTAGCAAGCCATCACCTGCTGTTAGCATTCCATTGACTCCCATTCATTTTGGTGTCACTTTGACAGCGAATAACTTTACATCTGAGGCGTTTAAAGACTCAATTTGTCCATTATTTATTTATAAAGAAACACGACAATGTATAAAAGGCTCCATTATATTCAGCTTTGCATCACAGAAATAAATTATATTTTAAAGGGGTGGCATAATGCCACATTATAAACCATATTAAACAATATGTAAATTAAGTCTCTGTTGTCCCCAGAGTGTGTATGTGAAGTTTTAGCTCAAAATCCCCCACAGATAATTTTTTACAGCATGATAAAATTGTCCCTTTTTGACGGTCAGTAAAAACACGTTGTTTCGTGTGTCCCTTTAAATGCAAATGAGCTGCTGCTCCCGGTACAGAGGGTGGAGCTTCAAGAGCTCCTGTGTGTTAGCAGCATCGATTACCTCACGCAGGGCTGCCAACTCTCACCCATTCAGCGTGAGACTCATGCAATTGAGCCAATTCTCACGCTCTCACGCCACACCCCTGATTTCTCACGCTGAAGTGTCAACCCGGTCTGTCAAATGCCTGAAAGATAAGTTTATCTATAGATCTACCAGTTGAGCCATTTGTGGTTGACTAGTTTTACCGCAAACAAGTTAAAATATCCTGTAATCTAGAGCGAGCGTGCATGCGAGACAGATGTGTTGAGCTCCTAACGCGAGGGTTTATGTAAAATTTAGGATTAGTGATGTCACTAACCCGGGAGGAATTACTATTTTTTATGTTTTTTAAAGAGGTCTCTTATGCATTTATTTGATAATTAAAAAATACAGGAAAAAAAAAATATCACAATTTAAAATAATGGTTTTTCTATTTTAATATAGGCTACTTTAAAGGGGTGATTGATTATGATTTCACTTTTCTAACTTTAGTTAGTGTGTAATGTTGCTGTTTGAGCATAAACAACATCTGAAAAGTTACAATGCTCAAAGTTCAAAACAAAGGAAGTTATTTCTTTAAAGAAATCATTTTTAAGGACTACAAAAAACGGCTGGTAGGGACTACACTACATTCCTCCCGGGTTAGTGACATCATTAACCCTAAATTTTACATAAACCAGGAATACGCAGTCCATGTTGAGAAGAGAAAGAGTTGTTGTAGTAGAGCACATTTGAGGCGTATTTGTTTCTCAAAGTGCGCATAAAACCATGGCGAGGTACGAACGGGACGCACCGAGATGAAAGAGCAGACTGCCTGTCACGGGAACTGAAAATGGCAAAATGTGCTTTTCGTGTCATGCATATGCATTCATGGGATGGTCAAGGGGAAAGTGGGAGTGCCCCATAAAGAGATGGGAGGGGAAGCGTAAACTGCGCCTAATTATGTATTCCGCGTTATGTACAGAAAAAGCCGGTGAAAGCATGCCTCTATTTTGCGCTGAAAATTCTCCGCCTCTTAAAAACAGGTGTAACTTAGGAAGCGAATTTCCTGGCATATGCCTCCTGGTGAAATGGCAGCAGTAATCCGAGCAAGACGAAGGCATAGGCTAAGGAGACGAGCTGAAAAGATTTTTGCCACAAGAATCACACTTTTTCAGTTGAGTGAAAACGAAATCATTAAGCGTTACAGATTAAGCACCTAAGCAATATTACAGTTACTGGAAGAAATCAAAGATGACATCGAATCTCTGACTCAGCGTTCACATTCCATTCCAGCAGTTGTTAAACTCCTCGCTACATTACAATTATTGGCATCAGGATCATTTCAAACAGTCATAGCATCAGCAGTGAGAGGAGGAGGCCAATTCAATTGGCCGTTTAAATACGCGCAATTTACAGTATAGTGGGTGGGGACAGGCGCTGATTACCTGATGAACTACAGGTTCCCTTTCGAGGGAACTCGCGATGCGTCATCGACGCTTTGGGAACGCCCCCAGCGTGAATGCGTCTGAGCATCAATGTCAACTAGTCCAATGGAGAGAATGAGCGTCACGGGCGGGTGACGTCATGACCAGGAAGGGATAAAAGCACATCTGGTGCAAACCGGCATTAGCTTCTGTGTCTCAGCAAGCGATCTGTGTTACTCTGTCTCTGTCTGTTTATTGTTGTCTGTTCGATATTATTGGGAAGAGTTATGGCGAAACAACTTTACAAACTCTGTGCTTCTCCCTGCCCGCGTTATTTAACGGGTGGGGACACACACAAGCTTTGTGTAGTTTGTTTGGGAGTGGAGCATGCGGTGTCAGCCTTCGAGGGGGCTGATTGCAGCATTGCGAGATGCTTCCGCTCCGCATGCTCCGCTCTCCCCTGGCGCTTTTCGAGGAAAGTGGCCAGGCTCGCGATCCTCAGGGTGCAGGACTCGCTTCTGCCGAGGCAGCGCAGAGAATGCATTCCTGTGGATCGCGAATAGGATCTCTTTACGGGGTTGGAGACGGGTCTGCGGATCTTATCTCCTCCCTTTCCACGAGGGATCCAGTGCTCTCTCCCCGGTCTCGGAAGCCCGTGCTGCGGTCTCTTCCGCCCGGGGAGAGAAATCAATGCTTCAGTGCTCTACCTCCGAGGAGGTAGATGTGCTGGGCATTAAAAGTGACACAATCATGGGGGAAGTGGATTTGCCATCTCTTCCCCAGCGTATGAGAAATATATATAGCCTATATATATATATATATATATATATATGATAGTTTATATATTATATATAAAATAAAGTGAATATATATAAAGAATGTATATAAAAAATAATAATAAGCTGGTGGAGGTGTTTACTAAGGCTGTAGATAAATTAAATATTTAATGGCCAGCAGAAATAAGGGGGCACTCGTCCTTAAAATAAATTGAACGAGTTTCCTTCCCTCTATTTTTCCACCTCCATCACGGGGCCTTCCATTTTTCCCGATCTGCACAGCGAGCTGTCTAGATCATGGAAAAAGCCTTACTCATCTTTTAGCCCCACATTCATGTATATTCAGATATTTGGGGGTTAACCCTCTGGGGACCAGAGTGTTTTTGGGGCCCTTGGGATGTTTTGACATGCACTGACATTTGTGCTTTTTTCAGTTATTTATAAACATGTTAATGGCAAAGGTGTAAATTCACTCTATATAGCACAAACTTGGCTACCATATCTGAGCAACATGTATGTACATGTTTGTATTTTTAATAGAATAATGTTTATGCGTGGTTATTGAAAAAAATAAAAATGAAAGTTGCTGAAATAAGACCACAAAACACATATTGATTATTTCTTCACAAGACTTTTGAAAATTGTATCACATAGCCTAGAATATTTGCTCCAAAACTATGTGAGAATCATCCTGACTACTCATTCAGATAAGTCAATAAAGTCTTTTACATTTTTAATGACGTGTTTTGTTTGAGAAAGCTTTATGCAGGAGGCGTGATCTCTCATTAATATGTGTGGCATTCCACACCTGAGAAAGACAAAGACCCTCCCCATATGGCCCTATTAGGCGCTATCAGGCCATATCATTACAGGAGCCTTGCACAAAGAATGAGGAGATTTAAAAAAGAATGGCTTTTAGATTGTTTGGATTTATATAAGGAAAATACAGGGTGCATACGTCTGGACACTTCTATCACACACCCTTCACCATATAGACATGGTTTTATTTCAGTTCAAAGTTCAAAGTTAGAGTTGGAAACATCTTGAAAAGAAAATTGTCTTTCTCCATAAATGTCTTAGTTTGATCATACATATTTCAAAGTTGAGGATTCATTATTTTGATATAGCTTGAACAAACACTATAACATCTTAGTTGATTAGTTTATTGACAAAACATACTATATATTTAACATATAAGCAGAAACTCCTAAAAAAAGCTTATTTGATGTCTATTTTAGAGTAAAAACTTTATCCAAAACGAGTCAACGAAATGTTGTCTGTTATTTAGTCTGTAACAGTGCGTATCTGTGCCTTCATTCATTCATTCATTCACACACACACACACACACACACACACACACACACAAACATGATTCACATTTAACAGTATGCTATTTTTCCGTGTACAGACACTACATTATTCTATATCGCGATTAGAACAAAGCACTTGCAAGAAACACTTACTTCTCAGCTGAATCTGTTCATCCTCGAAGTGAAAATAAACCCAGTGGTAAATGTCCCAGGATTGTTCCTCATATAGCCGCGCAAGACGACAGTAGATTAATCTGACTAAAAAATAATGTGTGTTTTCAGAGTTTATGGGCGTTAACGTGTCTCAATGTGTTGCTTCACATATTTGCGTTTGAATAGCGCGTGCTCTCCGTGGGCGTGTCACATTACCAGAGATAATCAGCTGAGAGAACGATAATGAGACGGGCTGACACGTCTCTCTTTTTATATAGATGACATAAACGGAGAATAATAATTTTAGTTTTGAATCGGATCATTTAAAAGTACAAACTCAAATGATTTAAAAGATATATTGCTTATGGCTGGGTGAATAGTATTAGCTGAGTTGTGTTGAAGATTAGAGACGTGCTCCAGAAAAAAAGTTCACGGTGACCGGGAGGCAGAACGCACACCCTGTTTATTTTCTTTATTTTACAAAAGCACAATATTTTATTTCGATTGTATGTGGGCACATAAAAAAGTAGACATTTAACAGATTATTTTCTCATATTTCTTAACTCTATATGAACAGAAATGATGGTAGTACTTTAAGTCTATTTTTCTGCTATGTGAAAAAAAACGAGCAAAACGCGCCGGCGCGTTTCTGGTCCCCAGAGCGTTAAGAGAGTATGGCTATGGGGCAATACCCTGGGTTGAACAGACACTTGTGAGCTATCTGTCTCCCGGTTCAGTATCGTCCCTGAAGGCGTCGGCTTCTCTCACTAAACCATTAAAGAAAACTATTTTTTTATCTAGTGGGAAAAGCATATATGGCAGTGGGTCTAGCATGAGCCTGCTTGCACACTATAGCAGTGTTGCAAGCATATCAGGCTGACCTGCTGTGGTATTTGGACAGAAGTGAGGGAGTTTGGCCCGATGGGGTTTGAGAACTCCGTCGGCCCACAGATTTATCTCTCAGGGATGGCAGCCCTTGTGGTCACTGAGAGACGCCTCTGGCTCAATTTGATGGGAATCATGGAGAAAGATACAAGATAATCTCTCCCTCGCTATGTCCAACCCCCTGGGGCTGCTGGGCGTGAGCAGCTCCAGCCGGCTAGTTTCTCATACACAACACAGCAGCCAAAGCCTTCAAAGCAGAAGCCGGATCCGAGGACCGTTCTTCATGCTGAGAAGGCTGCGGCTCAAAAGAAAAGGTCTGGCGCCACCGGCGTCAGACCGGTGAGGGCAGCCCTAACCGGGGTGGAATGGTATACACCTCATTATATGGTGCCCTTTCCATCTCGGTGCCCTCAGGGGACCGTTCTGCCAACCCCGCCACCCTTGGTGCTTCGGGGCGCAGCGTTCTCCAGCGAGCTTCTGGCGCAGCGTCAACTCGACATTGCGTCGGACTCGCGCCCTCTGAGGGGGGTTCGAAAACAGTCAGTTCGGGTGGTTCCTGCCAGTGTGCTTCAGGTCCCCGAACTTGCTGTCTTTATTACACCAGAGGCCAGCCTCGAGGGGCTGGTTCCCTTGGTAGATTTTCTGGCAGCGCGGAAGCTACTGCCAAATATATCTCTATGGGTAATGGTAATCTCTCTGGTAATGGAGCAAGCGGTAAAGGCCCTGTTAGCAAAGAAAGCTATAGAGCAGGTGTACTCACCCGACATTGTGTCGGGTCTTTACAGTCGTTATCTCATTGTTCCAAAAAAGGATGGAGAGCTGCGTCACATACTAGATCTTCGTCTGTTGGAGTGTTTGGTGCTGGAACTCAAGTCCAAGATGCTGACACTCAAACAGATAGTGACTCAAATCAGATCCGAGGACTGGTTTGTCACGATAGATCTAAAAGACGTATACTTCCGAGGTTCCTGAGGTTTTCTTTGGGGCAAAGAACACCATTATCAGGCACTTCCTTTCGGTCTAGCTCTATCACCCCGCACATTCACGAAGTGTGTAGACGCAGCTCTGGCCCCGCCAGGCTGCAGTGTATACGCATTCTGAATTGCATAGATGACTGGCTGATTCTAGCGGAATCAGAACAGTTAGCGGTTCGGCACCGAGGTGTCGTTCTCGCTCATATGCAGATGTTGGGGTTGAGGCTCAATGCCAAGAAGAGTGTGCTTTCTCCAGTACAGAGAACCACTTTCCTTGGTGTGGTATGGGATTCAGTGACGATGCAGGCCACTCTGTCGCCCGTTCGTGTAGCTGCTATCCTAACAGCCACAAAAGAGCTGAGGCTAGGCCAGTCACGCACTGTAAAACAGTTCGAGATACTGTTGGGTCTTGTGGCAGCAGCGTCCAACGGGATACCTTTTGGCCTGCTGTACATGAGACCTTTACAGTGGTGGCTCAGGACCAGAGGGTTCTCCCCGAGGGGAAACCCACTTCGTATGATCAAGATCACGCGGCGTTGTCTCCGCGCCTTGGTTATATGGAGGAAACACTGGTTCTTAGCCCAGGGTCCGGTGTTGGGAGCTCTTTGCCATCGAGTTGTGATCTCGACAGATGCTTCCCTCACCGGCTGGGGAGCGGCATTGGAAGGCCGCTCAACTCAGGGCTTGGGAGGAGTCATCATCTCGCTTGGCACATGAAGTGCCTAGAGATGATGGTCGTCTTCAATGCGTTGAGACATCTCCTCCCAGACCTGAGGGGCCATCATGTGTTGTTCTGAAACAGTGACTGTTAGGCCTCAGGGCAGCAGCGTTCAATGTGATACCCTTTGACCTGCTGTACGTGAGACCTTTACAGTGGTGGCTCAGGACCAGAGGGTTCTCCCTGAGGGGAAACCCACTCCGTATGATCAAGATCACGCGGCAGTATCCCCGCGCCTTGGTTATATGGAGGAAATTCTGGTTCTTGACCCACAGACAACACGTTGGTGGCCTATTATTTTGGTCCCTCAGGAAATTACGCTGTCTGAGGGCAGTGTATATTCCAGGGGGGCCAGAATATTGGAGCAGACACCCTGTCAAGGCAGGGGCTGAGCCCAGGGGACTCCACCCCGAGGCGGTGGAGCAAATATGGGAGTTTTATGGCCAGGCAGAAGTGGATTTGTTCTCGTCTCAGCATACGACGCACTGTCCACTCTGGTTATCCCTCACTCAACCAGTCCCCTCGGGGCTGGTTGCTATGGTGCAGACGTGGCCGAGGCTACATCTGTACGCATTTCACCCTGTTGTTCTGCTCCCAGGAGTTCTGGAGTGATTCCGCCAGGATGGAATAAGCCTATTTAGTAGCACCAGCCTGGCCGAGCTGATTTTGGTTTGCGGACCTAATTTTTCTCCTCGATGGACCTCCCTTGGAGGTACCGATCAGGAGAGACCTTCTGTCTCAGGCAGGGGATGCAATATTGCACCCCCGGCAGGGGATTTGGAAACTGTGGGTTTGGCCTCTGAGGGGGCCCAACTTATAGAGATGGTTGTTGAGACCATTCTAAGCTCCAGAGCTCCCGCTACGAGGAAACTATATTCACTATTTCGAGAGTTTTTCACTTCTTGGTGTTACCAGCGTCAGTGGGATCCGGTTAACTGTTCAGTAAACACAGTATTCGAGTTTCTGCAAGAATGCTTTGTATCAGGTCTATGTCCTTCCACGCTTAAGGTATACGTGGCGGCCATTGCGGCTTTCCACGCCCTGGTGGGTAGTACATTTTTGGGTCGAGACCCCCTGATCACTCGTTTCCTTCGTGGCACTTTGAGGCTGAGGCCTGCAACTTGCACTAGGGTGCTGGCTTGGGACCTTGCAATAGTTCTAGAAGGCCTATCTGGGGCTCCCTTCGAGCCCTTAGATTTGGTCTCAGAGAAGTTCCTTTCTTTTAAGACTATTTTCTGCTAGCTATTTCGTCCCTATAAGAGTCAGACCTTCAGGCCCTTTCGGTCCCTACCTGCCTTGAGTGCACCGGGGATGGCCAAGGCAATCTTACCCGAAACATGGATATGTTCCAAAGGTGCCTACCATTATTCTGAGGCCTATTGTGCTGCAGGTTTCTGTCCTCCTCCTTTTACATCTGCGGACCAAGAAAGGCTGAACCTCTTGTGTCCAGTGCGAGCACTGGATACTTATGTTCATCGGACATCTTCAATGAGGAAGTCCAACCAGTTATTTATTTGCTTTGGATCACCTAAGAAGGGTCTTCCTGCTTTTAAACAGACGGTTAGTAAGTGGATAGTTGAGGCTATTTCACTTGCATACGAGTACTCTGACCAGCCGTGTCCTTTGGCGGTCAGAGTTCACTCTACGAGGGGTATGGCGGCCTCTAAAGCCTTACTATTTGGAGTTTCTCTTCAAAACGTGTGTGATGCGGCGGGCTGGTCCTCACCGCTCACATTCGTTAGGTTTTACAGCTTGGACCTGGATGCTGCCCCAGGTCCTCAGGTGCTTAGTGTTTAATTTCAACAGACTGACACTCAGGTACTTGGAATTCGCGAGTTTTGGGTATTCTCGTTCCCAAAGCATTGATGACGCATCGCGAGTTCCCTCGAAAGGGAACGTCTCAGGTTACGACTGTAACCATAGTTCCCTGAGAAAGGGAACGAGACGATGCGTCACCCTGCCATACTTCCTGCATCCCTGTGATCGGCTTGCTTCGACATTTTTGAAGCTAATGCCGGTTTGCACCGGATGTGCTTTTATCCCTTCCTGGTCATGACGTCACCCGCCCGTGACGCTCATTCTTTCCATTGAACTAGTTGACATTGATGCTCAGACGCATTCACGCTGGGGGCGTTCCCAAAGCGTTGATGACGCATCGTCTTGTTCCCTTTCTCAGGGAACTATGGTTACAGTCGTAACCTGAGATGTTTGGTACATAACACGCACACTGCGGTTTCACATCAAGCGCTCTCTGCGTCTTGGCCATGGCGCTATTAACGCTGCGTTCGCAAATGTACGTACATCTGGCCCACAGTCTCTCCATCATTGTCCGACTCCAGTTTAAAAATAAATGGCAGAACAATTTCTGACATTGTAGTGCTTGTCTGCGTGAGGTAATCGATTTTGTTAACACACAGGAGCTCTTGAAGCTCCACAATCTGTGAAAAAAAAATGAGCAGCAGCTCATTTGCATTTAAAGGGACACACGAAACAACGTGTTTTTACTAACCATCAAAAAGGGACAATTTTATTATGCTGGAAAAAATTATCTGTGGGGGATTTTGTGCTAAAATTTCACATACACACTCTGGGGACAACACTTATTTTACATATTGTTTTGTATGGTTTATAATGTGGCATTATACCACCCCTTTAAGATATCATTTATTTCTGTGATGCAAAACTGAATTTTCACCATCCATTACTCCAGTCTTCAGTGTCGCATGATGATCCTTTAGAAATCATTCCAATATGATGATTTATAATCAATAATGGAAACAGCTGTGCTGCTTAATATTTTTTTGGAACCTGTAATACTTTTTCAGGATCCATTGATGAATAAAAAGTTAAAAAGAACGGCATTTAATTATATTAAAATAGAAAACCATTATTTAAAGCTGCAGTCCGTAACTTTTTTGGGGTTAAAAATGATCCAAAATACATATTTGAGAAAATACATAACCAGCCAGTGTTCAAAACTATCTGCTTGCCGTAGCTCAATTCAAAACGGTAAGCTTGTAATAATGTTTTTAATTCCAGTGGTACTGGTGGATTTCCGCGGGAGATTCGAGCATGTCTTTGCGTCATTACGTCACATCTGTACACATAAAGAAGGAGTCTCGGCTAGTAGGCTATATTGCGAGTGAGGATGTTGGAGGTGGAGATTTATAGCCTTTTCTCACAGCACTTGATATAATTAAACTTATCAATTTGATGGCGGATCTAGAAAGGTTCAAACGACAATCACCAGTGACAACTAGAGATTCACCCATTGTAAAATGCAAAAGACTTTGTTCGGACTTCGGAGTGGCTACAGAAAAAAAGACACTGCAACCGGACCCATGCGAAAACAAGGATACATATCGGAAGGACATTACATGTAGTCACGCAATGCAGACGTTGTTAACATTAACAATTTGAGAACAAAGTATAATTTGCACGGTTTTGATAATCGATTTTTAGATTTAATCAGCACGATTTACTGCAATGTCAGAACAAGAACAAAAGTGGATGTTTCTTACTAGTTCAGATGACATTTTCCGGTGAAAATTATTATTTTGGTCAAACTTCCAAAAAGAATAATCTGTCTGTAAACTGACAGCTGCACACTCTCCTCAAACATTGTGTTCATTCGCGCTGTGAGTTAATAATTCCGCGAATGACAGCAATTGCAGATTTCGAACAGAGATGGCGACAAAGAGGAAAAACTTTTAGCAGCTTTAAATTGTAGTATTAATTCACAGTATTACTGTTATGTGAAGTGGTGAAGAAATACTCACAATGAAGAATAACTTTAGAAGGAAGACTTTAATCAAACACATTGGAACAAGGAAAAACGCAGGAGAAAACACAACCAAACGTTAACGAGAACCGACACAGACTGAGGTAAAACTTGGGTCAAAAATGGTCTTCGGGGGTGGCCAACAGACACTGCCCTCTTTCTTGCCCTATTTTCAAAAAAAGCTGTGATATTACCACTGGATTTCATAGCTTTGAAAGATAAAATCCTTAGACCTGATAATTATTTTGGTATATAATCATATCAATCTTAATAAGTAAAATAAAAAAGGAGCATTAAAAAGTTTTTTACCAAAATTTTCTACCATATTCTATTGAATAAAATTAGCGGCAACAAAAACTTGCTTTATGCTTTTTTTTCTGGTTTCACCTCACTCCAGTCTAAACTAAATTATTTTTTTAGGTAATTTTTCTACACATTGTCATATAAATAACCTGAAAATACTGTAGTTTATTAAGGCTCAATCTTGCTAACGTCTCTTACGAAAAAAATGGAATAAGCACACTTACATTCTCATTTTAAGAGGTGTTCTGAGTAAATTATTTGTTTGTATGAACTAACCATGAGCAATACATCTGTTAGGCTACTGTATTTATTAATCTTAGTTAATAAAAATACAGCTGTTCGTTGTTTGTTCATGTAACTTCACAGTGCATTAACTAATGTTAACAAATACAACTTTTGATTTCAATAATGTAGTCTATTGGTAAATGTTGAAATTAACATTAATAAATGCTGTAGAAGTGCAGTTTATTAATGGCTAATGTTAACTAATTCAGTTAACTAGAGTTTAATAAATGAAACCTTATTGTAAAGTATTACCGATTTGTTATACACCGATTCAGACACGTCTCATGAGTTCAGTTTTGAACAGATCAGTTGTTTTAAATGGCTCGTTTCCACTGAGGCGTACGGTACGGTACGGTACGGTGCGGTACGGTACAGTACAGTACGGTTCGGGTCGGTACAGCATGATCCGGCTAGCGTTTCCACTGCCAACAGTACCCTTACTTGATAGGCGTGGTGTTTGCCGGAAAGAAGCGATCGACGTCATTTTCGCGCGAAGAAAGCGACATAGTAAACAACAATGGATGACAGACAGCAGATCTTGTTCTTGCTTCTCGGGATGTTTGTCACAAGAAACAAGCGCTGGCATTAGGCGTTTCTCAATACCAAGTAGTCACGCAAAGTCCGACTCAGGAGAATGATCCCGAGGACGCGAGTCCAGTAATTCTGCTGATGGAACAGCGCGTTCTTGAAAGCGCCACTCAGCTTGCTCTGCTACTCCGGTTATGTACATTTTAGGCAACAACGAAATATGTTATAAAACACCACTCTGCTTCTTTTCGAATTAATTTAAATACATTTTAAACATTATAAGCACACAAATGTGGTTCAGGCAACGCATAGCCTATTGATTATATTGATGTATGTAACGTTATATTTATAACAAAACTAAATATAAAACACAATCCTGCCTCTTTTAGTTTAAATTAAAACATATTAAACATATTCCAGGCAATGTATTGCATATTGCATTGGTACAAATGTTGCAATAAACAACATTACAGATGATCTTGTAATAAAATAAAAAAATGACAAAACTATCTATTTTTGTTGAATTTCAGTTTTATCAATAATAGCCATTATAAAAGTATAAGTAAAAGGTACGAAAATATATACAGTAAAGCTTTAATAACATAAAGCAAACAATTCAGTCAAATATACAAATTCAGCGCTCAAATATATGAAACTTCACTTAGCCTTCTGCCAAAACTATTGGCCAGGGAACGAATTATAGATTCACGAGACCAAAGATCGCTTGTTAGGTCTATAGACCATTTCAACGGCTATTTGTAGATGTACGGAAGTGACGTGTTTGGCCCTCAGACGTTTCCGGTTAGTTAGAGCGCACATTCGAAACAACGGCGGGAAGCGCTTTATTTACTGTCTATTTACTGCAATTGTGCGATAATTTTCTTATTCATGCGAATAAAACATGTCAAAATTAAAATTAGGAGCATGTTGTTCAGTGGTTGGATGTTCTCTCAGGCCCGGAAATAACTTGCTCTCGGTAATCAAAGCGTTTATATTTTCGAAATTTGCTGCGCCTGGATTGCAGCAGTGAAGCGAGAAGAATGGATACTAAGCAACTAGCAATATACAGTGTACACATTTCGATTCTGGTAAGTAAAATACTTATTTTTTCATTGGATTATTTGTATTTCTCTACTTTAACTGTTTTAAGTGTGATGCAGCATAATTTAAGCTAGCACTGTTGGTCCGACCGTAATTGTTTACATATTATGCACCTAGCAATTTGACGCGCGTGTATTGAAAAAAGGCCAAGTTTTTATTTCCTTTTTTCCCTAAATGTTCTGTGGGCTGTAATTAATTAAGTTAGGAGTTAACATTTGTTGTCAAGCTGTCTAGTCAGTTGACAACTGCAGAATGGTGTGTAACAGCTAACTGCAGTAGTTTACAAATGGTAAAGGTAAAAAAAAAATCATCACTTATTAAGCTTGGCTAATGTTAATTCCAACATTTACTGATGTATTACACAATAGCATTGTTTTTTAAATATTGTGCATTAACCAGATTAAGTTAAATATTTGTGTTTCTACTTTTGTCTTCAATAGGAAAGCCATCATCTGTAATTTAAGACGCTTAACACTGCTACAGGGAGACTGCTAATCGTCCTGCAGTGCCAAACCACATGTGACCATACAGTGTGTGCAGAATTATTAGACACGTTGATTTTCTGATCATATTTTTTTTCCCAGACACATTTTACCAATTCCAAACCACATTAATCTTGATAACTACTATTCATTTTGTATTTAATCATATACAAGTGATATAATTGTTTATGAAGGCTGGAAATGAAAACACCTTATATTCAGGTGGATAATAATTGATAATTATTAGGCATGTTTTCTTTTACAGATTAAATAAGCCAAAAAAAGAGATTTAACTCAGACTGAAAAGTCAAAAATCATTAAATGCCCATGAGAAGGATCCAATACTAGGAATTGCAGTTAAGGCATGACCATTGGACAGTGAAATGCTCATTGGGTCAGACGAAAACAGGTGGAGAAGAAAAGACGCATGTTAACTGTAAAACAATTAAGGTGAAGAATTAAGCGTGAAACCATCAGGAACCCTTTAGTCTCCAGCGCCACCATTTTCCAGAACCGCAACCTGGAGTCTCCAGAAGAGCAAGATATCAGGATCTCAGAGACTTAGGTTAGGTAAAGAATCCTAAAAAATTACCCCCTCTTAATAAGAATCACAAGCTGAAGTTAGTAAAATACATGAAGACTGTTTTTATGGCTTTATAGACAGACAGATCGAGAGTGACTCCTGAAGGACCAGCACCACATCCTCTTGTACCACTGTTTGAAGAATTCATCTTCCAGAATCTGGCAGTAAGTTTTGGGAGTTCATTTTTAGTCCATCTCCTACCCTGAAGTCCGTTTTGCAGAGATGGACTAAAAATGAACTCCCAAAAGTTACTGTCAGATTCTGGAAGATCATGTATTCTACTACACTTCAGCTTGTGATTTTTTCAGTGGCGATTTTTGCTTACCTAATTATGAAAACATACCTAATTATGCACACCTAAATATAAGGCGTTTTTCATTTCCAGCCTTCATAAACAACTATATATCACTTGTAAATGATTAAATACAAAATTAAATGAATAGTAGTTATTAAGATTAATGTGGTTTGGAATTGGTAAAATGTGCCTGAAAAAAATATGATCAGAAAATCAACGTGCCTAATAATTCTGCACACACTGTATGAACCCCCAGATGTGTTGGAGTACTTGAGGATTGATATTGACCCCCTTTGTTCAGGGACTCATAACTCCATTTCTGTTTGTAAAAAAAAAAAAAAAAACATTCTGTGAAATGTGTTTTATGTTGTTGTCTCAGTTGTTGAAGCATTTTGTGTTCATACAAGTAAACACACAATAAGAAATTTATTCAACATTTGAAGTGGACCTAACCCTTTCATCAAAGTTATACATTAGTATTGAACAAAACACGTTCTTGTCTTAGGACAACTTTGATTAACTTTTTTGATCCACTTCAAAAGTTGACTACTACAGGTGAAACTCGAAAAATTAGAATATCGTGCAATAGTTCATTTATTTCAGTAATTCAACTTAAAAGGTGTCAATAATATTGTGAAAACCTTTTCACAATATTCTAATTTTGAATTCATAAGCTGTAAGCCATAATCATCAAAATTATAACAAAGGCTTGAAATATCTCACTTTGCATGTAATGAGTCTATATAATATATTAGTTTCACCTTTTTTAAGTTGAATTACTGAAATAAATGAACTTTTGCATGATATTCTAATTTTTCGAGTTTCACCTGTATACATACACAGCAAATCTGTATGCGACTACTTGAAAACCATAAAAGAACATAATTACCTTCAAGGACCTGAAAAGTGTATTCTGTGTGTTTTATTCTTAATTGTACAATTATTAATCTGCATGTTTCTCTTAAATGGCTAATACAGGCATTAGAAAATAAAGACAGCCAGCATTAAATTGCATTCACCTTCTATTTATTTGTGACCACATGAATGGCTCAGATAGGACATTTAAACCCTCGCACACCGTTCCACAGCAACAAACTTCACCTAACTAAACACACACCCTTGGAAACGTATGAAATGAGTAATGGCATACAGCGATTAGTTTACTAGCGTACATTTAGCATTGTAATATACATGCATGTTCTGTAAAGCTGCTCTGAAACGATATGTATTTTGAATTGCGCTGTACAAATAAATATGAATATTTGCATAGATATACAGACTGACCCAGCAATGCAAGTGAAATGCCCACTCGTAACTTCGTCGGACAAACCATGATAAGTACGTTTTTGACGCTGTTTGACTTGCTTCATCTGCACCAAACACAAGACAGATGTCATCCACATTGTACGAATAAATGTTCCCAACCTTTCCGCTAAGAAATTAATTGTAAGCATCCAGACTGCGATATGCTTTTATCGCATCTCCCGTGTACACGCAAGCAGCCGCAACACGCAATCAGATGAGCCGTCAGACTATTCAGGTAAAAAGTTTACGCATCAAAGTCTTATTTAAAAGGTCCGATGATTTTAATCATCATTTATGTTCAGTTTTTGGAAATACTTTAACTTGCCTTTTGCTAGACTTAAAAAGTACGAGCTTGTTTTCACCTATGGTTTTCACAGATCTGTGGTTCTAAAATGGCGCCACCGGAAATGATTCAGGGCCAGACATGCGCAGTAGCATTCCAACGCGTTTGTTATTGTTTACGTCCTTGAAATGGTCTATACAAGACAAATTATATCTCATGTTTAACCACTACAGAGACGTCAGAGTCAGCGGCAAACATCAGAACGACTAGCCGGGGAAAGGCTGCTCCAGGCGGGGTGCACGAGCGCCGAGCGTCCGGTGATTGCTTGGAATGGATCTTCAAATTATCATAAATCTATAAATAAACCACAGATTTGAGCTTTAAAAAACTACTTTCTCGCCTGAAAAACTCTTAAAACTACATTTCGTGACACAATAACAGTAGTATTATATTTCAACTGTATATTAAAAAATGGCGCTTCTAATGCCCTTGTAGCACGCGCAAGTGACGATACTCTGTCAACCAATCAGCGTTCTACAGTGAGTCTAGCTCCACCTTTTAGTACCGGCTACCGGTTCGGCTTTTTGGTACCATTCACAACTTTTGACAGTGGAAACGCAAATAATTGCGTACCGAACCGAACTGTACCGTACCGTACCACTCAGTGGAAACGAGGCAATAGTGAATCGGTTCAAAGGAGTCATTAGTTTTTGATTCACGTGTATGGCGCACGTTGTGTGATTATCCCGACCCAGTCTATGATCCCGACGGTTAGGACATCGCACAGGATTTGTGTCAACACAGAAAACATTTCAACACTGGATAGGTTTTTTCGTTTATTGAAAGTGGGGTCCGAAAACCAGTCAGTATCTGGTGAGACCACCATTTGCCTCACGCAGTGCAACACATCTCCTTCCCATTGAGTTGATCAGGTTGTTGATTGTGGCCTGTGGAATGTTGGTCCACTCCTCTTCAATGGCTGTGCGAAGTTGCTGGATATTGGCAGGAACTGGAACATGCTGTTGTATACACCGATCCAGAGCATCCCAAACATGCTCAATGGGTGACATGTCCGGTGAGTATGCTGGCCATGCAAGAACTGGGATGTTTTCAGCTTCCAGGAATTGTGTACAGATCCTTGCAACATGGGGCTGTGCATTATCATGCTGCAACATGAGGTGATGTTCGTGGATTAATGGCACAACAATGGGCCTCAGGATCTCGTCACGGTATCTCTGTGCATTAAAATGGCATCAATAAAATGCACCTGTGTTCGTTGTCCATAATATACGGCTGCCTATACCATAACCCCACTGCCACCATAGGCCACTCGATCCACAACGTTGACATCAGCAAACCGCTCACCCACACGACGCCATACACGCTGTCTGCCATCTACCCTGTACAGTGAAAACCGGGAAAAACATTCCAAAGTGCCAGCTGCCATTAAATGTGAGCAATTGCTCACTCAAGTTGGTTACGACGACGAACTGCAATCAGGTCGAGACCCCGATGAGGACGACGAGCATGCAGATGAGCTTCCCTGAGGCGGTTTCTGACAGTTTGTGCAGACATTCTTTGGTTATGTAAACCGATTGTTGCAGCAGCTGTCCGGGTGGCTGGTCTCAGACAATCTTGGAGGTGAAGATGCTGGATGTGGAGGTCCTGGGCTGGTGTGGTCACACGTGGTCTGCGGTTGTGAGGCCGGTTGGATGTACTGCCAAATTCTCTGAAACGCCTTTGGAGACTGCTTATGGTAGAGAAATTTACATTCAATTCTCTGGCAACAGCTCTGGTGGACGTTGATATTTATTAAAATATACTTTTATAGTTTATATGTATTTTGATTTTTGCTTTTACTAACATTTGTAGATTTTTAACTAACTTAACTTTACATTTGTACCTCTTATGCTGTTAAATAAGTCATCGGACACCAAGGTAAATCCGATTCATGGAAAGTTCCCTAAAGTGCATGACAGTGTATGGTAATTTTAACCAAATCAAAATGTGACCGCACATTACAACATAAAAACAACTGAAATGCCAGAAAGCTTGTATCAGGATTTCGTGTTGCTGACATGTTTCTTTTGATGATGTTGTTCCCTGCAAAGGATAAATAACGGAATAGAAACTTCCTCTTTCACTACCTCATTACTGTGTTCTTGCAGGTTTGTTGTGCATGGACTGACCACCGGTGAGACGTATGTCTTCCGTGTACAAGCCATCAACGAGCTGGGCCTCAGGGATGAATCCCAGGAATCGGCTCCTCTTTCTGTGAGAAATGCTCTCAGTAAGTTTGGCTCTCATGACCCAATCTCCTTCCTGTTAGCAGGAGTGATGAGATAGTTAGTAGACTGTCCTTAGTCAATGGCTGGCTGTCGAAGTGGTGTCCGCAAAATAATATAAAATTCATAGACAATTGGAAAAGTTTTTGGGGCATACCTGACCTGTTGAAAAGAGATGGTATTCATCCCTCCTGGGATGGTGCTGCTCTTCTCTCTAGCAATATGGCACATAGTCTTAGAGCCCAAACATGACAATCTGGGGCTCAGGTCAGGAAGCAGACAGACTGGCTAAACCGACCGTCTGCCAGTTGTCTCACGTCACCAAGGTCAGATAAATCCCATCACATAGAGACTCTTTCACCTAGATATCATCATAAAGAGACTGTGTCTGTTCCCCGAATTAGGACATACAAAAAACTTCCAAACCCATCTAATTTAATTGATGTTCAAAAAATAAAAAAAACAGATATAATACAAATGAGCAAATGATAAAGCTTGGGGTTGCTGAATATTCAATCCCTTACTTCAAAAGCACTTATTGTTAATGATATGATTACAGACTATAACCTAGACGTGTTGTGTTTGACAGAAACCTGGCTAAAACCAAACAATTACATTACTTTAAATGAGTCCACCCCCCAGGATTACTGTTATAAACATGAACCTCGTCTGAAAGGCAAAGGGGGAGGTGTTGCTGTAATTTATAGTAATATTTTCAGAATTACTAAGAAATCTAGTTTCAAATATAATTCTTTTGAAGTGTTGGTGCTTAATGTAACAATAGTGTAAATGATAAATCACGTTCGAGATTTGTGCTGGCTACTGTATACAGGCCACCAGGGCACCATACAGACTTTATCAAAGAATTTGCTGACTTTCTATCAGAGTTAGTACTCGCTGCAGATAAAGTCCTAAATGTTGGTGATTTTAATATACAGTACATGTAGATAACGAAATAGATGCATTGGGATTGGCCTTTAAAGATATTCTTAACTCTATTGGAGTTAGAAAACACGGGTCAGGACCTACCCATTGTCGTAATTATATACTCTAGATCTAATATTATCACACGGAATCAATGTTAAAGGGACATTGTGAAGGAATTTATCCCATCTAGCGGTGAAAATGTATTTTCCATTCAAACGAATTGTGCTCTCCAGCGCCTCGCTTTTTCAAATGCGCGTTGCATCTACGGTAGCCATTATGTACCAAAAAGCTATGACAGGATGTCTTCTAATAGCACTTCCTCGAGTGTTCCTTCGGGTGAACAGGTTTATTATTTCAAACAAACAGCATCTTGACACAACGAACAAACGAATGTTACAGTATAAATTACTGACTGTGAAAAACATGAACTATTGTAATAAGTAGTTATGCCTTCTTTATTCGTTATATTTTCTGAAGTACATGCATTGTTAGATATCATCATCAACTTTTAACTATAACTTGTCTATAAAATAAAGTACACAACCAAACAATGAAAAAAAGCTTGTAATTAAGACTGTAACATTGACTTACCTGTCGAGAAGAAAGCAGGCAACTTCAGCGTCTCTTTTGAAATCTTTCTCCTGCATTAGCTCTATCCACCTGGAAAAAGCTATCCCGACATTAACTCGTGTTTTTGTAATCTCCGGTCACGTTTCTTTTTACGATCTATTATGGACTTTTCTGGCGACGAGGATTTGCAATGCAGCCTTTTAAACTTGCCGGGGCAGTGACAAGCGTCTCTCACTGCTCTGCTCCTCCGGTTCTGCTGCTTTCAGTTACGCCACGCTGGCTCTGAACGAAAACGCGCTGTGGAAACGCATTGGCCTAGTACTTTTTGTCCCTCTCTGCTATTATAGTTTTTCAAGATGGCGGAACTACATGGAAGCCTCCGTGGACCTAACCGTCCCATGTTTATAAAGACAATAAATTCTTCGTTTACGAGGATGTCAAATAATTGGCAGAGGTATGTGTACACAATTGAGGACATATTTATGAATAAAAATATTGATTTTAAATAATAAAATACATTAAAAAGTACACATTGTCCCTTTAAAGCCGTTGAAATTCTGCAGCAGAGCGATGACATCTCAGATCATTATCTAGTCTCGTGTAAACTTCATTTAGCCAAGGCTGCAAAGCCGACTCCGTGTTACAAATATGTTAGACCTATCAATTTTGCCACTAAAGATTGCTTTATTAATAATCTTCTTGATCAGTTTAATCATCTCAGCATCCCAGATAGCTTAGAAGAACTCGATATTGCGACAGAAACTTTTAACTCTCTCTTTTCCAGTACTTTTGACACAGTTGCTCCATTGCGCTTAAAGAAGATTAAAGAAAACAGTCCAACGCCGTCGTACAATGAGCACATTCAGGCCCTTAAGAGAGCAGTCAGAAAAATGGAGCGCAACTGGAAGAAAACAAAACTAGAAGTATTTTGCATTTCATGGAAGGAGAGCTCGATTGCATACAGAGAGGCCTTAAAAGCTGCTAGATCTGCTTATTTTTCAACCCTATTAGAAGAAAATAACAGTGGCTAAACTAACGAAAAATAAAGCTTCAAACCCAGAAGTTTCCAAGCAGCACAGCAGTAATGACTTTATCAACTTCTTCACTTACAAGATATCAGGGAGAAAATTATAACTATGCAACCATCTACTATAGCATCGCATCAGGGAGTGCATTGTAGTCTCCCTAAGGAAAAATTCGATTAATGCATCAATATGCAATACTATAGGAGAGGAAGAATTTTTAAACTCGTTACATCATCTAAATCGACAACATGTATATTAGACCTTATAGCAACTAAGCTAATGAAAGATATGCTTCCAGAGGTTAAAGATCCTCTTCTTAATATCAATAATTCATCTTTGTCATTAGGATACATTCCAAAAAATGTTAAGCTGGCTATGATTAAACAGCTTGTTAAAAAAACCACAACTTGATCCTGCAGAATTAGTTAATTACAGGCCAATATCGAATCTACCTTTCTGTCAAAGATACTAGAAAAGGCAGTATCTTCACAACTATGTTCCTTTTTTAGAAAGAAATGATATCTGAGAGGATTTTCAGTCAGGATTTGGACCGTCCCATAGTACTGAGACAGCTCTCATTAGAGTCACAAATGATTTGCTCTCTCTATTAATGTTACTCGATCTTAGTGCTCCATTTGATAGCATCGACCACAATATTCTTTTAAATAGACTCGAAAGTGATGTTGGCATTAGTGGAATTGCATTAGCATGGTTTAAATCATACTTATCTGACCGTTATCAGTTTGTAGCAGTAAATGAAGAGATGTCTTATTGATCACAAGTTCAGTATAGCGTACCACAAGGCTCAGTACTAGGACCGTTACTGTTCACTCTGTATCTACCCTTGGGAGATATCATTAGGAAGCATGGCATTCGTTTTCACTGTTATGCTGATGATACGCAGCTCTATATTTCTTCACGCCCTGAAGAAACTTACCAATTCACAAAATTAACGGAATGCATAGCTGATATAACAATTGGATGACTAGTAATTTCCTACTACTTCATTCTGAAAAAACAGAGATTCTAATTATTGGACAAAAAACTTCCTCACGTAATAACATAGAACACTGTCTAACACTTGATGGCTGCTCTGTCAAGTCTTCGTCGTCGGTTAGGAACCTGGGTGTGCTCTTTGATACCAATCTTTCATTTGAAAGTCACATGAATAGTTTCTGTAAAACCGCATTTTCCCATCTTAAAAATATATCTAATGCTCTCATTGATAATTGCGGAACAGTTAGTTCATGCGTTCATGACATCAAGGCTAGATTATTGTAATGCTCTACTGGGTGGTTGCCCTGCACGCTTAATAGACAAATACAGCTGGTCCAAAACGCGGCAGCTCGAGTTCTTACCAGAACCAGGAAGTATAACCATAATAGCCTGGTTCTGTCAACACTGCATTGGCTCCCTATTAAACATTGTATACATTTTAAAATATTGCTGATTAGAGAATACTTTTTGTGCGCAAAAAACAAACAAAAAGAACGACTTTATTCAACTACTCTGTAAGGCCGTGATATTTCACGTAGTGAAACTACGCAAAGCTTCTAGGTTGCACGTCACACGTAGGCTCACTATTGGCCGACGCTGGTCATGTGTGTGATGCGTGACGTGCAACCTAGAAGCTTTGCATAGTTTCACTACGTGAAATATTACGGCCTTACAGAGTAGTTGAATAAAGTCGTTCTTTTTGTTTGTTTTTTTGCGCACAAAAAGTATTCTCGTCGCTTGATAAACTTAAGATTGAGCCACTGTAGTCACTCGGACTATTTTAACGATGTCTTTCATAACTTTTGGGCCGGCCAGTTTCGATCCCTTAAGAAGCCTATGGAGGAGTGATCCAGCTCTCAGATTTCATCAAAAATATCTTAATTTGTGTTCCGAAGATGAACGAAAGTCTTACGGGGTTGGAACAACATGAGGGTGAGTAATTACTGACAGAATTTTCATTTTTGGGTGAACTAACCCTTTAAGTAGCTTTTTTGCGTATCTTTACTTTACTCAAGTATTTACATTTTGGGAGACTTTTACTTTAACTCCACTACATTTCAAAGTCAAATATCTTACTTTTTACTCTACTACATTTTCAAAATCAGTCGTTCCTTTTTATTTATGAGTGGATAAAAACGTAACTGGTCAAACGAGCCACCAATCACAGTACAGCGCGCGCACTTTGTTTTGAACTTGCCTTGGCGGTATCTAAGCGCGAACCAGAGCCGTTAAATATGAGAGTTGCGAACATAGATGGTTGTGACCATAGACATAATAAATACATAGACGCCCTATTGGCCGCTTTGGAACGTTGCTGCGATACGTCAACGGGTCCGCCATTTTGCGGAGGGCAAGACTGCACTGTAATCAAATGTAAGTAAACGGGTAAGCTGCGTTTTTTTCTAGATAAAAACAAACTGTTTTTACATTTATCAACCGATTTCAGTGGTTTGTATGTGGTGTACAAAAAGTTCCATCTCTAGTTATTTAAAATCTCGATAGTAGTTAGACTTGTAAAATATTTTTTTTTAATAAAGAATGGTCAAAGCTCAGGCTTGTCATGTATCTGGCTTTTTATTTTTGGATAAGAATGGTGAAGACCCCCATACTGAGATATAATTTAAAGTAACAACAGGTAACTTTTCAACCTTCATAATATATTTCCAAGTCTCTTGTGATGGTACATCGACTTACAATAGGTTGAATGACACGTCTGCCATAGCCTGACGGGGTCTGTAGCGTTTTTAATCATACTTTTAAACTTCGGGTTTCGGGTAGTAACCGGCGAACAAAGAGAACTACAAAATTCGACTGCTTTACGGCATATACGTCACTTCCACCACCACCCCCACTTCCTTAAAATCGGACTTGCGAGCCAAATGTTATAGTCATGGCCGAAGCAGCACAGAAAAACAAGAAAGCAAAGGTTTTATCGGAGCAAAGCAAAAAGAGAAAAAGAGAAAGTGATCACGTTAAAGGCAGAACGAGGATCAACATTGCAGAGCTGCCAACTCTCACGCATTGACCGTGAGACACCCGCATTTGATTGGTTTCACACGCTCACACGCCACACCCCCGGTTTCTCACGCTAAATTGTCAACCCGGTCGGTCAAATGCCTGAAAGATGAGTTTATCTATAGATCTCTACCTGTTGAGCCACTCGTGATCCACAAGTTATACCGCAAATTAGTTCAAATCTCCCGGAATCTAGAGCGAGCGCGCACGCGAGACAGAGACTGTGCTCCAACGCGTGCGGACGGCAGAGAGAGAAAGCGAGCGAGAGACCTTGCGTGTGCAGAGAGCATCGAACCCCCCATCGAAAAAAGAATGCCTCCCTCTAACCTCTCTAATTCGCTAGAGTAGTAGCGAATTATCAATCTGGTAGCTAGTAAACGATATTCTAGTTTTTGATGGTTAGCTATCGCTAGTATTCTCGTTCTGATTTGAACTTTGCAATCGATGAAATGCAAATAGCAAATGTTTGACCTAAAAAGTGTAGTCTACTCAACATGTACAAAGAAAGGAGGAAGATTATTAATAAAATCATATTTTAGGATACCTAACATGTCTGTGATATTTGTTTATTTGTCTTGCCTCAAGCTATAATGCAAATCGATTTGTAAAATTTGCAGATTCATTTATGGTAGCTTGATATTATAATATTGACGATATATGGTTATTATCAACCACTCAAACATTGCATTGAAGTATCATATAGATTCAGTAAAACGGTAACCAATAGACTAGGCTACTATAATGACGCTGGCTTGTAAACGTGAGCATCGCGATCATTTGTCGTTAGAAAAAAAAATAAAACCCATGAAATTATATTCATATGACATGCGGAAATATATGCCACTGTACCTGGGATGAAGACATTTCACACGCGACGCAAGCAGAACACCTGCATGTGACCTCCTCCTACAGTGTTCAGGGCTATCATGCTTGTCAACAATTGCACGTGCATGTAGGATGACAGAGTTTACGACAGTAGTAGAGGACAATACTGTTTCCCAACTGTAGGGGGACCCCGAGAGCAAAAGCTACCTGTTGTTACTTTAAGTTTTCTTATTGTGGAAAAAGCATTTTTTGTGATTGACCAGATTTTAGCAATAACAAAGATAACTGATGGATCCTTTATGATAATACATATGTTACGGTACAACTATAGTGCAATGCAAATAGTAAATATAACATAAAGTGAGAAGTAATAGTAAATAGTTTAGTCAATAAAATAAACAAATAGTATACAGCAAATAAAATAGTAATGAATAGTATAATTATATAGTATCATAAGTACAATAATACAATCATAAAAATATTGATAATAGCATAGTTTATTAATAATACAACAATAATAGCAATAGAATAAGAAATATCAATTACAGAATATATACAATAAAAAATAAGTTAAATAGTGATATTTTAATATTTAACTCTTTTTGTTAAATTTCAGTTTTATTGATCAGTAATAGCCATTATAACAGAAGTAGCTTCAGTCAAACATACAGCAGGATACAACGTTAAAATAGCCTAAATATAAAGTTATGAAACTTCACTTTGCCCTCAGCCAAAACGATTTACCAGGGAACCATTTATAGATTAATGAGACCAAAGATCGCCCGTTAGATATACACAAGACGAATAATACCTCATGTTTAACCACTAGACTACAGACCGAGTCAGCGGCAAAACTTCAGAAGCACTGGCCGAGGTACGGCTGTTCCAGGCGGGGTAGACAAGCGCTGAGCCCCGGTGATAGCATCTTACAACTCCGAAAACGTCAGATCAAATTTTTAAATAGGCGCTATCTTTATAAACAAACCACAGATTTGAGCTTTAAACAACTACATTGTCGACTGAAAAACTATTAAAACTACATTTCTTGACACAATAACAGTAGTATTTTTAAATGTATCCTCTGAATGTTACTATTACTAATTAGATCATGACCAAATACAACCAAAAACAAACGTTCAGTCTTGCTTGTGAAAGGTAATTCCTCGAAAGCTGTTTTCAATTGTGTGGCGATGTGTACAGCCCCAAGCAACGCACAAAACAGGCATTTTTCTCAATTCCCGGTATGAGAGGTATGGGAAAGTTGCCATCCCCAACATGGCGGCGCCGTTGACGTACGCTCCAGCGGCCAATAGGGCGTCTATGTATTTATTATGTCTATGGTTGTGACAGTGATCTCGCCGCCGCGCGGTCACGTTATTCGTGTAGCTCTCAATAGTTCCAAACAAATCGCGTTGACAATGATTTTAAGCGGGACAGAGAGCAGCAGCTATTATCGCAGCAATTATCGGTAAGTATTGACGCATAATGTACATTGCTTACGTTGCCACTAAAATGACTTGCATATAATAGCTTTTTATTTCTGGGGAGTAGCCTAGCAGAAACACTGCATTAATACGTTTTTGTGTTTAATTTTGGAGGGAAATTGGCTGCTCCCATAACATAGAATATATATATATATATATATATATATATATATATATATATATATATATATATATATATATGTGTGTGTGTGTGTGTGTGTGTGTGCGCGTGTGAATATGTGTATGTGTGTGTGTGTGTGTGTGTGTATATATATATATATATATATATATATATATTTAATGGCGTTGTGCAGGTTTATGTGAATGTATCATAACATTAAGATGTTAATAATTATGACCATAGGCGCTGGAGAAAAATATATACAGTAAATACTGTAAATGTTTTATACCTTATGGGAACAGTCCCCTTCCCTCCAAAATGAAACACAAAAAGAATAATTCAATTCAAATATATATACATAGCCTATATATATTATATATATTTTATATATATATATATAACAGACTAATTAATGTCATCTCATTAATAGATTGGTGTGCCAAGAGTGACATTAGTCTTGACTGGGTTAAGCAAGAGTCTTGTGACAAATTATAATAGGACATTATAGCCATAAAAAAATCAAAGTACTTGGATACTTAAGTACATTAGAAGGCAAATACTTTTGTACTTTTACTCAAGTGAATGTTTAAAGGCAGCTCCTCTACTTTTACTTGAGTAATATTTTACCTTGAGTATCTTTACTTTTACTCAAGTACATGGTATGTGTACTTCGTCCACCACTGTTGTGATGTTGTATATCAAAATGCATTTAACTCAGACCTTGTTCCACTTAACACAGTATATAATAGACTTTACAGATTTGTTATTGGATGTCCTTATCTCACTCATCACTGTATAATGTATAATGCACTTAATTGGCCATCTCTAAGTAGTAGAAGACATATTCAACTTATATTTAAATGTATTTATTTCAATTATCCTCCTTATTTAAAATGGTATCTTGTACCTTATACATCAAATTATGAAGTTCGGCACTCTACTCAACTTTACTTTTCTTTCCCACGAGTTAGAAAAACAATTGGCAAAAGAGCTTTTAAGTTTAAGGCTCCAGCTGATTGAAATAATCTATCTGTGGAAAGATCAATTTCTTTACTTGGTTTGTTTAAACATGCCCTGTCTGCTCACTTTAAGATAAAATGCCTCTGTTACTAAAGATGCATGCAATTTTTGATCTACTGTCCATACCTAATGTTTATATTTGACTGTAGTTAGAAATTCATTCATACTTTACTGCTTTCTTATTTACTTATTATTGGCCATCTTGGCCTTTTGGTGGTTGTTATTTATTGATGAACATATGCAGGTGTTGTTGTTGTTTGTTTTTGTTTTGTTGTTGTTTTTGTTTTGTTTTGATTTTTCACTTCTTTGTTGTTATGTAATTATCATGTTATATGTTGGGACCCCCTCGAAAACGAGATGATACATCTCAAGGGGTTTATCCTAATAATAAACAAATTTGAAATATAATTCAATGTTAGGCTGCATAAATTAGGTCAGCCGGAACCGGGAACACTTCCCATAAATCCTGATGTACTCGTTACATCATAAGAAGAATGGCATCTATGCTAATATTAGTCTCTTTGTTTATCCCGAGGTTTGCCGCAGTCCGCCGGATCCAGGCCATATCCAGATCTGATGAAGGACCTGCGTTTGGATGCGATGACAACGCATTCCTGAAGTGTCAACTAGTCCCTCCCTGTGAAGACCTCCTTCCCTTTACCTCTGTACAGATAATCGTTATCGGGATAATTCCGGTTCACGTGGCTACGCCGAAGCGTTAAAATTCTGTATTATAAATTTTAAGGCCAGACAAGTAGTTTGTAGAGGGTTGGTTTTTTAGGGAAGGACTATATGCCTGCACACATATATTCAAACGCGCATACCTATAGAATGAACTCTTAATACGCATGTGCACACTATCAGCGTTCTCACAGGTTCGTGTTTTTAAAGTTTGCATAGAGAGAACTTAAGAGTTTTCTGTTAAAACGGTGTTGTGTTAGCGGCCCCTAAGTTAATAACTAATGATCGTTGCGATGGAAGTGAATCAATCAAAACTAACTTTAACTGGAAAATAACTAGAGCTGCCATAAAGCCAAAACAATCTGTTACTTTAATTTCCTATCATCACTGTAAAGCCGCTTTGGAACAATCTACATTGTTAAAAGCGCTATATAAATGAAGATGACTTGACTTGACTCCTTTACATTCCATCAAGAAGCCAACTACAATTTATTCTGAACCTTTTCCAAACACACTCAAAAGCTGTTTCTCAGCAGTAGGTGTTTGTTATTGATAGCCCATGATGTAGTAAATGGCAAAAAGTAAGGTGCCCACCAGACTTAATGACTACAACAGGTTGGAAAAGGTGTATATTTATCTTTATTCATAGGCAGTGTTTAGGAAAGTTGCCACACAGTAACAACAGAAAAGATTAATTTTACACGTCAAATGTTTTTTTTTTAATATACAGTAGGGTTGAGCGGTGAAATGTATCAGCCAGTAGATTCTGATAGTGTTTATTAAAGCAATAAACCATAAGAGAATGTGTGTTACAGTGATTTTTACCATGATTAATGCACTGTAAACAACATTGTTAATTATAATGGAAGCGATTTAGTTTTTACAAATCACATAATGTGTAAACCAAGTGTAACTGTAGATTGCTTATTATTGCCGGCTATTTTACAATTATTTTACAATATGAAACTTATGATTAATTAGTTATGTATAATCTTTTATTTTGGTTTGGATCCATCAAGTTACAAATAAAAAGAAAATAATCGGATGAATCATTTAATCAAGTCATACCTTTCCTTTGTAAAATGGTAAATGGACTGCATTTATATAGCGCTTTCACAGACCTAATGGCCACCAAAGCGCTTTACAATTTGCCTCACATTCACCCATTCACTCACTCATTCATACACCGACGGGCGACGGCAGCCATGCAAGGCGCCATCCAGCTCGTCGGGAGCAGCTGGGGTTAGGTGTCTTGCTCATGGACACTTGACACTTGGTCAGGTGGAACCGAGGATTGAACCACCAACCTTCCGGTTTGTAGACAACCAACATGAACCACTGAGCCACTGCCAAATTATGCTTGATTACTATATATTAGTATACATATTATGTGTGTTATATACAGTCGCCATGATATAAAATTGTTCATAGTGTGAAATAGCCATCGCACTATGAATATATAAGATAGTATTATACCCCAGTACACAGTTGTATGCAAAAGGTTTTAACAAACTTTTTATTCCCCTCAAACCTCGCACCATTTGCTAAATTAGTTTAATAATTTATACCAAATGAGTCAGAATGTGTCTTTTTTCTTCCCTATCTCTGTGGAACACTTAGTCAAAAAGTAGAAATTATTTCAGCCAGCAGACCATTACATTTTTACAGATCTGGATGATTTGTAGAGCTGTTTGCTTTGTAACTCTTTAGCTTTAGCTAACAGCAATCCTCTGTTTGGTCTCAGGGGGATCATTCCATACTTGGAGACTTCAAAAGATGAAACTTTTTGTCCTAAGAGTGCAGGCCTGTCTGTAGTAAACAGCCAGTCAAAAAAGTGGTTAGAAAATTTAAATAGATGAGTTCTTTAGATGAAATTATTAGATGAAAGTATTTCTCAAAGTGTTTCAAACAAGCATCTATGAAGTAGTATATCTTGTCTCATACCATTTTTGTTATGGACAATATTGATACCTTGAGGAGAGTATATCGTCTATCTGGCGGTTAAACTTTTTTTTTTTTTTTTTTTTTAAATATGGCCAGACCATTGAGCTGCTCAGATCAAGTACACAAGAATTTGCATATCAGCTAGAATCTTTGGCTGTACTGAATAATACAGAGCAGCATAACAGCACAACAGCATAATCACATATCAGAATAATCATAATAATACGTTTATTTTATATAGCGCCTTTCACAAACCCAAGGTTGCTTTACATAGCGGACAGGCAATGAAACACAACAGCAAACAACCAAAACAATACAACAAAGACAGTTATCTGTGTGAAGCTATGAGTTTGTTGTGGAGAAATGATCATTACACAGAAAGGTTTTGAGATGTGCTTTAAAGAAGGGAAGAGAAGCACAGTCACAAAGAGGTTGTGGGAGGCGGTTCCAGTGTTTGGGGGCCAAGGCACTAAAGGACCTGCCACCCAGGGTGGAAAGTCTGGAGCGGGGGATAGCCAAGAGATTTTGATCAGAGGATCTTAGTGAGCGGGAAGGAGTGTATGGGGTCAGGAGGTCGCGGATGTAGGGGGGAGCAAGGTTGTGGAGGGCTTTGAAGGTGAGTAGTAGTACTGTGTATTTGATCCGGGACGGAACTGGTAGCCAGTGGAGTTGGTGGAGAATGGGTGTGATGTGTGCTGATAATGTGTGTGAGACGAACGAATGGGCACAGATGTGGTAAAGTCATGGTCTCCTCGACCGGGGGCATGTCCACAGAGCCGTGAGCTTCCGCCTCGACCCTTTAAACGCGCTCCGATTGTGGTGGAGACCACGACTTTACCACATGCTCGTGGACGTCGTGGAAGAACGGAGTCCTCCCCCTTGAAGCAGACTGGCGGCAGCTCGAGTTGGAGTACCAGACTTACTTCCTTTTTACCGGAGCATTTCGCGTCAAGTCCAGCGTGTCTGCATGGCGACGGCAGAGGACTATGTCCCCAGGTCTCGTCGTCACCATCGTTTCTGGGTGGGGGAGGGCCCACCAGCGGCTCACTGGCGGCAGTGGGCCTCGACCCCGTAATAGCAAAAACCCTCTCTAGTGTGCACCGGCAGGTCAGCGCAGTGGACACACGTGGAGTCCAAGAAGGCCGCCTCGGCGCAGTACTCGTAGGTGTGGGGCGGGTCGATGGGGCCCGCACAAATCCTGCAAAGGTTAGCCATTGGATGCGAGGAAGAAAAGATAACTAGTCCTCAGGTGCAACTTCAACGATGACAGCGTGAAGAAAGAGATTCTGACGCAATTGTCGCGCCTATGCATTTTATACTGCCCGCGAGCCTGTCAGTATTTGCATACTTCGCGACAATTGGCTAGCTGTTCCAAGCTGGCGTTAGCCCATAAGATTTCAACAAATGTGGAGAAGGGAGGAGATCCAGCAACATAGCGAGGCAATGTAAAGTTACCGCTCTCGAAAGGGAACCTGCAGCTGTACAGGTAGTTTTCTTTTTTGTTTTCTATTTTTTTTTTTTTAAACAAATTTAGTGGTTTGTTCATCCCTCATATTTAGAATATTTAAAAAAATATATATTTTCCTAAAATATTTGGATGGTTTATTCATACTGTAGGGTCATTAAAAACAAATATCTACTCATGGACATCACTTTTGGCCACTACTGTATATTCTGTTCTTCACTAAATGTAATTAATTAATAACCTGTTACATTAAGTACCTTTGGAAGGTACTGCTCATTTCACTGTCAAGATTAAAAAAATGTTGCCACAGGAAATTGATTAAAGGCCATTTGGTTTGAATTTGTTGTATCAACACATTTCACCTCACATTCAGTAAACAATTTTTTTTATTATTATTAAACATATAATAATTCAGAATTCACTTTATGTTCTGTAGAAACATTCCTGTATATGTAATTTCAGTATTGTAGAATATTTATTATATAAGTGCAAAGAACAACTAAAGAACTGAAATAATCATTCTATTATCAGAACACAGTGTAAGTGAGATTCCCTTACTAACCAGGGCACAATTCAGATTTTATCAAAGAATTTGCTGATTTTCTATCAAAGTAAGTACTGGCTGCAGATAAAGTCCTAATTGTTGGTGATTTTAATATCCATGTAGATAATGAAAAAGATGCATTGGGATTGGCATTTAAAGTCAAGACAAGTCATCTTCATTTATATAGCGCTTTTAACAATGGATTGTTTCAAAGCAGCTTTACAGAGATAAACATATCATTTAAGGTAACAGAGATTGTTTTGGCTTTATAGCGGTTCTTGAAAAAGGTTATTTCCAGCTAAAGTTAGTTTTGATTGATTCACCTCCGTCAAAATGATCATTTGTTATTAAATTAGGGGCCGCTAAGACGACGCCGTACTCTCTAAACAGACTTTAAACGCGAACCTGTGATTAACGCTGATGGCATTCACATGCGCATTAAGAATTGATTCTATAGTTATGTGCTTTTGAAAATATTTGCGCAGGTTTGTAATTCCATACAACCCATGCCTAAACAAACTACTTGTCTTGCCTATAAATTTTGATACAGAATTTTGTTTTATTTTATCACTTCGGGGTACGCGAACCGAAATTCACAACGCTTTATCTGTAGAGTGGGAAAGAGATCCTCCATAGGGAGAGACAAGTTGGCACTTCAGCACTGCATTGTCATCGGGTCCAGGCAAAGCTCCTTCGTCAGATCTGGATACGGCCTGGATCCGGCAGGCTGCGGGAAAACCTCGGGATAAACAAAGACACTAATATTAGCGTAGATGCCATTCTTCTTATGATGTAACGAGTACATCAAGATTTAAGGGAAATGTGTTCCCAGTTCCTGCTGACCTAATCTATGCAGCCTAATGTCACAAGGTGACAAATTCAGCGGAACCAATTTCCGCTAGGAGTGTGTTTCCCCCCGGGACGATTTCACCGGCACACCGTGCTGGTTTGCTTGTTGTCAGTTGCCATGACAGCGGCAGCTGATTAGCTAAGCGGTACCAGGTGTGGGTGTTTGGTATGGGGATCTGTGATTGGGAAACACGGCCCAGAGAAGCAGTTAAAAGGAAAAGGAAAAGGCATTCGAGTGTGGTACTCCCCTGGGAGAATTAGTTTCTTTGACTGTGGCTGAATTCGCTGGGATCTTTGGAGAGGGTTGTGAGGATTTGGCTGACTGAAGGGTGCAACGGTGATTTGTGTGAATACACGCTGGAAACGTGAACTGGATGGAAAGTTGGAGAAGTGGGGAGATACAGTCAAGACTGGAGAACGCCATCATTCCTGAGAGGAAGTTAAGTAATAAAACATCGAATCTGTGTGAATGCATGTCCTGCACTGAGTTGAACAAAGAATTGTGAAGTGTATTGATCACGAGTGTAACTGTCACATGGGAGTGTGAACTGAGTCACCATTGAAATTCTGATATCTTCATCTTCTGAGTTGAACAAAGAATTGTGAAGTGCGTTGATCACGAGTGTAACTGCCACTTAAGAGTGTGGACTGAGTCATCATTGAAATCCTGGTATCTCCGTCTGAGAGTGAGAGACTATTGAAGACGCTGTTCTCCATGCTGTGAGAAGTCATCTGCATCTCTTTATCGTCTGAGTGCTGATTCAACATAACAGTGGAAGGATTGACTATTGGGTGAGTGCTGGCCTTATTGCACTGAGAGTGAGAGTGGATATGCAGTGCCTGAATTGAAGTGTCACACAGTATTGGACTTGACGTGAGGTTGCAGTGTGTGGGTGGATATGTATATTTAACTGCCAGTATTCCCCAGTGCCTAATTCCGCCCAGTGTTTGCTGAACAAAGCCTCAGTGCTAGACGTGCATGTCCCTTTTGGGCTATAAGTTCTCGTTCTGATACCGAAGAGGAGTGTGTTTGCCTTGTATAAATTGCTCTGCCTGTTTAACTAGACGAATTGTCGGTTGCTGTCTTCTTGGGCACTGCCCGTCTGAAGGAAGGATCCACCCTTGTCCCAGCGCTGTCCGCTTGGAGCCACACAGTCCAGCCGTAAGCCCGATTTTCCATTCTGCAGAGGAACGTGCCTTCACCTGTATAAATTGCTCTGTCCGTTTAACTAGATGATTCGTCTGCTGCTGTCTTCTTGGGCGCTGCCCGTCTGAAGGAAGGATCCACCCTTGTCCCAGCGCTGTCCGCTTGGAGCCACACAGTCCAGCCGTAAGCCCGATTCTGCAGAGTGTGCCTGCACCTGTATAAATTGCTCTGTCCGTTTAACTAGATGATTCGTCTGCTGCTGTCTTCTTGGGCGCTGCCCACCTGAAGGAAGGATCCACCCTTGTCCCAGCGCTGTCCGCTTGGAGCCACTCAGTCCAGCCGTAAGCCCGATTCTGCAGAGAGTGCCTGCACCTGTATAAATTGCTCTGTCCGTTTAACTAGATGATTCGTCTGCTGCTGTCTTCTTTGGCGCTGCCCGTCTGAAGGAAGGATCCACCCTTGTCCCAGCGCTGTCCGCTTGGAGCCACACAGTCCAGCCGTAAGCCCGATTCTGCAGCGGAGTGTGCCTGCACCTGTATAATTTGCTTTGTCTGTTCAACTGGATGATTCTTCTGTGCTGAGCATATTCGGAACGACCAACGGTCTAGGAACTTACCGACCTATCTACCCACCTGTCTTCCAGTGAGGCCCCTTCGTCTGCTCGCCTTCTTGAGAGGTACACGTACCTGCTACTCACCTGTCCGGTGGAGGAGTCTCCTAGTCCTCAGTCCCGGTCCTGCCCTGCCCGGGTATCTGTCCATCTGCATCGTGGTCAAGAAGTTCTACTTACCCCAACACTTACCTGCTGCTGGAACGGCAGACGAATCCCTCGCCTCCCAGGGTCCAAAGCGGTTTCCCCCTTCCTGGACAGAGACACAAACTCACGTCGAGACTTTTAATTTCCTTTTTACTATTTAATAAAGATTGTTCAATTTTAATTCTACTTGTCCGTCTGGTCTCTGGTACGCTCCTCAGAGTGGTCCTGGGTTTGAGGGGTGGGTGCAGTCTGGTTTGGCCCCCCCGACCTGTGACACTAACATTGAATTATAGAAGTCTAAAATGTATTATGTGTATGCTAGGTCAAAGAGATGTGTTTTTAGTCTAGCTTTGAACTGACAGAGTGTGTCTGCTTCCCGGACAATGGTAGGAAGACTATTCCAAAGTTTTGGTGCTAAATAGGAAAAGGATCTCCCGCCTGCAGTCGATTTAGATATTCTAGGTATTATCAACTGGCCGGAATTTTGAGATCGCAATAGACGTGAAGGACTATAATGCGTTAAGAGCTCGCTCAAATACTGCGGAGCTAAACCATTTAGTGCTTTGTAAGTAATCAACAATATTTTAAAATGTATACGATGTTTAATAGGCAGCCAATGCAGTGTTGACAGAACCGGGCTAATATGGTCATACTTCCTGGTTCTGGTAAGAACTCTAGCTGCTGCGTTTTGAACTAGCTGTAGTTTATTTATTAAGCGTGCAGGGCAACCCCCCAGTAGAGCATTACAATAATCTAGCCTTGAGGTCATGAACGCATGAACTAATTGTTCCGCATTTCCCAATGAGAGCATATGGCGTATTTTAGATATATTTTTAAGATGGAAAAATGCGGTTTTACAGATACTAGACACGTGACTTTCAAAAGAAAGGTTGGTATCAAAGAGCACATTTAAAGACATTCTGACCTCTATTGGAGTTAGACAACACGTGTCAGGACCTACTCATTGTCGTACTCGTAATCATACTTTAGATCTAATATTGTCACATGGAATAAATGTCGATGCCGTTGAAATGCTGCAGGAGAGCGATGACATCTCAGATCATTATTTAATCTCATGTATACTTAATTTAGCCAAGGCTGCAAAGCCGACTCTGTGTTATAAATATGGTAGAACTATCACTTCTGCCACTAAATATTACTTTATAAATAATCTTCCTGATCAGTCAGTTTCATTTCGTCATCATCCCAGATAGTTTAGAAGAACTCGATGTTGCAACAGAAATGATTGTCTCTCTCTTTTCCAGCACTTTAGACACAATTGCTCCATTGCGGATAAAGAAGATTAAAGAAAATAGTCCAATGCCGTGGTACAACGAGCACACTCGGGCCCTTAAGAGAGCAGCCAGAAAAATGGAGCGTAGCTGGAAGAAAACAAATTTAGAAGTTTTTCGCATTTCGTGGAGAGAGCAAGATTGCGTACAGAAAGGCCTTAAAAACTGCTAGTTCTGCTTATTTTTCAACACTCTTAGAAGAAAACAAACACAACCCTAGGTATTTATTCGAAACAGTAGCTAAATTAACGAAAAATAAAACTTCAACACTGGACGTTTTCAAACAGCAACAGCAGTAATGACTTTATGAACTTCTTTACTTACAAGATTGATAATATTAGAAAGAAAATTATAACTACAGTATTGCATCGCATCCGTCTACTACAGTATCGCATCAGACAGTGCATTGTAGTCTCCCTGAGGAAAAATTCCATTCATTCATTGCTATAGGAGAGGAAGAATTGTCTAAATCATCTAAATCGACAACATGTATGTTAGACCCTATACCGACTAAGCTAATGAAAGAGATGCTTCCAGAGGTCAAAGATCCTCTTCTTAATATCACTAATTCATCTTTGTCATTAGGATATGTACCAAACACTTTTAAGCTGGCTGTTATTAAAAACCGTACCATAGTACTGAGACTGCTCTTATTAGAGTTACAAATGATTTGCTCTTATCATCCGATCGTGGTTGTATCTCTCTATTAGTGTTACTGGATCTTAGTTCTGCATTTGATACCATCGACCACAATATTCTTTTAAATAGACTTAAAAATTATGTTGGCATTATTAGAATTGCATTAGCATGGTTCAAATCATACTTATCTGACCGTTATCAGTTTGTAGCAGTAAATGAAGAGATGTCTTATTGATCAAAAGTTCAGTATGGCGTACCACAAGGCTCAGTACTAGGACCGTTGCTGTTCACTCTGTACATGCTACCATTGGGAGATATCATTAGGAAGCATGGCATTAGTTTTCACTGTTATGCTGATGATACGCAGCTCTATATTTCTTCGCGCCCTGACGAAACGCACCAATTCACAAAATTAACGGAATGCATAGCTGATACAAAAATTTGGATGACTTGTAATTTCCTACTACTTAACTCTGAAAAAACAGAGATTCTAATTATTGGCCAAAAAACATCCTCACTTAATAACCTAGAATACTGTCTAACACTTGATGGCTGCTCTGTCAAGTCTTCGTCGTCGGTTAGGAACCTGGGTGTGCTCTTTGATAGCAATCTTTCATTTGAAAGTCACGTTTCTAGCATCTTTAAAACCGCATTCTTTCATCTAAAAATATATATCTAAATTACAACATATGCTTTCAATGAAAAATGCGGAACAGTTAGTGACCTCAAGGCTAGATTATTGTAATGGTCTACTGGGTGGTTGCCCTGCACGCTTAATAAACAAACTACAGCTGGTCCAAAACACAGCAGCTAGAGTTCTTACCAGAACCAGGAAGTATGACCATATTAGCCCCGTACTGTCAACACTGCATTGGCTCCCTATTAAACATCATATACATTTTAAAATATTGCAATATTGCTGACTACCTACAAAGCACTAAATGGTTTAGCTCCCCAGTACTTGAGCGAGCTCTTATCCCATTATAGTCCTTCACGTCTATAGCGATCTCAACATTCTGGCCAGTTGATAATACCTAGAATATCAAAATCAACTGCTGGCGGTAGATCATTTTCCTATTTAGCACCTAAACTTTGGAACAGTCTCCCTAACATTGTCCGGGAAGTAGACACACTCTGTCAGTTTAAATCTAGACTAAAAACACATCTCTTTTACCTGGCATTCACATAGAACATTATACATTTCTATTATTCAAATCAGTTAAATGATTATTAAGCTGCATAGATTAGGTCAGCCGGAACCAGGGACACTTCCTACAACACCCGATGTACTCGTTACATCAAAAGAAGAATGACATCTACACTAATGTTAGTCTTTCCATTTATTCCGAGGTTTACTGAAGTCCGCCGGATCCGGGCCGTATCCAGATCACACGGTGAACCTGCTCCGGGACACGACCACAACGCATCCCTGAATTGCCAGCCTCATCAGCCCTGTGAAGGCCTCATGGACACCTCAACAAACTCGTCTCCATACCGGCGTGATGACTCTGACCTCCAACCAGATGGACCTGGATAAATATTGTGAATGTTCTGATCCAATCTGACTTCTGACCTGTAATGTTGCCTGAATCATAATCATACACTGTTCGTTCGTTGGCCAGAGGAGAACTGGCCCCCGACTGAGCCTGTTTCTCCCAAGGTTTTTTTCTCCATTCTGTCACCTGATGGAGTTTTGGTTCCTTGCCACTGTTGCCTTGGCTTTTGGCTTGCTTGGTTGGGGACATTTAATATTCAACAATATTATTGATCTGCCTTATTTCAGGTGCACGATGACGCAATTTTCTTCTAGAAAAAAAAAACTTGTATTATTTTCATGTTATCACTGTGAAGCTGCTTTTGAATCTGTATTGTAAAAAGCGCTATACAAATAAAGGTGATTTACTCAGAGAATTTTAAAGGCCATTGATAAGCACGCGCACACACACACACACACACACACATCCTAATAATCACCACCAGGTTTGTATGGATTCCACTGTTTTATTCACCGTGTCATTACAGACTCTAATTATAGCTTTCACCAGCTCAATGAAAGTGATTATGTGGTGTAATTATTCTAAATGCAATTAAGAATGGTGTCGTAATGAAAGGTCAGATGACATTTGGTAAAGCACTTTCATCGCGTAGTATCCCTTAAAGCAGATTGTACTCTGACATGTGCAAGCATGGCTACATTAATTTTTAAAAAAGGGAGAGTGAGCTGCCCTTTCTAGCTCTTGTCTCTTGGTCAAGAGCTCGAGTGTGGTGAAATAAATTCATCATGGCAATTAGAAGGGTTTTTGTTCAGGCTTGTATGAACTTAGCTTGACAAATGAGGTAGAAGACAACCTGGCGTGATCTTTTTACCTAGTAAGAGTCTTCACTCACTCTCTTTGTGTGTGCATTTACAGTCACTTAAAGGACTGAGTGGTCAAAGAGCTGAGCTTCAGTGGATGAAAAATGATCTAATGAAATTTAAAAAGACTGTATCAAAGGCTCCATCTATGTCATTTTAGCCATGTTTCTTCATCTCTCAGGACTGCATCCTGTTAAAACTTGAAATAGATTTTAATATGCATTTTATGAATCCAAATGCAGCATTCATTCGGGACAGAAATGTAAAAGAAAGAAAGAATGAGAAGCTATAGAGAGGCAAATGATAAATAATTTTGGTTTAGTGCAGAGGCGCTGGAAGAACCTTTTTCTCACAAACTTTTACTATAATAAAATAAATATTTCTAAGCACACATCGCTTACATTACATGTGAAGATTTTACGGTAGAGTGCTTCCTCTTCTTTGAGATATCACAACAATATAAAAGATATTCATGATGTTCTAATGGCTCTTGAATCGCATCCAAGGGTCTTCATTCTTCTATGAATGGAAGTAAAATACACCATGCTGAATCTACATTTATGAGGTTACAGTCTGAACTGAATGCGATGAGAGAAATATATATTTAGTGCCATGAAATAATGCAAAGACAATAATACAACCAACATCCCACATAAAAGTGATAAAAAAGATCTAATTAGAGATCTGTTTGAATCAGTCTATTGACTTCTGTCTATGACATTCACATTCTCTTGTAACAATTGGTAGATCTTTAAAGGTTGTTGTTTAGCATTTGTGTGTTTTGTACAATTGTGACTGTTATTAGGGGATTAAAATAATGTGTAATAGAACTGACCAGGTTGTAGTAAAAGAATTGCTATAGTTGCAAAATATTTTCTAAATATTATTAATTGTTATTAATTAGTGTTTATTGGACATGTCACAAGAACCTTAAAAAAATGGCAGTTATTAAAGGATTAGTTCACTTCAAAAGGAAAATTCTGTCATTACTCCCCCTTAAATTGTTTCTAACCTGTATGAATTTCGTTCTTCTGCTGAACACAAAAGAAGATATTTTGAAGAGTCTCGGTAACCAAACAGTTGATGTACCCCATTGCCTTCCATAGTATTTTTTTCCTACTATGGAAGTCAATGGCTACCATCAACTGTCTGGTTACCGCCATTCATCAAAATATCTTCTTTTGTGTTCAGCAGAAGAGAGAAATGTATACAGGTTTGGAAAACCTTGAGGGTGAGTAAATGATGACAGAATTTTCATTTTGAAGTGTACTAATCCTTTAAACCTCTCATCAATGTAAAAAAAAAAATATCCAAGGCATATATATATATATAAAAGCATTAGATAAGCATGAAATTAGAAAAAAATAAGAGTGCAAATAATGGCCTGCAAACCCACAAAGTGTTTCTGCCACAAATGCCTTCCCCAGGGTACAAACTACAATCACACAATATATATTCTGAAAGATACTTTATGCTAAAAATATTTATATTATCTGACTTTTATTAATACAATACAGTGAATGACAACCATCTGTGGTTTCTCAGCGACTTTAATCACATGATGCTAAACGCATGATTTTGTTCAGGTTGAGATCTACTGAATAGAGTAATTTTCTTCATTTAGACCAGGAAAACGTCTCGGTTACAGATGTAACCCTCGTTCCCTGAGTAGGGAACGGAGACGTTCCGTCGGATGACGACGAATGGGGGTTTCGTTTAGAAAGCCAATCGACTTCGAGTACTACAAAACGAGCCAATGGCAAAGAAATGCCATGGGTCTGCGGAATTTGCATAGCGTAACTCCGCCTCACCTCGTGGGTATTTAAGGAGAACGCTGGCAGCAAATAGGCATGTTTTCTTCGCTGAGGAGCCAAGACAGAGCTCAGGCGATCCCCGCGGTACAGCGGAAGTGGCAGGCAGACGGAACGTCTCCGTTCCCTACTCAGGGAACGAGTTGTCACTCCGAGTTCCGTCGGATGACGACGAATGGGGATACCAGTCTAATCACGCCACTTCTCAGCTGTCTTCCAGTGCCCTGCGTAAATCTGAGATCCCTGTCGTGAGACTAGCACGGACGAAGGACTCCTATTTAACACAGGAATACCAAGGTACACTAGGGAGCATATCCCAGATCTTTTAGGGAAGTATGCAATTACTGCCAACCCAGACTTAAAAATACACATATGACCCGAGGGATGCATATGGGGAATCACTGGGGTGTCCAGCCGCAGGTGGAATATTTCAACCCCAGGGGTGGCAAGGTGGCTTGCCGAGGGAAAGACACATGCTCAAAGAGGCTTACAGTGGAAATACACATGTGGGGGTAGCTCAGAGGAGGTACCATGCACACGGAAGGCACCTAGCCGACGCGCAGGCAATAGACACTGGCGCCAGCGTCAGCAGTGCTGGAGGAGCTCAGGGCTTTCGGGAAAGCTCACCTGAGGAGAATATCGCACGTATCCAGTCCGAGGAGTGGCATGGCGAGCAAGCGAAGACACCTAACGGATCCCATGTTAGCTTGAAAAAGACAGTACACGGGAGGAGACTGGCTCCACTCGGAGATTGTAAAATCTGGCGAATGTGTTAGGTGTCGCCCAGCCTGCAGCTCTGCAGATGTCTGTTAGCGAGGCGCCATGCGCTAAAGCCCAAGAGGACGCGACACTCCGGGTGGAGTGGGTGGTCACACCAAGGGGGCATGGTCGACCTTGCTGCTGGTATGCCAAAGCAATGGCGTCCACTATCCAGTGAGACAACCTTTGCTTGGAGAGAGCCTTTCCCTTCAGCTTCCCACCATAACAGACAGGGCTGGACTGGGACAAAAAATCGGCCCGGGCATTTTGGCCCAGACTGGCCCACTATATAACACAACCGAACTTTGCACGCCCTTGAATATGTATACCAACTCCTATTAAAACCACTAATGCCATAAGTGAATAGGAGTGAGTAAGAGTTAACCGATGAAAATAACTACTAAGTTGAACTATACTCCACAGTGATGAATCCTAAAGAAAGCTATAAGCTGGGATAGCAATACCGGTTTTTCCCACAGGATTTTGGGAAATCTGTGGTGAGTGCACCTGTGTCCCTCTAGGGGGGTTGGGGGGCATGCTCCCCCGTAAGAAAATTTTGTGCTTTTTAATGTTAAATTCATCAATCTGGTGCACTTTGAGAGTTAAAAATAAAGAGCTCCAACCCATATTCAGTGTGCAAATTGAACAAAGAAAAACTCAAAACTCTTTTAGTTGTGATATAGTGTCTGTCTACATTACACTACTACATAATAATAGTTATAATATTAATCCCATGGTAGTAATAGCCATATGTTGTAAAACAAATGCACTGAAAAATAAAAGCAACATTCATAATTAGTTTCGTACTAATTTCTATACAGAGATAAGCACATGATCTTTTATTTTGATGGAAACGGCATTGAGCTTTTATTTTGAAGAAAAATATGGTTTACAAACTCATTACTCATTATTGTCTCATTACAATTCTAATAAAATGCGTAATCGTCAAATATGCAGATGTGTAAATAATGCGTAACTGGGTAGTGGGTTCCTACATAGCCTAATTGTGTGTTCACACCGAACACAAATTTAATTATTTGCGCGAGTAGATTACATACAAAGTCAATGCAAAGACGCGAATAGACGCATCATTCGTGCCGGGCGTTGCGAATGACGCGAATCGGGCGACGCGTTTGCCGCAAATGTCTTCCGCGCAAGTTGAAAAATTTGAACTCGAGCGAATGTTCAAGCGTCTAACTAAACACGATAGACGCGTATTTGACGCTCTATTCGCGTTCGGTGTGAACACACCATAAGTGTTGTTGTGACAGTAGCCTAGTTCTGCTTACCACAGTTCTCTGCACTCACTCATCTCTCTCCTTATCCTCCTCACTATCCTCATCAGACACTTGAAGGGCCTTTGAAGTTTCTTTTTTTCACGCTATTTCTCTGCACATTCCTTGCGTTTCTTCTCCATCGCTCTGACTATTTTGACAGATACACACTGACACTGCTCGCTCACTCAGAGCTCAAAGGGGGAGGCGTTTAAAGATGTGATTGGACCAGCCCAGTGTCAATCAAGAAAATAACCAATGGGCTGCTGATTTACGCGTTTCATCATGCGCCGGTCTGTGAGAAAAAGAAAAACCTACGCTGACTTTTTTGTCCAATGCATTACACCGGCACAAAGATCCCAGAGCCGCCAATTAAACAAAACTAAACTCAATGGGCCGCCGATATACAAGTTTTATGGGCCGTTCAGACAAAAAAAAAAAAAAAGTATGAGATGTATCGGCCCACAAAGCACGTCGGCCCACCGGGCAAATGCCCGGTATGCCCGATGGCCAGTCCAGCCCTGATAACAGACAAAGAGCTGGTCTGAAGTCCTGAAACACTGCGTTCTGTCTACATAGATGCGAAGAGCACGTACTGGACAGAGCAGTGCCAAGGCTGGGTCTGCCTCCTCCGGGGGCAGCGCTTGCAGGTTCACCACCTGGTCCCGGAAGGGAGTGGTAGGAACCTTGGGCACATATCCAGTCACCCGGCCCGAATTCCAAGCACGCTTCGTCAACGGAGAATGCGTGCAGGTCCCCTACCCTCTTGATGGAGGCCAATGCAGTCAGAAGCGCTGTCTTCATTGACAGGAAGTTAAGCTCGACTGACTGCAAAGGCTCAAAGGGAGCGCTGCGCAGGGCAGTTAAGACCACTGCGAGGTCCCAAGAGGGTACGAGAGGAGGGCGAGGAGGATTCAGTCTCCTCGCTCCCCTCAGGAACCCGATGATCAGGTCATGCTTCCCCACAGACTTACCTTCTATCGGGTCATGATGTGCGGCAATAGCGGCGACATAGACCTTGAGGGTGGAGGGAGACAGCCTTCGCTCCAACCCCTCTTGAAGAAAGGAAAGCAGGACACTGACCGAACATCTCCGGGGGTCTTCTCCGGTGAGAAGAGCACCAGTTGACGAAGAGGTTCCACTTCAACGCATAGACGTGTCTCGTGGACGACGCTCTAGCGGAAGTGATGGTAGCCACCACCGCTGGTGGTAGGGTACTCAAACCTGCCTCGTCCCGTCCAGGAGCCACACGTGGAGGTTCCAAAGATCGGGACGAGGGTGCCATAGGGTGCCCCGTCCCTGAGAAAGGAGGTCCTTCCTCAGAGGAATTGGCCAAGGAGGTGCTGTCGCGAGGAGTATGAGTTCGGAGAACCAGGTCCGGGTGGGCCAATACGGCGCGACCAGAGTGACCTGCTCCTCGTCCTCCCTGACCTTGCGCAGGAATTGCGCAAGAAGGCTCACTGGGGGAAACGCATATTTGCGACCCTGCGGCCAGCTGTGCACCAGTGCATCCGTGCCGAGCGTGCCCTCGGTCAGGGAATAATACAGGGCGCAATGGGTCGAGTCGTGAGAGGCAAACAGATCTATCTGTGCGTCCCCGAACTGGTCCCAAATCAGCTGAACCGACTGGGGATGGTGTCGCCAATCTCCCGGGAGTAGCTGAAGCCGTGAGAGCTAGTCGGCTGCACAGTTCAGGGCTCCGGGGATATAAATGGCACGAAGCGACCTCAGATGCTTCTGACTCCATAAGAGGAGGTGGCGGGCGAGTTGCGACATACGGCGGGAGCGCAGACCACCTTGACGGTTAATGTACGCTACGGTCGCGGTATTGTCTGAACGGACTAGTACATGCTGGCCCCTGAGCACGGCTCGGAAGCGGCGCAAGGCGAGCTGTACAGCCAGCAACTCGAGGCAATTGATGTGCCATAGGCGGTGGGGTCCTGTCCAGGAGCCCGCGGCAGCACGTCCATTGCACATGGCACCCCAGCCCGTGGTAGAGGCATCTGTCGTTACGACAATATGCCGGGAAGCTCGTTCCAGGGGCACTCCGGCCCGTAGAAAACTGAGGTTCGACCACGGGGTGAAGGTCTGACGGCAGGTCGGAGTAACTGGTACTCGGAGAGTGCCGTGTTGCCATGCCCACCTCGGGACTCGGTCGCGAAGCCAAAGCTGAAGCGGTCTCATATGAAGTAATCCGAGCGGTGTTGCCACGGCTGCGGATGCCATATGCCCCAGGAGCCTCTGAAAAAGTTTCAGTGGAACCGCACTCTTGCCCTCGAACTGTCTCAGGCAAGTCAGCAATGACTGCGCGCGCTCGCTCATAAGCTGCGCGGACATGGCGACCGAGTCGATCTCCATACCGAGAAAAGAGATCCTCTGCACGGGGCAAAGTTTGCTCTTCTCCTAGTTGACCCGAAGGCCCAGACGGGCTACATGGCGGAGCACCAAGTCCCTGTGTTCGCAAAGCTGATCTCGAGAGTGAGCTAGAATTAGCCAGTCGTCGAGGTAGTTCAGAATGCGAACCCCGTGTTCCCGGAGGGGAACAAGGGCTGCCTCGACGACCTTCGTGAAGACGCGAGGAGACAGGGCTAGCCCGAATGGGAGAACTGCGTACTGATATGCCTGCCCCTCGAAAGCAAACCGCAGGAACGGTCTGTGTCGAGGGAGGATGGAGACATGAAAGTAGGCGTCCTTCAGGTCGATCGCTGCAAACCAATCCTGGTGCCGCACACATTCGAAAACGCGTTTGGCGGTGAGCATCTTGAACGGCAGCCTGTGAAGGGAGCGGTTCAGAACGCGCAGGTCCAGGATTGGCCGTAACCCACCGGTTTTCTTCGGGACAATGAAATACGGACTGTAGAAGCCGGTCTTCATTTCGGCTGGAGGGACAGTCTCGATCGCACCCTTCGCCAGCAGGGTAGCAACCTCCGCTCTCATGATAGGGGCATTGCCACCGACCATAGTGGAGCGGACTCCCTGAAGCGGGGAGGAGACCGCGCGAACTGAATCGCGTAGCCGAGCCTGATCGTTCGTGCGACCCAGCGGGACAGATTGGGAAGCTCTAGCCAGGCTCCCAAGGACTGTACCAGCAGGGTCATGCGAACCACAGACTTCCCGTCGGTGGGGCAGCGAGGCGGTATGGCTGACCCAGACGTGGACGGCATAGCGGCCCAGTGTGGGGGTACAGCCATAGACCGCGTCCTGACAGAGGAGACCAGGGAAGGACGAACGTTCCACGGGGGTCTGCTCTGCCAGGGGTCTGGCGACAGAGGAGGATGAGAGCGGCACGGTCCGGGGACGGCGCGCACTGTCATCCGGCTCTGGGACAGAGGAGGACGAGGGGTGCACGGCCCGGGGGCGGCGCACCGTGTCGTCTGAGAACTCTGTGTGCTCAGAAATGAATGTGTCACTTCTTTCTTTAACCACATTAGGGTGCTGCCCACCCGAGGGTGAGCAGCGGGGAGTGGAGAACAAAAGATTCTCCCCCGGCCCTCCACCGGGGGAAGGAGTGGTCCTGCCACCATCTCCTGAGAAGTGCACATCATCCCTGAGCAGCCCGTCTCAGGAGCGCCGCTTGGCCCGGCGTTTATCGGGGGGCGGGGCTGGAGAGGGCTGGGGCACCTTCTTACGGCTTCCTCCGCGACCGGGCCCAGGTGAAGGCTGCTGCTTGGGCCGGGCGGGAGGGGCGGGAGCCGTAGGAGGGCGCCCTCGGCGGCGAACAGACTGAGTATTCTGCCCGGTCGGCTGGGTGGAGGCAGCAGCAGACCGTCGGGGCAGAATATGCTTAATAGCCTCAGTCTGTTTCTGAGCAGTCGAGAACTGTTGGGCAAAATCCTCGACTGCACCGCCGAAAAGGCCGTCTTGTGATATGGGGGTGTCGAGCACCCGGGACCGCTCGGCATCCTTCATATCAGCAAGGTTCAGCCAGAGGTGTCTCTCCTGGACCACAGCTGTGGACATCACCAAACCCAGGGAGCGTGCGGTCACCTTCGTCGCTCGGAGAGCAAGGTCGGTGGCGGCGCGCAGCTCATTGAAGAGCCCTGGGTCTGTCCTGCCCTCGTGCATGTCCCTGAGCATCTGGGCCTGGTAGACCTGCAGAATGGCCATGGCATGCAAAGAGGTGGCTGCCTGTCCCGCAGCTCTGTAAGACTTCGCCACTAGCGTAGACGAGTACCTACAGGCTTTGGATGGGTGCTTAGGCTCACCACGAGAAGAAGCGCTCTGAGGACACAGTTGCATCGCAACAGAGCGTTCAACCGGGGGGAGCCCAGTGTACCCACGGGCAGCGGCCTCATCGAGGGGAGGAAAGGTGGATGAAATCATCGAGCGGTCACGGGAAGACATGGGAGTCTTCCAGGACTTCAAGATTTCATCATGCACGTCCGGGAAGAAAGGTATCGGGGCCTGACGGGGACGGGGGTCCACAGCCTGACCCAAATACCAATCATCCAGCTGCGAGCGCTCGGGGCAGGGCGGAGGGGTCAACTCTAACCCGATGCTCGCGGCGGCCCGAGACAGCATGGCCATCATCTCCGGATCAGACTCTGACACAACTGTATTCACACCCGAAGGTGGCAGCTGTGATGAGTCTTCACTTCCAGAAGATTCAGACCCACCTTGTGATGCCGCGATAGACATCGCGTCCTCCTCTGGAGCGCCAAAGGAAACCCGCGGGACACCCGAAGATGATCCCGCCGGAATCCCCTGAGCACTCACGGGTTGCAACACTGGAGAGGGTGCGGCTGGGCACAGACTGATAGTCGGCGCTTGGTTCCAAACCATCACCCTCAGATCACCCTGGCCACCAGCCGAAGTACTAGCTCTATTTCTAGAGTCAGTAGATCGGGGTGTGGATGAGGGGGCTCTCACTCTTGCGAGATCACTGAGTCTTGATCGTAATGTTGCGATGGTCATGTTCCCGCAGAGAGAACATGAGTCATCCACGAGCGCTGCTCTAGCGTGATCAATGCCCAAACACACTATGCAACGCTCGTGCCCATCAGAGTTGGCAACGAGTCTACCGCAACCAGAAGTGCACGGGCGAGGCATCTTTAAAAAGACGTGCCGCGTGCAAGCTCTTTTGTGAGAGGAAAGAAACTCTGACTGTGTTGAAGCGCCCGGGGAGAAACACACTCGCTGTCAAACCACAGACAGATAAGCAGGAAGTGCGCGCTCGCCGGAGATCGCCGTCACACCAACACCAGAGAATCTCGCTCGTCTTGAAGAACTGACAGTACAGGAATGGCTTGTGGAACGAAGGATCACCTTGGCTCCGAAGCGAAAACATGCCTATTTGCTGCCAGCGTTCTCCTTAAATACCCACGAGGTGAGGCGGAGTTACGCTATGCAAATTCCGCAGACCCATGGCATTTCTTTGCCATTGGCTCGTTTTGTTGACGGAACTCGGAGTGACAACGAAAGGGAACCATTGACTTATGATGTAATAGCCTATAACATTTTTATATTTTTGCCTACTGTTTCTAATGCTTCAACTATAAGACTGTCTGAAATGCTATTATGAGCTATCTGAAAATGTCTAAAACTTATTTAATTTTCTAATGCCAATTTTATTTTTTGAGACCTATCTTGCTTTGTTCTCCCAAAATAAAAACAACCACACCTACATGATAGCAATATACTCATATCGATAAACTTTTATCATTGTTTTTGAAATAAGATATCAGAAGCTAAAACAATAGACATGTAGTTTTACCACAGGATAAGATGTTTTAAAGGGCCACTGAAGGAAACTTTTTGAAACATCTTCATGCAGCTCTTTTCACTACAACAACAGTTCATAATAATGACCACTTCTGTTAATTTCCAATAAAGGCAAAAGACACCATAAGCACCATAAAACGAGTTTGCATGGTATATTTCAAGTCTTCTGATGCAAAATGACAGACATATGACAGACATTTATGAGGTTATTCACTGAAAATCATTTCATGTCCTAAGACCAAAAGTCAAGCCTTACATGACAGCATCATATTTGATTTGAGCTGCAGTGAAGAAAATGATTTCTGTCTGTTCCTGCATGCAACTGTTCATCACACAAATCGTGTGATCTCAGAAGGCTTATACAGAATATAACTGACAAGTTATACAGGCTACTATTATTGTACTTTTGCTATTAGTCCTTTTCAGAGAACTGTCATTGCAGTTCCTTTTAGAATTCTTCTTTCATGTTCCACAGACAAAACAGCACGTTTGGAACGACGGATGTGAGGGTGAGTAAAAAACAACAACTCATATAGCAGCTGACTAATTTGGTTGAGTGGGCTTCTGCCTCTCAACTACAAATAGTACACAAATACTATGAGGTCCCAACACTGCTTTGCAAAAATACTTCTGATTAATACCTCTATTTTTTATTTTACAGCATTTTTAAAAACAAATACAATGCCTGTTTTTCTGACCAGCCTCTTTGTGAATTACTTTAAAAAAATTGTGGAAAAGGAAATGTGCCAGCTTCCCAGCCCTGATGAGCCAGGCAGTCTCATGCAGGTTGAAACTGTTTGAAAATCACAAGTTCAATTGAAAAGCAGCAAAATATTTTTTTATTTATTTTTTTACACAAGGGCCCTGTCATATGGTGATGATGTCTGTTCTCATTTTCCACATATTTCTCTAGGCTGTTATGATTTCTCAGTGCCACTGAGAGCTTTCTTAATCTCAGTGTCAATAAGTATGCTAATGTAAATTCAGAATGTATTATTGAAGTTGCATATGAAAGGAAATAATGGTGCATTAGACTACTTTAAACACCTTGAGCAGTCAGTCATGGCCTTCCCCTGAACCTGCATTTGCATTTGTTAAAAAAAGAAAGAAATTTCTTACTAAAATCACCTCTTGCTCTGATAAACTGCCTCGTAAGCATGTGACAGAATTCGCTCCATCACTGCAAACCAGAGCGAGAGCCTGCCAAGCTTTGGCTGCATGCATACTGGGTGAGCCAACAGGCCTACACCTTGTTAACAGCACTCAAAGTGGCACTGAACCCAGTCTTTTTTTAATTTTCTCATTCCACAAAAACCTGCAAGGCCTTCAGTCATGGCCTGTCTGTGCAGTGTAGAGAGGTACTGTAGGGGGCTATGGGACAGAGAGATTCACGCCACATGCTGACAGAGAGGGGCTACGGTCTCAGCAGACAATGAGCCCTGACACATGCCAAATCAGCCTGAGTGCACACACAGCAGAGCCTTAAGGCAAGTGACAAGGAACCTGGCCTCAAAAATGAACACATCTTGCCTGAGTTCTGCACTTAAAGTGTGGCTTAAGAGTTACTTAACTCATTAATGATAACTAGATTTGCATTTCCTGAAGGAAAAACAGTAGTTTTAAAGCTTTTAATATTGAAATAAACCTTGCAAATAACATTAGAATAAAACATATGGTTATTAAGATAAAGTATATATGTAAGGAATAATTGACGACTTATTCCGCTTTATAATTATTTTTATAATTATTATTTTTTAAATTATTCCGCTTATACAACAGTTACCACACCTCAAAACATTGTTCAGATGATGTATTTCAAGACATTTGTCAGGTTTTTGTCCTTTGTCCTAATCCCAAGCCTCCGTTATTAATTCCAAAACGTAATTTTAGATATTGTAACGGAGGCTTGAGCCATTGATAGCAGACTAATGCAGTTATTAATAGTTATATATATATATATATATATATATATATATATATAGAGAGAGAGAGAGAGAGAGAGAGAGAGAGAGAGAGTGCGGTCCATAAGCTGCAAATGCTCTGCATACCCAAGCCATTCATGGACAGGCTAATTAACATTAACACTATAAATTACTATAAATTCCCTTGTTTGAGGTGTACCATAAAGCTTACACGATAAAATGTTGGCAATTATACGTATGCAACTTTCCGTCATTTATTTATGTGCCAAACAACGGTAATTTTCTTCAAATCTGCCACTCACTGATAGTTCCGGGTAAGCGGATTCACAGCAGCTTTGCTGTTTTGTTATATATCGTCATCACTGTCCCAGAACTACTGTAAGTAGACCTACTGTAACTATCTGAGGCTGTTAATCGTAGTCTGCATTTGTTAAAGTCATCAGTTTGCATTATTTCAACATATTTTTAAAGAATCCTTATATTTTTATTATAGCTGCCTACTTACATTTATTCTAATTATATTTTACTAATATTTTTCTAATATTGATTATTTTATGCTCATTATTAACTCAATAAAAAACACTTCTGGCATACATTTAAATTGACGCCTGCCATGGTGTTTCTTATTTGTCGTCTCTGATTTAGATGCGTGTCCTCAGCCGACATGCGCCGTCCCATTTAAAGGTGAAGCATGTCGTTTCTGTGACATTGTTGAGGGTTGCTTTGTAAAGAAGGACTACACACCTGCGCACGTATATATTCAAACGCGTATAGACTAAACACGTGATGTGCATGCACGCCGTCTGCGTTTTCGCGGGTTTGCGCAGAGATAACCTTTTTTCAACAATTTTCAAGGCTTGCACTGGGGAATCTATTTCAGGGTTTGCGTTCTCGAGCCACCAGGCACTGTGCGGATTTTTGTGCGGATGAGCGGTCTGTAGCGTGTTGAGTGTTTTCTGTTAGAATGGTGTCGTGTTAGCGGCCCCTGAGTTAATTACTAATGATCTTTGCAACGGAAGTGAATCAATCAATCAATACTAACTTTAGCTGGACAATAACTTTATTCTAGAGCTGCTGTAAAGCCAAAACAATCTCTGTTACTGTAATTTCCTATTATCAGTGTTCTTTTGCTGTTGTAGTCTGTAAGGAATTTTAAAATAACTGAAATAATTTGGCAATGGTGATATGTGTAGTGTATCGTGCAGGAGACAATAAACAGGCCAAGGAAGGCTACTGGAACACGTCTTTTACTCAAACTCTCTAGAACCGAACAACTTACTACGGGTGCCGCTTGGCTGGGTAAAACCCCAATAATCGTTTACCAAAATGACCCACAAGGTGGCAACCTCAACCTGTCCATCACACAAATATATTACAATATGGAACTGTAATGCGGTCAAGACCTGCCTAGAACTTTAGCCGTGCGTTTCCCTGAAAATAATTCCACACCTTAGAACATTATCAACCAATCAAATTCAAGCACTCAACAGCCCCGTAGCAAAAATATATGTTCATCTTTACCTAATTTAATGTTCCTGTAGGATACTCCTTTCATGATGATTTTATTAGAGCTGCTGCATAATGGAAATTTTCAAAGACCAAATTTAAACAACCTTTTTCTACTACCAATCAATGCTATTGTCAATCAGAACTTCAGATTAAACAGAGAAAGAGCAAATAATTTAAATAAACTGTACACTGAACACTTAAATAAATAAAAAAAAATGAAAGATTTTGCTGTATTTTAAATAATGATAGGTTAAAGGCACACTGTGGAACTTTTCAACCTTTATAATATATTACCAAAACCCATTGAGATGGTACATCGACTTACAATAGGTTGAATGACACGTCTGCCGTAGCCTGAAGGTGTCTGTATCGCTTTTCCTAGCACTATGTAACTTCGGGGTTCGGGTAGGAACCCGAGCACAAAAAGAACTACAAAATTCGACCGCTTTACGGCATACGTCACTTCCCCCACCACCCACAACTTCCTCAGATTCTGACGTGAGTGCTCAACTCGCGTTTGATTGCCGTCTGTATGTTTTCGTCATGGCCGAACCAACAGCTACAAGGAAGAAGGCAAAGGTTTTGTCAGAGGACACTAAAAAAAAGAAAAAGGCATAGTGACAAATGAAAAGCCAGGACGAGGATCACCATTGGTCCAGCGTTCGCTCGCTGGCGTGAGCTACAGGAGGAGGATGGGTGCCCGACCGATGCTGACGCTTGCCTGCACACAAATGCCGTTTCCAAGGTGACACAGATAAATCATATAAGCAGTGTAGTATTTTCTGGTATTCCGGCCACAGCCGATGGTGTTATGAGTGTAATAAAATGCCCACAGCCCATTGTTCATTTCTACACACAAACTCAGCCCGCCACAGTGCAGGGCTCGAACAAATAAAATCGACTCATGTCAAATGTACATTAAATGTATTGAACGTTCCCACGACTCAGTGCCCACAAACACTACACACAACATGTCCCACGGTTTCTGTAAAACGAAACCAACACACATAAGTTACAGTCAGCTCAGGCCGACAGTGTTTTTAGTGCAGTAAATGTGCCCGGCCCGCCGTCCCGCGCCCACATTCACTCACAGACATGTTAGCACTAAGCCGCTCGCTCTCTCTCAGCAGACTGCTATAAGGGAATCGAGCGCGGCCAGGCTGCCCGCCTCAAACACTGCAAGCACACACAATCTAAAGACACGGGAAGCTGACTCACTGTCTATGGGCGGACCGGTTGACTGTTTGTTGACTTTTGCGACAGTGCTGCGGAGCTTGTGGCCTCTAGGGACGCTAGACGTGAAAGTTACAGGTCGAGCGCCACTAGTAGCCAAAAGTTCCGCAGTGTGCCTTTAAGATCACTTGATTGCTTTATTAAGGACAACATTAGGGATTACAATGTACTTCTGATCTTCAGATTTCATGCATCAGAAAGTAGAAAAAGATGTGATAAAAATAATATATGGATTTTGTGGTTTAATTATTCAGACGAAACACTGCTGCTATATGAACAAATTTAATTCAAGCTCTTATTCATATACAAACATTCTTCAACACACATACATAGAGCACATTAAATATGGTAAAGGACCTGCTTGATGCACAAGAATAAACCTAATTGGTTCTTGCTCGTCAAGCAAACACAATAGAGCCTTCGTGTTTATCATATTTGATTAGCTCTATGCAGGGGTGGTGCTAGGCTGGGCTAAGGGGGCTTACGCCCTGAATGTTTTTAGTAAAGCCCCGAATATTTTGTTACCTTGTCTTTCTCATAGAGTAAAACAATTAATCAGAAAAACAAATGTGATTAAGATTACAGCTGCCACGATTACTTAATCATGAAAAGTGCATATTACAGTTTTATTTATATTTTTCTCTTTGCATTAAAGTTACTTGCAATGTGCTTTTGCAGCGTTGAGCATTGTAGCCAATCACAGACATGTCTATTCAACGTATCGGCCAATCAGAGGCATTTAAATGAGTCGCTATGCTGAAGATGTGTTTTGCGCGAGCTCACCGAGTTCTACACTTTTCCAAAGAGTATAAGAACAAGAGGCGAAACTCTGATGCTTTTTTGGTAACAGCCACTAGGTGGCGCTTCGGTAGCGCGGCCGCCATTTTGGGGTGAAAATTCCAACTGGAGTTACTGGACAACAGCACAGATAACAGTTTTTTGAGGTAGTTTTTTCTTGCATTAGTGAGTATTTCCATTTTATGCAACTTTACACATTTACTACTATTATTAGTTACCAACTCCACTAGGCCTGAAATATATTTTGTACGTTTTAATCCCCTGGATCATGCTACAAACATGATGATCTTAGCATGATGCATTGCTGTGTCCGTTATCATATAATTGCCACTTTGGACAGTGGCTGTGTTTTTTTGTTTTTAACGGTCATTAATAGACCTTATTCGCAAACACCGGAAGTAGCTAACCGCGGCCATATTGTTGACATGACATCTGTCCTGCTGCCCCTAACCGCGCGCAGATTTGAGTTGAGGGGAGCAGTAGCCTGGCTTCATCTCGTTGGTATCAAGAGAAGATAATGCTATTATTTGATGTGGGTCCACACCAATCAAGCTTAAGTAAAGATCCGTCCTTATTGCCACCTTTGCCAGCCGTTACTTATCCGGATATTTATAACGATCTCGTTCATACAGTATCCGTACAAACTAGAATGCACCTCAACAAGGCAACATAATGAACGAAAAACATTATGGAAAAACAAATTCTTTGTGACATGCAAGATTTGTTGTATTAAAATGTAAATGCAAAAGAAAAGGCATGAGAGTCGGTTGTTTTTGTCAATTTTAAGTTTTCATTTAAAATGTTTGCGATTTTAATATAAGTACATGGTTACATATTTGACCACTTGCTTGAGCAACTTATATAGAAGTAATGCATGGAATAATTGGCTTACGTTGTTGAAATAGTGAGTATGTGTTAAAATAAAAATAGTGAGTACCAGGGTGTTTGTGGTACAGCCGCGGATCAGTTCGCACTGCAAACGCAGCATATAAAGTAACTTATTGCGCGTCCTGCTTCTGTACTGTATACACACCGCACACGCATTCCACACGGATTATGTGTGAAACCTGTGGTAAAATGATGGGAACAGACTTTTCTGTGGGGAGTTGGCTGAAAGTTTAGCCTATTTATCCTAGCTAGCCTCCTGTGCTGGCTCAACTCTGTCTCCTTCCCTTCACGTTTTCTGACAGTCGGTAACTTATCGCAATCATAAAAACTAACTCCGGGGTTCTTATTGCTGTTGTTAGAACAGCCAACACACCATCACGCTGTTTCAAAAAAAAATACAGTGATAATACCATGGATAATACCGACGCTGCCTCGCTTGTCAAGTGACAGACTGACAGTTGCCGTGGTTTCTATGTCAACAATATGGCCGCCGCAAACATTGATGACGCAGATCGAATAACATCTATATAAGATAGTACTGCAAAAAAACAGTTTACTGTAAAGCTATTCTATTGCTGTTATATATTTATTGTCCAACATTTAACGTACATTTTAGTAGGCTACAATTATTTATTTGCTGAATTCATTTATTTCATTGATAACTTATTTTTGTAGGTTATGTGTACCTCCTGGGAAACGGTCTAACGTTCTAACTTTATGAACTTACATCACTTTATTCTTACCTGTCACACTTAATGTAGAGATTAATTAATTAAATCCTTGAACTTCCCTGCTTCAAGTTATGTGGGGGGAAAAGCCTAGTAGCAACTTCTTTTTAACTGCTATAACGTTAACTGTTGTGAGTTAAAATAATCACCTAATTATTTCAACCTAAAAATGACCTCTGCACTGGACTAAATATATGTATAATATATGACTGCCGAGTCGCTTTCACCCCAAAATGGCGGACGCGTAGGGCTGCTGCTGGGCGCTGGTGTTGCAATGGAACGTTCTATTGGCTTTCACTTCTTGTCAATATACGTTCTTTGACTTTTCGCAAACCTGTTTATTGATGGCAATAAACTTAAGATGCAAATAAGAGATTCACAGCAATGTATTTGATATTCTTGATGCTGTTCTGATGCACTCCATTACACACCGCTCTTTTTTTTGTACTGATGACTATAAGTTCATCGGTCTAGCTCATCAATGTCAAAATGATTAAAGGCGGCGGGACTTAGAAGGGGCACAGAAAGATGTTAAAAGTGAACGAATGCCTGGTAAAATGTAAGAAGATAAACATTTAATATTTGATAACTGTTTTACAATAGAAATGTTCAACTACCGACAGTATCTGGTGACGCAAATTACTTAACTTTTTTTATTATTATTAAATTTAGCCTTTTTAATTTGAAAATATGCTATAATTTCCTTGATTCATGTAGAGAGAATGTATGCATACTTAAAAATAAAATGTTATTTGCAAATACTTTAAATGATTTCACTAATACAATAAGCCTTTCTTTTTCTTTATTCCCTTAAATGGCTTTTATAATTAATTAATTCCTTTAAATAAAAATGCCCAATTTTAGTTTGGTATAAAGCCCCGAATATCCACTGACCTTAGAACCGCCCATGGCTCTATGTATATGTGTACGATTATACTGTAGTATCATGTTAAATCATATACAATGTTTATGACCTGTGTAAATATTTTTGAAATGGCTTGTATTTTTTTATGTTTATTGCTTGACCCCATGTATGCCTATTGTAAGTAGGATTATATTAACTTTATTTCCAAAGGTTATCTGAATTATTTTATTTTTCTACAGATGTGATTGAAGTGAATTAAAACCGTACAAATTTTGTTTACAGTCTGTACAACTCAGCTGTCTTTGTTCAGGGATGCTTGCCACCAGAGGAATGCTTGCCATCAGAGGAACGCTGTTTAAACTTTATTTTACTCTGCCATCTAAACTAAGAACAAATCATGAAAATCTATTTGAAAGTGGGACCTGCATGATACCTCAGGCATTCACAAATATTTGAAAATGTTGCAGGAATGAAAAAGGCCGGGCTGTTTGTAGAGAGGGGCGGGGATTGAAATTCCCAGACTTCATTTATTTTCATCGACTCCTAATCAAGGAGACAAGCCATGTGGAAATGCATCTGCATTGATGGAGGGGATAGAAGGAGGTTGAAATTCAAGGGAGTATGCAGTCAGGCTTAATTGCATATTTGCCAGCTCTTAGCAGGCCAAGTGGAAGACAATAGCAAGCTGTGCAGACAGATAGAGAGTGAGATTTTTTTTTTACAGGACACTGACTGAAACGCCTCTGGAAAACATCTGCAGGGAGCCACGACTCCCTGGAGTCTGGGATTCAGGTTATCATTTCCCTGTGCAATCCAATGTGCCAAAATGTAAAATTGCTCTCCACTTACTACCTATCTGAAATCTAGATTATTATGACTCTAGGTGACATGAAGCCTGGATCGTAATAACCTTTTGGATCAGCCTCAAGTCTGCAGACTACAATTCTGTTAAATTACCGTCTGATGAATATTGCACAAAAATGGATCTTCTAAGAATAAGAATAATGGCAAACATGATGCTGTCCGATATCTTTAAAATGTAACCTGTGCCAAGCAACCAGCAAAGGACATTCAATTGATCAACATCTGCATTTCTTTAGCATTCTATAAACTGTACAGAGTATGAACTGCTGCTGTTTCTGGATGGACACAACATTTACTGGTAGTCTACCGTAAAACCCTGGATGGACCTCAAAGACACTTACACTGTAATCTTACAGTTCAAACAAAAGTGTGTGTGTGTGGGGGGAGCTCTTTCTAACAAGCAGCTTTTCCATATATACTGGCCCTGATAATCATCACAAATACTTGCCGCTTGCTCCATGTCTGTAAATACGTTTTTATAAATTAATGACTCTCTACCCGTTGCTCTGGTCTTCGTCAACAGCCGCTTGTACCACCTGCTGGTGAGTTCGACTAAAAGCAGATGGAGATTATGAATCGTAATCTACTGTTATTCCTGCAGTTCCCGGATGTGAAATGTTAAATTTTCTGTTGAATTTGAACCACTGAATTTGTGGAAGCGAATTTGTAAAGCGAAATAAAATGGACAGAAAATTTGCCTGTCGAATATTATAGGTTGTATTTTTAAACAGAATGAATATTTTGGAAGTGAAATTTTTAAGGTAAATATGGATTATTGAATTTTTCATATTGAAAATGTGTGTGAAATGCTTTGAATTGAAATTTTCACAGCTTAAATATAAAACCATGTTGAAATTCAGCCCATAAAAATGCAAGCCCTAAAAATACAATGCATTAAAATGCAAGCACGGTTAATGTAATGCATAATTTTCAAGTAGTGCAAATCAACAAGCTTTTTTTGTTTCAAAAACATTTGGCATTATTTTACTTCCATACATCAGATAATTCCAAAACAATGCTTGACAAACTAATAATCAAACATTGTTGGCTTGATTGAAATCTGTGAAAGATGTATCGTATTCTTATAATAGAAATCATGTCTAAACTGTACTCTCTGAAACAGCCAGTTCTGAACCAAAGGCGATACCTAATTGGTCAGAGCCTCTCAAAGAGGCTGGACAGATACCTCAGTTTTAAAATCTCAGGACACAAACAAATAATCAGATCAAGATCAGAGAAAAATGGGTTAACAGCTTCATTCAAGCCATCTCGTACTATTGTCTCACTTACTCTTCTTTCTTTTACTTAGTTTACTCGTGTTCTAAGTTAAGTTTTGCCGCAAAGTTTATCAATGACTCTACAGCCTTTGACCACCTCAAAACGGAGAACGACTCCATTTCCCATTCATCTGCCAACACAACAAGACCGCCAACGAATCAAATAATCCTTTTCAGCAAAGGACCACGAAGGAAATCCCCATCAAAGACTAACACAAACACAAGTATGCCTAGCGATTAGCTAAAGTGGTGCATTTATATAAAATCTAATAACCCTGCCTGAGAAGTGATAGAAGGGTTAAATTAAGTTAAATTAAGGTTAGAAATCAATTAATAATTCCCTTTGAGTTAAATTGACCTGTTTGCCTTACATAGGGTACAAGCTGGTCATCTTTATAGATGATTTTGCGAAGCATATGCTTGAGTGTTCTATTAAAGCGCTCCACAAGTCCATCTGTTTGCGGATGGTAAACTGAAGTCCTGCTCTGTTTGATTCTTAACAGGTTACTCAGCTTCTTGACAACCCTTGGCACAAAAGGGGGTCCCCTGATCTGTTAGGATCTCTTTTTGGATACCTACCCTTCTACTGAGGAGGAAAAGCTCTTTGGCCACCTGCCTTGGCTGTGGCTTTTCACAAGGGGATGACCTCAGGGGTAACACTTTAGAATACTGTATCTTACTTACTACATAACTAATAAGGAATTATTGAAGAACTAATAGGTAATTCCTCATTAACTACTTCTTCACTACTGTTAACTACTAAGGAAGATGTGTTAACTAATCAGTATGTTATAGAATTTTATGATTGTGTTAAGTTACAGTTAGTTAATCAATAACTAATGAATTCTGGCATACCTCCTGAAGAACTACCATTAATTATCTACTAATTAAGGTTCAAGAAAAATAACTAAGTAGTAACTAATGAACAGTCATACAAAACTAACCTTAGATTAGTTTTTATATTTTATATACAGTACTGTGTGTGTCTGTTTTCCTCAGCATATAATCCCATTGAGTAAATTCATGTATTTTAGGCAACAACTGAGGGTAACTGAAAATATAGGGAACTTATTAGTAATTAATAAATAATTATTAGATAATTCTCCAGGAATTATTTATAATCTGGAACAGTATTCTAAAGTGAAAATACAGGGAACCCATTAGTAATTAATAAAGAATTATCAAATAATAATCCAGGAATTAGGCTACTTATAACCTGAAACAGTGTTCAAAAGTGAAAATATAGGGAATTTATTAGTAATTAATAAATAATTATTAGATAATTCTTCAGGAATTACTTATAACCTGGAACAGTATTCTAAAGTGAAAATATAGGGAACCCATTAGTAATTAATAAATAATTATCAAATAACTATCAATTAGGCAACTTATAACCTGAAACAGTGTTCAAATGTGAAAATATAGGGAATTTATTAGTAATAAATAAATAATTATTAGATAATTCTTCAGGAATTACTTATAACCTGGAACAGTACTCTAAAGTGAAAATATAGGGAACCCATTAGTAATTAATAAATAATTATCAAATAACTATCCAGGAATTAGGCAACTGATAACCTGAAACGGTGTTCTAAAGTGAAAATATAGGGAACCCATTAGTAATTAATAAAGAATTATCACATAATTATCCAGGAATTGGGTTACTTATAACCTGAAACAGTGTTCAAAAGTGAAAATATAGGGAATTTATTAGTAATTAATAAATAATTATTAGATAATTCTTCAGGAATTACTTATAACCTGGAACAGTATTCTAAAGTGAAAATATAGGGAACCCATTAGTAATTAATAAAGAATTATCAAATAACTATCCAGGAATTAGGCAACTGATAACCTGAAACGGTGTTCTAAAGTGAAAATATAGGGAACCCATTAGTAATTAATAAAGAATTATCACATAATTATCCAGGAATTGGGTTACTTATACCCTGAAACAGTGTTCAAAAGTGAAAATATAGGGAATTTATGAGTAATTAATAAATAATTATTAGATAATTATTCAGGAATTACTTATAACCTGGAACAGTATTCTAAAGTGAAAATATAGGGAACCCATTAGTAATTAATAAAGAATTATCAAATAACTATCCAGGAATTAGGCAACTGATAACCTGAAATGGTGTTCTAAAGTGAAAATATAGGGAACCCATTAGTAATTAATAAAGAATTACCACATACTTCTGACTCAAATAAAACTTACTGTTAAAAAAAAAAACACTATTAACGTAATCACCTTTGTAAAATATACGACAATGACTCGTTTAAGCTACATGATATCTTCCTTTATTTCAGATGATATTTTGTTTTAACATGTACGTATACTGCCTACATTTAAACTTGTTTAACAAACATTTATAATCAAAAGTTAAACCTATAAAAGTAATTCAAGTTATCAACTGTTCTCGCGTCTCCACGGTAGTGTTGCTGGATCTCTTGCGGGAGCTGGGCTTGTGTTCGGCGGGGAAACTGCTTAACTTCAGACCGCCGCCCTGCGTTTCACTGCCCATAAACAAACAGTGCACAGCTCTAAGAACATATTTAACATCTGATGTAAATAGATTTACTATATTTATGAATAAAATAATTTGTTTTATGCAAGGGATCAGGCGTTTCCATCAGGCAAAAAAGACAGACTCAGCTAGGTAGGCTTACTGACATCGCGTCCTTGTATGTTGCCTTGCATAAAATAAAATGATTTACAGCACAGTAATGATTTTACAGATTAAATAAAACGTACACAAACCTGTTTTTCGCAGAAGAAATGCACCAAATCGGCGGCGCTGAGAACTCTCCAGAAGAGGATGCAAATGCCCGCGCTCTTGCATCACCAAATCACTGTAAAATGTAGGCTACCGTGATATTGCCGGAACTTGAATCGTGCAAAATAAGTTTAAAATGTATAAGAACTAAGTATAATAATATGCTTTTTACTTTTTAAGTACTTTAAAAATTAATTACCTTTGTACTTTTACTTTTGTACTGGAGTAATATTTTATTGGGGTATCTTTACTTTTACTCAAGTACTTGATTTGTGTACTGCATCCACCACTACAATGCTAAAAAAAAAAACTGGATTATTGTAGTGACTACTGTGTATGACTGTTCATTATTAGTTACTTCATAGTTATTTTTCTTGAACCTTAATTAATAGATAATTAATGGTAGTTCTTCAGGAGGTATGACAGAATTCATTAGTTATTGATTAACTAACTGTTACTTAACACAATCATAAAATTCTATTACATACTGATTAGTTAACACATCTTACTTAGTAGTTAACAGCAGTGAAGAAGTAGTAAATGAAGAATTACCTACTAGTTCTTCAATAATTCCTTATTAGTTATGCAGTAAGTAAGATACAGTATTCTAAAGTGTTACCACCTCAGGATATCAGGGTAGCATAGTCCAGCATCACTAAAATGTATTGATGTCCCTTAGTACTCCCGGGAAGGGGCCCTATAATATCCATTCCAGTTCTTTCAAACTGGGCAGAGGTGTCAAGTAACGAAGTACAAATACTTTGTTACCTTACTTAAGTAGAAATTTTGGGTATCTATACTTTATTGGAGTAATTATTTTTCAGCCGACTTTTTACTTCTACTTCTTAGATTTTCACGCAATTATCTGTACTTTCTACTCCTTACATTTTAAAAATAGCCTCGTTACTTCTATTTCATTTCGTCTTGTTGTCATTCCGGCTTGTCATCGTTCAAAAAAATGACCAATAATACACACGGATAATAGATCTGAGTCCCGCCCCCTGAAAACCCATCGCTAAACTCAACTGATTGGCTTTGTGTTTTCTTTCTAACTTGTGAGAGGCTGTAGTTACATTTGGTTGGGCGAAGCGGCAAAACTCCTCCGAAGGAAACCTCGAGATGCGGTAAGCGACGGAGAAACCATCAGTTTTCTGCTCAAGAATACGGGTAGCATCAAATATTGATTTAGGGACAGCGGGATAAGTGGCAAAGATAATTGTTAGTGTGTGTGTGTGTGTGTGTGAGAGAGAGAGAGAGAGAGAGAGAGAGAGAGAGAGAGAGAGAGAGAGAGAGAGAGAGAGAAAGTGTGTGTGTGAGAGAGAGAGAGAGAAAGAAAAAGAAGAGAAAAGAGGGTGCTAGTGTGAGATAGAGAGAGAGAGAGAGAGAAGAGAGAGAGAGAGAGAGAGAGAGAGAGAGAGAGAGAGAGAGAGAGAGAGAGAGAGAGAGAGAGAGAGAGAGAGAGTGTGTGTGTGTGTGTGTGGTTGCAACCCTAAATTATAGGGTCAAAATATCCCCACAGAGATGGCAATATCCGAAAACCTTGTCCTTGTGGGGAATTTTTTTTTCAATGTAAAATTGCAGAAAGTTTTCTGTGATAGGTGATTCTATCTTCCGCTTCATGAAACACATGGTAATGCTCATACACATATATGGTTCTTTAATATATTTGCATTGTACTAAAATTGAAATAAAACTGAAATTTTCTATGGGCATATATAACAGGTAGTCCCAAATTTTTAAACATTAACATTTTAATATGACATTATAGTCATTATGGCCTTTAGAAAAATGATTTTTGAGGAGGTGGTAGTGCACTATCGGCCCCTGTGGCGCGGTCTAAGCTTTTGTCCTTAATTGAATTTTTTCCTTACATTACTTTTACTTTTATACTTGAAGTATTTTTTTAAACCAGTACTTTTACACTTTTACTTGAGTAAAAAGCTTGAGTTGATACTTAAGTCTTTTTAAACCCTAGTATCTATACTTTTACTTAATGTAGCGGGGCTCGCTCTCGTCTAGACGAGGAGCAAAGATAGGAACACTACCTCTAGCTTAAACATGACTACGCCACCCTGTTTACAGGGAAATATTGATATTGTGGATCTAAGATTTTACACAGGACACACAGGAACGTGATTTGTCAAGAAGGGCTAGAGACGTGGATACCAATAATACAAAAGTTTTATTTAAATACTCACAATAATTTTAAAAGATATAAAACTGGGTAATTCTCATTCACAATACAAAAGAGACCACAAGATAAAGTAGACCGAGGCTTAACGGCAGATGCACGAACTCAGTAAGCACAAGGCTTTTATATCACTCTCAGCACCCCGTGTACAAGTATCAGCACACACACTGCAATAAAGTCAAGAAATAACCACACTGCACTCTGTGACGAGCCCTCCACCACCGCTTAAGGGCGTACTAGTGGCCTACCATGAAGCCTCGGCTCCTGCAATGAGAGCAAAAAATATTACAGGTCTCAAATAGATCACAATCACAAATATCATTTAAACTAGTAAACTAGAAAACAATATTACAAAAAAAATGAAAATATGAAAGTCAAGAAGGGTTTTGTACTAGTGCTGGTATGCACTGGTAAGCACTGACCTTCTACCAGCACCTTTAAAGATCACAAAATACAATACTGTAAAACACTCAACGTAAACCAATCAGGACAGTCAGTAGCACAAACAATGATACATGAATATACTGAAAAAATAAATACCAAACACAAAACACAAACACTTGGGAAGTGGGGAAGACACATGGCAATCACGGTGGCACGTACTGGAGAGCGAGCAAGCCTCACGCAAGACGCCTAGGCTGTGCACGCACACACACGTGTGTGGGGAAGAGAGTTTGTTATCGAGATAATCTTTATGTAGACAAAGCAGCAGCATCAAATCAGCGTTGCCGACCAGGCGTCACAGCTATTCCTCCTAAAAATACAAACATGAGCATACTTGCGATATATAAAAGAATGAGCGCTGTAAAAAATTGGAGGTTTCACGTACCTTTAATTCATAAACCCGTCACCCATCCACGCCACGCATACACAGGACACGGGATACACATCCCCCGAAGCACGGGAATGCAAGAGGGGCCTACAAAGGGAGAGCGCCGCCGCTCAAAGCTCACTCCGCAAGCTATCCCGGCCGCTCAAAGCATCATGACACGGGACTACAAGAGAGGCATGTATGAGAGCCGGAGCGGCAAACAGCCGCGAACTATCCCGATGCTATGAACAACACAATCGTTTACACAAAATCCCACATCTGTGTTCACTACCTACCTCAAAACGGAAGCACTACAGGGACAAAGGGCGGTCCCACGGGCAATGACGCGACACTCAACCAGCAAGCACACGCAATAAGTGACTACATGTTCTCTTTTTTTTTTATATCATCCCACCCTGTTTGTGATTGGACCCACACTACCCCAAGCACATTAACTTGATTACCGGGCAACAATACGTCCCACTACATTGAGTAATGAATGTGAATACTTTTGACACCTCTGAAACTGGGTCTCAATTACCCCTTTTCCACCAAAAACGAACTGGTTCGGAACTGGTGCTGGTTCAAAGTTGGTTCGGAGTTGGTTCAACTTGCGAACCTTCTCAGAACCTGTTTGTTTTTCCACTGACTAGAGCGCCCAGCGAACAACGTCGTTACGTCACTGTGTACGTCGCCATACGTCTTAGCTAGAAAGTACAACATTACTTTGGGATTATCTCTAACTCGTGAACCAAGAAGGCTTTAAAAACAATTGAAATATGTAAGTCTTTTAATCTTTTCCTTTGATATGTAATCTTTTCTGATTAGTTATGTACTCCTGTCTTGTGTATTTTTTTCTTTCCATTTATTTGTTCTATATTGTGACTGTTTTCTCCTTTGTTTACATAATGTTTTCAATTAAAAAAAATGATTAAAAAAAAAACTAGAAACACTTGCGCCAACTTCAAGCATAACAATTACAATGGCAGACTACATCGTGTTTCTGCAAATGTTTCTCCTGGCTTTGCGATCCTATTATGTCAGAAAATATGTTATCTAAACCCGCCCCCAGCCCCCGACGTAAGCATGACGTGGTAAAAGAACGGTTCTAGTCCAGCTGTCAGGATTCAGGCTCGGAGACAGAGGTAAGTGATAAACATAAATGTATCTTTATTTAACTCAAAGGTAAGTATGCAGGGTTTCGTGAGTTCAACGGTGATCTCGGAGAGGATATATGTGGCAGGAATGCATCCAGGTGAGTGAATCCTCTTCTTAAGGAATAACGTGGCGGGTAACACAGATCAATAACTTGAGTTTTTCTCTCTTTTCAGATCGTTCGTGGATTCAGTGATACTTTCACTTTCTCTTGCAGCTCATCCAGTGGGAAACGGGACTCGTGGCGGATTCCAGGAAACGGAGAACATGAGTCATGGAGCGGATCCTGGGAACATCAGAACAAGGACAACAAGGTTAGTTTCTTTCAGGTAAGTATACTTTACGTCCGTTGCTGAAGGATGGCTCAGAGTGAGACAAGTGGTGACTGGTAAGGGTCGTTCCTGTTGGAGGCTTGACAATGACTGGGAGTGAATCGGGTGCTTTTGTGCTGGCTGGGAAGTGAGTGCTGAGTGGAAACAGGTGCAGGTGATCAGTAATCTGGGGACAGTGATCTTTGCGTGGTGACATGTGAGGGATCTGATTGGCTCCTGACAGTACCCCCCCCCCCCCCCTCCAGAGTCCGCGCCAGTGGACCTTGGACCTCGACGTCGTGGGGGTCTGCCTCTGGGTCGTGGTGCAGGTTTCTCGGGATGCTGAGCATGGAATTCTAGGAGCAGACTGGGATCAAGAACATCATTACGAGGTACCCAACTTCTCTCTTCTGGCCCATATCCCTCCCAATCAATGAGGTATTCTAACTGACCTCCCCGACGTCGAGAGTCCAAGATCTCCTTGATGAGGTAGATGGGCTCGGGTTCAACGGGTGGTATCGGGGGGTTTTCTTCGGGTTCGACCTCGTTGACTGACTGGGGAATCTGTGGATGATGGGGTTTCAGAAGTGAGACGTGAAACGTGGGATGGATACGGTATTCTGGGGGCAACCGGAGCTGGTAAGTGACTGGGTTGACTTGCTTGACAATTGGAAAGGGTCCGATGTACTTGGGATTTAATTTCTTACATGACTGGCGCAGTTTGATATCTCGAGTGGAAAGCCAGACTAGTTGCTCAGGTTGGTATTCTGGCGTGGATCTTCGGCGGGTGTCAGCGAACTGCTGTTGTCTATTCACAGCTTGTCGGATGTGCTGATGAGCCAATTCTTGAAGCTGTTCGTTTATTTCCCACTGGATAGGATTTACGAATAACCTCTCGGGTAGAATGGTCTCAGGTTGATCAACAGGGCTCTCAGGGGCATGGATACGGGAAAGAGCGTCTGCACGGGTATTCTTGGATCCTGGACGATAGGCAATCTTGAAATGAAAGCATGTAAAGAATAACGCCCATCGGGCCTGACGTGGATTTAACCGCTTGGCATCTCTCAGGTATGGGAGATTCTTATGATCGGTTGGGACTAGAAATGGGTGTTTGGCTCCCTCTAGCCAATGTCGCCATTCTTCCAAGGCAAATTTTACTGCGAGAAGTTCTCGATTTCCAATATCGAAGTTTGCCTCTGCTGGAGAAAACTTTTTGGAGAAGAATGCACAAGGGAGTGGCTTTGAGGAGAACTCGGAACATTGGGACAGGATTCCTCCAACCCCGGTGGTGGAGGCATCGACTTCCACCATGAATGGTTTTTCAGGGTCTGGATGGTGAAGCAAAGGGGCAGTGGTGAAGGCAGATTTCAGAGCATGAAAAGCTTTCTCAGCCTCTGGGTTCCACTGCAGGATCTTAGGTTTTCCTTTTAGCAAGGAGGTCAATGGAGAAGTGAGAAGACTGTACTGGTTGATAAATCTCCTATAGAAGTCGGCGAACCCGAGGAATCTCTGAAGCTCCTTCACGGACTTGGGAGTTGGCCAGGACAGGACGGTCTCGGTCTTTTGTTGGTCCATCTCCACTCCTCGATCGCTGAGTATGTATCCCAGGAAGTCGATGGTGCTTTGATGAAAGGTACACTTCTCAGCTTTCAGGAACAGAGTGAATTCTCTAAAGCGTTGTAGGACTAGAGACACATGTCTCTGGTGTTCGATTTGATTCTTGGAATAGATCAAGATGTCATCGATATAGACCAGAACAAACTTCCCTAGAAAGTCTCTGAGGATCTCATCCATGAAACTTTGGAAAACGGAAGGAGCGTTGACCAAACCATATGGCATGACAAGATATTCGTAGTGGCCAGCAGGGGTTATGAAAGCAGTCTTCCACTCATCTCCTCTTTTGATACGGATTAGATTGTACGCACTCCGTAAGTCAAGCTTGGTGAACATCTTTGCCTCTCTGAGTTGTTCGAGAGCAGCGGGTATGAGAGGCAAAGGGTAGCTAAACTTCACAGTGACTTGATTCAAGGCTCTGTAATCAATGCATGGTCTTAAACCACCGTCTTTCTTGGCCACGAAGAAGAAACTTGCGGCGGCAGGAGATGTGGAAGGTCGGATGTAACCCTGATCTAAAGCTTCGTGGATATATTTCTTCATGGATTCTTGCTCTGGAATGGACAAGGAGTAAATCCGACCCTTGGGGAGACGTGCATCAGGGATCAGGTCTATAGCACAATCCCATGGTCGATGAGGGGGTAACTTGGAAGCAGTGACAGGATTGAAGAGGTCAGAGAACTTAGAATAACAGGCTGGGATATTAGTTGACAAGTTTTCTGTGGGACTCTCTATGGACGTGGAGTTAACTTTGAGCACTTGGGTCCTTGGGTTACTGGATGAACGGGATACTGGATCGTTGATCTCTGGACATTGACATCCCCATTGCAGGATTTTCCCAGACGTCCAATCAATGGTGGGTTGGTGATGGACGAGCCATGGCCGACCAAGGATGAGTTCTGTTTGGCTGTTTATCAACACAAATGGTTCAAACCACTCTTGGTGCGTCTCTTCCACACACAATTGAATAGGACCAATCTGGGTAGTAACGTTCGTCTTGTTAATTAACTCACCCGTTACAGCGTAGATGGCGTAAGACTTGGGAGTGTTGATCTCTCGTAGACTGAGCCTCTTACAGAGTTCTCCAGAAATGAAGTTTCCCGCGGACCCTGAGTCGATGATAGCTGTTACAGAGATGTGTTTTTCTTGAATCTTTAATATCACAGGAATCGTGAGTGGTGCTGAGACAATGGGTTGATTAAAGACTGAGCTTACCATCATTTTCCCCGGTCGAATTGGGCAGTTAAGTCTGAAGTGACCCTTGGTACCACAGTACATACATAACTTCATCTCTCTTCGACGAACACGTTCAGCCTGAGAAATTTTTGAAGTGTCGACATGCATCTATTCAACTTGATTTTCTGGATTGAGATTCTTGGGATTCTGAAAAGACACAGGATGGTGATGAGACTGATCAGCGTAACAAATCAAAGATCGTTGATGGACTCGCTTGGCTTGCTGAATGAATTTCTCAATTCCTAAGCTGTCATCATAGATCGCCAGTTGGAGGCGCAAAGCTGGGTTTAAACCTCGACGGAAAACAGAAATCAGAGCTCTCTCATTCCATCCACTATTTGATGCAAGGGTGCGAAATTCCACAGAATACTCAGTCAATGACTTCTTTCCTTGACGTAATTGTAGGAGCTGTTCTCCAAATGAGGAATCATCCGCGGGTCATCCGAAAACTTCCTTAAAATGTTTGACAAACTCTTGAACTGACGCAACCACTGTGGATTCCTGCATCCATAACGCCTCTGCCCACCTCAGAGCTGCTCCAGAGAGTTACTGAATGATAAATGCCACTTTCGATCTCTCATTGGGATAGAGCTGAACTTGCTGTTCCAGAGCTAGCAAACACTGGAGTAAAAATCCGTTGCAGTCCTCCGCCCGGCCAGAGAAGGGCGCTGGGCGCGACGGGGGAGTTGCAAAGCAGGTAATCGAAGAAACGGCGCTCGCGGAAGTTCTCACTGGCGTAAACATGGGTTCTGTCGGAGGATCGGTGGTAGGTGTGGAGCTGGTAGCAACAGCGGGCTGTCCGGAATCCATCTCTCACCTCTTTCTGTTGTTAGGTCAAGCCTTCTGTCAGGATTCAGGCTCGGAGACAGAGGTAAGTGATAAACATAAATGTATCTTTATTTAACTCAAAGGTAAGTATGCAGGGTTTCGGGAGTTCAACGGTGATCTCGAAGAGGATATATGTGGCAGGAATGCATCCAGGTGAGTGAATCCTCTTCTTAAGGAATAACGTGGCGGGTAACACAGATCAATAACTTGAGTTTTTCTCTCTTTTCAGATCGTTCGTGGATAGGCGTGATTCAGGAAGGATTCCAGGTGAGTAGATCCTTTGAAGTGCACTTGACAATGAGCTCACCAGTTCAGTGATACTTTCACTTTCTCTTGCAGCTCATCCAGTGGGAAACGGGACTCGTGGCGGATTCCAGGAAACGGAGAACATGAGTCATGGAGCGGATCCTGGGAACATCAGAACAAGGACAACAAGCTTAGTTTCTTTCAGGTAAGTATACTTTACGTCCGTTGCTGAAGGATGGCTCAGAGTGAGACAAGTGGTGACTGGTAAGGGTCGTTCCTGTTGGAGGCTTGACAATGACTGGGAGTGAATCGGGTGCTTTTGTGCTGGCTGGGAAGTGAGTGCTGAGTGGAAACAGGTGCAGGTGATCAGTAATCTGGGGACAGTGATCTTTGCGTGGTGACATGTGAGGGATCTGATTGGCTCCTGACACCAGCAAAGAGTTGGTGCCGCTTTGGAACCAGTTTTCCTGGCCGAGAACCGGTTCTTTGGCTGTCGAAACACAAAGAACCGGTTCGCGCGCAGGCACCGGCTCCGAACCGGCTCTCAAAATGCGTTGGTGGAAAAGGGGTACATGATTGGCAGGGGAATTAGCAGGTTCCACACTGTGGGTTTTGCTGCCACTTGTTGGAATTCTGGACAGCTGAGGCTGTAGTTTTGTACCTCTTTGTGAATACCGGGCAAAAACAAAACGCTTAAAATCCTCTCCTTAGTTTTGTCCAGCCCTAAGTGGGCTGCAACACTGTTTATCTATGAGGTTTAGGTACTAGAAGCTGTTCATGGATGTCTTCTCCACTTTTGTTTACCTGATGAAGTAGGCTTTTTTTTACAGCAAAGTATTGATATATCAGGTGTACCTGGTCCTTATTCATCCCCTCCACCACTCTAACATTCATCAGTCAATGTGGGGTCATTTAGCTGTGGAGCACCATATTGTCATGTTAATTGCATGACCTGTGCTTCTGGTTTCACCCACACTGTCCTGTGATGATTCCTTCTCAGAAGCTGTCTCAGTTTCCTCTTGAACACCCCTTGGTTCTGCACGAGTCTGAACTTGGGAAACAATATGTGGTCATGTATTTTACATCCTGATCCCCTTGGGCAGTGTCTCTCTTATATTTGGATTTACTTCTAGGCCTATGTGTCTCCCCCATCTTTCCCCCCAATATGTCTTGCCATAAAACATGGAATATTGGGCAGTCCCTGCCAATAAGCACATTCACTGGCAATGTGTCCACTACACCTGGATTTACCCCATATTTCCCTTTGGTGGTGATGAGGGTTAGTGCAGCCATTGGGTACCTCATAGTGTCTCCATGCACACAAGATATCACTGGGTATTTTCCTGAGGATCTCTGCTGGGTTGACTAGTGACTTGTGGACCAAGGTAATCATGCTCCCTGAGTCTAATAAGGCCTCCACATCCAGCTATTTATCAGAAGCGTGTGGTTCCCATCAATGCAGCTAAGAGATTAGTTTGCTGGCCCCCTGAAGAATCAGCTGTTGTCATGGGTTCATCTGGTTTGACACACTGCCAAGAGATATGACTCCACATTTGTAATAATCTTCTTGTTACAGATCTGCCAGGCTCCTACACCAGCCAATCACAACGCACTCCCTCTCCTGAATACTAATCACACACACCTGCACCTCATCTGCACCCTCATCACCTCAGCAATATAAGCACACACCTCGCCCTAGCTCATTGTCCAGTCTCGTTCCTGAATGAAGTGGACACCTACCTTGTTTCCCCTAGCAATTGGGGAACTGTCTCCTCCAATGATCCCTCTCCAGTGTCTTCTCAGTCCTCCGCGTCTCTGTTCCAAATCATCAGATCTGCAATCCCTGTCGTCCTGCGAGGTCTGTGCATCCAGCTCATCATGAGGCTGTAGTTTTGTACCTCTTTGTGAATACCGGGCAAAAACAAAACGCTTAAAATCCTCTCCTTAGTTTTGTCCAGCCCTAAGTGGGCTGCAACACTGTTTATCTATGAGGTTTAGGTACTAGAAGCTGTTCATGGATGTCTTCTCCACTTTTGTTTACCTGATGAAGTAGGCTTTTTTTTACAGCAAAGTATTGATATATCAGGTGTACCTGGTCCTTATTCATCCCCTCCACCACTCTAACATTCATCAGTCAATGTGGGGTCATTTAGCTGTGGAGCACCATATTGTCATGTTAATTGCATGACCTGTGCTTCTGGTTTCACCCACACTGTCCTGTGATGATTCCTTCTCAGAAGCTGTCTCAGTTTCCTCTTGAACACCCCTTGGTTCTGCACGAGTCTGAACTTGGGAAACAATATGTGGTCATGTATTTTACATCCTGATCCCCTTGGGCAGTGTCTCTCTTATATTTGGATTTACTTCTAGGCCTATGTGTCTCCCCCATCTTTCCCCCCAATATGTCTTGCCATAAAACATGGAATATTGGGCAGTCCCTGCCAATAAGCACATTCACTGGCAATGTGTCCACTACACCTGGATTTACCCCATATTTCCCTTTGGTGGTGATGAGGGTTAGTGCAGCCATTGGGTACCTCATAGTGTCTCCATGCACACAAGATATCACTGGGTATTTTCCTGAGGATCTCTGCTGGGTTGACTAGTGACTTGTGGACCAAGGTAATCATGCTCCCTGAGTCTAATAAGGCCTCCACATCCAGCTATTTATCAGAAGCGTGTGGTTCCCATCAATGCAGCTAAGAGATTAGTTTGCTGGCCCCCTGAAGAATCAGCTGTTGTCATGGGTTCATCTGGTTTGACACACTGCCAAGAGATATGACTCCACATTTGTAATAATCTTCTTGTTACAGATCTGCCAGGCTCCTACACCAGCCAATCACAACGCACTCCCTCTCCTGAATACTAATCACACACACCTGCACCTCATCTGCACCCTCATCACCTCAGCAATATAAGCACACACCTCGCCCTAGCTCATTGTCCAGTCTCGTTCCTGAATGAAGTGGACACCTACCTTGTTTCCCCTAGCAATTGGGGAACTGTCTCCTCCAATGATCCCTCTCCAGTGTCTTCTCAGTCCTCCGCGTCTCTGTTCCAAATCATCAGATCTGCAATCCCTGTCGTCCTGCGAGGTCTGTGCATCCAGCTCATCATGAGGCTGTAGTTTTGTACCTCTTTGTGAATACCGGGCAAAAACAAAACGCTTAAAATCCTCTCCTTAGTTTTGTCCAGCCCTAAGTGGGCTGCAACACTGTTTATCTATGAGGTTTAGGTACTAGAAGCTGTTCATGGATGTCTTCTCCACTTTTGTTTACCTGATGAAGTAGGCTTTTTTTTACAGCAAAGTATTGATATATCAGGTGTACCTGGTCCTTATTCATCCCCTCCACCACTCTAACATTCATCAGTCAATGTGGGGTCATTTAGCTGTGGAGCACCATATTGTCATGTTAATTGCATGACCTGTGCTTCTGGTTTCACCCACACTGTCCTGTGATGATTCCTTCTCAGAAGCTGTCTCAGTTTCCTCTTGAACACCCCTTGGTTCTGCACGAGTCTGAACTTGGGAAACAATATGTGGTCATGTATTTTACATCCTGATCCCCTTGGGCAGTGTCTCTCTTATATTTGGATTTACTTCTAGGCCTATGTGTCTCCCCCATCTTTCCCCCCAATATGTCTTGCCATAAAACATGGAATATTGGGCAGTCCCTGCCAATAAGCACATTCACTGGCAATGTGTCCACTACACCTGGATTTACCCCATATTTCCCTTTGGTGGTGATGAGGGTTAGTGCAGCCATTGGGTACCTCATAGTGTCTCCATGCACACAAGATATCACTGGGTATTTTCCTGAGGATCTCTGCTGGGTTGACTAGTGACTTGTGGACCAAGGTAATCATGCTCCCTGAGTCTAATAAGGCCTCCACATCCAGCTATTTATCAGAAGCGTGTGGTTCCCATCAATGCAGCTAAGAGATTAGTTTGCTGGCCCCCTGAAGAATCAGCTGTTGTCATGGGTTCATCTGGTTTGACACACTGCCAAGAGATATGACTCCACATTTGTAATAATCTTCTTGTTACAGATCTGCCAGGCTCCTACACCAGCCAATCACAACGCACTCCCTCTCCTGAATACTAATCACACACACCTGCACCTCATCTGCACCCTCATCACCTCAGCAATATAAGCACACACCTCGCCCTAGCTCATTGTCCAGTCTCGTTCCTGAATGAAGTGGACACCTACCTTGTTTCCCCTAGCAATTGGGGAACTGTCTCCTCCAATGATCCCTCTCCAGTGTCTTCTCAGTCCTCCGCGTCTCTGTTCCAAATCATCAGATCTGCAATCCCTGTCGTCCTGCGAGGTCTGTGCATCCAGCTCATCATCCATTCAGCCATCCACCATCCTCCGTTCCTGTAAGCAAAGATATACCATTCACTGCCTGATTCCCGTTCTCCAAATTTTCTCAGAACTATTCACTTACCTGCTTGCTTCATCTCTGCTCATTGTTGTCAATAAACCTCCTGTTAATTATCATCCTCCCTGTCTGAGTGTGCCTCCGTAACACTTCTAGGGCTGTAGTCCAATGTTGTTTTCGTCAACGATGACGATAACGAAATGATTTCGTTGACGCACTTATTTTTTATGACGATAACGCGACGATGACTAGCTAAAAATGGCTCTAAGGTGACTAAAACATGACGAGACGTTTTCGAGTTTTCGTTGACAAGACGAGACGGAACGAAAATGACTATAAGTCTGACGTTCACAATGCATGTCATTTCTGCCTATTTTGCGTGAAATCTGTCTTGAGCTAAAAAAGTATCAGCAATGCTGCCGCTTCCTATCATTGTTTTGGGTACCCATGCGCGCGCGCACCAGATTCCACACAACAACACAGCTTCATAGCAAATAGTTCTGCGGCTGCGGCTAGTCACTCACAACACATCTTCGAAGGACCATGGCGGCGAAGCCAATAAACGGGCTTGGTGGTCGGAAACGACGAGATGATTTATGGACATACTTTCAGTTTCAGTATAATCCAGCGGTTCTCAAAGTGTGGGGCGCGCCCCACTGCCGTGACAGGACTCCTCCAAAACGGGAGGAAATTTTCCGTTTTATGCCTTTTTATCTTTTTTCGTTCATGGCGAGTCCGCATCGTCAAATTCATCTTTGCAGTGACACCGAAAACACCAGTTTATTAATAAACTATTAAATGTCTCCTTGCTATTTTTTTACAAATTCATAATCACTACTTTTGCCGATTCTTTGTGGCAAGCTTTATGCGTGCGGTCGTGCGCTTGAGTGCGGCTATAACGCTTAATTTCCCGTATAGCCTATTTAAGTAATTAAATTAATATAAAGGGCCGATTTGTCCACTAATGGCTTAAATGAAGAACTACTTGTCGACTAGAATACAAACTTTAGTCGGAGGCAGCTCTTATTCCACATATTCTCGAACCAGCAGGCCATTCTGTGTTGAGCGCGCGACCCTGAGCTGAATGAGCGAGCGGGGCGGAATATTCATAAATGCGCTCTCCGCTCACATGCTCTGATCGGAACAAAGGAATATTAAAGTAATTAATCATTAGTTCATATCTTATACACTGCCGATACACTACCCATCATTTTAATCCCATATTAAACACAGTATGTTATGTCTATTTTATCTATTAAAATATATACATATATAGGCTATATATATATATATATCACGTTTTTAAGTAGGCTAAAGGCAGAGAGCTGTGTGCTTTCTTCTTCCCTTTGCCACATCATATCTCTGTGAGATGAGCTTTTCAGCTGTTTCAGTTTCACTGAAAACAAAGTACAGATCTCAGCTGAACATTGAGCATGACTTTTGAGAAATTGTGCAATTCAAAACAGGCTCATTTCAGCCACTAATGCAGGGATAAATAGACCTGTCTTGCCAAATTGATTTCTATTCTTTTCTTTTTTTAACAGATTGCAAAGTGGCACTTTTATTTCTTTTCTATTTTTGAACTTGATACCAATTTTGACACAGCCGCATTTTATTTTCTCTATTTTTTAAAGACTATTTATTTTTTATTTTTTACTAAAATTGACTAAAACTTGATTAAAACCTTTTTGCGTTTTCGGCGACTAAAACTTGACTAAAACCTTTTTTTGTTTTCGTCGACTAAAACTTGACTAAAACTATTAAGTTTTTAAGTGACTAAAATGTGACTAAAACTAAAAAGCATTTTCGTCCAAAAGACTATTACTAAGACTAAAACTAAAAGGGCTGCCAAAAACAACACTGCTGTAGTCTGACAATCCTTTTTGTTTGTTCATAGGGACTACTGTTTCCATTTATCTGGTTAAACCATTATTGGTTTAACTGATATCTGGTGAACTGATGCGCCTGACAAAGAAATGGCTAGAACCCAACAAGAACACGGCAGCAGCAGTCGTGGAGGTGGATAAGTACTTAACCCCCTGGGGTCGGTGGTCGCGCCAGCGATACCAGCTCGCTTTTTTTCTTATCAGTGCAAAAGAGACTCAAAATACTCTGTTGATTTTGATCTTACATATAAGTGTTGTACATCATTCGATCCTGTTAAGTGTCTATTTTTTGTGTATACTCACAATAAAAATAAAGTGTTGTGCTTTTTGCCAAATAAAGAAAAAAAAACATGATGCGAGTTCTGCCTTTTTTCTGTCAGTGAGTCTATTTTGAAACGCGTCTGAAAATGAACTGTAACTCAGCGAATACTCAGTCACACAGGAACGAGAGATGTCTTTATAAAGCTTGAATTCTCTTCTTTTAAATGAAGTAATTTATATAAAAAAAAAAACAAATATTCTCTGTTTATGTAATCTTTATGAAAAGAGAGAGATATCAGTCGATCTCATTATCATTCTCACAGCTCATTATCTGCTAATGTGAACACGCCCACGGAGAGCGCGCACTATTCAAACGCAAATAATCTGAGGCAATCCATGCAAACCTGTGAATACCCACATCAACTTTGTAAAACACATCAAGTTTACTCAGATTCGTGTACTTTATGTCGTCTTGCTACGCTGTGAGGAATAATACTATCGTAATAATAATCCTGGAAAATTTACCTCAGAAGTGCCGGTTTATTTTTTACTTCGAGGAGCAACGGATCCAGATGAGAACTGTGAATGGTAAATTCTTTATTCTTATGTGCTTTGTTCTAATCGCGATATGGAATAATGTCTGTAAACCACAAAAAGACTGTTTAAATATGAATAGTGTGTCTGTGTGTGAATGAATGAACAGCACAGATGTGCACTGTTGTTTACTTCTGCTGTAGTAAACAACAGGGCGCATCTGTGCCGTTCATTCACACTCGCACTTACATTAGTAAACATGTTATTTTTACATGAACACATCTACTAGTTTAGAGTGTGACACTTTGAGCCTACAATACTGAACCTTTTCACAATATTCAAATTTTCTGAGATTTTGAATTTGGGGTTTTCATAAGCTGTAAGAAATTATATAAAATAAAGGCTTGAAATATCTCACTGTGGATGTAATAAGTCAATATAATATATTAGTTTCACCTTTTAAGTTGAATTACTGAAATAAATAAAATTTTGCACGATATTCTAATTTTTCAAGTTTCACCTGTACTTACAATTGCCAGATGTAAAACTGTCGGCAATCTAAGTATGAAGCACCTGAGACCCTGGGGCAGTGTCCAGGCTATAAAACCTCACAAATGTGATTGGCGAGGACCACCCTGCCCTGCAGTGAGGGAAGCATCAACCCGATGGCAAACAGCTCCCAGCACTGGACCCTGGGAAAGGAACCAAGGTTTCCTCCATATAATCAAGGCGTGGAGACACCAGTGGCGTCAGGACCTTTTCTGAGCCGAAGCCATCTTAGCTTGAAGAACGGTCCTCAGATCCGATTTCTGCTTTGAAGGCTTTGGCTGAGAGTGTCGGCCCGGCCCCCTTGAGGAGGAGCACGGGACCCGACACTCTCTTTTTGTTGCACTCTATATGAGGAGCTGGACGGCTGGGGCTGCTCACGACCAGCAGCCCCAGGGGTTTGGGTGCGGCGAGAGCATACTTTTTAAATGCCTCCGACTGCTTTTTGGCCTCCTGGAACTTCTCGACGACCGTATTCACCGAGTCGCCGAAGAGGCCAGAAGGCATAAATGGGGCATCTAATACAAAGGCTCTGTCTTTGTCCTTAATTTCCGCTAAATTCAGCCAAAGATGCCTCTCAGTGGCCACCAGGGCTGCCATAGACCGCCCTATTGCTCTGGCGGTCTCCTTGGTGCCCCTGAGAGACAGATCTGTAGCCCGACGAAGTTCTCGAACTTCGTTGGGCTACAGATCTGCCTCTCAGTGGCCACCAGGGCTGCCATAGACCGCCATATTGCACTAGCGGTCTCCTTGGTGGCCCTGAGAGACAGATCTGTAGCCCGACGAAGTTCTCGAACTTCGTTGGGTCCAACTCCCTCGCTCTTATCCAAATCCTGATATGCCTGTAACAATGCCATTGTGTGAAGGCATGCTCCGGCCTGACCTGCTGCCGTATATGCTTTACCCACTAAATTAGATGTTGTTTTGAGTGGCTTAGTGGGTAGCACTGGGGCCTTCAGGGACGATGCTAAACCGGGAGACAGCTCGCAAGCGTCTGTTCAGCCGGGGGCATCGTCCCATAGCCATATTCTGGCCGTGCGAAGCGGAAGCCTCTCACAATGTTAACAGTCAGCCCCCTCGAAGGCTGACATAGCATACTCCGCTCCCAAACATAAGAAACATAAATCGTGTGTATCCCCACCCGTTAAATAACGAGGGCAGGGAAAAGCATACAACTTAAACATCTCTTTCGCCATAAAATACTTGAAAATCCTTGTGAACAGACAACAGTCTATAGACAGACAGTTTTGACATAGAGCGCTTGATGAGGCACAGAAGCTAATGCCAGTCAGACCGGATGTGCTTTTATCCTTTCATGGTTGTGACGTCATCCGCTCATGACACTCACTCTCGCCATTGGACTAGTTGACATACGTGCTTCAGACGCAATCACGGAGGGGCGTTCCCAAGGCATCATCGACGCAGTGCGAGTTCCCTCAAAAGGGAACTGGATGTGTGTCAGATGTGGGTCAGGTCTTAACATGAAGTTGCAGCAGTCTTATAATATAAAATATTTGAACTTTATATTAGTTAGGTTCATAGTAATAATTGATAATTGTGTAATAATAATGAGTTATAATTTTGTTATGGTATAAAAATTGTAAGTGAGAATTGTGAAATATCACTGGTAGTCCTATATAAAATGTTGGTGTCAAAATAAAAAAATAATCTTGATTAATTACAGAAAAATGTGTTGTAACTTTTTAATTGACAACACTATTATGAACACAAACTAATGTAACAAGACTGAACTAAATGTATATGTATTGCTTTAACTATGGAAACAAAGCTGACACAGATGGATATACAATTACAATGTAAATTTATGACAGTTATTTTTTAAAGTAAGCTACATGTTTGACAAAAGTATGTGACAGTTGATTCTGTGACAGCTTCAGCTCATTGATGCAACACATTAGTAACTGAATTCCTTGTTACATTTAGTTTACTCTTTGCTGATATAATGCACTCAACTGCCATGCACTATACAAAGATATTAGAAAAAAAGTCAACAACGAGAGTCAATTCCTGTGCTAGAGTTGACCTTGAATCAAAGGCTGTATAGATTTGAGGAATCAACTCTTTTGGAGTATCATTTATCTTTTCTATCACTTTTGATTAATTCAATGCATCCTTGCTGAATAAAATTATTAATTGTATTAATCTATTTATTTTATTAATTTCTTACAATTGTGAATGTTGTTGTCGTCAGGGATTTTTTGATATTCTTAATATACAAAGGGGCAATAAAAAACAATCATCTAGCTTTTTGAAATGATATATTATACATGTTTTTATATATTAAGTCCAACATTCATCAAACCTTGTATTGTCTTTGCTGCTAAATTACATGTTCTTTGAAGTTCATGATTAAATGCATGAAGAATTCCCCTCATCCAGGGAAGTGCTTTCTACTCCATGCCTTTCTTCAGCCCACACAGCCTCATTACAGTAATAAGAACAATATTGAGTGCATCTTTGCAGAGAACATGAACGGCAACACTGGCTAATGCACACTGATACCTGCAATAATGGTTCATCAGCCAAGCCAACTACTGGTGCTGAGCGTAAAAAAAATTGACATGATTGCAATGCTGTATCTTTTCAAGGGAGAATTTGCATTGTGGTTTCATTGATTTTCATTATGTATGTTCCAGGCACCAAGCATGCTTTAAGTAAAATTAATGTTTGTGGAATATTTTTTACCTCAGTGTCTCATGGGCAGTGCACAAAATCCTCAGTATGTATCCATTGCCTGAGTTAGTTGAAAGATGATTAACCAAAGAAAGGATTTCTGACTGGGCCGATGGGGCCAATGTCCCAGGGCCTGTGATTGTCAGGGGCCTCCAGCTGAATTGCTGGAGGGGCCTCCAGCTCGTTACATCACAAAAAGAATGGTATCTATGCTAATTTGAATGTCTTTGTTTATCCCGAGGTTTTCCCGCAGCCTGCCGGACCCAGGCCGTTTCCCGATCTGACGAAGGACCTTTGGCTGGACCCGATGACAATACAGTGCTGAAGTGCCAACTAGCCTCTCCCTATGGAGGATCCCTATACCACACTACAGAAAAAGCGTTGTGAAATTTTGGTTTGCGTACCTACCCCGAAGTGATAAAATAAAATAAAATTCTGTATCAAAATTTATAGGCAAGACAAGTAGTTTGTTTAGGCATGGTTTGTAGGGAATTACAAACCTGCGCACATATATTCAAACGCACATAACTATAGAATCAATTCTTAATGCGCACGTGAACGGCAGCAGCATTCATCACAGGTTTGCGTTTAAAGTCTGTTTAGAGAGAACGGTGTCGTCTTAGCGCCCCCTAATTTAATAACAAATGATCATTTTGACGGAAGTGAATCAATCAAAACTTACTTTAGCTGGAAAATAACATTATTCAAGAACCGCTATAAAACCAAACCAATCTCTGTTACCTTAAATTATATGTTTATCTCTGTAAAGCTGCTTTGAAACAATCTACATTGTTAAAAGCGCTAAATAAATGAGGATGACTTGACTTGAATGACCTGCAGTGCCCATGATATTTGAAAAAAAAGAAAAAACCTGCAAATTGAAATAGACAGAAGACCAGTGCTTGATGTACCAATTTACTACCGTGTCAATGTGAAATACCCAAAGATATGAGAAATGTGATCTGCCCCTGTTCCCTGAGTCCCGTAGTCCAGGTGAGATGTTGCTCTATACATTACACTATTTTCTTTGAGTTCAAAGGGGGTGGTATTATGCCCTTTTCACAAGATGACAAATAAGTATTTGGGACTTATTAATAAATAAGGTACAGAGTGTGTATGTGAAGTTTTAGCTCAAAACACCCCACAGATATTTTTATATAGCATGTTAAAATTGTCACTTTTTGAGGGTGAGCAAAAACGCACCGTTTTTGTGTCTGTCCCTTTAAATGCAAATTAACTGCTGCTCCCAGCACAGCTTGCACTCACACAGACATGCACTGAAGATTTCAAAATCTTTTAGCCTTTTATGTTCAAACCGGAGTCAGACAAAGATGGAAAGACTCAAGAAGAAGTGACAACATGTAGACCACATTTCTTAATGGTTCGTTGATAAATTTGTGTAGCTTATGTGTCGTTATCTTCTAGTCATTGATTAGCATGTTCTGTCTTGATAATCTATAAATCGCGTTCCGGGGGCGGGGTTTATGTAAACTTTAGGGTTTGTGATGTCACTAACCCGGGAGGAATGTTGTGTAGTCCCTACCAGCCGTTTGTTATAGTCCTTAAAAAGCAATTTCTTTAAAATAAACATCTCCCTTTGCTTTGAACTTTGAGCATTGTAACTTTGCAGATGTTGTTTATGCTCAAACAGCAACAATTCACACTAACTAAAGTTAGAAAAGTGAAATCATAATCAACCACCCCTTTAATTTATATTTTTATGAAATATTGACTAATGGACAGGTGATTCTAGGGGTTGTGAGTTTGTATTTGTTAAGCAAATTAACAAAACATAGGAAGCATCATAGAATCGAATGACCCTTTCTACTTTCTGCCATTTACCATCATCTCTTTATAACAGAGATATTTCTAGGCCCTCTAGACATTGTGCTGGCCTCCTCGAACCCCTTTTCCTTAGGCTGAATGAGAGAGAAACAGAGTAGTTACTCAACCTCAGAACCATATCCAATCACCTGCTGTCTGCCTATAATGGAGCCAGGTGGAGGCTGGTAATAGAAAATGTGAATTGCCGTGTGTCATGCCATTCGGTGAAGAAAAAAAACAAAAGTGATTATCAATATTTCACCTGACCCATCCTTCTGTCAGAGTCCATTTCCATCCGAGGATTCCATTAAGCAGAATTCACACAGATACTGAAGCCCAGACAATATAAAAAAATCCACTACTTGGGCTCCCTCGGGTTTTGACGTGGAAGATGTAGCAAACCCATGTTTTTGTGATGATGGATTCATAGGAATCAGGGTCTCCATGATATCACAAGTGACCAGACAATGGCTTCAGTAATAGCAGGTATTCTTTGTCTTAAATGATCTGCTTCTTGCCCAAATAAGTGATAATGTATCTTTGATGTAGGACATTCATTTTCCAACAGTGAAAGATAATGCCTTTATTCCGGTTCTTCATGAGACGTTAATGACTTGGGCCTCTGGAGCCAAATACTTTGGCTGAACAGGCAGGTTGGCTGCAGTTATGAAATAAGAATCCATCTTTCATATTGATATTCCCTTTGCAGTTATATGGTTCATTCCAGGCCAAGTTTTATGCAACATCTCTTTAGTTGTTTCTTTAGAGATTCCACTATTAATTAAAGCATCTTCATTGTATCCCCCTAAAGGGTTCTGTCATTTTTTTATTCACCCTCGTGTTGTTCCAAACCTGTACTCCATTAATTCATGTTTTTGCCATGGAATATAAATGCAGGTATTTTGAAGAATATAAAAAAGGCTTAAATTATGGCAATCTTGTGGTGTACTGTTATTCAATGCTATACTTACTGAGACCGATAGGAGGAAGTAGTACTAACTAATCAGGGGGAGTAGTATTAACATAAACCATGTGTCAAAAAAGGTGTTTTATGACTTTGATTTATGGCTCTGAGGTTCCCCTGTCTCTGATTTATGATGGGTCGCTGACAGGCTCCGGTATGTCTAGGCTGCGCGACGCCATGTGACATCATCCGTGCCGATGTCCGGGGACTTTTAAAAACAAACAAACAGATCAAACAGATGTTAAATTTTTGACTGGTTTTTACGACTGGGTTAATGAACTCACACCTCGCAACTTGCCATTGTAGTTTTTATGGTATGAGGTGTGCCTTTTTCACAACTACGTCACTACCTACGTCTTTTGTTGCAGTTTTAAATAAGGTTAGGGGTTACACTGTTGAACACAGAAGACATTCTACGACTTTCCTGATACAATGGCTACTCCGAGAACTCCTAAAACCCCTAGAAAGGTTATGTGTATTTCGCCGACAAGAGGACCTGTTGAAATGAGAGAAGATCTAACTTTTGCTCCAAGGAAAAAGCTAAATGTTAGCTTGACAAGATTTCTTCATGAAGACAGTGCTCTTGTGAAACAGGATTTCTCAATGTCTGGTGGTCGTGTGGTGAGGTATGTGTTTGACAAGGTGATGCGTACTGTGAAACTCTACACAGGAGATGTTGAAGACGATTTTACATCACAGACCCCATGTGTGATTTTCCACAAGAAGGACTGGTTTCTGTTTTTCAACTACGTTTAGAGATAAGAAACGACTGTGGTGATGATCCGTTGTACGTAGCCGAGTGGGATGGCTCAATTCCTGACACAAGATTTCGTGTGGTCGGGGACCATAGTAAAAAGTTACCAGACGATTGTGTTTATATTTTCTGCTGCAACGACAAGACAAAGCTCTGCGAACGTGCGTGGCCTGTTCGTGAATCTGAGCATCACTTGTGCTACGACATGAAATTTTTGTTTCAGTGGAAAGATGTTCGTACGCTTGACAACGTATTTACATGCATCGACAAGATGTTTAGATGGTGCGACATGTATGACCGTTACAGTTCTGTAAAGATTAAATTGTTTCACCCTGAGCAGGGCGTTACCAACGCTGAAGACCGCCTCTTAACCCCACCCACGTATTACAGCCATTAAAAACGCCTGCAGATCGGTACAATTGCTACATTCATTCACCATGTCTCAAGAATCTACAACAGTCTACTGCTACACCAACAACCCTGAGGCTCCCCCAGCGATGCCTGATGACAATGCTACGCCGCTGGAGCCCCACCCACAAACTTGCGACAACAGTTGGTTGGATAAATTTTGCATGGATCTTGGATATCACAACATGACCTTCCTTACAACACCATACGGCAACACTGGTGCAATAGCTGGAGCTGCGGCCCTTGCTGGAATTGACAACACAGACAGTTGTATCCGCTCGGACGGATTCAAAATCATAAAAGCGACTGTTGTGGTCCTTCTGGAACACGTCATCAACAAAAAGCTGAAAGAAATCTGTTTGGGTTGTGAAGTGGATCACCTCAGTCAGATTAGACATTCCTGCCTGTTTGAACCGGGTCCCTATTTCTTTGATGCCTACTTTGAGGAACTGACACGTAATCTGGTGAAACCGGACCTTAAGCACATCGTTGCTCAAGCATTGAGCCGTTGTGGTTTAAGGGTTCACCCCCAGAGGATTCAAGGTTCAGTGGAGGCTATTTTACACGAACTGCGTGACGAAGTTTTCATTGTGGAAAAGCTTCGTGAAGTCAGAGAGAAAGTTGTGGACGTCAGCAGCGAACAAATTGTCTATGACGCTGTGGACAGCTGGAAAGGTATTGTCCAAGTTGAGTGACTGTAACACCGACATGGGGAATACGTGTTTTGCAACAGGTCTGGCAAAGTGTCTACTTAAACAACGTATTAGATGTGAGATGACCGGCTTGTTGTATAAGATTATTAATGAATGTGCCAATGTATCTGTTACTGTAAACAGATGTGCTGTAGATACCAATCGTTTTACAAACCTCATGAAACAAATGTCTGTTGTAAGAACTGTGTCAAATGAATGGACAGATTTGATGCGTTTATGCGTTAATGCTGGTGAACCAATTTGTGTGACTATCAGAAAGATTTTAGACCTGATGACTGAATGCGGCAGCTGTATTAGAATAGCTGATATATTGTGCTTGTGTACATATGTGACTGATCTATGTGTAGACATATTGACAAGAAACAATCAGGCTGATATTTGTGAAATTATTGAAACCTTGGTTGATTACATTCTTGAAAAAAACATTGTGATGTGTATACATTTTTTACACTACATTGATGCTGTATGATACCTTTGTTTCCTTTTACTGTTTAAGAAATAAAAACCCAAATTACTTAAACCATCTGTGTTATTCTTTTTGTGGAGCCTGAAGTGGAAACATGTCAGAAGAAATGAAAAAGACTTATTACACACCTTCTAACCCTGGTTCTTTAGGGGGGAAAAAACGCTTAAAAGAAGCTGTTTTAAAAGAAATGGGTGTTCGTTTAACCGATAAAGAGGTTTCAGACTGGCTCGCTGGCGAGGATGCATATACACTACACAGAACGGCCCCTCTAAAATACAAAAGGAATCGGGTTTTTGTCTACGGTATCGACATGGAGTTCCAGGCCGATCTAGTTGATATGTCTGCATATGCCCCGGTAAATGACAACAACCATTTTTTGCTGACATGCATCGATCTCTTTAGTAAATATGCATGGACAAGGGCTTTAAAAAACAAGAGTGGTGTAGAGGTCTCTAAAGCTTTTGAATCCATACTGAAAGAGGGACGCGTACCACAGAAATTACAGACAGATAAAGGAAAGGAGTTTTTTAACAAACATTTTCAAAATGTAACAAAAAAGTACAATATAGCCCATTTCGCAACTGCCACAGAATTAAAGGCATGTGTTGTCGAACGGTTAAATAGAACCTTAAAAGGTAGAATGTGGAGATATTTAACTGCTACAAACTCCAAACGTTACATCGACATACTTCAAGACATTACACAAGGATATAATGCGAGCCATCACAGAAGCATCAAGATGAGGCCGATTGATGTGGGGAAAGAAAACGAGTCTGTGGTGCTGCATAACCTATATGGTGATACCAGACCTCATAGTGTTAACCCCGTATTTAAATACAAGATTGGTGACGTGGTTCGAATTTCTAAAGTCAGAGGACCGTTTGCAAAGGGGTATGAGGAAAACTACACACAAGAGTATTTTACTATATCAGCGTGTATCCCACGAGAACCCCCTGTTTACAGATTGAGTGATTACGACGGGGATGTTATCGACGGCGTTTTTTATGCGGAAGAATTGCAAAAAATATTTGTCAGTAAAAACAAGACATTTAAAGTTGAAAAAATTTTAGATAAGAAGACGAAGGGTCGCAAAACATTAGTGCTGGTACAGTGGCTCGGATGGCCAGCGAAGTTTGCGTCATGGATCGACCAGAAAGAATTAGTTGATGTACAGAAGCCATAAATACAAACCACACACACAGGATGCATACAGTTGTATAAAAACCAGACATGGCTGAGGGTGGATTTTATGTCACACTACCCTGCAACGCTTCGCAGTCTGTATACCCTAATAATAAAATCTCTAATTATAGAACAAGACTGGCTACCACTATAAATATAAAAGGAGAATGGGAGGTGGGGCTTGTTCAAATTGAATATCCTAGAAGCTGGTACACCTTTAACAGCAACGACGCCGTTTTCGAGATAAACATTGGACCCACCACGACCGATGGTGAAAAGTACACTAACAGCTTACGCCATGGTGTAGATGTGAAGAAGACCAGCTTATCGAAACTACGCATACCAATAAAAACAGGGTATTACGACAATGTCCCATCTCTAGTTAGTGTAATAAATGATTTAGTAGCGCCTCAGGGGGAATTCGGTTATGACCGCGTAAAAAACAAAGTATTTCTGAAAGCAAAACCTAACATTTCAATGACCTTCCATGGAAAACTAGCCATTATTTTAGGATTGAAACCAGGCGTCCCTATAGGAGATTCTATTCTGCAAAAAACAAACCCTGAAAAAACTAATTATGAAAAGGATATTGTAACATATGCAATGCATCAGTCGGACATACACGGTGGTTTCTATACTCTTTATATCTACACGGACATTATCCGTTACCAATCAGTGGGTGATGCTTTTGTACCGCTCCTGGAGTGTGTACAAATAACAGGGGACAACAATAGCACAGTCAGTGTTCGATACGACAAACCCCACTACGCGTCTATCAACAAATCAGTCATCACAGATATTGTTATAGAAGTGAAGGACGATCAGAACCAGCACGTCCCATTTTCTTACGGGAAAGTGTGCATCAAACTTCACTTCAGGCCTGTAAAACACTTTGTTTAAAATGGCATATTTCAACAATCACAATGTTGACCCTATGCGTTACGTTGCCTATTACCAGAATCAGGCAGGCAGCGGGCTCCCCGGGTATGCAGGAGGTGGAGTCATGTATGGGGCTGGTTTGGGGGGGATTTTTCGGGGGCTCTTTAGAATGGCAATACCCCTACTAAGACGAGGATTTAGCATAGCCAAGCCGCATCTTAAATCAGCTGCAAAAAACATACTAAGTGACGTTGTTAGTAATACGTTATCAAGATCTTTTAACAACAACTATGATGCTCAAGACGGATCCGGACTAATGGTAATGGCTCGCAAAAGAGCATCTAGGCCGCCAGGGGTGCGGAGGAGTGGCCAGAAGCAGAAGAAAACAAAACAACCTCCCAAGAAAACATCAGTTGTAAAACGCAAGCGCAAGGAGACAGCTAAGCGTACTGCTTCAAAAAGATCAAGGAGCTCTGTTAAAACAATATTTTAAATCATGGCGTTACTACACAACATGTCAGAAGAGTGTTTAAAGACTGAACTGGATCTGTTTACTGTACCACTAACTCAAACAGCAATTGAAAAAAACACTTATATAGAAGTTCCACCACTATCAGCGATATCCGACACATCTCCGCTGGAATTTTTTATTGCGGGGAATGGGGAGGATTACATAGATCTAAACAGCACACTACTTTTTTTGCGCCTCAAAATCACTAATCCTGATGGGACGGATATTGCAGACGGAGATCCCGTAGGTCTTGTGAACTACCCTGGATCTACAATTTTTTCACAAGTGGATGTGTCGCTTGGAGATCGGCTTATATCACAGAGTTCTAGCACATACCCATACCGCTGTGTGATAGAATGTCTTACCAATTATGGTAAAGACGCCCTTGAAACGCTTTTCTCAGCAGGGCTCTTTTACCTGGACTCTGCGGGCCATATGGATGTGGCTGACCCGGCTGGGGGAAATCGCGGGCTGACAAAGAGAGCAGCCTTCACCAACGCTAGTAAAGTGGTCGAACTACTTGCACCTGTTCACAGTGACATCTTCTTTCAGGAAAAACTATTACTTAATGGATTAGATCTTAAAATTAGAATGACTAGAGGTAAGGATGAATTCTGCCTGATGAGGAGCAACGCTACAGCCTATAAACTAAACATCCTGTCTGCGTCGCTATTTGTGAAAAAAGTGTCTGTGTCGCCAGCTGTGAGACTGGGGCATGCACAAGCTCTACTCTCAACCACAGCCAAATACCCCATCGACAGAGTGTGTCTGAAAAACTTCTCAATACCTGCAGGCTCACGTGTCTGCAATCAAGAAAACTTGTTCTTAGGAACTCTGCCAAAATCTCTGGTTCTAGCTATGGTTGATAATGATGCATTTGTGGGTGCCTATAATAAAAACCCATTTGCGTTTAAAAACTATGATTTAGAATTTCTGGCCATTTATCTGGATGGGCAACAGTACCCAGCGAAGCCCCTGCAACCTGAATATGAAAATGGTTCTGCAGTGCGGGAGTTTTACCAGCTAGCGCTAGCTTCTGGAAGGCATCTTAAAAACCAACCTCTATGTATCGATAGAGAGGATTTTCTGCACGGCTATACACTCTATGCGTTCAATTTCACACCGGATCAGGAGTGTAGCCAGCACGTATCGCTTATCAAAAGTGGCAATATTAGACTAGAAGCCCGTTTTAGACAGCCGCTACCACGTACGATTAACTTAATTGTTTATGCATTGTTTGATAGTTTGATTGAAGTGTCAAATCGCCGACAGGTCCTGGTTGATTACTACTAATACATTCAAATGAACACTACACAGCTTACGGCCGTCATGGATAAGGTTTCATGCGATACTTATTTTCTCGGAGTTCTACCATGTGACTACCTACCAAAAACCCCTTTAAGAAAACTACCAGCAATGGTTTTGATCAATACACATCCTTCAGGACTCCCAGGGGAACACTGGTTGGCTATCTACATAAATGAGGATGGTGTAGGATGTTTTTTCGACAGCTTCGGTAATAAACCAGATTATCATGGTTTTCCGCCGATTATCAAAAACTTTTTAAAGCTCAACTCTAGTCAAGTACTACATTCAACTGTGCAAGTCCAAGATTTTTCATCAGATACATGTGGACAACATTGTGTGTTCTTTCTCTACCACATGGCAAAGGGATTTGATTATGATTATGTGATGAAATTGTATACCAACGATTTTATTAAAAATGACAAAAAGGTGTCAGCATTTGTGAGAAAACTAAAACAAGCACCATGTAGTGAAAATGTTTTCAAATGTGTTCAGTGTGTACAAATGGGTGAAATGTTCATGTCTCATGCTTAATATTTTAATAAAACAACTAAAGAACGGAATTTTGTTTCTTTATCCCCACTTTTATTACACATACATCACATCATAAGTTCTCAAAAAAAAAGAGAGAAATTGAGAACACAATACATACAAACTGTTAGTTTAAAAACTTAACCACCGACTCGGGTCTTTCTGTTTCTTACTCCTCTTAGATGATCCTGTTATAGACGTGGTCGATTTGGTTTTGAAAGAGTTAATTGCATGTCTGACATTGTGGTTTGGTACCACAGAGTATGGCAAATTTAAACTAGCAAAAGCCTCCAGAAATTCACGCCACCCGCCAGGTCTCCGCTCGTCAACAATCTTTTGTGGAGCCGTGACGCTTTTAACTAAGTCAAGCATGTGTGAACCAGGGATTGTTCTGCCTTTAAACACAAACTCTCCCGACTCAGTCCATGAAGTAACATCTTTAGTTTTAGACATTTTATCTAAAATGTAACGAACATTTTTCACACTCCTCTGTGGAATATTTTTTAAAATCTCATCTGCAAAATCACCTAAATCGTCATGGGCACGCACATGGCCTGGTGCGGGTGGGTCTTCTTTTTCAACATTACTAGGCTGTGGTAGCCTTAATGTTAATGTACCGGAATCTCTATCCCCTTGTCTAGTGAGTGTTAAAAACCGCTGCAAAACACCTGTGTACATCTTAGCTTTTTCATGGTGATCCAGATCAGACCTGTGCAAAATATTTCTTATAGTCATGTCCAGATCATTCTCCACAACCTGTTGTATAGACTCACGGGTGTTAGAGGATTTCAGCTTATCCAACTGGTGTTGCGGTACTAAAAACATCTTCTCGGCATACTCCATCACCAAACTTATTTAGATGTAACCAAACTGGTTATAAACGGGATTGCCGCACTTAGCAAAGGTAGTAGAAATCCTCCTTGTTGGTTGATTAACCGTCTTTTACGTCTAACTCCAACCTTTTTATCTGCAACAGTTTTGATCTCACTTCTTCTTCTCTTCAGTTTCTGATATTGCTGTGGTGTTAGCGGAATATTACCGTGGACTACGTTAAGAGCTACTTCACACAATGTCACAATGAGTTCGTCTGCAGCCGCCTCTAAAATAACGCGTCTTTGTTTAGGCGTGGCTTTTAATAACAATTTTAAAAGAGGTAGGTTTCTTAAAAGTCTTGCAGACATTTTCAAATCTCTCTGTCAATGTTTTCTTTTCTGAATGTACACGACTGGATGTTGTGACAGAATATCTGTTCTGAGACGGTACTGTTCTGGTGTTTTCGCTTTAAAGTCAATCAATAGATACCCGAAAGGGGTGCTGGTAGCATTTTCATAACACTCCATAAAGTATTTTGTGTTCCTGGGGTACATCTGCCGCGCTAAGACATTAATTTGGGTATTGTCTCTAGGGTTTTTAAACAATACCAAATAATTAGTGTTCAAACTGATAGTCCTACTGGATTTACCTTGAAAAAATAAGTTTTGTACGATATATATTGCACTCAAGCTTCTATGGTGCACATAGTTGGTAAACAAACGTTCAACTTCTGAATTGCTGCTAGCATCTTTCATAACATCATCCAATATCACAAAATTGGTCTTGTTGGTGGGAAACAAGCGATCATCATTCAGAGTCTGCGGTATACCTTCAATAAATTTAATATCATACAGTTTCAACAATTCATCATACATAGGTTGCCAGCAGTCATAAATGTACACAATGTTTTCAATTTTTTTAGAAATTACACTTTTAGCATTTTCCAACAACTTTTTTACAAAAAATGTTTTTCCTGAGCTAGAAGGACCGCTTAACACACATGAAAAAGGATGTTGTAATCTAAAATCAAAACCATCCGGGTCTACCACACCCCGGTGCCCAAAAACGTTGTCAGTAGCCATATGGTAGCGTAGTTAGGTCGGGTAGCAGTACACGCTTGTTGTATACGACTTTAAATTTTTTCACAACTGACTTGTTGTGCAATGTGAACTGCTTTTTGTTCCTCACTATACTGTCGGTGTACGCGAGAATGTGATTACTGTCACCCCGCCCCCTCACATATTGATCGACAAGCCCAATTAATGTGTCTAACCTAATGGTCTCGGAGTTTACAGCATTCAGTGTGATGCCTTTGGCCTTCATACAGACCTTACCCTTAGCAGTTCTGTACCCGTAACTTTTCGGACCACTTGCCGAAAATTCCACAATATGGTCTCCATCCCCAACTTCATCAGTAAGGTCACCAAGATATGGCCCCAGTGGGGGCTCATATTCACCCTCTTTAGACGTGAACACAACACTATCTGTGTCGCAATAAAGCAGTCTATCACCCAACCTGTCCATAAGATCATAAAGTTCTAACCGCGCGTGGGCCGTTGTAAAAGCCCCGAGAAAGACGTTAATGTCACGAGTCTGGGTCCCTTTCCCATTTGCGTAAGCCCACTGAACGATCGCAACAGTGTCTGACACAAATGAGAAATGCTTGAGGTCATACTCAGTGCCAAAAATGTATCGGGCAAACTGTTCAGGGTCTGTTAGTATTTCGGTTGTCGGTAACTCCTCGCGCATACTGAACCTCCCCCACAAAGAGTTAAGCAGTAGCTTCATGATGGATCTACGTGCAGCATTAAACTCAATCTTGTCCAGATTCAGCTTAATCCCTTCTTTCTCAAAGTAATCTCTAACATACGATTCTTTGTCAGCGTCGGTCACAACGTCTTTTGGAAAACCTGAACTTTCCTATTTGAACTGTAAAAATGTTTTAACATAATCACAAAACAATGTTTCAGAGCGTTGGGGAAAATGCCAGACCTCATCGATTTTTGTCACTACATAACCCTTCTCAACGGCTTTTAACAGTTCAATGCTAACCCAACACCCGTGAATTGATCTTTCCTCATCAGTATGCACACACGGGTGTGTCTGGTTCTGCTGTTCAGCACATGCCCTGCAAAGAGGGAACATTAACTTACCCCCGGTCCTATAAGGCAGTACGGGGTGAAGCAACCCCCGTGGCGGAAGGACTGTTGCCTTGACGAGTCCGTAATAATCTTCAAGGTTTTGAAAATCCTTGTGTATTATTTCCGGATGCCCAATTGGGTAACATTTTCGAGCCTGACAGTAGGGATATAGTGATGTAAAGTCAACATACCTAATCCGCTCGCCCTCCGCAACTTTGTGATACAGTTTTAATGCGTTCGTTCGGCCGCCGAATAGAGCTTCACGGGGTTTCAATCTTTCAGTGTGTTTGTAAGTGGACATGAAATCCATAACTGCAACATCACTCTGTTTAGCGCTCATCCATGCACATTCCCAAATCACCTCGACCTGAAGACCGTACGCACGCTCCAAAATTTCAATCTTGTCGTCGCATTGTCTTCTCAAAACGCCATAAGGCACTTTTGATAAGGGGTTTAGATCGTTGGGGTTATAACATCGTTCACAACCATGAAAGAAACACTCGAGAAATTCGAATGCTTTTTTCACGTTGCCATCGTCGTAGAAACCATCCACATAGTATTTCCCAAATGACGCCTCACCGGTGTTTAAAGCATGTTGAATTTCTATGCCCCGTGATTTTCGGATGAATTCGAGCCATTCAATTGAAATGGTCGAATAAGTTTTGTTCTGATTGGTGTACGCATTGTTACGTGTCAGAGCTATTGTGTCTTTTGGGATGTAGTGTGTTTTATATGTGGCCATACATGTTGCTGCCAAAGTGGTGTAATTAAATGGATCAAGGCCTGTACACAAAATGAATTCGTCGCGGTACTTCATGCATGCCTCCCTCAGCAAAACGACATCGTTTTTACCATAAAGCGCGAGTTCTTTTTTAAAATCGAACACTTTGTCAGATGTGGTATTGTACCAATCATCAAACGCAGCCCTGTCTTGGTTCGACATTGTTGCATACCCGTAAAATTTCTTGTCAGGGTACGGGCCTATGTAGTTGTCATTTTCAACGCGGTTAAAGTGGTGCGGAAAATACCCCTTCTCTGCATTAGTCAGATTAAATGCAACGGGTGTCTTCGCCAGACGCATGGGTATGAATGAATATGTATCAATAAAACGTTGCTTGAAAGCTGCGTCATACATTAAGATTAGCCTGCAACCTTGCATTGTGATTTTAGGAGCAATCCCCATCTTAGTAAAGAATTCCAAAATTATGAAATTGTCAAACCCCGCTGCATTGTGGGCTAGCCATGTGTAATTAAGGTAACGTGGTTGTCTGAATTTTTTAACGAGACGATCCACACAATCGGTCCCTTCAGCCACGAATTCCTCGCCATCAAACGTGATAGCACATACAAAATTGGCAACGTGTTTACCATTTTCATAACGGGTCTCAAAATCGTAGAAAATGTAACGATCGTTCGGCATCTCCGGCTTAACTGGTTGGATAAAACACTGATGTACACCATCGGTGACCAAACTCTCACCACAGTGCATACAACGATCTGCAGGGCATTTATGGGGTTTGGGTTTAGTACCGCTGACATGGTAACGTCTATTACATTTACCGCAATATTTAGTCACGTCGCACTGCGCGTATTGCATACCCCGAGGTGGTTTTTTATGCATCTCGAAACAATAGTCAGACTTACAGTAGCGCAGGCAGTCGCCGCAATGTTTTGGCTTTTTGGGGTGTTTATGACATTCCGGGTCATTACAGACATCGCAGATGTACCGACATCTGTGATCTCTCCTACAGGTGAATCCTCGGTGGCAGAACTCACACACGTATGGGGTGCCAATAAATGCACGTAGATTTTTAATCATAAAATAATGATTGTCATGCAGGTACAAAAATACTGTTTTAGGATGCGGATCGTCTGTGTTTGTATACTTCTCCAAAACACCCGTATCAGTCCGATAGAAGACAACTATTTTAACGCTCAGCATCTGTTCAAACCGTCCGATGTCATTAAACGCTATCTTGTATTGATCACCATAGCCAGCTGACTTCTGTATTGAAGATGCTGCAGACTCAAGCTCTACGTGTGGTTTCTGTGGATTTAGGAAATGTGCCAGACAGATTGCAAAACAAAGATTGTTTGAAATGTTCGTGGGACAGAACAGATTAAGTCTGTTTTTGGTAATCACTTCATTGTGGGCAAGATCACGGATCTTTCGATAAACACCGCCGTGTTTACTTCTCGCTATCGACAGTCTTAAATTCAATCTCTCATCAAACTGTACGTCAGAGTTGCTCTGCATTATTTTTTCAAGGTCGTTTATAAATAGATCTACACTATAACCATTGCTACCCGTCAAAAGTGTACTAACATCTGATGTCAAACTCGAGCCCCTCAACGTGATGCTGATTAAACATCCGTCTCCACCTAACAGTTTGGAAAACTCCACAATTTCAGAAAGTGTGTCATGTAAAAACACTGTGTAGGCTGCTAAATCTGTCGAAGATATCTCTCGCAAATTTATAAGCCTGTGGACTTCCAGACCATTGAACCGTGCTCGGGGGAGTACCGTGTACCCACTAACATCACCACCTACTGTTACAAGTGATTCTATATCTCTATCTGTGAGACCCATATTGGGCGCTTCAGGGTTGAGTGTGCGATGTGTCTGTGTACCTGGGCCCTCGCCTGACTGGTGAAAAGACACAAGATGATCGAATGCAGAATTTGGTTCTGGACGAGGTTCTAACACCTCTCCTGCTTGCTGGGTATTTACAACATGTTCAAAATCATTATTTGGGTCAGGATCCTCATCGGACATTGATCTCACGATGTTTAATAATTCTACCAACGTATCAGTTGAAGACTCAGACCTATTCATATCCTCCACAGTCTGTATTAAATAGAGCAATGTTTCTGTGTTACTGCACTGTTCGAGGGGCACCACGCTACCATCGTTTCGTCTAAACCTAGCTACCGGACCCTGATCAAAACCATCTGGCTCCCGACAACGTTTAGACATTTTTAAATCAGATCTTTTTTTTATTTTATTTATTTAAATCACATGAAGCAACACCTTAAAAACTATGGATAATAAACCCTGTGTCCATACAGTAAAAAAAGATAGAATGAAAAACTGACAAATGTTGAAGAAAAAAAAACAAAACAAAAAAACATAGTATGCAAAATATATATATATATAATGTTGTCAACTCACCCAAGTTTCTTTTTAAGCATGAGAACCAGTTGCTTTAGCAATTCTGTAGTCAGGCATTGTTCTCTGGCTACTTTTTGAACAGTACCACTATGCAACCGTTGCGCTGCTATGCATTGTTTAAGCCAAATTCCCTGTTGTTGTTGTGTTGACTCATAAGCATCTAAACGTCTCTCAATGGCATTAAGGCGTTTGTCAAAACGTACCTCGAAGGCATTCAATGCGGTCTTGACAGAGTCCTGTATCAGTCTGGCTATGTGCTGATTGTCTATAAAGGGTTGTGATTCCTGTTTGTAAGCCTCCTGATTTGAAGGCAGCTGTTCAGGGTCGGATTCCTCCACGACCACGACCCGTTCGCTGGTTGGAACAGACTGCGGTGTTTCTTTAGGGTCGTTTGTAAATACACAGCCGTCCCACGATTGTATCAGACCCTCACTCCAGCTCTGAACATCATTTATATCGGGAACTACGACCACCTCTGTTAAGAAGTAGAAAAGGGTGCAAAAAAAAAAAAAAAAAGTTAGTACAAATGTGTTAATATTATAATGATAACAGTAATATTAATATTAACTATATTTTCTAAGACTAAAAATAAAATAAAAATCAGTCTGGTACTAATGTAACATTAAAAAACAATACTTATTGTCAAATTCTCTCTCTCTCTCTCTCTCTCTCTCTCTCTCTTTATATATATATATATATATATATAAACAAACAATCAAACAAGACCATGCTAATATGGAATGGCACACCAGCCTAAAATCATCATGTCTACACTTTTTTTACACACAGTTCTCCAATGGTGTAATGTATGATAACAACAGTTCTAAACTAGCGTATTGGCACATTATACATCCACAAATACATTCGACCCTCTCACTATCACATTCAAATAAACAATATTTATCTTTCTGATTTAGTGTGTACAGAAAACAATCCATCAGCTTTTGTTCATTACTTACTTTTACCAGCTGATCGTCTTGGCTTTTTTGCGGCAGATGTCTGTGATACGTCTCTCGAAGACTCGTCAGCAGAAGCTTTTGCGTCCGCATGGGACACCACGGCTGCTTTACGTTTCAACTTATTTTTCGCTTTCTTATCCGGTTTATTCACACATTCAGACACACCGACATTGCTCACAACGTTTGATAAGCCATCTGTAAATACATGTGTTAAAGTTTTAAAACAAAATCAACAAATCATAGCAGCATAACATTGTTTGATAAAGCCAAATGACAATGCACTTACCCAGGGGAATAACTCCAACGTTGGCTGACTCGCTGCTTCGCGGTGGTCCGTGTACTAACGCCTTGATAGTCACGCGTTTCGGCCCTGGTAAAAACAAAAAAAAACACCGAGAAGATAAGATATTTTTCACAAAGGCACGACACTGTTTAAACACTGGTGTAACAACATTTAACAATACCTGGCACAAGTGCTTCCGTGATCGCTCGTGAAGAGGCCACAGCTTTGTGCGCACCAGCAGCTGTGCTAGGTCTAGCCACGCCTCCTGGCGAAAACAAAACAAAACATCGTCCGTCACACACACGCGCACAAACACACACACACACACGCAACGTATGCAACATTTAAGCATAATTATACGTACCACTCGCTTGATTCAGGAAGTTAAGCTCATCTACTAGATCGAAGAGAGTCAAGCTGTCACCATCTGAAGCGGGCAGATAAAGCCTTAAGTAAGCAATAGAACAGCGACGCTCGTAAACAAAAATAATGTTTCTTAACAATGTTGCTAAATAATAAAAAACACTCACTGTTAGAACAGGATTCCATCTTCTTGCACTCACGATTCCAACAACACAATATGGCTTGGAAAATAGTTTGAGAATAAACAGCGGTGATGCTTGTCACGAGACACGACACACTAGTACGCTTCAGTGACTGTGCTCGCGTTCAACACACATTTATACACGCAGGTTTTGGCGAAGTGTGAAAACGGGCCGCCCCAGCAGACAGAATACACAACGACACAACATCTCGCGCAGGTAGACGGCCAATAAACCCGGAAGGCCAAGGGACAGACACCTTTCTTTTACACCTACGGCCAGGATGTCACCGCAGGAGGATGTCACATGGCGTCGCGCAGCCTAGACATACGAGCCTGTCGGCGACCCATCATAAATCAGAGACAGGGGAACCTCAGAACCATAAATCAAAGTCATAAAACACCTTTTTTGACACATGGTTTATGTTAATACTACTAGGGGGATACAAATAGGATAAGAGGGTAGAAAAAGAAAAATGATGAGCATGAGTTCTATGTGTTAAGAGCTATTAATAAAGTAAATATTTAACCCGCCAGGGTGCCAGAGGACTGACGTGGGGCCGGTGATACTGTGGACCAAGGCGGAGCTGGAGGGAAGGCGGAGCCTGATGGAGCCGAAGGGACGAAGCGTAGCTGAAGGCCAGTAAATCCGTGGCGCAGGCAGTGTGACATTTGACGAAGGCGAAGCCGGAGGGAAGAGGGAGCCCGGTGGAGCTGTAAGGACAATGGTCCCAGGTGGAGCCAAAGGAGGGAGGAGCCAAGTTCAACAGCTGGAGGCGGAGCCGGGGGATCCTCTTTGGAGGCTGGAGGCCAGAAGACTAGAGGCAAGAAAACGCTGCAAATATCCTTTCTTAGGTCCGGTATTCTGTCATGCGTTCCTGCAGTAAAAGTGCACGACTCAGGAGAATATGCCAAAAACTGTTAATCTAATAAACCAGAGCAAGAAAACAGGAGAGCTGCAACAACATAAAACTCAGATGTAAACATAATACCTATTGGGATTGGTCAGCCGCAGCATTCTGGGGTATGTTATTCTCCAATGACATCCGTTATCAATAACATACCACCCATCCGGGTATCTGAAGCTTGCAAGCTGATGACACCAGAACATCATGTCTTCAAGACTTTCATGTCTCTCGGATTACAGCGGGGACACCTTCTCGCTTGTTTCATACAAACACAACTGCTGCCATCTTGCATCTGTTATATTTATATATTGTACTGAAAATAAAATAGGATAACTTCAATATTAATAGTAATGTAATATTGATTTGTAATATTGTAATACAGCTTTACAGTGATAACAGGAAAATTATGCATTTCAGCTGTTGTTCAGCTGAAGTCAGTTTAGTGTTGATTAAGTTCTGTTGTAAAGATCATCAAAGCAGTTTTGCAAAAAGTGATGTCATCGTCCAGCTCAGTTCAGTTCTCATACAACAGTGTCAGTACAGACAGATTTGAATATTAAGTGTTCACAACTATGCAAGCCAGAGGCGACAGTGGAGAGGAACCCAAACACTCCAACGCATTCTCATACTTTGGCGTCATATAGGTGGCACCATATGACATTTCGTCGAAATCTTACGCACATGGCATCCTTTAGCGTCAATATAACACGCACTGTTATGGGTTGGTTTAGGTCTGGGGTAGGGTACCGTTATGACGCCTTGGGATCTGCGATTCATATTGACGCTAAACGATGCCATGTGCGTCAGATTTAGACGAGCGTCACCTGTATGACGCCTTGGGTTCTGCGTCTCATATTGATGCTAAAGGATGCCATGTGCGTAAGATTTCGACGAAATGTCCAAAGCGTCACATGTATGACGCCAAAGGATGAGAACGGGCTGAACACTCCATCAGGTGACAGAATGGAGGGGAAAAAATATGAGAGAAACCAAGCTCAGTCGATGGGCCAGTTCTCCTTTAGCACGAACAGTGTTTATTGTTTATTTTAAAAGTAGACAAATTTGCTTATTTTAATTTCCAATCTGTTTAATAGCTTTTTAGATACTTCTTTAATGCTTAACTAACTTGCCGAAGTCACTACCCAAGTTTAAATCCCAGTTGCGCATATTAGAACTATTCTATTCTATGACATTAGCTTAGCAATATAATCACATTTATTACTTTTATGAGAACCACGAAAAACAGGTGAAGAAAGACTGAGAGTCAATGTTCAGAAATGATTTTAAAAAATGTAAAGTGTTCAGCTGTGTTTTCTGAATGTCTGAATGTGTTTTTTTCCACCTATTTGCCCACATTGTTTTGAACTATAATGTATAGTAGCTGTTTTGAAGTGTTCATTGACAAACTCCCAAATTATTTAATTATTTTAAAAAAATGTCTTAATGTCATATGAAAAAGTTAATTATTGTATTTTATTGACAAAATATTTAAATTTGTCTTCTTTTTTTTATTATTAAATCAGATAACACTGTCATATGGTCATTTCATTTGGGGCATTTTGTCACATTTCACTTCCATTCTTTAAAGGTAAATAATATATATCTCTCTGGGGTCGGCGGTCTTGCCGGCGATACCAGCTCACTTTTTTCCTTATCAGTGCAAAAGAGACTCAAATTACTCTGTTAATTTTGATCTTACATATAAGTGTTGTACATCATTCGATCCTGTTAAGTTTGTATTTTTTTTGTGGAACCTCATAATAAAAACAAAGTGTTGTGCTTTTCGCCTAATAAAGAAAAATAAACATGATGCGCGTTCTGCGTTCTTTCTGTCAGTGAAGTCCATTCTGAAACGCGTCCGAAAAATCATCTGTAACTCTGCAAATACTCAGTCAAACAGGTATACAGGCACACAGGCATGGAGCCTGAATTATCTTCTTTTAAATGAAGTAATTTATATAAAAAAATTTTTTTCTCATTTTATGTAATCTGTACGAAAAGAGAGAGATGATAGTCGTTCTCGTCTCAGCTCATTAAAGTCCCTGTAAAGGCAATTTCAAAAAAAAATTCTAAACACATTATAAATGTTAGAAATGTATTGCTAAAACATATTACAAAGACTGTGAACTGTGAAGTACTGAATTGTGGAGTTAGACCGTTAAACAGTTTTTCACCATTGCTATTTTCCGGATTTTCTGGGCGGGGCTAAAACAGGGCTCGATGACGCACTGGAGCCCTTGAGCTCCTGGACACGCCCCTACTTGATGACGCACTGGAGCCCCTGAGGCTGGCCGCTCCTAACAATATTATGGAGCAGATTCACATCAGTGTGCCGCTCAATCGCGAGTTACTGTCAGTACTATTATTAGTAACACAGCCTACAGATTGCTAGCTACTAGCTATGCCTTCGTCACGGAAATGCGTAGGCCTACTACCTGGATGCGATCACCGGATCACGTACAAAACAGATCGGTGTCCTTGTTTAAATTTCTGAAAAACGATTACATCAAAAAGAAGTGGATTCATTTTGTGAAGAGCCACCTTGATGGAGAGCTGAGGATCACCGCCAAAACCCGGTGATCATTTTACACGGGATAGTTTTATAAACTTTCGTCAGAGATGTTCTGTCTGGGATTCACTGATAATCCGCTGTTACTGGTGAATGGGGCCGAACCGACTCCCGCCTCAGCCTTCATCCTCCCGTCGCGCCGACAACTGGTGCCATCATCGGCAGTGCGAGCATCCATTCCGGCTGTAGAGTTGAGTGTGGCAACGGCAGCTTTCCCGCGAGTGGGCGTGGTTTCAACGCAGCCAGTGGACACGCCCCCAGCGTTTGAGAGCAGAGATTACTGCTCATTTTTGCAAGATTTTGATAGCTTATTTTATGTACTTGCTGGCTTTTTTTATCATTCAAATTTGGCTGGGTGACTAATAACAAATTTTTCTGTGGTGTGACAAACTCAAAACACATACTTAATTTTGACTTTACAGGGACTTTAAAGTTAATTTGACCACGCCCACGGAGCGCGCGCTCTATTCAAACACAAATGCTCTGAGGCGATCCACGCCCACACCAGCTGGATAACCCACCGAAAGAGACTCATATTACGATGCTGTGAGGAATAATAGTACTATCTTAATAATAATCCTGGAAAAAATTAAGTAGGGTACAGGTAGTTTCATTAGGAGGAGCAACGGATCCAGCCGAGGAAATAGGTATATTCTTTATTTTCAAGTGCTTTGTGCTAATCGCGATATGGAATAGTGTCTGTAAACAAAAAGACTGTTTGAATCGCGTTTTTGTGTGTGAATGAATGAACAGCTTTTACCTAACTATATTCCAATACTGAGATGAGTAAAAATCGACTGAAATATGTTGAAATAAAATATTTTTGTATAAGCAACGTCTTAAACTGCAAATTAACATTTATATGTCCTAATCATAAAAACGATATGTTACATATGAAAGACAAGATGTCGTTTTTACTGTAAAATACTGCCACATCAAATAAGCTTGTTGCTAAGATGTTATTATAGTGTTTGTTCGATTGTAAGCTATATTCAAACTAATTAATCCGCAACTGTGAAATATGTATGATAAAATGTATACTTTAGTATATAATACAAAGAAAGATTACATTTGAAATATAGTTAAAATTTTAATTGTTGTTGTAATTGTAACCTTTTTATTAAAATAGCAAAAATATATGTAGGCTACATATAAATAAGTAAATCTTAAAAGCTCAATATAAGCCTCCTCTTTAAATTATTTGTATTGTGTTTTATTAGTGACACATTTGGGATACATTCCCAAACTTTCTGTAAAAACAGCATGATAATTAACTGCACAATTACTAGAAATTTTTACATTTGATATTATACAATTTGCAAGCACAATTTGAAAAATAAATAAATAATTGGAACTGTGAACCAATTTTGTATTATATAGGCATATATATATATATATATATATATATATATATATATATAAATTGTCATTGCATTCTTGTGGCTCAGTGACACACCTGAATGAAAGGGTCATTAGTATGCAGCCCCATTATGCGCTCATTATGCGGGCCATTGTCTTCTCAGGTGTGAATCACAGCAGGTCACACCCCTGCGCATATTGCCTTTCCAAACAAAAAGTGTCATTTTTAAATTTAAACCAATCTATTGTTTTATGTGAATGATAAGGCAGGATGATTTTCAGATCATTTTGAAGAAAAAACTCTTGGCGATAACATCCATTAGTCAAAAGTCTTGTGGACAGATATTTAGTATGTGTTTTGTGGCCTTATTTCAGAAACTTTAAGTTTTAGTTTTTTCAATAACCACGCATAAACAATATTCTCTCAAAAATACAAAAATGTACATACATGTTGATAACACATTATGGTAGCCCTGTGTGTGCTAAATAGAGTGTAATTACACCTTTGCCAGTAATATGTTTATAAGCAACTGAAAAAAGCACAAATGTCAGAGTATGTCAAAACATCTCAAGGACCCCAAAAACACCTTGGACCCCAGAGGGATATATATATATATATATATATATATACACTGTAATAATGAAGGAAGACCACATATTTGTACTATACGTGTAAAAATGTATGTGGAAAAAAAAATACTCTGAACGGCAAGTAAATTTATACAAACTGAGAGAGTCAAAAAGTGTTAGGTTGTGTCCTGCTCTCAACTACATTATCCCTGGCAAAACAAACACCTTCCAGCCAATCAGAATCAAGTATTCAAGACAGACCATGGTATAATCTCATATAGCTCATTCACAATCACGTTCAGATTGAAAACTTGAAGATTCTTCAAAAACTCTCCTTTTGAATGATTAATTAACCTAGAAAAGTTTACTCAAAAACTTTTATAAGTGTTTTGAATCTATTTCTATTATTATTAATGCCTATCCAACAGGACTTTTTGTTTTCTTCTAAGGTTTCATCAATTTATCTTATTGCCCAAAACCAATTGCATTTCTTTCCCTCTTTCAACATCAGATTAACGCGGGTGTGCTTTGAAAGGCTTCTGCCTTAATGACTTAGCCAAGCAAACATCCCCGGTGATCCACACAGAGGTTTGTGAATCCATATGCAAAATGAGAGTCTGCTCTGACTGATTAGTTTTCAGGAAGACAATCTTTCCTCCCTATTGCCTAGATTAGTTGTGATCTTCCATTGCAAACATAGCTATCTGGATGTCATCTATCTATCACCGGTATTTGTCAGTCTCAAGCCAACGCTTCACCGAAAATGTCCCCCCTACCCGGTGTCAAAAACGCAAAAAATAATCCATGTGCATGAGAATGATAATTAAGAGTGGAGTTAATCAAATCATAAAGCCATAAAAAATATGCAGATGCTGGAAACACTTAATGGCTGTAAACAACAAATATTCTATCTATTTGTCATAAAACCTAATGGGATTTTTTTCCACAATGATATCTGCAAATATGAGCAAAGGCTATATTAGTCATCAGTGGCTAAACCAGCCCACCGCTAATGGGGTGAAAGGTGGGAACAAATCTAGGGGACCATAGCTGCAGGGGAGCCATAACAATTTTACTGATGTAGGATCCAGTATAAATTAATTAAATGTATTGATGCACACACAAAAAAAAAAAATCCACAAATCATGCCATATCCATTTTCACTTCTAATCAATTCCAATGTAAATTTAGCTCAAATGGAATCAATAATTAGATTCATATGGAATTTTGACAATCACTGTTTTTAATTTGTCCAGTGATCAATTCGCCTTTGGCTAAGCCACACCCTAGAATGTAGATTGACCAATCACAGCTCAGCCAAGAACGAGCTCCCACAGTGGTCCGACACTTTTTCACAGCGCTCCATTGACTTTAACACAGGCATCTCATTTTTGGTCTCGGCCGGCTATTACCGTCGTAGTTTTATCAAAAATATGGTTAAACGTTGTGCCTGGGGCATTTGTAACACAGATACGCGTTTCCCAGAGAGGTTGGAGGGGGGTGTCCGTTTTTTTCCCTTCCCAAACCGAAGTCAAATCCTGATAAGTGTCGTCTAGCCCACGCTGCTAATAAATACAACGTTATACTCGCGTAGTCCGTTTGCTGTGTAATAACGAGTATAGAAGTGAATAGAGACCTACCCAGCTTTGCATGAACAGTGTTGCTCCAATGTATTGTTAGTCCCAGCCTCCGTCTCGATTAGTAGGATATACGGTGGTTCATTTTTTGACTGTAACCGGTATGCTTTTGCCTCTATTTGGATGCCTTGTTGTTCCTTGCGTTTCACCTGTATGTCGTGAATTTAGCCTTCGAACGTATATTGCAGCCCCTTTTGCCTACTTCTATCGGACACTTTATTTGCTGCTTTATAAAAGTTTGATAAAATTTCAGCAGGAAGAGCTGTCACGGCATAAGCCATGTTGATACCAGAGCCCAGATGAAGTTTGTTTGTCGGACGTAGCAACAGTAACTAAGGGGGGCGGGGCTTAGCCAAAGGCGAATTGAAGAGTGTGTTGAATGCAGGGGTTGTCCATATGCTGGTAAACTTTTAGTGTCTATCCATCTATCCTACACAGTGGATAAAGTGAAGTCACGCCCAACATTTGTTCTCACTGAATATCCAGTTTTTGTCTGAAATAAGTCACTAAAGGATTAAAATTGGTTGCAAACTGCAATTCATGTAAATAATAAAAAAGGGACGAGGCCCAAAGTAATAAACAGTATATTGCGGCCCATACTTCCTAGCAACAGCCAATTGCTCATAGCAAGGACAGAGGGACATAACTCAACTGGTACATCATCTAGGTGTCTTTTGGGAGAACAAAAAACATCTATACCGCTCAGAGGGGTGGCTGGTGTTTATCAAAGCTATACATCATCATATGTTAAAGACAGATCTTATAACACATGTTCACAGCTGACATCATTATAAAAGCCTCAGACTCAGTCTCAGATTGAGTGAGTGTGTGATGGTTCTTTTGACCGAGAAGAGAAGATGTAACCAAAAGCTACAGAGCATTAATGACACCATAGCAAACATTTCTTCGGCATTGAGGGGGGCAACGTCACTTGATGACACAAAACATAAATCTCTGTAATTTGTGAGGGGTGTTTCACCTTGCCTTTGGTCCAATCTGCCAAATGCTTAATCTGTTAACCTTAAAGGAAAAGGCAATCATTTTTCCTTTTGTTTACAATCATGGGGGCAGTACACCCTATGGCTCAATGGAGGGGATAAGAATGGATGTCTTAAGAGCTTGTGAACCATTCCCCTGACACTCAGCTAGAAATTGCAGCAGTCCTTTTTAGATATTGAGGGGTTTTATACTTCAAATGGCTTAAATGGAAATACCGCCCCTCTCTCTTTGGCCCAATAAGAAATGTCTTGAGGACAAGGAATCTCAATAAAGAAAGGATGAGCAACGAGGGGGCATCATTGCCTTTTTATTGTCCCTGGAACACATGATCTGCAGTGGAAATGATGCCACATATCTTCCCTGACAAGTTGTGGGGGACAAAATGATAGAGAGATCCGAAATTGATTTTGCACAGATACTAAAACAAACAAGGTCATATTTGGCTGGGGAGCTAATAATGCCCACGATCTACACTGTGAAATCGGCCTCTGCTTTTCGCAAATGGAAAACACTGAGGTATAAATAAGGATGATTGCTCATGTTCTGGTTGAAATGGAAATGTGAATTGCCCTTTAACGGACAAAAAGCTGGGAAGGGTGCAATCCATTTACTAAGCCCCAGAACCTGAGAGATTTATGCTGCAGTTGCTGAATCTGCCTGGAGAACAGGGGTCAAAGATCTATTAAGCTTTAGAGATTTGGAAATACTTCAGAAGACTGTTACATTTGTGAGAGTGTCTTGGCCCAAAGGAACAAGTAGTATCGAAAGCATAAGAAACATATCTGATCATTTTGTGAAAATCTGACTTAGCAAATAATCATTTGTAAATTGAAGGAATAGTCCACCAAAAAAAATAATATCATCATATGCTCATGTCTTTTGAAACCGCCTTTTTATTAATCAGAATAATGCAAAAAAATTGATGTCCTTACTCACTGAAAATCTTCCCATCCCCTGCAGTAGGCCTACTCAAATCTACATTTTAGAAATACAAGATATCAAAGACGTCGTTCCTGGCACAATTTGTGGATTGTGCCAAATCAGATGTTAAAGTTTTGGCAGAGGGCAACATGATCAGGGAAGCATAGCTGTCATAGGGCTTTAGAACACTTGGAATATAGTCTTTTTGACCACATTTATGATTCTGCTTTTGCCTTTTTAGAGACTGTGGTCACCATGACCAATCATTGTATGGAAAAGGTAGTAAAAGGGCACACATTGATCTCATAGGGTTGGTACTAATTTGAATCTGACCTGCAGCATTTCTTAATCCTGTTCTACCATCATTTCCATCATGCTTTATTTTACATCACAAAAAATCCTGCACTCTCAGGGGAGGCACTTTCACAAAAAAAGGTTAAAAATCTACCAAAGCATTACTAGGCTCACTAATATCATTTGCAGAGGTGAACAGTATTGATCTGAGTGAACATATATTGCATTTTTGACATTTCTTTCAAAAGGAGAAATCTGACCATGAGGGAGCATTGCTTTTCTGCTGAACTGTTTCAAAGTACTGCAAGCACATTTTATAGGACAAATACCTTACCTTATATATATATATATATATTATATATATTTATTTATTTTACAGTTTAAAACATTAAACATATTATCACCCAATCTGCTTTAAGTGTCATGATAAATGATATTGATTAAGGTGGAAATTTTCTCCCCAACTCTTAGCAATATAATAATATTGTGGAGCACAGAAATTGCAGGGAGCAAAGGACACTGTGGACACACTATATTTGGACATGATATTTCATCCCCTCCTGATTTCAGATTCATAGCCTCTGTAGTTGATCAATTTCAATTTCAACTCCACCTCACAGCTAATCTGAGAGATCTTTTATTGCTTTCTCCCAGAGTTTTACACCAGCAGCTGCTCCTCTGGAGACCAAGCCAGGGACCTTCTATTTTTTCTCTACCATATGCACTTGGTATCATTGTTCGCAGTCGACATCTACCAGACAGACAAATTGAGCAGCCTGTACAGATGGTCTTAAATCATGTATCTTTCTGCAGTAACCCCCTTGAGAAATTCCCAGGGTTCAACGGGTGATGAGTCGACAGATGTGTATATATTTATATATATTACAATTTGTTCAATCTTACACATTGTATGCAGTGTTGGGGAATAAATACTGTACCCCCTGAAAGTAGTGATGCTACTTTTTTTCAGCAACATGACAGCAGCTCAGCTGTTAGTGTATAGCTTTCCAGTAACTAAATACCGTTTCTAACAAGTAGCAGTGTAATGAGGTACTGTTTCCACAACAAATCAAGTCAAGTCACCTTAATTTATATAGCGCTTTTAACAACATAGATTGTTTCAAAGCAGCTTTTGTAACGATACGTTAATGCATTCGTAAAATACAGCATTTTGGTACAAAATTCAAAATGGCCAATGCCTAAAATGGTCGATATGGATCTAATCTAAGTCTAATACACTTTTATGATTTTTGGACAAAGCGTTCAGAAGTTATAAGCAAAAATAGACACTTTTCATTACTCCGGACCAGTAGGTGGCGCTGCGCCGAAACGCTGCATGTCGCCTCAGATCATGCTTTTGATGACATGTACCAAGTTTGGTCTGAATACGATAAAGCGTTGTGAAGATACAGCCTTATGTCTGCTTTTGCAAGCGCTACGTAAAATTAGTTTGTGCGGTATTCGAGAGCGGTTTGACGAATCAACATGAATTCCATAACATTTTGTCGGCATGGTCTGGAGATGATCTGGTTCAATTTTCGTGAAAATCGGAGCATCGGCCTAGTAGGAGATTTTGGAAAAGTGCAATCGAATCGTCTTGAGCCAAGGAATTATAGGAAAAAAGATTTTTTGTTTCTAGCCCTTATGGTTCCAAAGTTATTTGCATAAACATGAGTGAAAGTTTGGACAGTTGGTGGCGCTAGTGGGATTGAGTTAGAGACTCCACATTTGCTATGGTGACAGTTCAGACTGTCCTCTATCTGTGTGCCAAATCTCATAACTTTCCCGCAAGCGGTTCTATGAGCTGCCATAGACTCCCAGTCGGAAGAAGAAGAAGAAACGGAATAATAATAAGAATAATAACGGGAACAGATATTATAACGGCCCCTAATTAAAGTAACATAGATTGTTTTGGCTTTACAGGAGCTCTAGAATAAAGTTATTGTCCAGCTAAAGTTAGTTTTGATTAATTCACTTCCGTCTCAATGATCATTAGTTATTAACTATGGGGCCGCTTACACAACACCGTTCGAACAGAAAACAAATCATTTGCACAAAACTGTGCCTGGTGGCTCGAGAACGCAAACCATGAAATAGGTTCCAAGGTACAAGCCTTGAAAAATGTATAATACAGAACTTTTTATCGCTTCCGCGTAGCCACGCGAACCGAAATTATCCAGACAACATTTTATCTGTACAGAGGTAAAGAGAAGGAAAGGAGGCCTTCACAGGGGAGAGACTGGTTGACACTTCAGGACTGTGTTGTCGTCGTGTCCAGGCGCAGGTCCTTCATCAGATCTGGATCAGGCCTGAATACGGTGGACTGCGGTAAACTTAGGGATAAACAGAGAGTCGGTAACACTTTAGAATACGGTTCCTTCGTTAATGAATAACTACACAAGAACCAATGAGTAACACAATATTAACAATCTAGTAACTATTATTAACTACAATAAACTCTGATTGACGAACTAGTAAGTAATAGCGCACAGATGAAAGTGGTAGTTCACTATTAACTAATCAATAACTACAATTTTTTTAATGCTTCCCAGAGAACTACTGAAAAAGTTTATTAACAATCTAGTAACTACTATTAACTAAAAAGAAACTCTGATTAACGAATTAGTATAGCGCACAGATGAAAGTGGTACTTCACTATTAACTAATCAATAACTAATATTTTTTAATGCTTCCCAGAGAACTACTGAAAATTTTCATAATTCATGCAAAACTAATCAATAAACAATGCAGGACAAATGACTAGCACTACATTAACATTTTAACTGCCACTGTAAACGAATACACAAGGTTGTTTACATTATCAATTTGTAATAGCGTAGCAGACTTATGATTTGGGAAAGCTGTTAATAATTGGCCTATGCTGTCTATTTATCAACTGAATCATTTTAAAGAAATGGATGTTTAAATGCAGTTGTCGGGACCTTACTTGTCCTGTGGCCAGTTTTCCGGCATTCCTCTGGACTGGCATTGAATCACTAGAGTCATGGTGATACTGGGACATATTGAGTCTTCAGCCAGCCAAATACCATATACAGTTATTTTATTATTTAACCTACCTCCCAAAAAAATATGTTTTTATGTATGTCTCCTAGCTCATATATATATATATATATATATATATATATATATATATATATATGTGTGTGTGTGTGTGTGTGCATATCTTGTGAGTGAGAAGATTCTACACTTTATTGGCTTTGCATTAGTAACTACTGTAAGAATCATGGGAACAAACTAGTAATGACTCAAGTGTTACTTCATACTTCTATGGGAATTACTAATTATTTGGATCCGTATTCTAAAGTGAAGATCATGGGAACTAACTAGTAATGACTCAAGTGTTACTACATACTTCTAAAGAAATTTTCTAAAAGTATACTAAAGTTCACCAAAAACCTCAAACGCTTGAAATGACTTTTGTGATTGGTTGCACAAATCATGACTAGATCATGTAGTAACACTTGAGTCATTACTAGTTAGTTCCCATGATCTTCACTTTAGAATACGGATCCAAATAATTAGTAATTCCCATAGAAGTATGAAGTACCACTTTCATCTGTGCACTATTACTTACTAATTCGTTAATCAGAGTTTATTTTTAGTTAATAGTAGTTACTAGATTGTTAATAAACTTTTTCAGTAGTTCTCTGAGAAGCATTAAAAAAATAGTAGTTATTGATTAGTTAATAGTGAACTACCACTTTCATCTGTGCGCTATTACTTACTAGTTCGTTAATCAGAGTTTCTTGTTAGTTAGTAATAGTTACTAGATTGTTAATATTGTGTCACTCATTGGTTCTTGTTCATTAACGAAGGAACCGTATTCTAAAGTGTTACCAGAGAGTCTAATATAAGCGTAGACGCCATTCTTCTAATGATGTAACGAGTACATCAGGATTTATGGGGAGTGTTCCCGGTTCCGGCTGACCTAATCTATGCAGCCTAACATTGAATTATAGAAGTCTATAATGTGTTATGTGTATGCTAGGTCAAAGAGATGTGTTTTTAGTCTAGATTTGAACTTACAGAGTGTGTCTGCTGCCTGGACAATGTTAGGAAGACTGTTCCAGAGTTTTGGTGCTAAATAGAAAAAGGATCTACCGTCAGCAGTTGATTTTGATATTTTAGGTATTATCAACTGGCCGGAATTTTGAGATTGCAATAGACGTGGAGGACTATAATGCGTTAAGAGCTCGCTCAAGTACTGGGGAGCTAAACCATTTAGTGCTTTCATTTAATTTCATTTATTATACAGGAAAGGTTAAAAGTAACATTAAGGTACAATTTAAATGGGCCTGACTCAGTTTAAAAACTGGTTTCCAGCAGGTTCCTGTTCTGCAGAACATAAAACACAATTTACAACACATATACAGGACATTGACATGGCCCAGACAGATACAAACGACTAAAAACAACAATACAAACAGGACTCGGACAATAAATAAACAATCAGTGAGTACAAGTGTAACTGTTTAGAAGAAACAGTTTGTATGCCTTTTTGAAATATGTGATGATGGTATTTTTCTGATGTGATGGGGAATATCATTCCAAATTTTGGTGTATGTATGAAAAAAGGATTTCTGACCATAGTTATTTTTGTATGGAGGGACTGGAATAAGTGCCTGTGAAACAGACCTTGTGAGGCGTACTGGTCTCATATTTAATATCGGAAGAAGTGCAGCAAGTGTTGGTGAAGTGCTATATTGAATCTGAAAATAAAATATAATAGTGTGACTATTTATATAATTCTGGAAAGTCAGAGCGTTTGAGTGTGTGAGTGCAATGCAATGGTGGGACCACTTTGGAAGATTACTGTGGATCTTGCGAGCTCGATTGTATAATCGTGCTATTGGTTCAGTAATTTCCTTATGTAACGAATAACAATCGTAAGCAAGTGCAAGTTACTCAGTTTATTAATAGAAGAAGTATAAATATAAATCAGTCCAGGTGAGACAGGCTAGCGGCGCAGGGACTCCGATGGTCAGATGAAACAGGTGCCGGAAGTGATGAGAGGTGATGAACAAACACGACGAATCCAGAACATCCACGGGAACACGACAGGAACAATGAAGGAGTGAAACTGGAACGTAGAGGGATCAAACACCGGACACCAACAAACAACGATCTGATAAAGGAGATGAGAAAGTGGTGAGTATTTGAAGGGAGATGGAATGAGTTGCAGCTGGTGGAGAGAAGTGATTGCAGCTGATTGCTGGATCATGGTAACGAGTTGACACGCCCACACACACATCTGCACTCATTCAAAACCAACCCGATCTCACGAACAATTCGTCCGAATTTGACGAGTGATTAAAAGATGGCTAATTCGGAACAATTCGTACGACCTCACTCGTACGAATTAGTAAGATTTTTGCTAAAACGTACATATTTGACGAGTTGCCCAATTTGTATGAATTCGTACGAATGACCTACCCCTGACTCCGCCCCTAAACCTACCCATCACGTGGGTTTAGACAAATCGTACAAATTCGTACGAATGAGGTCGTACGAATTCGTACGAATTAGCCATCTTTTAATTACTCGTCAAATTCGGACTAATTGGTCGTGAGATAGCGTTGTTCAAAACACAACAAAAGCACATGACAAGGAGGAGACCTAGGATTTACAAACCGTGACACCTTAGTGGTAAGAGACCAGATTGGAAGACAGTAGGACATTGTTGAAAACACAATTGCATGTAGATAAGTTTCAGAAACAGAAAAGAAAAGATATGATCTAATCTTGTTATACACAAAGTTTCTGATTCAGCTTTTTTGTTAAATTAGAAATGTGATCCCGGTATGTAAGGTGTGTGTCAAGAAACACCCCAAGATATTTATAAGTCTTTGTAATGACAAGATCTTGATTTGCAAAGGTAATAGAATCAGTATAAGGGAGACTTTTTCTAGGTGAGTGAAAATACATACATTCTGGGTTTTTTTTTTTTTTACATTGATGGTCAAGTGGTTCTTTTTTCAACCAGTCATGTAAGAACTGAAGATCAAATGATAATTTAGAATTTATGACATCAGGATTTGAGTCAGAGAGAAAAATCCCAGTATCATCAGCATACAGTAAGCATTCTGAGTATTTACACAGTTGAGGGAGATCATTGATGTATAAAAGAAAAAGTAAGGGTCCAAGAATACTGCTTTGAGGAACACCCATATCACAGACTGCAGGTTGAGATGTTACATGATTAATTTTGACAGCTTGCGACCTGTTCATCAAGAAGGAGGAAAGCATTTCTATCACATATGAAGACAAATTAAGTTAATAAAGTTTGTTAAGCAAGGTTGTCAAGATGGTTCACTGTGTCGAAGGGTTTACGAAAATCAATAAAAACAGCTCCAGTGATGTAACCTTTGTTGAGAGCGTCACATATTTGTTCAGTGAAGAGTAGTAATGCCGACATGGTAGATCTCTTAGCACGAAAACCGTGTTGACAATCACTGAGCCAGTTATTAATTTTTAAGGTAAGAACTTAACTGGTTATGCAGGGTTTTTTCAAGCAACTTCGACATTGCTGGGAGTATTGATATAGGTCTGTAATTTGAAACAAGAGTAGGATCATCAGATTTAAAAATTGGAGTGATTTGTGCTCTTTTCCAATCAGTAGGAAAGATAGAAAGCCTGATACAAAGATACATTACGTGCTGAAAGAGAGGTATAAGGCTATCAGCATGAGTCTTCAAAAAGAAAGTGTTTAAACCATAAATATCACGGGCATGAGAGTTTTTTAATGAGCGCAATATTTTTATCACCTCTTTCTGTGACATCTCAGAAAATGAGAACTGATCAGCTGTTAGAGAGAGAATAGGTGAGGAGGAAGAAGTTGCAAAATTTGTTGCCAATTCTTTAACAGATGATACAAAATAATCATTGAAAGCACATGCAATCTTTTCTGAATCTGAGATAAGAGTACCCTGTAGAGAAATTGAAATATTGAAATAATTTTTCTTCTCATTTTCGCCAGTGATGACCTTAAGGGTCTGCCATAACGTCTTTGGGTTAGTAGCAGAAAGGGTAATCTACTGTTGGAAATAGACCCCCTTAGCCTTACGCAGTTCAACAGTACATTTATTTCTAATTTGTATGAAATTATTTTTACTCTCCGGTGCTTGACTTAACCTGTACATTTTAAGGACAGCTGTACAGATTTGTAAGTAATCAGCAATATTTTAAAATGTATAGGATGTTTGGTAACACTTTACTTGAAGGGGTGTGCATAAGACTGACATGACACCTTCATAACCATGACATGACATTTGTCATGAATATGAAGTAGTTTGAAGGTTGAAGGTTTATGCATGTTTATGACAACTGTCATTAAGTGTCATTCGCTCAATAATGACATTTTGAATGCAAATATGACATTGTTTAAGATGTCTTTGTTATGACATCTTGACATAAACCATAACATCATAACCTTTCAGTGTCTTTGTCATGACAACTTGACATTAAATTAAATTAAACTGTCATGTGGTTGGTTTTGACACTGGCTGTCATGAGGCCATTATAACTGTGTCATGAATATTTTTCGTGACCTCAACTACAGTGGTACACATTCAATTTGTCATTAAAAAGTTATAATGGCTTCATGACAGCCAATGTCAACACCAACCACCTGACAGTTTAATGTAATTTTAACCAATAAAGCTAAGTGGTTTCTTAAGTTTGATCATTAATCTGCTAGGTCATGTTTATGACAGGTTGTGTTGTCTTAGTAATGTCAAGTTGTCATGACAAAGACACTGACAGGTTATGATGTATTTGTTAATGTCAAGGTGTCACAACAAAGACATTTCAAACAATGTCATACCGTAATTCCTCAAATAAAGGCCGGGGCCTTTATTTACCTGAACTGCAGATGGTAGCCGGCTTTTATTTGAAGCAGGCTTTTATTAGAGGCAGGCCTTTATTTCTAATTCGCGATCCCCGCTCGCCCGCCCGCCAGCCAAGTTTCCATGGTGACGCGTCTTGCTTGGCACGTGTTCACCACAGCCAAAATAGCGCTGTATGACAGATGTAGCGCTATTATTTCTAAATATTAACAAACTTGCTTACCATGTCATCAACTATCTTCTATTCTGACTCTCAAATCCATGTAAGTGAGTTTGTTTTGTCATTTAAAACCCTTTATAAATGATCTTGATCTGTTACGGTGAAATGGGCACCGCAGTTCGGAGATTCCTGTTGTATTTGTTAAGTTACAGCGCGTGAATTCTTCAGTTTCTCCCGAAATACATGAAAGTAGGTGGCCGGTGAACTGGGAGAAGAATAGAGTAAACTTGGTAACACTTTACAATACGGGTGCACTAATATGCATTAATTCATGTTTAACTAATGAACAGATAATACTGAGTTAATGTATAACTCATGAAGAACTAAACCCTTAATTGATTATTACTGCATCAGCAACTAATAAAGAGTCTATATGATTAATAGATTAAGTAATACATGAATTGCTATTAATTCAATGTGTCATTGTGTATTAATTCCTTAATAACATATTTCATTAACTAATAGTATAAATTAATGTTTTAATTACCACAATTAGTCAAAGCTATGCACTTCAACTTCCAGTTGTCTGCTTTAATTAATCATTAGTTAATGATTTGCAAAGGTATCATTATGTTATGACTTTACTTGTTGAGGCACATCATTATTAACTAGTCATTTAGTAATTGTAGTAATTTACACATGAATTTGCACTAACAATGAAGTAATTAATCATGTATTAATGCATATTAGTGTATCTGGAAGTTGAAATACAAGGCTTTGGCTCATTCTGGTAATTAACATATTAATTAACACTATTAGTTAAAAAAATGAGTTATTAGGGAATTAATTCACAATTACATATTTAATTAATAACAATTCATGTATGAACTAATACATTAACAATACAGACTCTTAATTAGTTCCTAATGTGGTAATCATTAATGAATAGCTTAGATAATCATTAGTTACACATTAATTCAGTATTATCTGTGCATTAGTTAAGCATGAATTAATGCTTATTAGTGCACCCGTATTGTAAAGTGTTACCGTAAACTTTATAGTTACTTACACTGTGTATCTGATATGAATAAAACACGTCGCCAAATATATTTGAATGGATTGTTATTGCTGCTTCCATAGACACCATTGTGTATTTTACAAACTATAAATTTATTGTTTTGCTATAAATCATATCTATTTAAATGTATGAAACCTAAAATAAACATGTGGTTAAAAACACTGAATAGTTGTGATATATGACAAGCGCTGAGCGCGTCCGTCTTTGAGTGTACACTCATTTAAAGTGTACCTATTCACACTATTTTTTCCCCGGCCTTAATTTGAGACCGGCCTTTATTTGTCCGCGTTGACCACGCCCCCGGCCACTATCAGAGGCCCAGCGTTTATTTGAATACCGGTCTTTATTTGAGGAATTATGGTATTTGCATTAGAAAAGTCATAACTGAGCGAATGACACTTAATGACAATTGTCATAAACATGCATACAACTTCCTTCATATTCATAACATGTGTCATGTCATGATTATGAAGGTGTCATGTTAGTCTTATGCACACCCCTTCAAGTAAAGTGTTACCGGATGTTTAATAGGGAGTCAATGCAGTGTTTATAGAACCAGGCTTATATGGTCATACTTCCTGGTTCTAGTAAGAACCCTAGCTGCTGCGTTTTGGACCAGCTTAGTTTATTTATTAAGCGTGCAGGGCAACCACCCATAAGAGCATTACAATAATCTAGCCTTGATGTCATGAACGTATTAACTAATTGTTCCGCATTTGTCATTGAGAGCATATGACGTAATTTAGATATATTTTTAAGATGGAAGAATGTGGTTTTACAGATACTAGACACGTGACTTTCAAATGAAAGATTGGTATCAAAGAGCACACCCAGCTTCCTAACCGACGACGAAGGTTTGACAGAGCTGCCATCATTTAGACATCTCTTCATTACTGCTACAAACTGATAACGGTCAGATAATGCAATTCGACTAAAGCCAACATTATTTTTGAGTCTATTTAAAAGAATGTTGTGGTCAATAGTATCAAATGCAGCAGATCGAATAACACTAATAGAGAGATACAACCACGATCGGATGATGAGAGCAAATCATTTGTGACTCTAATGCAGTGTTAATTTCGTTGACGAAAATAACGACGAAAATTATTCGTCAACGACATCTTTTCACAGACGAAAACGAGACGATAACTAAATAAAACCTAGTTTTGAATGACAAAGACTATGACGAAAATCTATTGACATTTTCGTCAACGAATAAAAACTAGACGAAAATGTTAGATAGTGACGATTTGGGAAGCGATCCGTCAGAACTGATGTCCTGCGTGTGTGGTAGATGCGCACATTTGTAGGCTACTGTAACGTGATCTACCCCGCGGTCATAAAACGTTAAAAAATGTGAACGTCTGAGAGAATGAGTAGAGCAGACATATAGATCTGAATAAGAGTGACGATGCAAAAAAGAGCTCTATTCTGTGCGGTTTTCTTTGCGCACACACCTAACCCGAAGCGTGCAGTCATGCACAATACACCTACAGCGCGAGTAGGCTACTGAATTGAGCTCTCTTTCGTGTCTGAATGGACAAATACACACATAGTATGTCTAAATGTCCATTTTGGAGAGTATTCATGTAAACTATGCTGGTTATGTCTTTAACTGTGAGTGTATCGTATGTGCATCAGTGCAATTGTATCCGCATGTCATTGGACATGATCCGACGTCTTAAAGTGACAGTGGGCAATAAACCTAATGCGGTCCGTGTCCTTAATTTTGATCAAGCAACAAAAGAAAAAGAGAAAATCATTCACTGTTTGTTAATAGCTTTAATAAGGATTAATTATATTGAATTCATACAAATAAATATGTCTGCTTGAAAGAATAAAGAATGATGTGTAAGTAGTTATAAGGAATGAATATATCATTCATTGTAAAGAAGACTGTGTTGTACTTTAGGAAAAGTGGTTTTATTTAATTTTAAGATATTTTTTAAGTAACAGCAGTTAAATCTGTATCTGTATTGCATGTTCAAACTTAAAAATCATTCATATTAATAGGTTAATAGATGTTTTCTCCATGAGTAAATGGGTTTGGAAATTTTAGAGAAATTCTAAATTAACGCATTACAATTGAACTAAACCCATTATATTTTAGTCGACTAAATCTACTGTAGATTTAGTCGACTAAAATGTTATTGTATTTCGTCGACTAAAACTAGACTAAAACTAAAACAATTCAGATGACTAAAATATGACTAAAACTAAATGACATTTTAGTCAAAAGACTAAGACTAAAACTAAATCAAAATTTGCTGACAAAATTAACACTGCTCTAATGAGAGCTGTCTCAGTACTATGGTACGGTCTAAATCCTGACTGGAAATCCTTGCAGATACCATTTCTTTCTAAAAAGGAACATAGTTGTGAGGATACTGCCTTTTCTAGTATCTTTTACAGAAAAGGTAGATTCGAGATCAGCCTGTAATTGACTAATTCTGTAGGATCAAGTTGCGTTTTTTTAACAAGCGGTTTAATCATAGCCAGCTTAAAAGTGTTTGGTAGGTATCCTAATGACAAAGATGAATTAATGGTCTAAAGAAGATGATCTATGACCTCTGGAAGCATCTCTTTCAATAGCTTAGTCAGTATAGGGTCTAACATGTTGTCGATTTAGAGATGATTTAGATGATTTAACGAGTTTAGAAAATTCTTCCTCTCCTATAGCAATGAATGAATCGAATTTTTCCTCAGGGAGACTACAATTCACTGTCTGATGCGATACTGTAGTAGACGGTTACATAGTTATAATTTTCTCCCTGATATTATCAATCTTGTAAGTAAAGAAGTTCATAAAGTCATTACTGTTGTGCTGCTTGGAAACGTCTGGGCTTTAATTTTTTGTTGTTGTCGTTAATTTAGCCACGGTTTCAAATAAATACCTAGGTTTTTTTTTCATTTTCTTCATATAGGGTTGAAAAATAAGCAGATCTAGCAGCTTTTAAGGCCTCTCTGTACGCAATTATGCTCTCTTTCCATGAAATGCGGAAAAAAACATTTGTTTTCTTTCAGTTGCGCTCCATTTTTCTGGCTCCTCTCTTAAGGGCAACGGCGTTGGACTATAAGGAGCGAGTGAGTCAAAAAAGAGAGAGTCAAAAGTGTCTGTCACAATATCGAGTTCTTCTAAGCTATCTGGGATGCTGAGGAGACGAAACTGATCAGGAATGTTATTAATAAAGCAATCTTTAGTAGCAGAAGTGATAGGTCTAACATATTTGTAACACTGAGTCGGCTTTGAAGCCTTGGCTAAATGAAATATACACAAGACTAGATAATGATCTGAGATGTCATCACTCTGCTGCAGAATTTCAACAGCATCAACATTGATTCCATGTGATAATAAATCTAGAGTATGATTACGACAATGAGTAGGTCCTGACACGTGTTGTCTTACTCCAATAGAATTCATTCCAAATGCATCTTTTTCGTTATCTACATGTATATTAAAATCCCCAACAATTAGGACTTTATCCGCAGCCAGTACTAACTCTGATAGAAAATTAGAAAATTCTTTGATAAAGTCTGTATGGTGCCCTGGTGGCCTGTATACAGTAGCCAGCAAAAATCTCAAACGTGATTTATCATTTACACTTAGATATTGTTACATTAAGGACCAACACTTCAAAATAATTTTATTTGAAATAAGACTTCTCAGTAATTCTGAAGATATTACTATAAATTACAGCAACACCCCCTTTGCCTTTCAGACGAGGCTCATGTTTATAACAGTAATCTTGGGGGGTGGACTCATCATCAATTAGCACTTTGAGATTCTTCAGAATGAATAGTGCGTTATAAATAAAATATATTATTATTATTATTATCTGGTTTTAGCCAGGTTTCTGTCAAACACAGCACATCTAGGTTATAATCTGCAATCATATCATTAACAAAAAGTGCTTTTTAAGTAAGGGATTGAATATTCAGCAACCCAAGCTTTATCAGTTGTTCATTTGTATTATATCTATTTTGTATTTGTTGAACATCAATTAGATTCTTACCCTTAAGTGGGTTTGGGAGTTTTTTGTATTTCCTAATTCGGGGAACAGACACAGTCTCTATATGATGATATCTAGGTGAAAGAGTCTCTATGTGATGGAGTTTATCTGACCTCAGTGACGTGAGACAGCTAGCAGACGGTCGGTTTAGCCAGTCTGTCTGCTTCCTGACCTGAGCCCAAATTCAAGTTTGAGCTCTAAGATTATGTGCTATATTACTAGAGAGAAGAGTGGCACCATCCCAGGAGGGACGAATACCATCTCTTTTCAACAGGTCAGGTCTGCCCCAAAAACTTTCCCAATTGTCTATGATTTTGCGGACACCACTTAGATAGCCATTGAGTGAGGACAGTCTACTAAGTATCAGGAATCGGGCCAGAGCAAATTACAGTGCCTGACATCCTACTTGCGAGTTCACACACCTCTTTAACGTTAATTTTAGTGATCTCCGACTGGCGAAGTCGAACATCATTGATGTCCTAAGTGAATAATAATTTTAGAGAATTTACGATTAGCATTAGCCAGCACTTTTAAATTTGCTTTGATGTCAGGTGCTCTAGCTCCTGGCAAACATGTGACTATGGTGGCTGGTGTCTCTATTTTCATGTTCAGTGTAATAGAATCGCCAATAACTTATTCACAGTGGGTGTTTCACTGAGTGGGGAGAATCTATTTGTTATGGTAATTGGAACGGAAGTGCGGTGTTTTGTCCCGTGAATACAGCGTCTCACAGTCACCCAACTGCCCTGCTGCACGTGCTCTACTTCAGCCGGATAAGTATACCCGCAGTAATAAGTAATTACCCGCAGAAGAGCTCCCACTGTAACCCTCGGTCTCCCAAAGTGTTAAGCAAACTCGGGTTGTTCGTTACACAAAAGCGGCGGGCTGGGAAACAGCAGAGGGGACTCAAGTCTTTACGAAAAAGGGGAGTCACGACCGGCATGCCGACATCTGGTTTCATCTGAGAACATGAACCATAAACGAACACCGTCTCAGCATGCATATGCCCAGGCATGTGAGACAGCGATCATGGCCATTAGATGAGCACAGGAAACAACCGCATCCAGAAATACACAGACAGAGAATGGTATTTAAAAAGATCCTCTCTGTCCCTTGTCTCTTTTAGGGAAACTTGCTCTTTCAATGTTGAAGCGCTCAGGGGGACAGTCTCTGCACTTATCTGTGCAAAGCTCTTTTACACCAACACTAGAACAGCTTCCGTCTTGTTCCGTACTTGAACAATATTTGAGAGCTGATTGAAGTAATGTCCGCTTGGCTCCAAAGCGAAAGCTTAATGTATGGGTGTTGCATGCTGCCTTATATACCCGTATGTACAGGAGTGCTTTATGACGCAAATCTTATAATGCAATATAAATGAAGGCTTTATCTGGTGTTATAATGAATAGTACTCTTAAAAGTTATAACCACAAAGAGGTAAGAATTGTGATATATTGTAACTGTTGTTGAAGATTATTTTTTCAGATGATACAACATATATACATATACAGGTCCTTCGCAAAAAAATAGCATATTGTGATAAAGTTAATTATTTTCCATAATGTAATGATAAAAATTAAACTTTCATATATTTTAGATTCATTGCACACCAACTGAAATATTTCAGGTCTTTTATTGTTTTAATACTGATGATTTTGACATACAGCTCATGAAAACCCAAAATTCCTGTCTCAAAAAATTAGCATATTTCATCCGAGCAATAAAAGAAGTGTTTTTAATAAATAAAAAAAAGTCAACCTTCAAATAATTATGTTCAGTTATGCACTCAATAGTCAATACTTGGTCGGGAATCCTTTTGCAGAAATGACTGCTTCAGTGCGGCGTGGCATGGAGGCAATCAGCCTGTGGCACTGCTGAGGTGTTATGGAGGCCCTGGATGCTTCGATAGCGGCCTTAAGCTCATCCAGAGTGTTGGGTCTTGCGTCTCTCAACTTTCTCTTCACAATATCCCACAGATTCTCTATGGGATCAGGTCAGGAGAGTTGGCAGGCCAATTGAGCACCGTAATACCATGGTCAGTAAACCATTTACCAGTGGTTTTGGCACTGTGAGCAGGTGCCAGGTCGTGCTGAAAAATGAAATCTTCATCTCCATAAAACTTTTCAGCAGATGGAAGCATGAAGTGCTCCAAAATCTCCTGATAGCTAGCTGCATTGACCCTGCCCTTGATAAAACACAGTGCACCAACTCCAGCAGCTGACATGGCACCCCAGACCATCACTGACTGTGGGTACTTCACACTGGACTTCAGGCATTTTGGCATTTCCTTCTCCCCAGTCTCCCTCCAGACTCTGGCACCTGTATTTCCAAATGACATGCAAAACTGAGCAACAGTCCAGTGCTGCTTCTCTATAGCCCAGGTCAGGCGCTTCTGCCGCTGTTTCTGGTTCAAAAGTGGCTTGACCTGGGGAATGCGGCACCTGTAGCCTATTTCCTGCAGAAATGCTTGGAAATGGGCTACAGGTGTTTCTACTCTGATAGAAACACCTGTAGTGTTTCTACTCCAGACTCAGTCCACTGCTTCCGCAGGTCCCCCAAGGTCTGGAATCGGTCCTTCTCCACAATCTTCCTCAGGGTCCGGTAACCTCTTCTCGTTGTGCAGCGTTTTATTGCCACACTTTTTCCTTCCCACAGACTTCCCACTGAGGTGCTTTGATACAGCACTCTGGGAACAGCCTATTTGTTCAGAAATTTCTTTCTGTCTTACCCTCTTGCTTGAGGGTGTCAATGATGGCCAGTAAGACTGATGGTCGGCAGTCTTACCCATGATTGTGGTTTTGAGTAATGAAACAGGCTGGGAGTTTTTAAAAGCCTCAGGAATCTTTTGCAGGTGTTTAGAGTTAATTAGTTGATTCAGATGATTAGGTTAATAGCTCGTTAAGAGACCCTTTTCATGATATGCTAATTTTTTGAGACAGGAATTTTGGGTTTTCATGAGCTGTATGCCAAAATCATCAGTATTAAAACAATAAAAGACCTGAAATATTTCAGTTGGTGTGCAATGAATCTAAAATATATGAAAGTTTAATTTTTATCATTACATTATGGAAAATAATGAACTTTATCACAATATGCTAATTTTTTGAGAAGGACCTGTATATATATATATATATATATATATATAAGGTTGTTTGTAAGGTATTATACTGCATTAAGAATTCCCTTACAGTGCATTATAAATACAGGCTTCATAGACAGTGTTACCAAATTTATTTTAATTATAACCAGGGTTTCTTTCTCCACAAAAAGGTACAAATAAAGCACAACTAAACAGCACTTTTAACAGCACAAATTGAGCTCAAAAGAATGTCACTGATAATGATTTACACCAAAAGCGGTGAGGAGTTCCAATCAACTGTTTCTATTTTTGCTTTTTTGTTAACACTTTATACACTCCTGTTGAAAAGAGATGGTATGCATCCCTCTTGGGATGGTGCTGCTCTTCTCTCTAGTAATATAGCACATAGTCTCAGAGCTCAAACATGAACTGGGGCTCAGGTCAGGAAGCTGACAGGCTGGCTAAACCGACCGTCTGCTAGCTGTCTCACTGAGGTCAGAAAAATCCCATCACATAGAGACTCTTTCACCTAGATATCATTATATAGAGACTGTGTCTGTTCCCCGAATTAGGAAATACAGAAAACTTCCAAACCCATCTAAGGGTAAAAATGTAATTTATGTTCAACAAATAAAAAATAGATATAATACAAATGAACAAATGATACAGCTTGGGTTGCTGAATATTTAATCTCTTACTTCAAAAGCACTTATTGTTAATGATATGATTGCAGACTATAACTTAGATGTGCTGTGTTTGACAGAAACCTGGCTAAAACCAAACAATTACATTACTTTAAATGAGTCCACCCCCCAAGTTTACGGTTATAAACATGAACCTCGTCTGAAAGGCAAAGGGGAAGGTGTTGCCATAATTTATAGTAATATTTTCAGAATTACTAAGAAGTCTAGTTTCAAATATAATTCTATTAAAGTGTTGGTGCTTAATATAACAATATCTAGTGTAAATGATAAATCACATTTGAGATTTGTGCTGGCTACTGTGTACAGGCCACCAGGTCACCATACAGACTTTAACAAAGAATTTGCTGATTTTCTATCAGAGATAGTACTGGCTGCAGATAAAGCCCTAATTGTTGGTGATTTTAATATACATATAGATAATGAAAAATATGCATTGGGATTAGCATTTAAAAACGTTCTTAACTCTATTGGACTTAGACAACACGTGTCAGGATCTACTTATTGCCGTAATCATACTCTAGATCTAATATTATCACATGGAATCAATGTTGATGCCGTTGAAATTCTGCAGCAGAGCGATGACATCTCAGATCATTATCTAGTCTCGTGTAAACTTCATTTAGCCAAGGCTCCATAGCCAACTCCATGTTACAAATATGTTAGACCTATCACTTCTGCCACTCAAGATTGCTTTATTAATAATCTTCCTGATCAGTTTCATCTCCTCAGCATCCCAGATAGCTGAGAAGAACTCAATATTGCAGCACTTTAGACACAGTTGCTCCCTTGCGCTTAACCCTCTGGGGACCAAGGGGTTTTGGGGCCCTTGATGTGTTTTGACATGCACTGACATTTGTGGGTTTTTCAGTTATTTATAAACATGTTAATGGCAAAGGTGTAAATTCACTCTATATAGCACAAACAGGGCTATCATATTATGTGAGCTACATGTATGTACATGTTTGTATTTTTGAGAGAATATTATTTATGCATGGTAATGAAAAACTTAAAAATATAAGTTTCTGAAATAAGGCCACAAAACACATATTGATTATTTCTTCACAAGACTTTTGAAAATTGTATCACATAGCCTTGAATATTTGTTCCAAAACTATGTAAAAATCATCCTAACTACTCATTCAGATAAGTCAATAAAGTCTTTTAGAATGTGTATGACGTGTTTTGTTTGAGAAAGCTTTATGCGAGGAGGGGTGATCTCTCATTAATATGTATGGCATTTCACACCTGAGAAAGACACAGACCCTCCCATAATGGCCCTATAAGGTGCTATCAGGTCATATCATTATGAAGAGCCTTGCAAAAAGAATGAGGAGATTTAAAAAAGAATGGCTTTTAGATTGTTTGGATTTATTTATAACACAACATAATCCAAAGATACACAACAAAGGACTGGTTTCTGGTTAAAATGGCTTTTTAATTATATATACACACACACACACACACACACACACACTGCTTAGAATAAGTGAACACACCCATGCTAAAGTTGACTAAAAAGAGGAATAAAAAATCTTAATGCCTTAATTTAAAAAATGAGGAAAACTCCAACCTTTAGGGACATGAATAATGTCCCTGAATTCTTTGTGAATGAATAATGTATTCGCAAATAATTAAATGTTCTTCTTTAAAATACAGGGTGCAGACGTTTGGACACTTCTATCACACACCCTTCACCATATAGACATGGTTATATTTCAGTTCAAAGTTCAAAGTTAGAGTTGGAAACATCTTGAAAAGAAAATAGTCTTTTTCAATAAATGTCTTAGTTTGATCATACATATTTCAAAGTTGAGGATTCAATATTTTGATATAGCTTGCATTAGAACAAACATCTTAGTTGATTATTTATTGACAAAACATACTATATATTTAACATATGAGCAGAAACTCCTAACAAAAGCTTATTTTATGTCTTTATTTTGAAGCTTATTTGATGCTTATTTGATTTGAAAAACTTTATCCAAAACTAGTCAACGAAATGTTCTTTTATTTCATCTGTAACAGTGCGTATCTGTGCGTTCATTCATTCATTCACACACACACACACACACACACACACACACACACACACGCGCGCACTGTTACAGATGAAATAAAAGAACATTTCGTTGACTAGTTTTGGATAAAGTTTTTCAAATCAAATAAGCATCAAATAAGCTTCAAAATAAAGACATCAAATAAGCTTTTGTTAGGAGTGTGCGTGTGCGTATCTGTGCGTTCATTCATTCATTCATTCACACACACACACACACACGCACACTCACACACACACACACACACACACACACGCACACACACACACACACACACACATAACACACAGAGAAACATGATTCACATTTAAACAGTATGCTATTTTTACGTTTACAGACACTAACGTTATTCTATATCGCGATTAGAACAAAGCACAAGCATAAAACACTTACACTTGTCAGCTGAATCTGTTGCTCCTCCTCGAAGTGAAAATAAACCAGCACTTGTTCTGTGGTAAATGTCCCGGGATTATTCCTCATAGCCGCGCAAAACGAATCTTAATCTGACTAAAAAATATATTGTGTTTACAGAGTTTACAGCATTTGACTAGGGGCGTTTATCTATTTTGCATATGGCCTCAACACACTATCTTATGAATAGCGCGCTCTGCGAGTGGGTGTGAACAAATTAACGATAATGAGCTGAGACAGGAGAAACTGTACTTCTCTTTAGTTTCATACAGATTACATTGCAGGAGAATATTTGTTTTAAATGTGAATTGTTTTATTTAAAAGAAGAAATGTAAAGCGTTCTTTAGACGTATGTTTCATGTTTGTGTGATAAGTCTTAGCTGCGTTTCAGTTCATTTTCCAGACATGTTTCAGAAAGATTTTTACGGAGACAGAGTGAGCTGAAAGCGCACCCTGTTTATTTTATTTATTTTAAAAAAACACAAGGTTTTGATGTTAATGTGAGTGTACACAAAAAAAGAAGACCCTCTATAGTTTATAATCATGTATTGATTTTATTTATATGACCATAAATGACGGAGTATTTTAAGTCTATGTTGCTGCTATGTCAGCAAAACGCGCCAGCGCGTTTGCCGTCCCCAGAGGGTTAAAGAAGATTAAAGAAAATAGTCTAACGCCACGGTAAAACAAGCACACTCTGGCCCTTAAGAGAGCGGCCAGAAAAATGGCAACTGGAAGAAAACAAAACTAGAGGTATTTCGCATTTCTTGGAAAGAGAGCACGATTGCATACAGAGAGGCCTTAAAAGCTGCTAGATCTGCTTATTTTTCAACCCTATTAGAAGAAAATAAACAAAACCCTGTATGTATTTGAAACAGTGGCTAAACTAACGAAAAATAAAGCTTCTAGCTTCAAGTTTCACAACCGACAACATGTATGTTAGACCCTATACCAGAGCCGGCGCCAGCCGAGTGCTGATGAGGGGGCGTCTGAAATACCGAGAGGGGGCGTTCACATTAACGCACGTCACCACTTTTGCCAGGGTCGATATTCTCCCCACCACTTTTTAAAACATCTTCGCGGCACGGATGTACCAATACAAATTAATAAAACATCTCCAGTTAACTAGCAGAGGATTCATTTTGTTCGTTTGTCAAATTAGAGTCGTTCAAGCGCTGAAATGTGTTGCTTTTTAAATCAAGTGATCAAAGTGCTCGTTGCCGCTGCGATCAGTGAAGCGGAGTGTTGTCTTGTGGCTCGCGCAGTTTTCACACTGACGCACGCGCGCTTCAATCTATCGCTGTTGCGGGGAGACTCTATTCGTTATAGTGAAATCACAAAATAAAATGCACACGAACTGTCCCTGCTTGATATAGACTGTTATAGACGATTGATAAGACGTTTTGATGAGAGAGAGAAAAAATATTTTGCTAAAAAGGCTTAGCCTTCCCCTGGCCATGGACTTGATATGCAATTCGAGTGAAATTTTCTCCCTCAAAAGCAGCCTGACTGCTTCTACTAGTTGCTTTTATAAAGAAATGCTGCACATAATTGCTGGTCTAGGATCAGTTTCCTCCACTCCATAACCAAATGATAAGCGCGACTGGGCTGGCTCAGCTGTGGTCTGTGGAAAACGATGTAAACTGCATGCCGTGCGCACGCGCAGAGATAATTCATGCGCGTGCAATTCATTTTATGCAGGAGTTATGCACGTTTTTTTCGATAAACAATTTTTAAATGAATGAAAGCAATATATTTTTTAAATTGCAGGATTTATGCATTTTTTTCGATAAACAATTTTTAAATAAGTGAAAGCAATATAATTTATAAATGGCAATGTTTTTATTAAATTGTGATCACTTTAAATACAAATTCATTCATTTGCACGTTGTGTCCGAGCCCGGCCCGACACATTAACTGTAATTATGAGCCCGAGCCCGATTTAAACCCGACGATTTTTTAATACGTGGGTCGTTATAACTGACGTTCTCAACTACTTTCTATGTTACCTTCCCCCGCCCGCAACAGTAATGTTTTGTCCCGGTCCTGCCCACAAATAGACTTTTTTTCTGTACCTCCAAAATACAAATAGGCCTACTACGTGTCGCCATCATACACATCAGCATAAATGCTCCTGATAAATTTGTTACTAAAGCATTAACTTTAAAGATTGTTATTGCTTGTTATTAAAGCACATAGCCTAGTTGTTCTTGTGGCTTTTCTGCAACAGATGACTAAAATGTATTAGTTTTTATATGTTTTATTCATAAATATTTATAGTTTGCGGGAGTCCCGCGATTCGCACACATAGTGATGTGAATTACCGCCCGCGCCCACGCTCGGCCATCAAATCTAGTCCCGCGCCGCACTCGTTGGGAGTGCACGTCTTTAAATCAAGGGCCCGGCCCGGCGTCGAGGATAGTGACGGGAAATATCGTCGGTTCGGGTCAAGTTCGGGCTTGGGCAGAGAATCTAAGCTCTATCAGTGACATAACAACGAGGGAATCATCAACGCATGATGCCATGTCTAAACGCAGGATTTTGCTGCATTAGGTAAGGCAATGTGTTTTTATATTGGCTGCCAGGCATACAGTAGCCTACTGCTTGCTTTTTTTGCTCAAATTAACAGTTTGTAAACGTATAGTTGCGGCTTGCGCTAATAACAAATTAGTTAACGAGAGCGTTTATGGACGTTTAAGTTGTTGCTAGGCGACGTTGGTTAAAACTACATGGTTAGGAAATCTATTTAAATGCAGGGGAAGCGCACATCTTAGCCTTACCCTGGAGTTGGTTCGCCCTCCGCCTATGCCGAATCTCCCGATTGCCCCCGATATGCAATATTCAACCTTGAAATTATGGAATATCCGTTCTACAGTCCGTAGCCGTCGTGTGATCTTTCCAATATGAGAAATTTAACGTAATGCTAGGGTGAGCGAGCACGCAAAATCAAACGACCAATCAAAATTCGACTTTGTCTAACAGACTGTCCTTCATTAAAATATTATTAATTTAGCTTAATATTCACAAAAACAAGAACATGTGAAAATGTAATTGGCAAATGTAATTTTTAAATAGCATATTTTATCAGTAAAATCCCGTTTACATTCATGGTGATCTGAGGGGGCGGGAGAGTCCAGTTGAGGGGGCGTCGCCCCCTCACGCCCCCCCATGGCGCCGGCCCTGCCCTATACCGACTAATCTACTGAAAGAGATGCTTCCAGAGGTCATAGATCATCTTCTTAATATCATTAATTCATCTTTGTCATTAGGATACGTACCAAAAACTTTTAAGCTGGCTATGATTAAACTGCTTGTTAAAAAAAAAAAAAAACGCAACTTGATCCTACAGAATTAGTCAATTACAGGCCTACCTTTTATGTCAAAAATACAAGAAAAGCCAGTATCTTCACAACTATGTTTCTTTTTTAGAAAAAAAATATATCTGCAAGGATTTTCAATCAGGATTTAGACCGTACCATAGCTCTGAAACAGTTCGCATTAGAGTCACAAATGATTTGCTCTTATCATCTGATCGTGGTTGTACCTCTCTATTAGTGTTACTCGATCTTAGTGCTGCATTTGACACTATCGACCACAACATTCTTTTAAATAGATTCGTAAATTAGTGGAATTGCACTTCTGCCAGAAAGACTCAGGAGATAAATTGATATAACAAGCGTATATTTATTAACAGCTCGGCAAGCATGAATTTATAAAGTTCTTTGGCGTAGGCCCCATCCTTAGCGAGCAATGCGAGGGTAGAGGAATCTGCATGTCCTGCCTGAAGATGAAGGCAGGGGCGCAGCAGACCCCCCTGAAGGTAAAGGAAGGGACCATCCTGGTGGTGGTGGGAAGGATGAAGGGGAAGGTACCATCTTGGTGGTAGTTGGGGAGGATGGAGGAGATTGGTAGCATCAGTATCTGCGAACTCAGACAAATGTAAGTACCAATCTTTTATACTATGGGCCCTATCTTGACTTTGTACACCGACGCATGTATCATTCGTATTTTGCACCCATGCAAAGCGGACTTTTCCCTCCACAGATGCACGCCGGCAAACTAGGGAATGAACTTGCGCTCCCTGGGCGGTTCAGCGCAAAAAAGGAGGCGTGTTCCGGCGTAAACAATCCCTGGTGATATTTTGCAGTTCCAGAAAACAATTGCGCCACTGACCAGAAAAAACCTAGGCTAAAGTCAGTGGCGCGTTGCGCGTACATTCAGATGCTATTTTAAGCATACATGCTTGGCCATAATACAGAGTGTGAACAACGAACATACACTGTAGATGATTCTCTTATCTACACAGATGCAATTTTACTTTTTGCAAATTATACATTATTATAAGGAAAAATATTAAAACACGAGGGAAATCATTGTTGTGTCCATGACGATGGGAAAAATAGGCTTAAAGCTTACACATTTACCCAAATTATTATATGCATGTTTAACCAAAGCTAATTTGGGTGGGTTTGTCCCATCCCCAATGTCCCTTCTCTGTCTTTTACGGCCCTGATGAGAACATCGATCTCCTCGGCTGTGAACCGATTCTGAAGCGCGCCTGGTAAATGCGCCGTTATAATAGTATTGCGCCATGGAACAAGCGCACCTCGTTCATCATGCTCTTAAAGGGAATGTGATTTGACGCTCTTATTGGTTTGTTTCCCGTTACGCCCAAACCACACCTATGAATAATGAAGCTACTTCAGTACAACCCCTTTTAGATTTGCGTCAAGCGCAAGAGTAATTTATCCCGCCGGTTAAATAGCAACAGCGCCGAGATCCGCCCACAAAGTTACTTGCGCTTTGCGCTTGACACTTGCGGTTTAGATCGTTAAAATAGGGCCCTATGAGTGCTAGCCCATGATTGGTTAGAAGTGAGGTAATACGTGGCGCATTGATTGAGTCTTACTGGCAGAACTTACGCTGAAGCTTTCATTAGCATGGTTTAAATCATACTTATCTGACCGTTATCAGTTTGTAGCAGTAAATAAAGAGATGTCTTATCGATCAAAAGTTCAGCATGGTGTACCACAAGGCTCGGTACTAGGACCGTTGCTGTTCACTCTGTACATGCTACCCTTAGGAGATATCATTAGGAAGCATGGCATTAGTTTTCACTGTTATGCTGATGATACTCAGCTCTATATTTATTTACTCCCTGATGAAACTTACCAATTCACAAAATTAACGGAATGCATAGCAGATATAAAAAACTGGATGACTAGCAATTTCCTCCCACTTAATTCTGGTAAAACAGAGATTCTAATTATTGGACAAAAAACTTCATCATGTAATAACCTATAATACTGTGTAACACTTGATGGCTGCTCTATCAAGTCCTCGTCGTCGGTTAGGAACCTGGGTGTGCTCTTTGATACCAATCTTTCATTTGAAAGTCACGTGTCTAGTATCAGTAAAACCAAATTTTTTCATCTTAAAAATCTAAATTACGTCATATGCTCTCAATGAAAAATGCAGAACAATTAGTTCATGCGTTCATGACATCAAGGCTAGATTATTGTAATGTTATTATGGGTGGTTGCCCTGCACGCTTAATAAACAAACTACAGCTTGTCCAAAAACGCAGTACAAAACGATGTATTAAACATCGTATACATTTTAAAATATTGCTGATTACTTACAAAGCACTAAATGGTTTAGCTCTGCAGTACTTGAGCGAGCTCTTAACTTATTATAGTCCTTCACGTCTATTGCAATCTCAAAATTCCAACCAGTTGATAATAATATCTAAAATATCAAAACCGACTGCTAGATCCTTTTCCTATTTAGCACCAAAATTTTGAAATAATCTTCCTAAAATTGTCTGGGAAGCAGACACACTCAGTCAGTTCAAATCTAGACTAAAAACACATCTCTTTGGCCTAGCATACACATAACACATTATAGACTTCTATAATTCAATGTTAGGCTGTATAGTTTAGATCAGCCGGGACCTGGAACAATTCCCATACATCCTGATGTAATTGGTACATCATAAGAAGGATGGCGTCTACGCTAATATTAGTCTTTCTGTTTATCCCGAGGTTTACTGCAGTCTGCCGGATCCAGGCTGTATCCAGATCTGATAAAGGACCAGCGCCTGGACACGAAGACAACTCAGTCCTGAAGTGTCAACTAGTCTCTCCCCTGTGAAGGCCTCCCTCCCTTTACATCTGTACAGATAAAACGTTGTTGGGATAATTACGGTTCGTGTGGCTACGCAGATGTGACAAAATTTATCTATTATAAATGTTTAAGGCCAGACAACTAGTTTGTTGAGGGTTGAATTGTGGAGGACTAGACGCCTGCGCACATATATATTCAAATGGACATATGTAACCCATTTGTTTTCTGCCTTGTTTTCACTTCTCGCGGCTCCACACTGTGTTCGCGTTGTCGCGAGACTCCGTGACAGTATCGCGAGACTTGACACACAGTTGTGTCATTTTCCTTTAAATATGGCCGCGCGCTTTTGTTTGGTGTGTGTGTGTGGGAACCGGTGTGTTGAGCTGCTGCATGTAGGCGTTTAACCCTGTAAACATTTTATTCATTAGACTGCCGGTTTAACTGTTATGCTTGCCAACTTTTTTAGATGCCTCTACCATTCAATTGACTGCTGTTTGAGTGACTTAATGATATGGGAACTGGTGAGTGTCATTGTTTGTATTATACGGCGCTGATAGTGTATTGTATATGGATCTGTTAGCCGGTGCTGGCGCTGGCTGAACTTGTTTAAATTGTAATGAATCTGACTATATATTGTGCTTATTTTTATATGAACAATGCATTAATTAATCGTAATCTTAATATTGATGTTGAATTAAGTTTTCACCCACTTTGATTATGAGATGTATTTTGAAGCTATTATTGATAATATTGTCTATTTATAAGAGTATTCTTGCTGATTGTTAAATTATTTATATTGCTATATGCAGTATTTAAATTGAATCATGTACATGATGAAGTGAATGAACTGAGATTGATTATGATAATATGATGACTTTATGGTATTATGATTATGGTGATATAAGTTGTGATGCTTAGAACCAGTGTTAATTATTAATTGGTCCTGTTTTGTACAGGCCAGGTTCTGTATATGGATGGCGAGCCACTAGGCCCAAAACTGATGCTTTGGAGTGCATGCATCTGCCGGTGTGGTAGGAGGCGCTGCAGCTGCTTCGTTAGACACACGTGCACACACCTTCATACATATTTACACCTGCACACATTGTCTGACATATTTACACTTACACACATTCATGTTTATCTCATGGACTGTTCCATCATGGACTCATTGGACTTTGCCTGTTAAGAGTTCTGTGTCGTGAACTGCTGCGGCTTCAAGCACTGATTATCGAATGAATTCTGAACTTGTTGTATGCTCATTAATAACATTGAACTGAATACTATCTATGTGCACGTGTAAATATTGTAAATGCTTGCTGTCTTCTTTATGTAATACAATTCACAATTGTACTGCAGCCTTGAGTCTGTGTTCATTGAACTTCACCTTTTCCTCCTTGAGCTAAACTAAGATCTTCTGATACTGGTCCATTATTTTTACATACAATTGCAGCAATTATATATGCTACAGAGTTGTGGCGAGCCAGCCAGGAGGAATTGGTGAGTTTAATGTACATTTGAGGTATTGATTTGGATTTCTTCTGGCCAAAAATGGCCGCTAATATTGAGAACTTCATCAAAACCTGTGGTCGGTGTATAAGACGTAAGGCTCTTCCCGAAAGGGCAGCTCCTTTAGTAAATATTCAAACCAGTCGTCTTTTGGAACTAGTATGTATGGATTTTCTAACCCTTGAGCCGGACAGCAGCAACACCAAGAACATCTTGGAACTTACTGATCACTTCACCAAATTTGCAGTCGCTATTCCAACTGCGAACCAGAAGGCCAAAACTGTGGCGAAGTGTCTGTGGAACGACTTCATGGTTTGCTATGGCATTCCAGAACGCCTACATTCCATCTCCCTCGCACTCCCAGTATTTGAGGGATTTAAGATCACGTCTCGAGGAGAGCTACAAGCTTACATGCCAGAATGCTCAGTAGTCAGCTAAAAGGAACAAAAGTCGGTTCGATCAACGTGTAAAACCTGCAAGCTTGGATGTTGGTGACCGAGTACTGGTTCGGAATGTTAGAATCCGAGGGAAACACAACCTCGAAGACAAGTGGGAACAAGAGGTGTATGTGGTTGTGAGCCGTGCCGGGGATCTTCCAGTTTACATTGTGAGACCAGAGACGAGGGGGGGACCTAATCGCACACTCCATCGTGATCTGCGGACCTAATCGCACACTCCATCGTGATCTGCTCTTACCCTGTGGCTTCCTATTGGATTCTGCTACAGAGAATTTTCCAGAAGATCTTCCATCTCAAAAACCCCATACTTGCAGCCAGAGTCGCAATTGCACTGACCAAGTTGATATTTTTGAGGATGAGGATACAGAGGATGCTGAACTTATCATCCTTGGGAGTTTTCCTCAGTTCCCAATGAAGTTCAGTGTGGAAAGACTGAGTGGATGTGAATATGAACCAACGACCGGTGACCTTGTGGGGTCGACATTGCCGACAGCCCCAAGTGACGCTGATTCTGTTCCATCTTTTCCACAAAGCCCTGCACTAAGACCTTCAATTGCAACCTCATTTGAAGACCACTTACCTGAAGTTGAAGAGTCCTGGCCAACCACTGGTGAAGATTCATCCATGTCCAGATGCGAGGTAGAAACTCCTGTGGAAGAGACTGAAGTGGAAGAACCTGGAAATCCTCTACTTGAACCGATAACCGAACGTGTTACAAGAGAGATGGAGCTACCTGTGGGAGGAGAAGTGGAAATTCCTGTGGAAGAAATGACTATCAATGTGCCTGAAGCTGAAGTGCTTCTGGAGCCTGAGGTTGAAGCTTGTGAGCCGGTCCAATCTGAGTCATCTGTGGGTCCTATTGTTCATAGTCCTGTTACTGTCCCCAGTGACATATTGGGATCTGATGTAGTACCCAGACATTCAGAGCGGCAGCGTCAACCCCTTCCACTGCATGAAAAGTGGGATTTTCATCAGTAAGCGTCACTGTAGATTGTCGTGGAAGTTCAGGTTTACGACAGTACACGGCAATTTACAGGCAACACTGAAAACTGCCGTGAATTGTCGGAAATTGACGTGGGCCTTGCTTGGCAGTTGTCCCCCCATGACCCCCCTCCTCCTAATTCTAGGGGAGGCTTTAACGTGTAAATGAAAAAGCTGTGAGCTATACAAATGCAAATGAGGGTAGCAAGGGGAGTTTTACACCAGGTGACATTTTTCTAAAACGGATTAACTTCATTCTAAGAAAATCTCTGGTGTAAATAGATCAGGCTCAGTATAGCCTAATTATAGACACTTACATTTTAGCTTGAAATTGATATATTTAATGAAATTATTAGGGCTGTAATCGACCAAATAATATCTTGGTCGACTGGTAGACTAAAAATGAATTTAGGAAAAAACAAAACGTTAAGTGAATTAGCTGCGCACCTTGTTATCCGCCTAAATGAATTATAAATAAACACACGAGTCTGACGGCTCGGACAGCGTTGCATCACGTGCACCTGCGCAATATCATAGCCTATGATTTCCGAAAATAGTACTGTTGTCAACTAGTGATATCATCACAAGAACTGTTGAGGAATATGGAACATAATAGACAATTTTTTTGTCATATGTGTATTATAATAACTGACAGATATTATCAGTGCAAGCCGCTCTGTGCAGCTGAACACAGGAGCTCAGCTTCGCGGCTGAGACACGAATAGACTATTAACTTTTTTTAAATGCTGCCACACTGCCGATTTCTTTGTTGACATGGTAGAAGAGGACTGGCTATGAATTAAACGCTCTACAATTAAATAAATAATAATCAGCAAACCTTCTAGTAGCCTACTTTCTTCAGTTTGTCTCGGGCTAATCCAAAAGAAGGGAAAACAAGGGGGTGTTCTGAAGACAGACTGTTACCTGTGAAACAGGGGTGCTCTGAAAACACCCCCATTTCAATTAGTGCTTTCCACCTGATGACATGGACGCAGCTGAAACTGTTTAATGCTATCAGTGGACTGTCTCGTCAGCTTAACATACTCAGTTTGCTGACGATGTAAATGAGCAGTTTACTTTAGTAAATTGTAGGTTGCTTTGGAATCGAAAAACTCAGTGGAAGAAAGACTCTAGGAAGAGAAGACGGGTGCACAATCCTAAGATTGCGGTAAGACTGCTATCTAAACTAAGATTTTTTAAGTAGCACAAGCTAAAAGTAGGCTTGCAAAAGAACAAGTGTAAGTTGCTTTATAAAAGTGTATTTTTGGTCTTGTAATTTACAGGAAACATTAACGTTACGCCGTCTTCACAATTCTGAGAAAAATTGTAGGCGCTACGAACCGGAGCAATGGTAAGATTAAAAATACTTTAATTCTCCTGTATAAGGAAATAGATCCTTTAATAGATATGTTACCGATCTTAACCGTACATTTTGTTTTCTCAGACTAACCTCACCTCATAACGAGGTCATGACCTCATTTGCTCGGAGCTATGTCTGCAAGTCCAGATACATGCTGATAATGACGACATTGTGTGTAAGTAACTTTTACTATTTTCTCCTTTGTGTAATTTTACAGTGACTTATGTTGTTTATTCATATCACTCTCATTTAATTGTTTTCCAGCTGCCTGTAAAACATATTACGAGACAGTGCGCAGGAGCTTCAGGTACAAGCAGCCAGATCTTGCATCGCAGGCGGAAGCTGTGAAGAGATCAGCTCGGAGTCGAGCGAGAATTAAGAGGGAAGAGGGTAAGATTTATTTGATACGATCCGTTTTTGGACAATGTGACTATTTTTCAGGTGAATTAATAGATGTGTTGTGGTCATACGCAGTGCTGTACTGATTGTCTTTGGTTGTGTTTACAGCTGTTAGAAGCGAGACAGTGTGCTAGCTGAGGATGAGGTGAGCCTTTGGAAGCGCGCTACCACATGATGTCTGATGAGGAAGATGGCATCGTTGGCGGGGTGTGGATTGTGTGACCTCCGTCCTTTCGCAGCCAGGAGCTCACAGAGCTCTGTGCCACGCTGAAGTCGAGATTAGAGGTGTAAGACTGGGAAACTGGTTGAAGCTGGAAATTAACATTTGGCCTTGTAAGAACTGGTTGGAGACACTGTCTTGACCACAAGGTCTATTGAAACAAAGGAACTTGCTGAAATAGCATTCGACCTCCCACTCACGCAGTCTCACCTGATTTACATTTCACCCAGTAACAGCTAAAACTCACATAAGAATATATATATGGTTTAATGTGAATGATTATCATTGAGTATTGTGTTTAGTATCATTTTAAAGGTCTCAGGGTGGCTGGTTCAGATGTCTCATTCCAAATAAGTAAAACAAAAGGTAATAAGGTTTTTTAGAAGTGTAGAGAAACTGGCACACAAAGAAAGGTGGACAAATGGCCTTTCTCCCCTACCCCCAAAATAAGGTGTAACCTGAATGCAAATTACCATTGAAAAGAAGTTCTGGCTATTTAATGGAATGCAGCAAGGAGTCGTGGCTTTTTCTGTATTTCAGATAGCCCATGAGGTAGCTCATGTGGTTCGTAAATGTTGGGTTTGCATCTATTTCTCTAATCCTTGAACATTTGATGATTTGCATTGATTATCTTTCAATTGATTATGGAATTGTTATAATACATTTACCTGACATAATAAATTGTTATATTTGATTATTCTAACAGACTTTGACTTTATTTTCATTGGAGTTAAAAGGAATAGTCAAACATTAACGTATATTTAATGATGCACAGATATCATTGAAAAACACTTTCATTTTATGGAGTCAGATGAAACGAGTTAATACATAAGATAAATATGTATTGTATTTAATTAAAAATCCCTTTGCCATTGGAAGAGACGGAACGCGCATGTGACCTTCACCTCTAATCGAGGACCGCAGTTGGCTCGAATAAGACGGACTTACAGAGGCGATTCCAAAGTACAGGGATACGCACCACAGACGTCTGCTAAATGGACCAAATTTCGCAGCCGCAAGGCTTCCAATTTGTTGTGTGGGTGGATCTCCTACGCTTTGTACATATAGTTGTTTGTTTGTGTTAATAAAGCTCTTTCTTTGAATGAACAGCATGTCTCTGGCAAAATTATTTTTTCTTGATGGTAATAATAGATGGTAATTGTATATGAATATAATACAACATAATAGATATGAATATATATATATATATATATATATATATGAATACATAATTTAATAGCATATCATATGAATATATATATATATATATATATATATATATATATATATATATGAATATATACATAATTTAGTATGTAAATGTATTATTATTACAATTTTGGGGTTTACATTTATAATGAGGCAGGGTGACCAATAGCAACAGATCTGCCAACCAATCACGAGTAATTTTTCTTGTTTAAATGTAGTGGTTTCAACCAATACTGAGTGAGGTAATTCAAGCCATTCTCTGGCAAGGCGCGCGCGGGCGCTGCTATTCATATGCTAATTAGAGCCATTAGCACCTCCGCTAGCTCTCCACATACGTCATATGGTACATTTCCGTCAGTATGTGGCACAGGCGAACGCGACGTTCGCAGGCTGTAAATTGTCATTAACTGACGAAAATTAGGGAGATTTCCGACCATTTACGGGGACGAAAATCCCACTTTTCATGCAGTGTTCAACGCCTTCAATACGCAGTATTGGGCAACCCATTAATTTCAGTTTTCAGACTTTCAGACTTCGTGACAGTATCGCGAGACTTGACACACAGTTGCGTCATTTTCCTTTAAATATGGCCGCGCACTGTTGTTTGGTGTGTGTGTGTGGGAGCCGGTGTGTTGAGCTGCTGCATGTAGGCGTTTAGCCCTGTAAACATTTTATTCATTAGACTGCCGGTTTAACTGTTATGCTTGCCAACTTTTTTAGATGCCTCTACCATTCAATTGACTGCTGTTTGAGTGACTTAATGATACGGGAACTGGTGAGTGTCATTGTTTGTATTATATGGCGCTGATAGTGTATTGTATATGGATCTGTTGGATCTGTATATGGCGCTGGCTGTACTTGTTTAAATTGTAATGAATCTGACTATATATTGTGCTTATTTTTATATGAACAATGCATTAATTAATCGTAATCTTAATATTGATGTTGAATTATGAAGTTGTCACCCACTTTGATTCTAAGATGTATTTTGAAGCTATTATTGATAATATTGTCTATTTATAAGAGTATTCTTGCTAATTGTTAAATTATTTATATTGCTATATGCAGTATTTAAATTGAATCATGTACATGATGAAGTCAATGAACTGAGATTGATTATGATAATATGATGACTTTATGGTATTATGATTATGGTGATATAAGTTGTGATGCTTAGCACCAGTGTTAATTATTAATTGGTCCTGTTTTGTACAGGCCAGGTTCTGTATATGGATGGCGAGCCACTAGGCCCAAAACTGATGCTTTGGAGTGCATGCATCTGCTGGTGTGGTAGGAGGCGCTGCAGCTGCTTCGTTAGACACACGTGCACACACCTTCAGACATATTTACACCTGCACACATTGTCTGACATATTTACACTTACACACATTCATGTTTATCTCATGGACTGTTCCATCATGGACTCATTGGACTTTGCCTGTTAAGAGTTGTGTGTCGTGAACTGCTGCGGCTTCAAGCACTGATTATCGAATGAATTCTGAAATTGTTGTATGCTCATTAATAACCCTGAACTGAATACTATCTATGTGCACGTGTAAATATTGCAAATGCTTGCTGTCTTCTTTATGTAATACAATTCACAATTGCACTGCAGCCTTGAGTCTGTGTTCATTGAACTTCACCTTTTCCTCCTTGAGCTGAACTAAGATCTTCTGATACTGGTCCATTATTTTTACATACAATTGCAGCAATTATATATGCTACACATACCTATCGACTGAACACGTGATGCGCATGTGCACGCCATCTGCGTTTCGCGGGTTTGCGTTTTTGAGGTTTGCGCAGAGAAAACGGATAATCGTTTGCTCCTTCAAACCTAATTCAGGGAGTCCGTTCCGACACCAGGCACTGTTTTCTCCGGATGGGTGGCCGGAGTGCGTTAAAGGTTTTTCTGTTAAAACGGTGTCGTGTTAGCGGCCCCTAAGTTAATAACTAATAATCTTCGCAACAGAAGTGAATCAATCAAGACTATCTTTAACTTGGCCAATAACTTTATCCTAATGCTGTGGTAAAGCCTAAAGAATCTGTTACGGTAATTTCTATTATAACTGTAAAGCTGCTGTTATGGCAAAAATTCATCTCAAACAAACATCACTGCGTAAGAGACACTCAGAGTCAAATTATATAAAATAGAAGTATTTATTCTTGCAAGAATAGGAGCAGTCTAATACACAGTTGTTACCCTGTGCAGAAGAGTGACACACCCCCAGATAGACTGAACTAGCTTTTATCTTAGTTTCAAGGCCTTCTTCCCCCCAGAGCCTTCCTCCCAGTAGTTTTCCATAGACGTCACTAGTTGGCCCACTAAGCTCCCCTGCACCAAATGGCCTTCTGACATCTAGGTCAGAGGTCATTGTTCGTCTGTTCTCTGGAGTGTCTCCCTCTTCTGCCTCCCCAGGTACATAAACAGAATCCTCTCTCACTACAAGTGAGAGACACACATGTGACATTCTTTGAATCACCTATATTTAACTAAAGATCAATGAATATCATTAAAATTGCCACCACAACTCCTCACTTTTTATCATTCTGATTACCCATAATCACAATAATAAACAATAAAACAAATTTTAAGTCATATCATCACACTTATACTCTTCATCTCTGATTTTTGCATAAATGATCACTCTCCTTGAACCTGTGAAGAAAAGTTTAGAATGAAGAAGCTTAAGGCTGTTTTTGTGGGGGAAAGGCCCCGTAATATTTTAGCAAGCAAGTAAACATGTTTACGGTGCCGGGCTAAGCGAGAAATCACTGTTCCTGCGCTCCTGTTAACAGACCCTCAGTCACACCAGTAAGGAAAAAGGTAGTTATAACATAGTAAGGAAACAAACAGATAAATGTATAATAAAAATCACTCAGTTTCAAACCCTATCTTTGTACGCCATCTCGTAACACGGATGACTGCTGCTTTTAACCCTCTTTAAATCTTTTGCCCTTAATCTTTCTCAGAAAATAAACAAATAGAAGAAAAACAAACAGAACATACATTTAACACATATCTCACTGTAGCTCCCGCTACCTGTATCGTCACATAATTTTGTTCATCCTTGGGATAGACTGTCATTTTCACCAATTGAACAGACAGCATGTTTCACCTGTCACTGTAATCATATTCACCCATGAATAACAAAATTATTAGAATAACAATCCTAACTCCTATCATTAAGCCTTTCCCATTAATCTACGCCCATCTCCATATTTCACCTCGGTTTTCCTAACCATATTTTGTTCACTTCTAATTCAATTTAGTAAGCTCTATTTAATGCCATATTTAACAAAATCTAACCAGAGAAGTCTTATAATTTTATCCATTCTTCTAACCAATGCAGTTGTTCAATATTAACTCTAATATTTTCATTACGGACACAATCAATATATTTTCTACATTTACAATCAAATCAATACCTAGTTTGATTCAATCAAACAAAATCATCACAAAAACAGATTCTTCTGTTAAACTTAAACCATCAGTTGTGTTGATCATCTCGTTCGCCCCACGGACGTTCCGTGTTCTTTTACCTTTAACTTTTAATTCAAACATGCTGTGGTTCTACTTAATAAGCTTCAACAATTATCCCTATAATTTACATTAATTAATAGATCTTCTCTTCCCAAAAACATTTTCCTTAAATATTTCCTAATGAATAAGTAACCAATCAAATCTTTTGATCTACTGTATATCAATACTAAGCCCTATTTTGATTTAATCAAATAAAATCCTCAAAATAATCACAAAACCACATTCTTAAACCATTAGTTGGTTCACATCCTCCTCCAGGCGTGTTGATCATCTCGTTCGCCCCATGGACTATGGGATCGTTGTGGCCTGTTGGTGTAGGTGAGAGGCTTGGACCCAGGTGTCACACTCTCTAACCATTTTCTGATCCTTATAAGGTTTTCCCTTAAATCACGACCGCACCCCCACTGGAGTGAACTGTCACCTGTGAATGGAGACCTTAATTTGTTAGTGACCGCTTGACACCCGCTCGTCCCCTTTGGTGTGACCTGTGGAATCAACAACCTGAAACATTATCTCCGGATAATTTCTTGCTCACTTAATAGCACTCGGGGTCCTTTTACCCTGAAAAACACTCAACCCACTTTGCTCATGTCCACACAATATTTATACATTTGGAACAGAATTAGTTCTGTTTGATCCAATCCATCCTGACATTCTGTAAAAGGAAAATTTTAAGTTGTGCGCTGCGCAGGTGTAGCACCTTTCTGCCACAATAATAACCCAGGCCAGGACAGTTAGCCAAATTCATCCATAACCATTATTTTATTGGGCACATTTTGCCCTGTCTCCCAATCCTGCATTGCTCTCTGTAAAGAGAAACAAATTTCGAGGTTATTGTCAGATAGTAAAGTACGTAGTTTCTTTTGTCTACTGTTCTCCCGTGGCCTTCGATGCCCTGGCGTTTCCTGTTGAAACAATCTTTGTTATTGGTGTGTGCACACTCACAGACATCAATTTTGTTAGGCAGAAAAAAATGGCTTCTTTCAGGGCTTTTATCAAATTACCCCTAGTGTTCTCCCAACATTTATTCAGCAAATGTTAACCCCTTAATAAACCATATTTGGCAATTGTTATACCATCTCCCTCTTGATGCACGACACAACTCGAGCATCAATTTAACATAACATTTAACATAGTGTTTTTTTTATAAAGTTTGCCATCAACACTAACCCAAACGTTGTCCTTCAGACAAATTCCCTCCAGACATCTTTCTCTGCCTCTGAAACAAAAATATTACATTCTTCACTTAAAGCCACAATCTCATCTTCTTATCGAAGTATTTGAAAGGCAACGGCCCTCAGTCTCACAGCGAATCTTGCTTTTCAGGCCTGTTGTTTGGTCTCTCAAGTCAGTCATCTACAAACATTTCCAAAGTCATCAATTGTTTCTATCAGGTCAGGTCGTGCTGTGCAGACTTGGTCAATGTCAGTCAATCATTTCTCCCCCTTTTGTTCACAATAATCATAAATGTGAGGGGCTCTCTTGATAATTTCATTTTGACTTAGCCAATATGTCACTTTGTTGTTTCCCTCAAATCTACAACATTTTCATTTATCTCAGCCCATGCCAGATGGTGATCTACAACTACACAATTCCAATTTACTTAAACTGATCTTCAAATCTACATTATGTATGACAAAAGTATTACTACCAGACAGAGCTTGATGGCCAATCAACTTAAAGCTTGTCCCATGTTCTGTATTGTCTTTTCATCACAATTATCAGCTTCTTTAAAATTTGTCATTTGCCTTAACCCATCTGTAATGATAAACTCATTCCAGAGGTTAATGACGCAATATACACACCATTCAGGCGGAATATTAGTGCCCCAAACTAATACATACAAGACATAAAGTGCTGTCACCATCACACGCACTCATACTAGACACACATATGTTAACTGCTCATTCTCAATGTTCACTTTTCTTTATATTATTGCTAAAAGATTTACATTTTAAATAAGATTTTAACCTTTCCATTTTCCTGTAGATTCTATCTAATTTTACATGGTCTCTTAACCACTTTCAAAGCATGTCTTGTTCATTATTCATTTGATTTTTAGACAAGTCAGCTGGGTTGTTTTGGTTCCCTATCATTATTTTTCTTCAGCTTGCTCTAGCAGGCAGATAACAGAAAGACAGACACAGTTACCATCCCTTCCTCCAACTCAGGCAGTCTCTCTCACTATAAACAAATAATTTTTCCGCCAGCCTCCTAAGGCTGTAACTTAGACAAAATTTGTATTCATTACAATAACCTTTGACCATTCACCTTTGTCATCCAGACTTTCCTTAAATCAAAAGCTGTCTTCATCTTTAGCCACCACCATGTCTAACGACCTTCAAGAGTTAAAACTATGTCATAGACCTATTAGTTCAAAATCAACACTATGATTTTCCTTGCCCATAAGGCAAACCAGTACATAAAAAGTTTTGCTACTGTCTCCACAACAACTAATGGGAATCACTTCATGGCCTCAGCTGGCTCTTGAAAGCCCACTCCTGTTAGCCCTTTATCTATAATCTCCATCAGGGTGTTTTCCCCTGGCATATTTGCAGACGCTTGTCACAATAAAAAAACAAGCCATACAATGAATGCGGTTTCTGGTGATTGGTATAGAGGAACACTCACGTTTCTGGGTCAGACTGCCTGTAACTCCTCACAGCTCATCCGCCCTAACGATAAAGGATGCTGCTGGCCTCACAGTCATCCGCTCCACTCTCATACCTTTCTCACATAAACACCTCCATCTTGAGATGCCCAGTGACTTTACGTGATCCACTCTGGCTTGGGTTGCCCCCTGTCTGGCCAAAGAAGGTCTTACCCGTCATCGAGATGGTCACTTGTGCCCACTGGTGACCGCTCTTTCCAATCACACAATCAGTTCTCTTCAACAGAACTCAGCTGTTTTCTGGAGCTTAGGAAAGGCACGTTCAAGAGTCACCAGGGCCATTCGGATTGCCTAATAGTGTTCACACAGGGAGACAGGTCAATAACAACAGTATTTAATCACTTAAATCCATTAACTATCTTAAAAGCAGCAACCTAGCTACTTGGATTATACTCAGTGAATTTAGATCACAACCGTACATTCAGTGTACTTCATCTGTAGCCGGAGCCATCGGTCCTGAATAGTGGAGACTAAATGAGACAAAGAAGTTACTGGTCCTAAAATAAGCTAATCAAAATGTCATCTCTATCTGTATTATTATTTTAAATACTTCTTTAAAGTCATTCAGTTTTATTTTTAAAACATCTCTGTGTCTATGATCTTCAACTGAAACACTGTGCTTTACTTATCACAGATACCAGCTTTTAGCTGACTCATTGAATGAGAGAGACTCTGAGACTCTATTGGATGGTACACTGCTCTCTCATATACTTCTAACATCAAAGTTTTATCTACCATCTTTTAACTCTATCCCAGCTTAAGGCATCTTTGCCAGAAATTACATACGGTTTCAAATAAACATATTATTTATATTTGTCTTTTGCCCACCTCAGGGAATTTAGACATTACAAATTTCCACTCTGATTGAGTCTCTGTCGCACTGGCAGTTTCAGGCACAGCACACATCAGATTTTAGATAAGCGAACTGTTTCATTACAGCCCATAACAAACTTATCTTTTGAAAGCAAAAACATCAGCTTCTAGTTCTTTCATGGTCAACTTTTCAAGCTGTTTGTTTAATCAGATGCCTTTCAACACATTTTACATCTAGCAACTGTTAATTCAGTAGCCTACTGCTTCTGCTTATTTGTTCTTACATAATGGTAATTATTCTAGTTCTCAATAACGTTTCACATTTCTCAATCTCAATTTTAGTTGTCAAGTTCTCAATTACCATAACTTAATATCTGACCTCAAAGTTTTCTCTTCTAGGAGTTTATCAGTCTCCAATCAGGATTCACACTAACTTTGACAAGGCTACTCTGCATCTTTTGCAGTTATTATAAATCATCTTTGAGATCTGTCTCTCTATATTACCTTTACATATTTTGCAACTCACATTTGTTGGAGTCACAAAAGGATTCACTTTAAGACTTCAATCTTTTGACCTTGTTTTTTATCTCTTATTTCTCAGACCAAAAATTGTCACTGTCGTCATTTAAACACTGATCTATTTTCAACCCCACATTATTATCAGAAATGTGTCACATGTTAAATGGTCCTGCTGACCACAATCAAGACACTCTCTGTCATCTGGTTGGTTCGTGTGTCAGCCTCAAATACAGCATCAGACACCTTGCAGTTTGATCACTGTGAGCTTCCAAAGGGCTTCAACTTAACTGCACACCCTTGAAGCAGTGTGTGTCCCATTCAGGAATGTAAACAGACCCACTGATAAGCAGTTCTCTGTATTCCTTTGACCATCCACCAATGGCGGATTCAATCACAATAGCCAAATCATACCCTTCATCATTATTATTGGCAGAACATAATTTCATGAGCAGCACAGAAAATGCTCAAAATATTCAAATTTGTTTTCTGTCTTTACCTTACTAATTTGGTATTATCATCAACAACACTAATTACAAGTACATGTCTAACATCTGGAACCCGGGGCGAATAAGCAAGCACTGTTGCTGTTATCCCAGCTTATCTTTTACAAAACATCATCTGCAAATCTCTTCAAAGTGAGATCTTCAGAGCAGAGCTGTTCACAGCCTTTGCTCTCTTCTGTCTCACTATTTATTTATTTTCCCGGACTGTTCCGTTACTCTTCATAAAGTGTAACAATTTGTTCATCATTATTTTCATTATAACTGGTTTGAAGCCTTTTTTCTTCCATCACATGGTTAGTCTGCAGATTCAACTTAATATTACCATTATTGTCTCAGTCTTATCTCTACTGTTTCTCCAAAACAGATTATATTACTCAGTCCGTAAATTACACAGACAACCATTATAGCTACTTGCTTCAATACCCTTATTTTCTTAACATTAATAAAATAAAGCAGATATATCATCATTTCAATCATTATTTTATCAAAATCTAGAATTGTTCCCCATTCTGCTTAAAACTTTCTTCATATCATGTTAATCCCTGTCAATCATACAATGCCTTATTTTATTCTAAAACTTTTCATATCATTTAAACAGTTAATTTGACTTCCATAAATTCTGTCAGACCATGTCTATTTTCATCACATATAGTTTTCTACTATTTTACACAGACAGCCTTATTGCTTCTTGCTACTTCAATCCTTGTCATATAAATTTAAGTTCTATAGACATCTAATGTCATGCATCCATTTACTGGATGAAGAAGTAAAAAAAAAACATTTTTCTCCTGGCAGTTCGACATTTTATCTTCAAGCCAACCATTTTTACACACATGTTGAACGCAGCCACAACAACCTTTTGTCCCGCTGCCCTGTTCCACTGATTCTCGCACACTCTTAGTCTATTTGTGCTCAGTGTTCCCTCCCTGGGGAAATCATGGTATTTTCTCAGTTTTTTTCAATATCTAAAACATACATTTCCCCCCATACTTTCCTAGTTCTACAGAAAACCGGTGTATCAAACTTGGCATGCTTACTCTGAGATTTTCCCATACTGGCTGTTTTCTGTTCTCTGTGGATTTCTCTTCAACACGCGTTTTCTTTAATCTGTTAGGCGTCCCTAACAAATCCGACTCTTTTCTTTTAACCCAAATCGGTCGGGTTGCACTATTAGTGCCCTCCTAATTATGGTTTACCAAAAAATTCTGGTTCCCCCTAATTAGCCTCAGTACCTAAAAACAATTTGCTCCATCGTGGAACAACTAATTTTCAGGGTACCTATCTGTTTGAAATCTCTTGATCTGTTACAGTTCTCACTTAATCCCAGATTATTTATCTGCTTGAAATTTCTTGTTCTGTTACAGACCTCAATTAATCTCAGATTTTTCCCTCGTATCTGTTTGAAATTTCTTGATCTATATAGATCTCAATTAATCTCAGATTACGTACCACAGAAACAGCCTTCAGCCAATATGGTTCAATTTCACTCTTCTCCCAATTAAACTGAATTTAATTAACTCTTATCAGAGACGTTGTTTCATGCCACTTGTGGGTTCTTTAGATTCCAGTGGTCGATTCTCCCGGCCCTGATATCGGTCGGCCCCTCTCTCTCAAGTTTACGAGGTAGAGCTGGAACTTACTTAGTCTAGGTGGCCAAACACCATCCGATCTCAGGTCCAGGAGGCACGTCCAAGGAATATCACTTCTGACACCAAAACTGTTGTGGCAAAAATTCATCTCAAACAAACATCACTGCGTAAGAGACACTCAGAGTCAAATTATATAAAATAGAAGTATTTATTCTTGCAAGAATAGGAGCAGTCTAATACACAGTTGTTACCCTGTGCAGAAGAGTGACACACCCCCAGACAGACTAGCTTTTATCTTAGTTTCAAGGCCTTCTTCCCCCCAGAGCCTTCCTCCCAGTAGTTTTCCATAGACGTCACTAGTTGGCCCACTAAGCTCCCCTGCACCAAATGGCCTTCTGACATCTAGGTCAGAGGTCCTTGTTCGTCTGTTCTCTGGAGTGTCTCCCTCTTCTGCCTCCCCAGGTACATAAACATAATCCTCTCTCACTACAAGTGAGAGACACACATGTGACATTCTTTGAATCACCTATATTTAACTAAAGATCAATGAATATCATTAAAATTGCCACCACACTGCTTTGAAACAATCCATACTGTTAAAAGCGCTTTATAAATGAAGGTGACTTGACTTGACTTAGCAACCGTGTATTTGCATGCATGTTTTAGATATCTATAAAGTAATTTTGACTAGCAAGAATGTTAATTCCAGATATCTTCCCTGTCACAAAGCTAAATGCAGATATCTTTAAATAAAGGTCTTCCTAGTCAAAATTCAGATTGAGATATTCATAATTAAATTGCAGATATCTTTAAATGAGATTCAACTAGGAATAATAACAATTCAAGATCTCTTATTAAGTTTCGTTTAGTCAAAAATCCAATTCAATATATCTACAATGTTAATTTGACTAGTAATATATCACTTTCAGATATCTACAAATTTATTTTGGATATCTTTACATATGATGAATTAAAGATATTTTCAATTTGAATAATGACTGCATCACGGCACTCACAAATGGCTCAGTCTCTTACCACAGATGCACCACAAAGGAAGCGTCTGAGGCCCCCATGGAGAAACTGCGTAGCCTGTTGCCAGCTATTTTGACAATTTGTATGTTGAGTTATTTTCAGAGGACAGTAAATATATACTGCTATACAAGCAGCACATTGACTACTCTAAAATATATCCAAGTTTCATTTCTATAGTATTGTCCCTTGAGAAGATATACTAAAATGTTTGCTGAAATGTGAGGAGTGTACTCACTTTTGTGAGATACTGTATGTGTATATATATATATATATATATATATATATATATAAAAGACCTTGGGCCCTATTTTAACGATCTGAAACGCAAGTGTCAAAGCGCAAAGCGCAAGTAACTTTGTGGGCGGATCCCGGCGCTGTTGCTATTTTCCCGGCGGGATAAATGCCTCTTGCGCCTGGCGCAAATCTAAAAGAGGTTGGTCTGAAGTAGCTTCATTATCCATAGGTGTGGTTTGGGTGTAACGTGGAATAAACCAATCAGAGCGTCATCTCACATTCCCTTTAAGAGCAGGTGCGCATGTTGCATGGCGGATTGCTATTATAACGGCGGATTTACCAGGCGCGCGTCAGGAGCGGTTCACAGCCGAGGAGACCGACGTTCTTGTCAGGACCGTCAAAGACAGAGAAGTAACGTTGTATTGCGTGTTTTGCGTGCACCTGTAAACTATGGCATAAACCCTCATGCAGTAACACCCTCAGACGGCACTGTTTATTGACTGTCTGAAGTAGAATGCATGCAGAAATAACAAGAAATTCAACGTTCAAATCAGACTTATCTATCTATTTATCTCTCTATCTATCTATCTATCTATCTATCTATCTATCTATCTATCTATCTATCTATCTATCTATCTATCTATCTATCGTGGGTGGGTTTCTCCCATCCCCATACAAATCAGCGTCGGTTAAACAGGCGTGGGAGGAAAAAAACTAAATTTTCATGGACACCACAATGATTTCCCTCATGTGTTAATATTTTTCCTTGTTATAATGTATGATTTGCAAAAATAAAAACTGCTGCATCTGTGTTGATGAGAGAATCAAAGTGTATGCGCGTTGTGCACCCGCTACATTATGGCCAAGCATGCGCGCTTAAAATAGCATAATGAACAACGCGCAACGCGCCACTGACTTTAGACTAGTTTTTTTCTGGTCAGTGGCGCAATTGTTTTATAGAACAGCAAAATAGCATGAGGGAAAGTTTGCGCTGGAACACGCCTCCTCTTTGCGCGGAACCGCCCCGGGGAGCGCAAGTGTATTTCTTAGTTAACCGACGTGTGTCTGTGGAGGGAAAAGTCCGCTTTGCGCGGTTGCAAAATAGGAATGATACATGCGTCAGTGTACAAAGTCATTTGCGCCGAGTGCAAGATAGAGCCCCTTGTGACAGCCTGGAGAGACAGCTGACAGGAGGAAAGAGACCCCAATGGGGCTGGTAAGGGTTAGCTAACCTTGTCGGCAGTATCCAGCTCCGTGTTTACAGGATGCTGGAGACACCCGCCCAAGGCTTCTGAGAAATTAAAGAGAAAAATACCCCTAGAGTCTGCGAGAGCGGGGGCGGAAGATGACTCAATGTTGGACAACATGGTTAACGACTTAGGAATGGAAACGGATATGAGTATGGAGAGTAAGACTAGTCCAAGATCTGCAGTTAGTAAAGTAATTGAACTCCAAGTTTGTGTCTGTGGCTGGAGCAAGGCGACAACGGTCAGGGGTTTGAAGGTTCATCAAGGGAAAATTAAATGCTTGAGGGAGAAGGGACAAGGGCCTCGCATTGATCAGTACTTCTTACGAAGTCAGTCAAGTCAGTCGAATGAAATCCAGCGACAGGAAGCAAACCACAGCTCGCAGGATATCAGCACCCCTGTCATAGAGGAGAGGAGCGTTTGCAAAGTTAGTGATGAACATATTGATACTTGTGAACCCGGTCAGACTAAACAGCATAAGAGAGAAAAGAACCTCAACGGGCATAGGCCTGGAGTTAGATGGCCAAGAGCTTGTGAGAAAACTGCATGGGACACGGTAAACACAGATCTATGCTTTGCATTGGAAAGATTAACTGGTACAGTTGAAGAGAAGCTGGATAAATTTGGGGACATCATTTACGCATATGGAAGTGAGAGGTTTAGTGTGGAAAAAAAGAAGGAAAAAGTACAGACTACTCCTGGAATGTCTAGACGGCAGCAGAACATTGAAGTATTAGTTAGAGAAAGGAGACAGCTGAGGAAGCAATGGAAAAGAGCAGAACAAAGTCAGAAGGAGGGACTCAATCTCTTACAAAGGGCCGTAAAAGATAAGCTGGCAACATTACGCAGAGCTAAACGTCTACTGAAACGCTACAAAAAGAAGGAACCTGCGAGGGCTAATTTCTATAAAGACCCATTCAAATTCGTAAAGAAGTTATTCACCAGGGAGAAGAATGGCACTTTAAAAGCATCTAGGGTTGAGCTAGAGAGATATTTGGAGGAAACGTATACAGATGCAAAAAGGCATGAGCCTATGTCAATTCCATCAGACATACCACCTATCAACCCAACAGAATACCAAATGGAGGTCTGTGCACCTAAGTGGAAAGAGGTAGAGCAGGCTGTGAGAAAGGCAAGGGCTTCATCATCTCCAGGGCGTAATGGAGTTCCGTACAGAGTGTACAAGGGTGCTTCAGGAGTTCTGCGAATTCTGTGGAAATTGATAAAAGTGGCATGGGAAAAACAGGTTGTACCTAGAGGATGGCGCAGAGCAGGTGGAGTCTTTATACCTAAAGAAAAAGATGCTACAAGCATCAGTCAGTTTCGTCCTATTTCACTATTAAACGTTGAAGGTAAGATTTTCTTCAGCATTATTGCCCAGAGATTGTCCACCTACCTATTAAAGAATGGCTTCATTGACACTTCAGTTAAAAAAGCGGGCATTCCAGGGTTCTCAGGATGCTTAGAACACAACAATGTTATCTGGCAACGAATTCAGTCAGCTAAAAAGGAGAGGAAGGAGCTCCATGTGACATTCCTGGATTTGGCTAATGCATATAGTTCAGTGCCATATTCAGTGCGAGCTTCTTTGGGCAGCATTTGATTTTTTCAGAGTACCAATGTCAATAACAAATTTAGTGAAAGCCTATTTTGGAGATTTGCAATTTAGTTTCTCAACTCCAAAATTTAGCACCGCATGGCAATGCTTAGAGGTTGGAATAATGGCAGGATGCAGCATTTCTCCACTGGCTTTTACCATGGCAATGGAAGTAATCATTAGGGCATCAAGATGGGTTGTAGGAGGAGAGCGCTTGGCTTCTGGGATGCGACTACCACCAATCAGAGCATACATGGATGACATGACAACCATGACTACAACAGTAGCCTGCACTAATCGGTTATTGGGGAAGTTAACAGATAATATTGAATGGGCACGAATGCAATTTAAGCCCTCTAAATCAAGGAGCATCTCGATAGTTAAAGGAAAGGTAGTAGATAAAACATTCTTCATTAATGGTGAGGCAATACCAACAGTTTTTGAGAAGCCAGTGAAGAGTCTTGGGAGATGGTACGATGGGGATCTAAAGGACACAGTTCGAGTGGGAGAAGTTAGACGACAAGCAGTAGAAGGGTTGAAGAGCATAAACAGCAGTGCTCTACCAGGCAAACTAAAACTCTGGTGCTTTCAGTTTGGTCTACTGCCAAGGTTGCTGTGGCCACTGGCAGTGTACGAGGTTTCTTTGACAACAGTGGATAAGCTGGAAGCGTTAATAAGTTCATACATCAGGAAATGGTTGGGAGTTCCACGCTGCCTCAGCAGAGTGGAAATTTATAGTAAAGGAATATTGCAGCTGCCAGTCTCTGCTTTAACCGAGGAGTTTAAGTGTGCCAAGGTCAGACTGGAAATGACCTTAGTAGAGTCACGCGACAAATGTGTAAGGGAGGCAGCCCCTGTGTTAAAAACTGGTAGAAAGTGGTCAGCAAATAAATCTGTAGTAGAGGCAAAGGTTGACCTTCAAATTGGGGATATCGTGGGACAGGTACAGCATGGAAGAGGGGGTTTTGGGCTCAGTTTAGCTCCTCCTAAATGGCACAAGGCAGGCCCAGCTCAAAGGAGGAAGCTGGTAGTCAACGAGGTGCGAAAGCAGGAGGAGAGGATGAGGTGTATAAAGGCCATTTCCCAGGCCAAGCAGGGAGAGTGGATGAGATGGGAGAGTGTGGAACAATGCAAAATGGGCTGGCAAGACCTTTGGTCAATGGAAGAGAGTAGGATCAGTTTCCTTATTAGGTCAACATTTGATGTTCTCCCATCACCGCAGAACCTAAACCTCTGGGTAGGAGAGGATCCCTCTTGTCCTTTGTGTTCATCACCTGCCACATTAAGGCACATTTTGACAGGATGTAAGGTGGCTCTTAGCCAAGGTCGGTTTACTTGGTGCCATGACCAAGTATTGCGATGCCCCCTGTTCTAGCAAAACATTACACGCAGAAGACAATATTCCTCCGCCCAGGCGAGCAACCCCCAAGAAAAAGTGCTAACACCAATTCTCGCCCAGGACAACTGGAAGCTGCTGGGGACTGGAAGATGCTGGCTGATCTTGATCAACGGCTTATTTTTCCACCTGAGATTGCCACCACTAACCTACGACCAGATATTGTTTTGTGGTCTGGATCAGCACGCATTGTTCAACTGATAGAGTTAACAGTGCCATGGGAGGATGCGGTAGATGAGGCATATGAGAGGAAGAAACTGCGGCATGCTCATCTGGCCGCTGAAGCAGAACAGCGAGGATGGAGAGTCCAGGTTTATCCAGTGGAAGTGGGTTGTCGAGGTTTTGTGGCACACTCTAAAACCCGGTTCCTCAGAGACGTCGGATTCAGTGGCCAAGAGTTGCGTAGCACAGTAAAGAACTTATCTGAAGCAGAAGAAGCAACTGGCTGTGGTTGAGACGGAAAGATTCTAGCTGGCTGTGTACAGGCCGCCACGCTACGGTTTCGTAGAATTCTTGAAAACTGGAAGAGTCTGTTGGTTTATTTGTATAGGTTGTATAGTATTTACAGTCATTACGTCCCTGTGTATATTGCGTGATTGACGGATGGTTGGGCAGATATTGTGTTTTTGTGGAAGGTGGTATGCCATACGGAACCGTTGCCACTGAAACTGCATATTAATGCACCAGTGGGGCTCGACAGCCTTAGTCAAACGGGTTGGCGCGTATGGTTGGGTTGCGGAGAGATTGTGGTTAGGTCTCAGCAGCAGGAAGGATGTAGAGGTCAGTAAGCTGGGCTGAGTTGAGTGGGGGACAGAGGGGGGTGACTCTGTGACGCCAGAGTCACTGTCGAGCCCCCTTGAGGTGTCGTGGGCTAGTCGACGAAACACTGAGGACCGAAGGTGCCCACTTGAAGACCCTAGAGATGTCCCCTACTTGGCTCAATCCAGACGGTTGTCGTGCTGGTCCACTAGGGAGACCACACTGTAGTTGCAGCCGTTGTGTGTGCTAAGTACACTGCAGTCGTTAACGCCGGACAGAAGGGGAGTCACACCACCATATGGAAAGATGCGTAAATGGGTGAAGCATAGTTTACTGTAAAGCTACGTCTTAGTGTTGCTTATCTTGGCGAAAGCCGAGTACAAATCAGCATGAAGTTTTAACATCTACTCTCGTGTAATGGAAATCATTATATATATATACACACACACACACACACACACACACACACACACACCAATACTGCCAATTTAATAGGTGATTGCCAAAGACAGTGGAAACTATAAGATCAATTTAACAACACAAAGAACATATGTATACAGTATATCGGTGTTAAATAGGAATCCATTGTAATAATGTTAATCTCATTCTAGGCACAGCATGCAATACCTGCTCTTCCTCTCTCATCTCCATCACCTTCTCACTTTCTTTTTCTCTCAGTCTCTTTATCTTGACCTGTATATCTTCCCTTCCCAAAGCTGAGCTTTGATTGATATAGTCTTTGCAAACTAATTATTTATGTTGGTTGTTTAAAACTTACATCGTAGAACAGCTTTTTAGTTTAACTACTTGCATTTTATCTCACACTGTTTGACCATTAACTGAAGCGTCACGCTGGAATTCGCGCTCAACAGCGAATTTGGTGTTTGAGTGCTGAAGCACCTCAGATGAGAAGGTCGGTTATCGTCGCAATATGCGAATCATTGCAGCACAAAATTAGAGTTAATATTAGGCAATTATTTAACAACCTTCATTATACACACTTAGAAAAATTACTGAGGTCACGTGGGTACGGCCCTGACTATAATGCATAGAAATAAAGCATTCTATGTGCAGAAAAGCAGATAAGTAAAGAATATGAACGCAAAGCATTGAGCGTTTTCCGAAAACCGTTAAAAAGAAAATGCTTAATTAGTGATATTAAAAGACCAAAACCCAGTAGCCTAAACAGCATACTAATAAAGCCAACCCGATCTCATGGCAATTCTCAATACAACTCATAAAATGTACAATTTAGCAAAAATCGAGTGAGGTCGTATGAATTCGTACGAATTAGCCACCTCATAAAATTCGTACAAATAAATACGACCTGACTCGATTTTTGCTAAATTATTCACATTTTACAAGTTGCCCAATTCGTATGAATTTGTACGAATGACCTACCCCTGACCCCGCCCCTAAACCTACCCATCACAGGGGTTTAGACAAATCGTTCGAATTCATACGAGTGAGTTCGTAGGAATTCGTACAAATTAGCCACCTTTTACTCACTCGTAAGAATTGGTCGTGAGATAGCGTTGCAACAAAGCATACTACTATGTACATAAAAGCAGATGAGCCCATAAAAGGAAAGAAAACAAATTTGTGTTCAGGGTGCAAGGTTGCGAGAGATTGTTTGTTATAGTTCTCCCTCTGTGTTTATGGCCATCCAAGTGTGAGTACAGATGTGGCTTTTGCAAATCACTAAACCTGCCTGTGTTTCATTAAAAGGGTCATATAATGGTACATGCACTTTTACAAGTTGATTGCACTGAAATGTCTGTTGGCAGTGTCTGTACACAACCATCATATAATGATAAAAATCCATCCAGTGGTTTTGTTTTAATCTCCTTATATGTTTTCCCCTGCCTCAAATCGAGCCGTTCGAGCCTGTGACGTCACAGGCTCGCACGCCCCTCCCACGATTGTTGAATGACAGCCACGTTTCAACACAGACCCGCCCTCGCTCATGAGGGAGCTGTCAATCATAGTCTGCGCGGCGCGGACCGGCGCGGTCATTGTTGATATGCTGGAGCACTGTCTATGAGCAGAATGGCGTCTAAGCGATTGTGGTGTTCTGTTCTTGGGTGTAATAACGAACACCACAGTCATTTTGAAGTTCCTAAATCCAAACCGCTGAAGACGCAGTGGCTGTGTTTGTTTTCGAAGGGAATATTCCCCACGAGCAACGTCAATGCTGTCATGTTTGCGCGAATCATTTCACACACCAGACTGCTTTATAAACGAGGATCAGTATAAAGCTGGATTTGCTAAGAAGCTGCTCATGAAAAAAGATCGGTACCATCTATTCGTGTTCCTGCTGAATCTCCAGAAGAACGGAAGTGAGTGTAACGTTTTATTAAACTTTATATTAATATATTAATCTTTGCAAATCGCTAGCTGCACGCTTCACAATGAATGCGTCTAAGGTTTACACTCAGGGTACATTACAGCATGTTTTCTATGTATGACGTTCTCAATATAATTCATAATCCCACGTTTATACTGAACAACGCGTTATGGTTATTGTGTTATTGTGTTACAAATGGTGTATGCACAAAACAGAGAGGCGGGGTGAGCAAAGCTCATTATCATTTAAAGTCATATGCACTGAAACGGCGTGCTGAAAACAGAGCTGTTTTTGACCAAGTAAAATACGTTTTTTCTTACAATACTAATGAGAATTTTTAATTAAAGTATATTACAAACTTTTAATTTAGACCCCAAAAAAATCATATTAGCTTGTACAAAAATGGCATTATATGACCCCTTTAATAATAACAACAAATCTGCAGTTTTGGGAAGTTCCACTACAATTTCAGTTTGTGCTACAAATAATCCATATCTGTCAGTTAGACTGAATGAGCAGTGTAATTTCCGTTCTATTTTTTAAATATCAAGAGAATAATGTAACGCTTAATGATGTTTTATTAACAAAGTTCGGGAGAAGCACGTTCAGATAATTAACACGGGTGGAGAGCACTCAGCAATCATGATTAAAACGTGTACATATAGACTCAGCAGTCTCACCTCATTTCTCTGACAATATAGCAGCGTCCCTCCACCAACCTTTCTCCACTCTTCTAGTCCTAAAACACTTTACATACGGGGAGGGTGGGGGGGGGGGTGAGTACTCTGGGTTCGGGCCGAATTCCGAGCTCGGAGCCCTCCCGCCGGACAGCACGCCAAATACGCATTATGCTTTATTCCCTTTAATTGTATGTAAGTGTGAACTCGTGAATTTCAATGTGACCTGGTATTGTCACATTCACCTCCTTCATCTGTGTCATCACTACACTTCCCAGCATTCCCGGTTGTCATCATCACCTGCACCTGCTCCTCATCACCCTCATCATCATCATCATCACCGTCACCTGTTGTCTTTGTCATTATCTGTGTATTTAAGTTCCCCTCTCACTCCTTGTCATTGCTGGTTATTGTTTGTGCACACGCACACTGTTTCGTGTTCTTCCGGATATTTAATAAAGACATTGTTATTTTGTATCCTCGCCTGATCTCCATCTTCATCCACCCGTTGACGTTACAGAATAACCAGCCTAAAAGGTAATGGAGGAGGATGCAATGGATGAGTTTCTGTTTAATCAGAATGGGAGTTCATTGGAGGAATTTGTTGGAATCTACCTGCATCTGTATCAGGATGTTTATTGGGAGGAGGAGTTTTTAAAGCAACGGTTCTGGAGAGGACTCGATGATCCTCTAGCCCAGATTCTGCTGCTCGAAAAGTTAGATCGGTCTTTTATGGAGTTTATGGACCGAGCTCTTTGGGTTTAGGCTCCTCCCTTGCTGTAGCACCAGCCAATCCAGAGCCCGCTGATCCTGCGCCAGAGACCGTCCAGCCAGAGCTTCACGTCAGCCACGTCCAGCCAGAGCTTCACGTCAGCCACGTCCAGCCAGAGCTTCACGTCAGCCACGTCCAGCCAGAGCTTCATGTCAGCCACGTCCAGCAAGAGCTTCACGTCAGCCACGTCCAGCCAGAGCTTCACATCAGCCACGTCCAGCCAGAGACCGTCCAGCCAGAGACCGTCCGTTCTGAGCCCTCTTCGCCACTGGTTCCGTCCAGCGCCAAGCCCTCTTCACCACTGGTTTCGTCCAGCACAAAACCCTCTTCACCACTGGTTCCGTCCAGTCCAGCCAAGCCTGCACCGCTGGTTCCGTCCAGCCCAGCCAAGCCTGCACCGCTGGTTCTGTCCAGCCAATCCGAGCCAGAGCCCGCTGATCCTGCGCCAGAGCCCGCTGATCCTGCGCCAGAGCCCGCTGATCCTGCGCCAGAGCCCGCTGATCCTGCGCCAGAGCCCGCTGATCCTGCGCCAGAGCCCGCTGATCCTGCGCCAGAGCCCGCTTCACAGCTGGTCCTGCCCAGCTCAAAGCCCTCTTCACAGCTGGTCCTGCCCAGCTCAAAGCCCTCTTCACAGCTGGTCCTACCCAGCTCAGAGCTTCCTTCATCGCTGGTTCCATCCAGTTCAGAGCTTCCTTCGCCGCTGGTCCCGTCCAGCCCAGAGCTTCCTTCACCGCTGGTCCCGTCCAGCACAGAGACTGTTCACGTCAAACCTGCCGAGCAAGAGGCTGTTCCCGTTCGGTGTCAGTTCTCCCCAAGAAAATTTTGGGGGGGGGGGGCTATCCGTCACCGCCATGGCCGCCCGAAGGGTCCTCACCGCCATGGCCGCCCGAAGGGTCCTCACCGCCATGGCCGCCCGAAGGGTCCTCAACGCCATGGTCGCCCGAAGGGTCCTCAACGCCGTGGTCGCCCGAAGGGTCCTCACTGTCGTGGTCACGCCCATGTCCTGCTCCGCCCTGGACGCCCGAGGGTCCAACAGCTCTGCCATGGACGCCCAAGGCTTCGTCTGCTCCGCAGTGGCCATGCCCACGTCCTGCTCCGCCCTGGCCACGCCTAGGTCCTGCTCCACCCTGGCCGCCTGCACGTCCTACTCCACCACGGCCACCTGCTCCGCCTGGACCATCCCGGAGTCCGTCCAGTTGCACCCGGTCCACCTTCCCGTCACGGACTCCAGGATGCCCACCCCCCCTCCCGTGTTCTGCCTTGTACGGCGCGGGTCGCGCCTAGCGGGAGGGGGGAGTTATGTCACATTCACCTCCTTCATCTGTGTCTTCACTACACTTCCCAGCATTCCCGGTTGTCATCATCACCTGCACCTGCTCCTCATCACCCTCATCATCATCATCACCGTCACCTGTTGTCTTTGTCATTATCTGTGTATTTAAGTTCCCCTCTCACTCCTTGTCATTGCTGGTTATTGTTTGTGGACACGCACACTGTTTCGTGTTCTTCCGGATCTTTAAAAAAGACATTGTTATTTTGTATCCTCGCCTGATCTCCATCTTCATCCACCCGTTGACGTTACAGGTATAACAAGATTTTTTCTCCCCAAATCCTCACGTCTATTTCCAGGTTTGTTTTCTCACGGATGTTTTAAAATGTATCCTAATTGTCTCCTCTTTTCACTTCTAATCCCTATTAGCAGTGTTTACTTTTTAAAGCAGGCAAATACAATATTTGTTGTCTGTCAAAATGACGAAAATTTCAAATATCAATCACTAAATGTTGCAGTTCATGAACATTTTTGGTTAATGCAACGTATGTTACAGACTACAGTATTTTTTAAAACATCCAACATTGCTGCGGAAATAATTAGGGGTTATTCATGGTCTGCTGAAGTAATTTGTTAATGCTTTTACACAATGTCCTTTTAATGTTTGATGGTTGAAGGGTGAGTGGAATAATGTCATCTCATTGTACCAAGTTTTTGAAAATACTTATTATTGAGTTCATAGAGCGAACCTTTCACTGACTGTTTACAGTTTAACGGAAGTTACACCATAATTTGTGCAAAGCGTCATGGGGCATTGGAAAAAGGTGGATAGGCTACCCATTAATAGAGACGTAGGTACTTTCTTGAAAAATTCCAGCACAGCGCCACAACAACCATAATGAAATGACACTTGACAATATATAATGCTTTACATTGAACTCTGTCAGAGAGCTACACATGGCAAATTATGTTCAATAAAATATCTTCCTCACCTGTTGAGTAATAAAAATGCCATCTCCATGCTGCTTTTACAACATTTCAAATCCCTCAGTTTTCACCATCTCTGAAAGCCAAGCAAATGTTTATTCACATTTTATTACAAGCTGTGTTGTGTTCTCTTTTTGTCAGCAGACTCTCCTTTATTCAAGTTTTTTTTTTTAAACGAGTGATTCCCCAGAGGTACGAAATTTAGCATGCTCCATATCTACCTTGCGTGCGCGTTGTGACAATTAATTTAAGCCACTCCACACCATACACGCGTCAAAGTAGCCGGAACAACTATTCTCTATTTATGGATATGACGAGACATGCACAGGCGAGTTGAGAAAAACATCCTATCATCAGGGTAAGACAAAGACATGTTTTGGAAGAAGGATTGATGATGTATTCACTCATTATTTAAATTGTAAACTTTGAACCCCAAAAAAGTTACATAGCATTGACATAGGGTCCATTTTTGTGTACAAAGCCTGATTATGCTTTCCAGCATAATTTGAGAACGAAAAGTGCATCCTTTGTGCTTTTATAGAATCATCTGGCCACCCACATCTGTACAACAAAATTTGTGTGATTAGTGTCACAAATGAGCTTACATTTCATTAGAGACCTAGATATTATAAATAATTATTCTTCATGCCTTGGTCAACTTAAAGGTTTCAATATTCTAAGACTTTCTGTTTGTTTCCAGGTTGAGCTGCAAAAAAAAAAAAAAAAAAAACCTACCACAGTATCTATTAATATTATACATTATATTATATTAAAATTGATTATCTCTAACAAAATAATAATAATAATAATAATTCATTACATTTATATAGCGCTTTTCTAGGCACTCAAAGCGCTTCACATGGAAGGGGGAATCTCCAAAAGGACACTCTCTATTATTTCCTCCAGCCTTACACTGCATCTTAAAAATTATACCAGATATATTGAAAGGAAACCACAGGCATAAGGATTAGGGGAATTTTGATGATTAGTTTTAATGACACGTCTCACTCCTGATTTTCTCTCTTCAAACTTTAGCCTGCATGGTGAGGCACTCTCACATTCCCCATATATTTTGTCCCTCAAATGAGGTGACTTCAATTTTGGGTCTAGTAAAGTGAAAAACCATGGCAAAAAGATGCATTCTGCTCTTGAGTCTGCAATGAGACATGACTCCCATACAGATACCCAGCTAGCAGGGAACGTTCTCAGAACTTTGGCTAACATTCCCTACAAGTTTGGTTAATGTTTTAAAGAAAACATTTGAATGTAATGTTTAAAAAATGTTTTAAGGATGTTTTCTCATTTCAAATAATGTTCCTATAAGGTTAAATGTAAACTAAGATATAACGTTTTAACTGTAACATTTTGAGGATGTTTTGGGAATGTTGTTGAGATAACAGATTATACAATGTTCTCAATAAAACATTAGCACAATGTTCCATAATAACAGTGGATGAACATTATCAAGTCAACGTTCTCAAAATGTTTTGAGGATATCATTGAGGCCTGAGATGACGGAGTGTTCTTTATAAAACACTCCGGGGGGTGGTGATGGCGCAGTGGAGAAGACACATGCCTTCGGTGTGAGAGACCCGGGTTCGAATCCACTGTGAGACACCAATGTGTCCCTGAGCAAGACACTTCACCCCTAGTTGCTCCAGAGGCGTGCGACCTCTGACATATAAAGCAATTGTAAGTCGCTTTGGATAAAAGCGTCAGCTAAATGAATAAATGTAAATGTAATGTAAATGTAAAACGTTCTTGTAATGTGACGTGTTAACAAAACTAGAACGTTATAACTGTAACATGTTGAGGATGTTTTGGGAATGTTGTTGAGATAACAGATAATACAATGTTCTCAATAAAACATTAGCACAATGTTCCATAATAACAGAAGAGGAACATTATCAAGTCAACGTTCTCAAAATGTTTTGAGGATATCATTGAGGCCTGAGATGACGGAGTGTTTTTTATAAAACGTTCTTGTAATGTGACGTGTTAACAAAACTAGAACGTTATAACTGTAACATGTTGAGGATGTTTTGGGAATGTTGTTGAGATAACAGATAATACAATGTTCTCAATAAAACATTGACACAATGTTCCATAATAACAGAGGAGGAACATTATCAAGTCAACGTTCGCAAAATGTTTTGAGGATATCATTGAGGCCTGAGATGACGGAGTGTTTTTTAAAAAACGTTCTTGTAATGTGACGTGTTAACAAAACTTGAACGTTATAACTGTAACATGTTGAGGATGTTTTGGGAATGTTGTTGAGATAACAGATAATACAATGTTCTCAATAAAACATTAGCACAATCTTCCATAATAACAGAAGAGGAACATTATCAAGTCAGCGTTCGCAAAATGTTATGAGGATATCATTGAGGCCTGAGAAGACGGAGTGTTTTTTATAAAACGTTCTTGTAATGTGACGTGTTAACAAAACTAGAACGTTTTAAATTTAACATTTTGAGGATGTTGTTGAGGTAAAAGTTTGTAGAATGATATTTTATAAAACATTGACACAATGTTCCATAATAACAGAGGAGGAACATTATCAAATCAACATTCTCGAAATGTTTTGAGGATATCATTGAGGCCTGAGATGACAGTGTGTTTTTTATAAAATGTTCTTGTAATTTTGACGTGTTAACAAAACTAGAACATTTTAACTGTAACATGTTGAGGATGTTTTGGGAATGTTGTTGAGATAACAGATAATACAATGTTAACATTGGCACAATGTTCCATAATAACAGAGGAGGAACATTATCAAGTCAACGTTCGCAAAATGTTATGAGGATATTATTGAGGCCTGAGATGACGGAATGTTTTTTATAAAACGTTCTTGTAATGTGATGTGTTAACAACGTTTTAAATTTAACATTTTGAGGATGTTGTTGTGGTAAAAGTTTGTAGAATGTTATTATGGAACGTTGTGCCAATGTTTTATAAAATATCAGAGGAGGAACATTATCAAATCAACGTTCATAAAACGTTTTGAGGATATTATTTAGTCCTGAGATGATAAAATGTTTTTAATAAAACATTCCTTTTAATTGACCTTTTAACAAATGTATATTTGCATGAAACATTTTGAGGATTTTTTAGGGATGTTGTTATCTTTTATAAATCATTGGCACAATAACAAAGGAGGGACATTATCAAAGCAACATTCATCAAATGTTTTGAGGACATTATTGGCCTGATATGACAAAATCTCATAATGTGTTAACAAAAGCTCATAAAATTGTAAGGATATTTTAGGGAAGCTGTTTAGGTAACAGATTGTAGAATTATTTTAACCTATAAAATATTGGCATGATTTTCCATAATAAAAGAGGAACATTATCAAAACAGCATTCGTGAAGTATTGAGGATTACGCCTGTTGCGCGAAATGTGTTTACAAGAGACGAGAAGCTGATTGGAGGCCACTGTAGATCGACGTTTAAAACCACCAATCACAGCGTGATTTTCCCATGACGTAAGAACATTTGAAATCGACAAACAGTGCGAATAAAGTAACGTTTTTGTTGAAGAAAGCGGGGCAAAATGTCCGTTGTCTAAATTGGCTATTTGACACATTGGGCCAAACAGAACTCCTGGTCAACGGAACTGAACTCTTTCACAACTGTAAGTTTTTTTGTGTATTTTTTTCAGTTTACATAGCTTTCTCTTATCCTTGATATATCAATGTCTTTCAGTATTAGATCTTACTTTCTTAGAATTGTATGACAGTCGCAATAAATCTGAGTGTAGGCTATGTTACTTTTGAATAACAGCTAGATTTGTTTTAATGCAGACTCCAAACTGCCTGTTTCAAGATGATTATAACACCGATGACACAATAAAGTCTCCATTTACAACAAAGGTAACGTTAGCCTGCTACCGGTATTGTGTTCTATGCATACGAATAGGCTACTGTATTTTTGCTACTTAAAAGTGTTAATCTTAATCTTATGTCTTTTGAAAGTAAAAGTTAATAATAATTATTTCAATAATTCATAAAGAGGTAATTGAAAAAATTGGAAAGAGCATTAAGTCTAAAACAATTTTCAGTCATTTGTGTTTCTAGCAAATATTGTATGTGCTTGTAATATGTGTGTTGACAGACCATGTTTTAAAATATTTCAGGTAATTACTCTGCTGATGGTCCATGTAAAGGACACAATCTGGCAACTATTGAAACAAACATAAACCTGCAGAGGTGAATGGATATGGGAGTAAAGAGCCTTATAACTGGTAAGTGGTTTTGTAACTTTTGTTGTAAATCTTCATAGAATTACCTTTATATTATAGTAGGCTACAGATTATAGTAATCTTGTTCAAATGTTAGGAAATAATTTTGTTGGTTTAAGAAAGCCAACATACTGTTAACCTATTTAAACTAAATATTATTATTATGATTTCTAAGACATAAATGTTCAACTCTTAACTCCTAGAGCTTTAGTGCTAAAAGCACCTAACACAGACCATAAAGGATCTCATCCAAAAGACATCCAAAAATGAGAATTAGCCCATGATTTATGCACCCTCAAGTCATCCTTGGTGTATATGACATTCTTCTTTCAGACGAATACAATCGGAGTTATATTTGAAAAAATGTCCTGGCTCTTCTGAGCTTTATAATGGCAGTGAATGGCCGTCTATAAAAGCGCATCCATCCATGATAAAAGTGCTCCACACGACTCTGGCGGGGTTATAAAGGCCTTTTGATGCGAAGCGATGCATTTGTGTAAGAAAAATATCCATATTTAAAACTTTATTGACTAAAATAACTAGCTTTAAAATAACTAGCTTAGCATATATTTATTTCTGCTTTTGAAGTAACTAAAACTTACAGCTTCACTAATAGCAAAGAGACACTGCACTTACAGGAATGATTAATTCACTCTAGAAATTGTTCTATCGCCAATGCATTCAAATGCAGTGCTACTTTATCTGTATCTGATTTAAAACAAGCAGAAATCTGTAAGAAATGTACCGATCCATAGACACTATAACTGCTGTTATGTGAGAGCATAGCCTCGTGGGCAGCGAGCGCTGTGACGTGCTGGAGCTGTGCTCACGGCGACCTGAGCTCCAGTCCTGCTTCAGCTTCAGGCTTCTCAGGACAACAGCAAAGTTTGTTCACATAATTTAGCCTCTAGTTGTGTTATTAACATTAATATAATGGATTAAGTATATGTTTTAAATTACAGAAACAAAAAAAGATACTCATAAGGTATCATATTTATACTTTCAATAAATTAGATATAACTTAGACTTTTAATAAATTATTTCTGATTACTAATTAGGCTGGCTAATTTTGAAAGTTTTCAATGACAATATTGCTTGTGATCTTAATGTATGTGTATTCTTTCTGTTTACACTTTTGCATGATTTTCTTTTTTAGGCTATGAGGAAAAACTCTACCATGCACACAGAGAACAGAGCTCAACGCTGCTAACTGGGCGAGCAACTGGACAACTAGAAGAGAAGAACAGTAGAACACCTATTAATACAGATGACTGGATTACTCTTCTGCAAGAACCAAGACAAGCAAAGACTGATGATGAGCGCTCTGAGCAAACACAGCAGTCAAGACGCATGAGTGACTTTACTGAGTTCTTCATGTAGTGTTGGGCATTTACTGTACGCAGAACTTCTAATAATTTATGTGGATGCCATAAACCTGTTAGATTTTGATGTTTTAGTTTTGAGATTAATAAAATTGTAAGTTTTAACAATGTTATAGCTAAGCATTTTTTTGTATGTTTAATAGAACATTTTGGGAACAAAAATAAAACTTACAGCTAAAAACTTTAGAATGTTAGAGGATAATGTTCTAAAAATGTTATGATTAAACCTTTATAGAAGGTCACCAAAAACATTTTCAGAGTGTTCTTAGAGAATGTTATGCCATCTTTTAAGAGAACATTCTGGGAACAAAAAGAAAACTACCCGCTGAAAATGTTATAAGAACATTAGGGAATAATGTTCTAACAATGTTAGCATTAAACATATTTAGGATATTTTTAGAGAATGTTATTAGAACTTTTAAGAGAACATTCTGTGAACAAAAAGAAAACTACCCGCTGAAAATGTTATAAGAACGTTCTAACAATGTTAGCATTAAACATATTTAGAATGTTTTTAAAGAATGTTATTAGAACTTTTAGGAGAACATTCTGGGAACCAAAATAAAACTACCCGCTGAAAACATTATTAGAACACTGCATGGTAATGTTCTCAGAACATTTTTAGAACAAAAAATTTCTAGCTGGGTATCCACCATAGTGGACCCATTCGCAGGGCTGCCAACTTTTGAGTTTAGCTTGGAGTGAGAATTGGATTGGGGGATGCACTTTTTTTTACATTACAATAAATGTATTTTAATTGTCAAAACATTTGGTTACTAAACATAATTTTACTATAGGTTTAGTAAAACATGTTACAATGTTTACATGGTGTTATTGCTTGACACAAATTTCAGGATTTCAATTCAATTCTTGTAATTTGATTCCGATCTTGATTCAATATCAACTCATTTGGATGCATATTAGGTATACAGAAGATACATGTACATTTTTTCTGAAGAAAAAAAAAACTCACCTAATGCTATACAGAGCACTGTCAGTTGGTATTATTATTAAAGGTTAACAATAACAACTCAATATAATAACAATGTTATAATATTTTAATTAAATTAGTAAAAATACAATAAATATGTAATATGGTGCACATATTTGGAAAATACTCCTCTCTATAGCTATTTTTTCCAAGCCAACTAACGTGCTATACAGTATATGGTCATTAAATGGATAGGGGTGTAACGATTCATTCGTTTTCTCGATGCATCGATTACAAATCCTGACGATGCATGCATCGATCTTGAAACATGTATTTCGAATCGTGAATCGTTTATTTCGGTCAATATTCGATTTAAAATGCTAAGAATCGAATAATTTGCGATTCTATATCGATTCAGTGCTTTAAAACATATAAACATTAAATGACAACATGCGCGAATTAATGAGGCGTTGTGCGGCGTCATTTCGCGTCCTCACAGCTCTCACATACTCGCTGCACTCTTACCATCTTTCACTGGATTTCGCTCGCGCTCGGTCCCATATAGCTCATCTACAGATTTGAGCAGTCCATGTTTGAGCTCTCCTCTGAGCAGATGACAGCTCTCTATCGAGAAAGCAAGCCATCGATAAAGCTGTCATTGCGCGGTCACTGCTCTGAAACAACGCGTTCGTTGTGTGGAAACGTCACCGTTATTTTCTTTAGGATAAGATAGGCTACTGAAGTTTTACGGAAATGGGTCATACCCGGTCCTGAGCAGTTAAAGTAAAACCCCACTTATTCAAGGGTGCGCATTTATTACATGGAAAGAGAAAACGTATAATAGGTGTCTAAAATGCACACGCTTCCAATTAATCATGAATGATGAATGAAATGTAACTTAATGTCGTTAAACTGAACTGATGAAATAACTACAACATTAATTACACTGAAATAAGAGCGCGTGGTTTATCCATCAATCAGATGTGCATTAAAGTTGCATTCGTAATCGTTAATATAGCACAAGTAGACTAACCTGGCCCTAGCCAGATGAATTTCGCTCCGCCTAGCTTCACTCACATCCATCTGGAACCTCTTCCATTGAGAGTGATTTCTCCAACCAACTTTATGGTTTAGTCAATCAGTACGCAGGGCGGGAGTTTCATAGATGTGACGTAGTGGAGAAGCGACCGTGAAAGACTGTTTTGATTCAGACAACGATGGAGGCTCGCATCGAGGAAGCAAGCATTAACATTGATGCTGCTATTTCATCCGTGTTGTCCAATCTACCTAATATTGTTTCATTAAAAGAACATCAGAGAACGGCTCTTAAGGCTTTTGTTGGTGGAAACGATGTTTTCGCCCTTCTCCCGACCGGATTTGGCAAGAGCTTGATCTACCAAATGGCTCCTCTGGTAGTGTGAGTGGTTGAAATAGCACGTCGATAAAGATGACAGACAAGTGGCTTATCCAATCATATGCAAGTGTAACCCTCCAACACAATTCCACTTTGTTTAGGATTTATCATATGCATGGGACACGAATTGGTGAGGGGTTACTAAGATTTAGAATTTGGATTTACACGCAACAATTAAACTTCAGGCATGAAACTCTGACTAGAGTGCAAAGAGGCCTGGGTAGCTTAAATATAGCTATACTGTGTCTTTTGTTTGTTTGTTCACTGTGAGCATAAAACTCCCATGCACATAGAAATAGCCACTATAACCCTTGATTAAAAATAAATAAATAAGATAATGTCAATCCAATCCCACACACTTAGATATCAGACCACAAAGAGTGTATTTTTATATGTTTTTTTCAGAACTAGGTGAGGAACCTTTCAAACTGTCCTCATGTTCAAAATGTTCAAAATGAAATGACAATAAACAATAACAATATGTAACGGAAAAAGAGGCGGAGGATTCAAATGCAAGTAAAAGGGTGTATTAATGTACACAGAAGGATGACGAACGTCTCCAGAGAATCGCACAAGGTAGCACAAGGTAGCACAGGGACGCTGTGGGTAAACCCGTCACAAATGGCTCCAACGAGGAAGTGAAGAATGATCCGTAATCCAGTGAGACAGGAAGCAGAGAGGAGATCGCTGAGACAACCAGGGTGTCAAGACGAGCGAACAACCAACAGGACAGGAAACAACCGGGAACGGGAGACACACGACCCACTGGACATCCAGCAACGAACTGACAAAGACAATGTGAAAACAGAGGGATTAAATAGGGCGCGCTGATCGACTGCAGCTGGCGTGCTGATGAGCTGCAGCTGATGAGGATCAAAAGCAGTGATCAGCGCTGCCGCCCACAAGCACCACGCACACAAGACAACATACAAACGAGACAAGAAGGACTCAGCGAATTCATAAACCGTGACAGTACCCCTCCCTCTAGGAGTGCCTCCTGGCACTCCCAGAACTCCTTACCTGTTGATTGTAATCATCAATCAGGGATTGATCCAGTATGTCCCTAAGAGGAACCCAACTTCTCTCCTCCGGACCGTAACCCTCCCAGTCCACCAAATACTGGAATCCGCGTCCCCTCCGTCTCGAGTCCAGAATACGATTGACCGAATACGTGGGTTCCCCATCTACGAGTCGCGGCGGTGGAGGAACCGGGGCCGGCGGATTAAGGTGAGAATGAAATACAGGTTTTAATTTGGAAACATGAAAGGCGGGGTGAATTCTCCTGTACGCCGGAGGAAGTTTGAGTCGGACTGCCACCGGACTAAGGATCTTGGTGACAGGAAACGGGCCAATGAATTTGGGAGCAAGTTTATTAGACACGGAGCGGAGCGGAATGTCTTTGGTTGAAAGCCACACTTTTTGACCCACGACGTATACGGGAGGCTTTGACCGGTGGCGATCGGCCTTGGCCTTGGTGCGCGCCCCCACCTGGAGCAGAGTCTCTCGGGCTCTGGTCCAAGTACGGTGGCACCTCTGGACGAAGGCGTGAGCGGAGGGAACCGCGACCTCGGATTCCAGACTGGGAAAAATTGGTGGCTGGTACCCTAGACTACATTCAAACGGAGAGAGGCCCGTAGATGATACCGGTAACGAGTTGTGAGCGTACTCAACCATCGATAGTTGTTGGCTCCAGGAAGAAGGATTCTTGAACACCAAACATCGCAACATTCTCTCCAAATCTTGGTTGGCTCGCTCGGTCTGGCCATTGCTCTGGGGATGATAACCCGAAGACAGACTGACCGTAGCTCCCAGTAATCTACAAAACTCCTGCCAGAATTTGGACACAAATTGGGGACCCCTGTCGGAAACCACGTCCATCGGGAGGCCATGTAAACGAAAGACGTGGTCTACGACAGTTACCGCTGTCTCCTTGACAGAAGGTAATTTGGGCAAGGGAATAAAATGTGTCGCCTTCGAGAACCGGTCCACTACAGTTAAAACAACTGTCATGCCATTAGAGGGCGGGAGGGCGGTGACAAAATCTAGCGCTATGTGGGACCAGGGTCTCGAAGGGACAGACAGCGGTTGAAGTAGCCCATCAGGAGGACGGTTAGACGTCTTACCAATGGCACAAACCGAACAAGCCAGCACAAAATTGTGAATGTCGCGAGCCATCAATGGCCACCAGAATCGTTGCTTTACTAAACAGCTGGTCCGGTTTATTCCTGGATGACAAGCCACGTTGGAGCAATGACCCCATCGAATAACGTCGGACCGTAACCCTTCCGGCACAAATAAACGACTCGGTGGGCACCCGGGCGGAGGCGTTACCCCTTCTAAGGCCGCTTTGACCTTCGTCTCGATCTCCCATGTGAGTGTGGAGATAACTACTTTCTCGGGTAAAATACACTCGGGAGTAGCCGGGCGCTCGGATGGGTCAAAAATACGAGATAAGGAATCGGGCTTGATGTTCTTGGAGCCCGGGCGGTACGAGAGAGAAAAATCAAAACGTCCGAAAAAAAGTGCCCATCGAGCCTGCCTGGAGTTGAGTCTTTTAGCAGATCTAATATATTCAAGGTTCTTGTGATCGGTCCAAACGATAAAAGGTACCCCCGACCCTTCTAACCAATGGCGCCACTCCTCCAACGCCAATTTGACTGCCAACAACTCTCGGTTACCAATGTCATAGTTACGTTCGGCAGGCGACAGACGATGGGACAAAAACGCGCAAGGATGCATCTTGTCGTCTGTGGAAGAGCGTTGAGAAAGCACTGCACCTACCCCCACCTCTGACGACCTCTATCACGAACTGACGTGAGGAATCAGGGGAAACTAAGATGGTAGCCGAAACGAAGCGGCTCTTGAGTTTGGCGAACACAGCCTCGGCTGTGTCCGACCACCTGAACGTCACCCTGGGAGAGGTCAAGGCAGTCAGCGGCGCGGCTAGTTGGCTGAAATTGCGAATGAAACGCCGATAGAAGTTGGCGAACCCCAGAAACCTCTGTAGGGCCTTACGGGAATCTGGACTTGGCCACTCCATCACAGCCTTAACCCTGTTAGGATCCATACGCACTCCCTCAGACGAGACGATGAAGCCTAGGAAAGAAACAGACTGTGCATGAAACGCGCATTTCTCCGCCTTGACAAAAAGCCCATTCTCTAGCAACCTCTGAAGCACTCGTCTGACGTGTTGAACATGCTCGTGGAGAGACGATGAAAATATCAATATGTCATCCAGGTAAACATATATGAATTGATCTACCATGTCTCTCAACACGTCATTGACGAGTGCCTGGAAAACCGCTGGGGAGTTGGACAGCCCAAACGGCATGACCAAATATTCAAAATGCCCCCTGGGGGTGTTGAAAGCGGTTTTCCATTCATCCCCCTCCCTGATGCGAACCAAATGATAAGCGTTACGTAAATCCAGTTTTGTGAATATAGATGCTCCCTGCAACCGCTCGAAGGCTGAAGACATCAACGGCAAAGGATAAGTATTCTTTACCGTGATGTTGTTCAACCCTCGGTAATCAATACACGGTCGCAGAGAACCATCCTTCTTACCCACAAAAAAGAACCCCGCCCCCGCTGGAGAAGAGGAAGGTCGGATGAATTTGGAAGCTAGAGAATCAGAAATATATTTCTCCATGGCCTCCCTCTCTGGGACAGAAAGTGAGTAGAGTTTGCCTTTAGGCGGAGACTTACCTGGGAGTAAATCTATGGCACAGTCATAGGGACGATGCGGAGGGAGAGAAGCAGCACGGGACTTACTAAACACTTCCTGCAGGTCGTGATACTCCGCGGGCACGTTAGACAAATTCGCCGCCTCCCCCTGAAAGACAGAACTGGACACAGACGAACAGGCAGACACAAGACAAGACTTATGACATGAAGTGCTCCAGGCCGAAACGGTATTGTGTCCCCAGTCAACCCTTGGGCTATGCTGTATAAGCCAAGGGTGACCGAGGACAATAGGGGCCATAGGTGAGTCCAGAAGGAGAAATGAAATCTGTTCAGTATGATTGCCGGATGTGATGAGTGTCAGAGGATGAGTGCAGTGAGTTATGGCTGGGAGCTCTTGTCCATTGAGTGCACTGACTGTGATAGAGTTCTTGAGGGTGGTGACAGGTAATCCAAGAGTGCGGGCTAAGTGGAAGTCTAAAAAATTACCCTCAGCTCCAGAGTCCAGAAGAGCTTGTGTGGACTGGGACCGGGTTCCCCACAGCAGTCTTACCGGGAGGAGAGTAGAGGACGAGGTCTTGCTTACGGTGATTCCGCCCGACAGTAGCCTCACCTTCACTGCCGGGCTCGGTCTTTTACCGGGCAGGTGTCCAGGTAATGCCCGGCTCCACCGCAATATAGGCAAAGACCCCTGGATCTTCTACGCTCTCTCTCCTCCCGGGAAAGCCGAGCTCGACCCACCTGCATGGGTTCAGGAACGCCGACCGGGCTGACCGCATCACTCACACCGGACGGAAAGTCCCTGACGCTAGCTGGACGTTGAGTTGCTCTATTACGTTGTTCCAATTGGTGTAGACGGCCGTCCACCCGCAGCGCTAACTCGACGAGTCCGTCGAAACTCCCAGGCAGGTCCAGCGTGAAGATCTGCTCCTGGATGCGGTCAGCCAACCCATGCAGGAACATGTCCCACCGCGCCTCCTCGTTCCAGTGACACTCGGCAGCTAGGGTTCTGAAATCGATGGCGTATTCGGACACAGAACGGTTCCCCTGGCGAAGATCAGTGAGCTGGCGAGCTGCCACTCGTCCGGAAGTAGCCCGATCAAAAACCCGCTTCATCTCATCCGAAAGTGCCTGGAACGAGGAGCAGCATTGATGTTGATTTTCCCACACCGCCGTTCCCCACAGCGCTGCACGACCGGTGAGTAGTGTCAAGACGAATGCCACCCTCGCTCTCTCCGTGTTAAAGGTCTGAGGCTGTAAGGAGAAAAACATAGAGCATTTAGTTAAAAACGCTCTACAATAGTTCGGTTCTCCAGCATACATCTCAGGTGCGGGTAGTCGCGGTTCATGTTGATGACTGGGTGCAGGTGGGGCTGGGGGAACCGGCGGTGGGCTGGGCGCGGTGGGAGCAGCCAGATGTTGGAGCTGCTGGGTGAGCTCGGACACCTGTACTACCAAGGCTTGAACGGCACGACCAGTGATTGCCAGATGCTCCTCCTGTTGATCCATCCTGGCATTGTTACGAGACAGGAACTCATCTAACTCTGGCGTGCACTTGCTGAATCCATATTGGGTCAGTTCGTTCTGTAACGGAAAAAGAGGCGGAGGATTCAAATGCAAGTAAAAGGGTTTATTAATGTACACAGAAGGATGACGAACGTCTCCAAAGAATCGCACAAGGTAGCACAGGGACGCTGTGGGTAAACCCGTCACAAATGGCTCCAACGAGGAAGTGAAGAATGATCCGTAATCCAGTGAGACAGGAAGCAGAGAGGAGATCGCTGAGACAACCAGGGTGTCAAGACGAGCGAACAACCAACAGGACAGGAAACAACCGGGAACGGGAGACACACGACCCACTGGACATCCAGCAACGAACTGACAAAGACAATGTGAAAACAGAGGGATTAAATAGGGCGCGCTGATCGACTGCAGCTGGCGTGCTGATGAGCTGCAGCTGATGAGGATCAAAAGCAGTGATCAGCGCTGCCGCCCACAAGCACCACGCACACAAAACAACATACACACGAGACAAGAAGGACTCAGCGAATTCATAAACCGTGACACAATACCCCGGGGTTTTTCCTTTCTACTAAATGTCTCAGATTTTGTGGTACCACAACGTTGGCAGGCTTGTTGGAGCTCAGTTGGAGAAAATATTGTCTGTACTCACAGTTCCTTGGTGGCAGAAAGATTACAATGACAGTCCATCCAAACCGTTCTGTCCAGTGGTGAGATACACAATGGAGAAAACCCGTCCTGAAACTCTGTCCGTCCGTGTGCAAAACACAGACGCCTCCGGCCTACACGCGATTCCCGAGCACATCTATTGCCGCAACATGGATGGCTGCATCTGACGCACACTAGCCAAAAGTTCACAAAATCGAATGAGCTTAATTATATATTGTCCGAAAATGTCAATTTCATTTTAGTTCACAATGTCCATACTCACTCAGAAACTCGGTGGCAAAGAGGGTTTCAGGCTATAGCGTCGCAGTTCACACATGGCTTGGGCGTCGCAATTCGCACATGGTTATGGCGTCACAGTCACACATGCTATACAGTAATTTCACTTCAGTAGGATCTCCGTTGCAGATTCAACAGCTCCAGAATAAATCTCACCCTCCCGTTTTAACATGGTTACACGTTTATACAACAAAAGAATAACCCACTGGTTCTTAACTCTAATAAACAGTAATGTCTCACTCTTACAGACCTTGCAACTAGCTCGTAGCTATCTCTCTGTTTCTTTTCTCGTACTTTCGCCGTCTCGCTGTTTTTAGTCCCGCCCCCTCAACAATCCGGTAGGCTGTCAACTGCTCTCTGGATGGCACTGATTGGATAACTAACGAAACTGACACCTGGCCATCCAATACGAAATAAAGTGACAGAGGGTTCAAAGGTTACTCACAAAAAAAAATATTTCAACATCTCATTATTTATAACTGAATTAACACATGTATTAATACGAAAATGTATTACACATACACACCAGGACAATTGAACTGGCCCGTATTCCAGGATACTGTATTTGTTAACAGAACACAAATTAAACAATATAAATTTTAGCAGGGTGCTACACAAGGATTTTTGATAAGGCCCAGCCTTCTGAAACGCCATTTCAATGGATCGGTTCCAGATGGATGAGTGAAGCTAGGCGGAGCGAAATTCATCTGGCTAGGGCCAGGTTACAAGTAGACAGCCGGCGCGTTTTCTTTCAGAATCACAAGGACAATCAGTCGGATAAAGAGAACAAAGAGTAGCTATTCCATGAGGAAACGTTAGTTAAGGTTTAGTTGGGATGGGAAAGTTCATGGTATTTTTAGTCTCACACAATGGAGGATGTTTAATGTACCAGAAACACTTTAAGGTTGTGTATCCATTCCTACAAAATAGTTTGCATGATGAACTAACTATACTTTTAAAGCCTTTTTAAATCTTGGTTTACATTTTTACAAATGCTAATTTATAGGCTTTGGAACAATTTTTTATAATAATAGATTCATTAAAAACTAACATGGACTAACGTTAAATTAGTCTCGCGTAGCCAGACCTTCAGACTGACGGCTGAAGGTCTGGAACTCATAGCAGCTTTCTTTGGCCAAGGCCCGCCCATAAGGCCGTTTGACCGACATGTCAAACAACCAATTACAGTTCGTTTCGTTCAGCTTCACGTGGAAATGTCCCCACAACAACAGACCGGCGTGCAACAAGTCAGTCAGCATAGAAAATCAAAGGAGGAGAAGAAAACCGAACACAATACTGAATCGGCCAGCTGCGATGTCAGCGTCTGTTGTTTCATGTTTGCCCGCAAACACGGCTGATATCCCCTTCACAGTTAGGTATTTCACTTGATCTTCCATAATAGATCATAGCTGTCAACATTGAACATTGAATATAAGGGAGATTTCCCGGAATCCATCCCCAAAATAAGGGAATTTTTTTACACGATTTAAAAAATAAAGCACTAATCATTAAAAGTCTAAAGAGTTTATAACTACAAATGAGTGAGAGAGAAAGAGACAGTGTGTGTGTGTATTAGAGAAAGTGTGTCATTTTTTAAAAAATTTTTATCAGAGAATGTTTAAATACTAATATCAGCTTACGAGGGAAACGGTACGTGGTGCTTCGGGGGCTGCTGGAGATGATTAGGGAGAGGTCTGTGCTCCTTTACCGATCAAAGCGCGCGCTGACACGGAGTATAATTGTTTATACTTGACGCGTCCGCACGAGCGCGGCAAAGATTACGCGTTGGGTGCGCAAGACCGGCAAGACCCCATTTCGCTTGGCTGTGTGCACAGCTTTTTTTGTAACAGCACGCGCGGCGCCGCATCCGAGGATGAACGACTTCAAGCCGAATCTGCCCGAGCATGTACGTCTCACACAATCAGAGCGTAAAAATACGGGATATTTTACGGGAAAATAATAAAACGGGAAGACAGCGGGAAAAGAGCTAAAATACGTGAGAAACCCAGAAAAAACGGGAGGGTTGACAGCTATGTAATAGATAGGAGGGGACACACAACTAGTAAAGTTGGATCTGCTGGGAATCCTTATAAATGCTGACAAAGGGTCGGCCAGGCTTGGAAAATAATACTCTTCCCAAATCCCGTCGGCAAACAGGCTAAAATATCTCTTTTTGTCTCCACTAAGTGCCTCAAACAAAACTCCTGGACATCTCTTAAAGAGTCTACGCCGTGAACCTCGCATACTTTTGAGAATCCTACGTTTAGCTGATCTTGATAAATGCTCATTGTCACTCATGTACAGTACAACACAACAGTTTTTCTTCCGCAATCACACGTCTGCGCTTTGTGTCCCGGCAGACCGAAAATAAACGCGACACTCGCACCCCCGGAAATCCGATAAAATTCAACCAATCAGATGACGACTTCGACATTCCTGAAGTGTTTCCAGTTAAGTGTACCATATGCATCAGACGTTTAGCCAACGTTCCGTGGGTGTGACGTCTGAGGCTGAGACTAACGTTAAATAGACAAAATGTCATTTTTTTTTTTGTTCCCACTCTCTGACCCCCGAAGGCAGCAGTATAATTCACACCCTGACTAAGACCCATAGGGGGAAGCATTTAAATAATCCTATGAATGCATATAAAAAATTAAGAATCGAATCGAATTAATCGAATCGCATCGAATTTTAATGTGAATCGCATTGAATCGAATCTTTCTGAAATTGCAAAAATCGTTCTTGAATCGAATCGAAAACCTATGAATCGTGAATCGAATCGATTCGCTGCCTACCCAAAGATTCACAGCCCTATAAATGGATTTCCTGAGGTAAATATAACGTTACGTGACATTGTTCACCAGCTGTTTTATGAATAAATGAATGAATGAATGAAGCATTTATATAGCTAGTGCTTTCATATGTACTACTGTGCACCCGAAGCGCTGTGAAATAATTTATTGACCCCTTTCCATGGTTCAAAAACACTCATTGATCGATATGTATGAGGGATACATTTCGGTAAGTTTGTCTTTCTCTTTCAACATACTTATTGTTCATTTGTGTTAATTTCCTAGATGATCGGTTCACGTGCCGCTTGAACTGAGCCGCTACAACGACCTGTCACGTCACATTTACAAGCGCCAAAATGGTATTGTTTGAATTTCAAAATACAATTGACAGAATCTGAGAGCTGATCATTTGTTTCATGTCAAAAGTATCCTGCTCTGTCTAGTCTGTCTGTGTCGGTGTCCTCTTTGCTTCGCGATTTTTCTCTGCATGAGAAAATGAATGTGTGACGTGAGAGCGTGTGAAAAGTGTAAATTGCGTGAGTTGGCAGCCCTGCATCTGGACTGTATGTGCAAAGAGTTTGCAGGTGCAAGACAAGCTGCCTTAAAGCCTGCAAAGCTCTGTGGAAATATATATTGATAAATGGAAATACTGAATATTAAAACAAATGCACTAAAGTACTTTTGTTCTGAAAAAAAAAAAAATGTTTTACACCTAAAATAAATATAGTACCTGTAACAAATGTCAGTTTTTTCTGTGTTGACATATTAAACAGTATTGTCTATCAAAATACATGATTCTGATTGGCTGGAATGTGTGCATAAAACCCATTAAATAGACAAAACGGTTTATTGCAAAGGTAGTTGTTAGTTTAATCACTGTTCTGAATTAATTCTCTGCCTTCAGTGCAGCATATGCAGTCACTCGCACTCAGAAAGTCATGCACAGAGAAACATTCAGAACAGAAACTTGTCAGTGCTGCCCTGTGACTTAACAATAAAATAGTTTTGCTACTGAATTTTATTTCGCAGCAAAAACACCACTGTTTTTCGAGTAATTAAACTTACAGCTTCACCATTAGTAGATATGCTGCACAGATGCAGGTAATTGCTTTATTGGCATGATAAAAAATGCTTTTAAAAAGGAAAAGGTAAAATTATTGGTTTGTTTTCGGGGCGTATTATTTTCCCAAATGTGTCTGAGTGGTCTGGGGTCCTAATCCACTAATTACTCTATTGTCGTGACAGGACTTCCACGGGACTTCACATATAGGCCTACCTGACAGCCAGGCTTGAGCTTGCCAAAGTTTCCCCAAGCAGTTCTGTGAGTTTGACCTTGTCTGGCATCAGATTAAAGTCTTTTTCGTGGCTTGTGAAATTGGGAAAATGTTTGTTTTATTTGTGAATAATTTGGGAATGTTGATTGAAAATGCAGTTCTGTTTCCACTTAATTTTGTATGTGTAGGAGTACAGGCTGTCTAGATTTGGAAGCCAAACTTGCATGCAGTCTTTATGGTGAGGTTATGTTCACTGAGTCTGTATATGGTCATGCCTTTTTTAGTTTAGGTTCAGTCACGTGCTCAGGTTTTTTTGCCTGTGGCTCTGAACCGGTTCAAGGAATAAAAAAAACCCCGAAACGAACAATTTTTTACAGGAACAGAAACAAAAACGAGTTTAAGCAGTCTGAACAGAAACGCTTATTTGAAATTACCATTAACCGGTTAATAATGTAATTTTATTGTTCGGTTTAAGATTTTAATTAGGCAGGCAACCAATCATGAATTCAAACACTACGGCCTATGCAAATGTGACATTGACGCATCCAACGTGAGTGAAATTACCACGGTTAACTTAGCTGTCAACTCATTCTATATAAGTCGCAAGGCATTGTGCTGGCATTAATTGTTGGATTGCAGGAGTTTATCCGAAGTTGTTATCATGACACGTTATATCCAGAGTGGTGTGTTTTTAAACCAGCGAAAATTGCAGGTTAGTGTATAACCACTACTATTCAGAAAAATAAAATATATATATTTTTTTTAATTATTAAACACCTTGTTGTCAAAGGTCTTATGGCTTTATGTATGAGATACTTGCACGTGTCATTATATTGAGTATATTATCTCATATTATTAATATATTTTATATATTAATATTTTAATATATTATACAGGTAACAGAAGTTATTGTAGCTATGTGGGCGCTCAGTTTTTGCTGTTTAATATATTTGGCAAAAAGCTTGTGTTATAGAGCCTAAGGGCCAGATGTACGTACATTTGCGAACGCAGCGTTAATAGCGCCATGGCCAAGACGCAGAAAGCGATTGATCTGAAACCGCAGTGTGCGTGTTATGTACCAAACCTGCAGTTCATCAGGTAATCAGCGTCTGTCCCCACCCACTATACCGTAAATTGCGCGTATTTAAAGGGACACTCCACCCATTTGCATTAGGCTTTCCATTGTTAGAAACCAAGTCATACTATTGAATGGTCATGCAACACTCTCTCATTTTCCCCTGAGACGAGAGAAATCCGCTATTTACCTTTTTCACTTCCTCCTACAATGACGCAAAAATCATCATTTTACGTCATTGTAGGAGGAAGTGTAAGAGGGGGGGATTTCTGTAAAGACTACAAGCACTAGATCCCACCCTTTCAAACCCGCCCATAGGGGGTTGGACCTAATGCGCTAACAGAGCTGATCAGTGGGTGGGACTTCACTTGCAGATACTGAAATCAATATCAGCCATCTTGTTTATAAGCTAAGCTAACAAGCGCTGTGGAGATAGGAAGTTACGACAATGACGGAAGAAACTAAACATGATATGGAAGAAGAGGATTTTGAAATTCTGCTGCTCGAATCCGATGTTAGTGGCTATCTTTACGAGCCGCAATATAGTGAAGAGCAGCTGAGGCTGATGGAGGAACATGAGGCGGCTGCCTGTCGCGGTCGAGGAGCCCGGACTGGGTCGAGCTGGGCGGACTGCTGGTGCCTGTGCTCTCGCTGTGCGCTACGGGCTGCTGCAGAGAATTTCAACAATGGCAATTTCTCCTGGACGTAATCTCTGAATCAGACGAGTACACGGACGTTTGTGTTGTGATGTGAACCATCCTAGTTTCGCACCTCATATGTTCTGACTGAACATCCAGGTATCATGCAATAATTTACCATATAGAAAGAAATACAAACGAGGAGTAATTCGCTAATGAGTTTGCCAATGTAACGGGGTTCGTTGTTGTGGGAAGAAGGAGGCGGGAACCGGCGAACATTTAAACAGTAAAATAAACAAATACAAAACAAAAGTATATGCCAGCTGGCCACAAACAACAGAAACAAAACACATAAAATCAGGCCTGTTCCTTTTGTGCTTCCGCTCCTCCGTGAGAGATGCGAGACCGCTGCGTCTCACAGGTGTCATTCATTATCACTCACGCCGTCCTCTCACGTCCCTCGTCCTGCTCGCCACAGCCAACTAACTAAACATTTTGTGTGAAATGAATTTCAAACTCTTTTGCCAGCTAGCCTTGTAGACGGAAGAGTGATTTCTCTGATGTTTGCGCTGTTCTGGATTAGTGGGAGTGGCTTGCGGAGCTGTGCAATGTGGTGCATTGTGGGAGTTGTTGTCTTACATGCGTCCTAAAGTGATTTTCTGTCTTTTCTCGGTCAAGAGGGCACCAAATTCAAAATTTCTTTTACATTTCGACTACATATATGACCCACTTTCAATAAAGATTAATGTTGAAATGGGTGGAGTGTCCCTTTAAACCCGCAATTGAATGGGCCTCCTCCTCTCACTGCTGATGCTATGACTGTTTGAAATGATCCTGATGCCAATAATTGTAATGTAGCGAGGAGTTTAACAACTGCTGGAATGGAATGTGAACGCTGAGTCAGAGATTTGATGTCATCTTTGATTTCTTCCAGTAACTTTAATATTGCGTAGCTGCTTAATCTGTAACGCTTCAAGTGTAAATTGCAGGTTAACCACCCAAAACCAATTAATGTGTAATGCGGGCTGTAATGCACTCACTCTGTGTGTTCAGGTTGAGGGAGAAAAAAACGATTCGCGGTACTCCCGGAAACTAGAAATATCTATGAATAAAACATAAAAACTAATACATTTGTATTCATCTGTTGCAGAAAAGCAACAAGAACAACTAAAACAAAATAGAAACGATTTACAGGCCAGAGTTTCTATTTATAACATGTTTGCAGCGTTGAGCGATGTAGCCAATCACAGACATGTGTTGATTTCTAGGAACGCAATGGCCAATCAGAAGCATTTAAAGAAAGTACCATTCCATTGCAGAAAGTACCGCCACAAATAGTACCCGGTCGTCATAGCGACGCATTTCGTTCCTCGTTGCCCCATCAAGCTCTCGCTGGATCCTCTCTTCGGCAACCAAACAAAGGAATGTCTGCACCTCCTCGTTTGACCACGGCGTATTCTTCCGAGTTGCCATAATAATAGTAGTAAGTTTAGTAACTATCTCTGGCCAACCTATTTCAAATACTCCATCTGGCGCGTGCAATGATGACGCAGATTCTCTGTGACCAATCAGCAGTCGGCATTGTTTTCACGTCACATTTTAGTATCGGCTTAGCTCGCCTCAGCTCGCTTGGAACCTCGCCGGAGGTGGTACGAAAAAAAGTACCCGAAAGCAGGTACAGGTACAACTTTTACACAGTGGAAAACCAAACAAAGGCGAGTCGAGTCGAGCCGAGCCGAGCCGAGGCGAGCTGGTACTGTGTAGTGGAAAAGCGCCATAAGATGGAGAGGCCTTTTACGCGAGTGCCCTAGGTGCACGAGCAGAAGGATTTTTTGCAGTTATTTTAATTCTAATAGTGTTTTTATGGTATAAAGAGAATCAGATTACACTGAAGACCTTCAAGAAATTTTAGGATGACACTTGCCTCTTCAGGTTGTATAAGCAAGTCACCACTGCACTAAACACAACCAGGTCAGCAAAACCTAATCTCGAACACATAAGTCACAGTATACTGCTAACTACCAGCATGTCGTGTACAGTCAGTCGGAGTGATAGTTACAAATACTAACAAATATACATATGCAGACATACAGATTCCTTGCTTATAGAAGGATGTTGTCTGTGTGTGATGACAAACTGCAAACTGCTGTTTATAATATATAATATATATATAAATATATATGTAAGGGATAATGTATAGCGAGGCGGTTGTTATAGCATTTGTATCAGCTGCCTCACTATACATTATCCCGCTTATTACATGGCTACCTACCAAATAAATCAATAATTTCACACAAAATATTGATTTAAAAAGCAGTTTATTTATTTTAAAACGATTGTATTGCTTCCACTAAAGAAAATAGTCAAATAGTCATAGAAAATGGCTTGGTAGAATAGGAATTCTACCAAGCCACGTAATAAATGCCTATATTTAAATGCAAATATAAACAATTTCAGTGTATAATAAATCACTAATATATCCCTAATCGTGCACCTGTCCTGTCCATGCTGCTGGGTCCTTCTTCCTCATCTGCATCTCCGGCTGCCACAGCACTCTTTCCACTACGGAAAAGGTCTGTTAATTTGGCGCATTTAGCGGCCTCTTGTGCCAAAAATCTTTTCTTTTTAATTCTTATTTTTTTGCCCCACCCATTTCTTTCTCTTCTTTTCTTCTTTTCGCCATTTTTACCGTCCGTCTCTGTTGCATTGCATTCACACAAACCCGCCAAACATGACCAAAAGTAAACTCCTTTGATCGGCGCCTAGTTTGAGCCAATCGGATGTCAGGAAAAACGAGGATCAGTCCAAGTTGGGAGGGGCCGCTCGTATCCCCCCTCAGATTGAAAGTATTGGTTTGGCCCAGTCTGAATCACACACACACACAGCGTTCTGCTGCATCTGAGCGGCCGGTTAGGCCGGTCGCGTATCATTAAAAAAAAAAAACAAAAAAAAAACAATGCTCTTTGACCACCGGCGGTCTTCGGCCTGAAATGGACCGGCCGTTCGGGATTGTTCCCGGTATTCCCGATGGCCAATCCGCCCCTGCCAGGAGGCATATGCTAGGAAACCCAGTTCCTAAGTTACACCTGCTTTTAAGAGGCGGAGAATTTTCAGCGCAAAATAGAGGCACGCTTTCACCGGCTTTTTCTGTACATAACGCGGAATACATAATTAGGCGCAGTTCACGCTTCCTCTCCCATCTCTCTATGTGACACTCCCACTTTCCCCTTGAGCATCCCATGAATGCATATGCATGACACGAAAAGCACATTTTGCAATTTTCAGTTCCCGTGACAGGCAGTCTGCTCTTTCATCTCGGTGCGTCCCGTTCGTACATACCTCGCCATGGTTGTATGCGCACTTTGCGAAACAAATATGCCTTAAGTGGGCGCAAAAGTGTTAGTACAGGCTGTATTCGCTATAACTAGATGGCAAATACAAGACTAAGGCATGTTTCTCCGCTCCTCAGATACGTAAAACATTAGCCTTTTTACACATTGTGTTTGAATAAAGAAAACGGTGTACTTATTCAAGGAACCAGTTTACCCTTGCACCCCAAACAAGCAGAGTGTTACAATTTCGGTTGAAGCAGAGGCAGAAGCAGGATCTAAGTGCAGCAGTAATATTTAATAAACAGTCTCAAACTAAACTCCGAACAAAAACCAGAACACCACATGCAACGTAAAATAACTGACAAAGAACAAGACAGAACACAGGGTATAAATAGAACTAAAGAGGCAAATTAACAAGACATACCTGAACTGAACTAACTAATCAATAAGTAACTATGGAAACAAGCAGGCAGGGGCGGAGGAAGACTGAACTGAACTAATAGACAGAACACAAAGACAGAAATCAAGCAAGACAGACAATAGGTGTGTTCGACTTCATGCAGCTCTGCGCAGACCGATCAGCGGCTGACTTGAAACAGTGCATGCCGGTTAGAAATTTTGTCCGACTTGATGCAGCGCCGATGCCACATGACTGTGACGCATGCCATCTAAGTACCGCGAGAGCGTTTCGAGAGTAGCCGGAGAACTCAGCCAGCTCAGCTTCTCAAGAGCAGCTGCACAAGCTCTGATGACGTCACAGCTGTTAGCCGGATTCACCGCATGACAACGATCACGTGCGTTATGTGTTTATTCTCACACGTGTCGTGATGTTATTGTGTCATGTTTATCAAAATAAAACTGATAAAAAAACGTTGACTCCACTTCATTGATATAGGCTTATTTTGAACTTTATTCTTGTTCAAACAGATGCTGTATGAAGCAGTAAAGTATTGAATGAAAATGTGTCTGAAATATCTGTGTATTTGGCAAATATTGCATTTATTTCACTTCAGCTGTGGTAAAGTAGCCTATGCAAACACCACGTGAGCGGTCACGGGAACCAGAAAGTGTCCGACTTCACGTCTCCGTTTGCAGCTTCTCCCCGCCTGCACGCGGCAACTCTCGCCGATCGGTTACATCCAGCTGCAGCCGTTGTCAAACACACCTATTGTAACACAGACGTCTCAAAAATGTGTGCAGGACTTCATTCACGATTAAGGTGGGTGGAGCTACTGGATGAGGTTTTGCCGACAGTTTGAGGATCCATTCGAGCAACGAGGTTTAATCACAAGCTCTTAGTGTGGCGGGGCTAGTGCACAGGGGAGTCAAAAGTTAGTTACACTTCATGTACGAAATTAGAGAGCAGACTACGCCACCCCGTTACGTGAACGGGGAAATGTCCTAAGACACACCGGTTCGCTACCACAGAGGACAAGAGACGTGGATCTGAATACAAAATACTTTATTTTCGCAACGATAATTATCTTAAATATCTAAAAACACTGTTGACTCAGGGGGCACGGGTTTACACCACTTCGGTGTGCACCAGATCAAAAAAAAAAAAAAAAAAAACACTTTCAGGCTGAGGCTTACCAGTAGGGCAGCTAGCTGGGCAGTGAGTATCCTAAGACCACACTCACCAAATTCTACTCACACAAACACTCTCACTCTCATACTTGCTAAGTGAAGGAACGCAGGTGCCAACGGCAAAACACTCGGTGAAGGAAACACCACCACCAAAAAGGGCAAATACAGCTAGCTTCCCTACACCGGGGGCCTTCAGCTCCTGAAAGAAACAAAAAACACAATAATATACAGTATTTCACAATTAGCCACAGACACATGTATCACGTTATAGAAGAACAATTCAACCTATACAAGGAAGGTCAAAAACGGCCAATTACTGGCCACAGAAGTTAACCAGGCGGCGTAACCCAACGAGTTTAACGCTACATCACATTGTCATTCAAGCCTGGACACATCGTGGAGCAGCCAACTGCTATAAACAAAAACAGAGCAAAACACATTTTGCAAATCAAACAATACAAACGGAAAACTACTGTTTGGACAAAGTAAATAGATGAAATCACAGAAAACAAATTTAAAAAAAAAAAACAGTTAACAGACTGCTGGTGGCAATATTACAAAAGGTGGGGCTAATGTACATACACGTCAAACTTTAAGTGACGGCTCTGAGACTAGCCGCTCTTCACTTAAGCCACCAGCATTAACATAGAGCTACAAATATAAAACAAACAGGAAACGGTCACACCGTAGGTTAAAATGGCAGCAGAACAAACAGTGCAGTCTAACAGCATTGTCTAGGGCGCATTTGCCCCGCAGTCCACAGAGACGAACCGCTCACGAGCGGATTGACGCACTAAAAACAAACAAAATTAATGAATGAATTTAAAATCACCCACCTAATAATGTTCAAGTGGTTAGATATACATACCCAGTAGTGGATCGCTAGACCCACAAAATATTCAGGTGTCTCACAGCTTCGTTCACCATAGGCAAACCACAAATGGACAGGTGTTCGATCGATCGCACACATCAGCTGTAGTAAAAGACAGCCTGCACACAAAAGCAAGGTCGCACCGATCCCAGCCATAACCTGGCTAAAACAAATACATCCCCACTTTAAAAGTACATGTGCACGAGCAGCAACATTAGCCAAACAGCTAGGTACATACCTCCCGCAGAGCTGCGCGCGCACCCACACAGAAGCGATCGTGACAATGGCCCAGTCCCAATTCTCACTTGAGCCCTAAGGCCTTCCTGGAAGTGGACACTTGTTGAAAGTGCACTTAGCGGAGTAAGTGCGCAAGGGCCCAAAGCTGTGAAGAGCAGAATTGGGACAGTTTTGCACACGTCACTTCTGTTGTGATCAGGAGAGCAAACACCATTCATTTGGCTAATGTGTGTGCTGCTTATAATAGCTGTAACATGACACAATCCTTTGAATGAAAAAAATAATATCTTTTTTTACTCTTAGCTACCAACCTTTCTGTTAATGTTATTAATATTAAAACAGTTTTTGGCTAAGATAAATTGTGATTGGGGTTTACCTGAGCTTATACTGCCTTACCGTATTCACAGCGATTCGAAATGCAATTTTAATTATGTTATGTATGGAAATTGATATATGAAATTCTTCCCATCCCATACATGAAAAAATACATGACGTGTTGGTGATATATTATATATAGGCTAAGGCTATATTAAAAGTCTTACATAGGCTATATGAAATAAAATGACACAACCATGTCTCTTTTTGTTAAATTTCAGTTTTATTGATCAATAATAGCCATTATTAAATTATAAGTAGCCTAAAAAGTATAAGAAGCTATATAAGTCAAGAAATAAAGCAAGTTAAAAGATTCAGTCAAACATAAGTCAACAGGCTAACGTTACAACATTACAGTTAAATAGCATAAATATATAAAGTTATGAAACTTCACTTTGCCCTTAGCCAAAACGATTTGCCAGGGAACAAATCATAGATTAATGAGACCAAAGATCGCCTGTTAGATATACACAAGCCGATTTATAGCTCATGTTTAACCACTAGACACAGAGCCCGCGGGAAACGTCAGAATGACTAGCCGAGGTAAGACTGTTCCAGGCGGGGTACATGAGCGCTGTGCGCCCGCTGATCCCTGGAACTCCGAAAAAGTCAGATCAAAATTTTAAATAGGCGCTATCTTTATAAACAAACCACAGATTTGAGCTTTAAACAACTATATTCTCGACTGAAAAACTCTTAAAACTACATTTCGTGACACGATAACACTAATATTTTTAAATTTCGCGGCCTTGAAAAACACTTCACCATACCGGCTTCCTTTATCTTCGGAGTTTCCGCTCCCGAACAGCACCATAGCAACCATTCTCCCCCATTGGTTAGCTGTGCGAAACGTCACAACACTACAAGGATTCTGGGTAATATCCCACAGCAAAGTGAGGTCTGATGCGCACTTGCGAAAGGGGTGCATTAAGTGCCCTTATGATCACCCCTGGAGAACACTATTAGAGGATCGGGACACCCTACGGTCTTGCACCCCTTAGCGAGAACGCGCATTGAGGGGCAGAAGGGCGCAAGTGTGGGTATTGGGACAGGGCCAATGACGCATACCCAGGTGGCCTGAACTCCACCTTAAATAGGCCAGGTACGGCTGCCAATAGGCTGTCACACACATCACTCACGTGACAACCACAAATAATAGGGCGGGGTCAAACCCACCCTGCCACATTAGTATAAAGTTCAATTTAAGCTCTGGTATAAAGAAAAAATAAAAGAAAAATAAACTATTAATAAAAAAAAATAAAAAAAAACATTAACCGTTTTTTCTTCTAATCAATCCTTTTTTGGAACGATAAAGTTACAGAAGGAACACATGAACAGAAAGGTTAAAATACTGATTTTTCTGATTACTGATGACACAGTAAATCACCACTGTAATAAACATTAATACTGAGTGCCAAGTTAAAGTAACAACAGGTAACTTTTCAACCTTCATAATATATTTCCAAGTCTCTTGTGATGGTACATCGACTTACAATAGGTTGAATGATACGTCTGCCATAGCCTGACGGGGTCTGTAGCGTTTTTAATCATACTTTTAAACTTCGGGTTTCGGGTAGTAACCGGCGAACAAAGAGAACTACAAAATTCGACTGCTTTACGGCATATACGTCACTTCCACCACCACCCCCACTTCCTTAAAATCGGACTTGCGAGCCAAATGTTATAGTCATGGCCGAAGCAGCACAGAAAAACAAGAAAGCAAAGGTTTTATCGGAGCAAAGCAAAAAGAGAAAAAGAGAAAGTGATCGCGTTAAAGGCAGAACGAGGATCAACATTGCAGAGCTGCCAACTCACGCATTGGCCGTGAGACACCCGCATTTGATTGGTTTGACCGATCACACCCCCGGTTTCTCACGCTAAATTGTCAACCCGGTCGGTCAAATGCCTGAAAGATGAGTTTATCTATAGATCTCTACCTGTTGAGCCACTCGTGATCGACAAGTTATACCGCAAATTAGTTCAAATCTCCCGGAATCTAGAGCGAGCGCGCACGCGAGACAGAGACTGTGCTCCAACGCGCGCGGACGTCAGAGAGAGAAAGCGAGCGAGAGACCTTGCGTGTGCAGGGAGCATCGAACCCCCCATCGAAAAAAGAATGCCTCTCTCTAACCTCTCTAATTCGCTAGAGTAGTAGCGAATTATCAATCTGGTAGCTAGTAAACGATATTCTAGTTTTTGGTTAGCTATCGCTAGTATTCTCGTTCTGATTTGAACTTTGCAATCGATGAAATGCAAATAGCAAATGTTTGACCTAAAAAGTGTAGTCTACTCAACATGTACAAAGAAAGGAGGAAGATTATTAATAAAATCATATTTTAGGATACCTAACATGTCTGTGATATTTGTTTATTTGTCTTGCCTCAAGCTATAATGCAAATCGATTTGTAAAATTTGCAGATTCATTTATGGTAGCTTGATATTATAATATTGACGATATATGGTTATTATCAACCACTCAAACATTGCATTGAAGTATCATATAGATTCAGTAAAACGGTAACCAATAGACTAGGCTACTATAATGACGCTGGCTTGTAAACGTGAGCATCGCGATCATTTGTCGTTTGAAAAAAAATAAAACCCATGAAATTATATTCATATGACATGCTGAAATATATGCCACTGTACCTGGGATGAAGACATTTCACACGCGACGCAAGCAGAACACCTGCATGTGACCTCCTCCTACAGTGTTCAGGGCTATCATGCTTGTCAACAATTGCACGTGCATGTAGGATGACAGAGTTTACGACAGTAGTAGAGGACAATACTGTTTCCCAACTGTAGGGGGACCCCGAGAGCAAAAGCTACCTGTTGTTACTTTAAGACAAATAGTGGAATTCTACCTATAAAAATTGTATTTTAAGAATTTAACCTAGATTTAGATGGTCGGCTTAGCACTTTCCCAGGCATTTTTAATAGAAATAAAAATGACTAAAAACTATAATGAATAAGAAATTTAAGAATCTGCAGCACATCATTATTTTTTTTCATTAATTCCAATATCACTTTCAGTTTTAGGACATGTAAAAACACAGACCTTTGGGTGCTTAGTGACAGTTTTCTAATGAACATGAATGAACATTTCTGACAACCAACCAACCGACAGACAGATAGACAAATCAATTCTAACCAAAATCTCACCGTAGGTCAACATTGCATGCATACTGCACTCCAGACTGATTATTCCTAGAGATATCACAATTGCTCAGTTGTGCCAATCAATCTGCTATAAGAACAACTAAACAGACAGTGGTGAAAAGTCTTCTTCTCTGGTAATATATATAGTTTCTGAAAACCACTGAAAAGTAAGTATGGTAACACTTTATTTTACAGTGTCCTTGTTACATATGTTGCATGTACTTACCATAGTAATAACAGCAAATTATGCATAATTGCATGCAACTAACTCTCAACCAAATCCAAATCCTACCCTAACCCTATAGTAAGTGCATGTTGTTAATAACTATTACTCAGTACTTAAAAATATAATTACACAGTGACAATGACAATAAAGTGTAACCGAAAGTGTTCCATGGTTGTCAAAAATGGACAATACCAGTGAAGTGGCACTATTACAAAAAGTACTACTTCACAAGGTCAGTTTCCAAAGTTTTGGATCTTTATCAGTAGTGTCCTATTTGAAATGTTCCAATTAACTTCTGACTTCCTGCAATTGTTCAGTGGCTCAGTGCTGTTTAGTACAGATTATCTTTATTGTTGACATACTTTGTGTATAAATCAGCAGTGAGCGAGGTTGTAAAAGCCATTTTCTAAATTGCCTATATATTTTCTATTTCTATTAAAGGAGACATATCATGAAAATCTGACTTTTTCCATGTTCACGGGCTATAATAGGGTCCCCTGTGCATCTACCAACCCTGAAACCGTGAAAAGTGACAACCCAGTAACTTTGTTTTGGTAAGCCTTTCTCTGCAAGCATTTCAAAAATTTATCCGATCTGATTTCACTCCCCTTCTGACGTAAGGGGATCTTATTATAATATTACCGCCCCTTAATCTGCACGTTTCCACCCATGGCGCCGCCATTTGGTTTGCAAGCGACAACAGTGTAACCAGTTCTAACGCAATAGCAAAAGTTTGAGCAAAGCATGCAAACTGTTCTGTCGTTGGCTGCACAGAACACTATTTGACCAAAAAATGTCACAGCTGTCTTATAAAGACCTCAGGGAACTGTGTCAACTTGTTCAAAAGTTAAACTTGACAGTACATGTTACAGGGTATACTGTTGTACTGCTTTGGCAGCAGCTCCACCCTGTGGGGAAATTGGGTATGTTAACATGTAACAGGAAGTCAACAGTGTTGTGCTACCGTGTGCGTGTCAGTTCTGCAATATATCAATACACAGATCTTAACCCAGAGTTTGTGTAGCGTCCTTGTTCACCAACATGCAACATGGTGTCAGATAGACTACGACCCAAAAGTGAGCTTATGTAGCCCATTGCTAACGTGACGCATTTGGTTTATTTACTGGAAAGATAAGTCGTATTTACGTCCGTTCGCGGCAAACCAGTTAACCTTAGCCATAACATTGGGACTGTAAAGCCCCGTACACTCCGGGACGAATATCGGCGCGCGTTATTCGTCAGCGTTTTTCAACGCGTTTTTTGTGTTCACACCCAAGCGATTTTCGCTGACGATGAGCCGAGTGATAGGGGTGGGAATTGGCAAAAATGTGACGATTCGATAGTATTGCGATATTTGGGCCACGATTCAATATTATTGCGATTCTTAACATATTGCGATACAGCAAGTATTGCGATTCGATTTTGTGATATATTGCGATTCATGTACCCCATTTTATTCATTATATCATTAAGGCATTACAAAAAATTAGGAAAACAAGACTGCTCAACACACTTAAAATGTCACATTTAATTCTGTGAACAATGAACAATATCTTCTACACATTAACTGAAGTGCAAAAACTTTGTCCTTGAACAATGAACATTCAGGACACAGGACGTTATTAGAGGGAACGGACGTATTATTCTCTGAATAGGAGACTCTCACATGAATGAATGGTGAGCTCCCAGCACATAACTTAAAATTATTTAAATACAATAGAGTAACATAAAGCAGACATAATAATAGAGTAGCATACACCTGAGAATAATCATAGAAATAAGAGTAACTTAGAGCTTCAATCAAATTGAGAAAAATAAACAAAAATGTGTACTGCTAGAGTCCAGTCCTGTTAGCTGCAAGGTCATCAACCAAAATTCATTTGGGAATATGTGCATTTTTGTTTAGAAAAAGGAGTTGGTCAACATGCTCAGATGTTAAAGTGCTCCTCTGGGCCGTTACTATATCTCCTGCAGTGGAGAACACCCTTTCAGCAGACACACTAGTGGCTGGAATGCTCAGGTATCTTTTAGCAAGTTTGGCTAGGTAAGGATACATTGTCTCATGAGCTTTCCACCAGTTGAGGGGGTTTTCTTCTAGTGGTAGTGGAGAAGCCTCCTGGTATCTCTTCACTTCCTCTTCAGCTTGGGAAAATGCTGACTTTTGTGGAGCTGTGGTAGAAAATGTTTCTCCTAGTAAATCAGCTAGCCCAGATCTTCTTTTAGGTTGTGGCTCTTCAAGCTCCTTCAAGATCCTGTCCATCCATTTCTACTCCAGAGGCACTGCTGGTCTCTTCTTGCCTAATAGTGGGCTGTAGAGAAACATCAGATACATGTTAAAAGAAAATACATATCTCAGGTTGTCAAAAGATACATATCAAAACGTAATGCATACATATTTTAATATGTAAAGATACATATTAAAACATAATGCAATTGCTGATTTTGCATTAAAACAGATATAAGAAAATAATGCTAAACCAAACCAGTATAGAGATTAAATAATCACCAGTTGATGCTTGGTTTAAAACAAATCTGATAAATAATAAATATAGCTTTTGTAAAATATACATAAATATAAAAATATTTTAACATTTTAAAATAATAACAATTTAAACACAATGTAATAAACTATTTCAATAAAGCTTTAAGCCTACCTGAAGGCTGGCTGCCTCCACAACCAGTCTGGAATAAATGTCACTGATGTCATCTGTGGTCAGGAAAGGCACTGATTGAAATCGTGGATCCAGGGCCGATGCTGTGTGGAGGTTTTTTTTTTCTTCAACAGTGCTATATCTCTTCTGCAGATCTTGACGTATTGCCTGTTTGATGTCCCTTACAATTGGTTTGTCCCTCATTGTCTCTTGTGTGTCATTTAGCAGCGTTGCCTGCACTGGAGCAATGATAGACAAAGTGGGATTCTTCTCCTCTGAAACTATTTTTGTGGCTACTAACATAGGTCGAAGTGCCTGCATTATGTCCTCAGCGTCTGTAATGTCATTTTCGTTGAGGGTGCAGATATCACTGCCTGATCTCCTGACCTCAGAGGACAACAGAGCAGCACAGATCGCTGGTTGCTGTTCCAAGAAACGTTCAAGCATTTCATACCCACTGTTCCAACGGGTCACAACATCGGTCTTGAGCTTGTGAGGGGGAGGTCCAGAAGCTTTTGTTTTTGCTCCAACATGAAATTGGCGATTGTACTGCGGTGGAAAAAAGTGGTTATGCGCCGGACTCTTCCTAGTAACCTAGCGACCGCAGGCAGCTTTAGTGCGCGCTGTGAAGCGAGGTTGAGCGTATGGGCAAAACATTTCACGTGAAGGTAGCCCCCCACCTGCGCAGCCACAACCATGTTGGACGCATTGTCCGTAACCAAAACAATCTGTTTGTTAGCGATCCCCCACTCTTCGCTTGCTGTTTTCAACACCTCAGCCACACTGGCCCCGGTATGGCTCTCATGCATCGCCCTGGTTTGTAGAACGTGAGCTAAAAGCTGCCATTCATTCGTGATGTGATGCGCGGTTATGGTCATGTATGACTCCGTAGCTCTTGACGACCAACCGTCACACGTTATAGCTACTCCTTCTGCTAAACTCAAAGTTTCATTTACCTCCTCTTTGACTTCGCTGTAGAGTTTGGGGATGGCAGTGTCGGTAAAATATTTACGCGAGGGGATCACATACCTGGGCTCCAGTATGGTAAGCAGATTCTGGAAACCTTCGTTTTCCACCACACTGTAAGGCTGTAAATCTTTGGAGATTAAGTAGCCTATCGCCTCAGTGATTTTCTTAGCTCTTTCGGAGTTTGGAGGTAACTTTATCATTTTTGTTTGGTCCAAGGTGCGTTGATTTGGGGGTAGGACAACAACTTTGGGTCGTTTCACTTCCTCAGTGGCCGCTAAATCCAAATGGTACCTTGTGAGATGAGCCCTCAAGTTTGTCGTATTCCCACAGTACTTAATTTTCATAAGGCATTCCTTGCAGATGGCGTGCTGCATGTCTAGGTCTTTACTATTCGCTTTTTGATGAAAACCGAAATTTACGCACACTTTAGATGTAAAAGAAGACGGAGCGTTGTGTACAACCGGTTGTGATGAAGCCATTTTCATTTGAATTTGCTGTTGATGTTGAATGCACGGCAACAAAGCACCGCAACAAGCGCCGCCTTGTGGATGTAATATTCAAATGTAAATTATCAGAGTAAACTCCGAGAAAACCAATGGAGAAAACCCGAAAGTAAAACAGATAATTTATAATTAAATATTGCGATACTTTGCGCTACTGTATCGATATAATTGCGTGCGCAAAAAATATCGCGATACTGAACAGAATCGATTTTTTCCCCCACCACTACCGAGTGAACATGCAAATTCATTCCCTGACATTAGATGGCGCTTAATGTAAAACAGAAATAGTCCTATTTTGAAGTCGCTGTCGCGTTTGTCATAGTTCTTTATGTTCCGACACCAACGAGACCAGCAGCTCTACATTCATCTTGCCTCGCATCTTCCTCGTCTTATTTCTTCCCGGCAGTGTAGACCATAGATATCCATAATAAAGGCCATATTTGGCCAGCAGCGCGGATGAGACATCTAGCCTTTATTATGGATTATCTCATTGGTCGGATAGTTTTTGACGCGGTGTGTCAAACCAAAAAAACGAACCCGAGTCGTTTTTAAAAAAAATACGCTTTTACGCGTGACGTTTTTCGCGTCGGTGTGCACACTCACATTGGCGCCCTTTGTTTAGTCACGAGGCGTTAAACGTCGGCCGGTGTGAACAGGCATTAAGATGGCGTCATCCATTCCGCCACCAGAGCCGATGAAGATCTGGGGCCCGTTCTTCGTACGTCGCTAACTCAGTTAGCTGGATTTGATTGTTGGCGATTTGGCATGATCTTGGATTGTTTGGTTCTTCGAAGCTCATCCTAGACTTGCTGTCATAGCAACAGGTCCGTAAGCTTGAACCTGCTCGCGAGCAGGCTTATTTCATGTTAACAGGATTAGATCGCAGCTTTATAAGCAGAGCTGATAGGGGAAGTCTTTTAACGCAGCGCGATAGTGTACTTTTTGAGAGATATCATTTTTCTCATGACTCGTGAGGATGTCGTTTACATCATACATTTTTTGGAAACGCACATTAAATGTTCGTTTCGTCGGAGTTGGCCTTTAATAAGAGCACAAACTATGTGCATTGTCCTGCGATTTTTTGTGAGTGGCTCTTTCATGCAGAGATGCGGAGAACTTGATAAGTGCTGTCTGTCTGTTGTGCCATTTCCAAGCCACTTAAGACCCAATGTTGTAGGCTATAGCAGGTTTTTTTTTTGTTTTTTTGCCAACGCAGGTACATTATAATTTTTAATGAAGATCATGCAATCATGACCATGCCGATTAATATGACTTACAGTAGCCTATATGTCCCTCAGGCTTCCCTAATGTGATTGGTGCCATAGACTGCATATGTTCCCATCAAGGCCTCAATGAAGGGGATTTTGTGAACCTAAAGGGGGATCACAATGTAAATGTGTAGGCAAGTTACTATAGTGATTCTTAATATTCCAGATTCTTAATATTATATATATATATATATTTTTTTTTTAAAGGCAGTTGACAGACTAAAATCTCTTAGACGATGTGTGACTATGTTCCATATCACAAATGTGGAAGCAAAATGGGCAGGATCTGTGCATGACTCAAGAATTTTCAGAGATTCACATTTATGCACATTATATGAACGTGGTAAGGGAAAATATAAATATCAAGCTCACTGTGTTATATACACAAAGGCAAACAGGTGTTTTATGACCCGATTCCCTGACCCAAACCCCAGACCAGTTACAATGCAGCTCTATCAGGACAAGGGCACACAATGAAGTGAACTTTGGCCAACTAAAGGGAAGATTTCAGTGTCTGAAAAGTCTGAGGGTTGCACCTGACAGGGCCTGTGACATTGCATGTGCCATATTACACAACATTGCCATCATCAAAAAAAGAAAACATTTCATTAATAAAAGAAAAGGCAAACATGCTTAGTTCCTTGAGTTTTATTTCAATTGTTCTTTGTAAAGAAAAGCCAGTGATCAAGTCATCTATTGCCTGCAATAAGAGATATTATGCAAGGTCAGCAATAGTGCTCTGTGTGAAATAATATATTAGCACTTAATCTGAAGTTCCTTTTGAAGCAACTCTATCTCTAGTGCCAGTTTTTTTCTTTAAAGGTGACCTATAATTCAAAATTGAATTTACCTTGGTATAGTCAAATAACAAGAGTCCAGTGCATGGACATGACATAGAGTAATCTCAAACTGGACTGTTTTCGCGTTCTCATTTAATTCACGTTTATGAAAAACACCCCTGAAAAACGGTCGGTTCTCCACACAATACCGACTGTGACGCAATAGTCGGGATCATTAATATGTACGCCTCCAAATATTTGCATAATGCCAGCCCTCAATGCCAGGCGGAACTGCGCAGCCGAAGCATGGCAGTTGCTCAGTGTGGATGTACACATGAACACAAAAGTATTTTTTATTTCCTTCATCTGAGCCTCTGAAGAAACAATGGGTTAATTTTATTTTCTCTGGAAATTTCCAAACATTTCACCGACTGTTTCCTCAACTTGGGCCAATACAGAGCTGGCCTCGGATCGAGCTACCAAGCAACACTTTCTGATGTGTAATTGTTCAAGTTCAGACAGGTAATCTTTCTCTCAAAATCGTTCAATACTGTTTATGCATCAGTAAGTCAAGCCAGTGACTAAAATATCAGCTTCACATCGTTTCTTTTAGTAGGATGAAAATAATCGTATTTAAATTGTGAACAAATTATATACAAAAAGTGATCAAAGAACAATCTTTCCACACAGCGCGAGTTTATCTGGACACTTGCCAAACTCGTTATGAAATCAATGACGCACGTTACTGCACAACGAAGCTCTTACTGTATTTACATCATCGTGTTTGCATTGGTGAAAGCAGAGAGAGTGCAGAAACTGCTTTGCAATGATAAGATCTTCATTCTCGCGATCAACAGACTGTCATCTGCTCAATGCTCATCACGGCAACATTTTATGTGATGGGAATAGATCTAAATACTTTAAAAACATCTCACGATTCGTTAATCTCGATAGCTGTTATAGTAAAAACGTATAATAGCAGTAGTAAAAGTATTCAGGAGAGAGTTTCACATGTAATGCGTTGCTATTTCATATGCAAGCATGTCAGCCAATCACAGCAGTGGCCGCGGTTACACTGAATCCCACAGCAGACACGCCCCTTCAAACAGAGTGTTCAAATCAGAGGCTAAAAGCAGGCTAGGAAAAATGCCATTTATTTTTAAATTATGATTATTTTTTATCTAAAAACATACTAACATTATAAGGGTAACCCAGGAAACATTATAAAATAATAAAAAAAAACATTCTAGGGCACCTTTAAGTTGTCAAGTTTTTTTCAAAATTCTCTATTTTCTAGGATGAGGGGGTGGTGGGGCAGGGGGACTTGGGGTAAACCTGTCAACACATGCCAACAAAAATGAAAAGGAAAAGTACAACACTGCCCACCTCTGCATCACTGCTTTGTGCAGACTCTTCTGTAGATGTGAACTCCTGCAACTCATATTGCATTCAGAAATAATAGGTACTTCAAGTGTAAATTAAGTAAAGTTATTTAAGCACTTACAGATAGCCTACTTTCTCCAAAAGACAGTCATCTGAGAGGGTTTCTTCACTGTCCTGTGCATTGGGGGAAAATGGGCATTAGAAAGTGTTGTACTTTCTTGTCTTTTGATGTAAAGATAGAAAAAGTCCACTTACTGCACATGCTTCAGCCAACACTTTCTTGGGAACAGATAAAAATGTTGGTGTATTGTTTAAAACTGCACAAAAGAGGAAAACAAAATGTGATCAATAACTCATGGCAACATCTTTTTTTACATTAATGTAGTTTCACACATGTTTCACAAGTCAAAGCAATTCATTACTACTCAAGGTTTAACAGTTGATATGACTGGACCAGCCATTGGGATTATAGGCCTTATTTAATGGAGCAACAAAATTATTTTACAGTGCACTAAGATCATTTAAAGTTAATTTACCAGTAATGAAGGTGTTGCTGCGACTGGTCCCTGGGTCTGAGGAAGAGCTGAACCCAGCGATGCCCTCAACAATGGGTCGGTTCACATTCAATAAGGGCCTCTTCTGCCGGGGTATAATGTGGGGGTGTAGGACCACCACCTGTTTTTTTTTTCTTTTCTTTCTTTTTTTCTCAGCCTTTTTCTTGGTTGCTTTTATAAACAGGCAAATGTCACGAGGTGACGAATTCCATCTCTTTCTCCTGGCAAGGCAGAACTAATGTTCGCCGAGATTGCCTCCCGCCGGACCCATAACAACGGAACACCGGGCTAGTTCCGGGCTAGTGCCAAAATCCCCGCGAACGGGGTGATTAATCAAAATCGCCGGCAGCTGCGCACAAGGGAATTGAAGCCCCGCGATTGGGACACGTTGCCATTAGAGGAGGATAAAAGGAGAGAGTACAGACCAGAGAGGTGAGTTGTTTTAGGGACTGTGATCTCGGAGGAAGCGTGAGCGTTGGAGAAGAGGAAGTGGGGCCGGCAAACTGGCGCGGCACTGTGAGTTTGGGAGAAAGAGCACGCCGCCTCAACCGGAAGGAGGGAATCGCCGGACAGTGAGATCGTTTGTGAGAGACTGTGAGTAGTCCAATCAATCTCCATCTTCCTCTTTCGTGTCTACGGGACTCCTTGATGTGAATGCCAGGTCAGAAAATGGGCGACAGCCCTCTATATGTGTATTTCCCACTGAGTGCTGAGATGAAGTGATGTGATGCACTGTTTTGATGTGTGAAGTGTGAACTTAAACCCGCTGGATGTCCATTACTTACCTGAGTTTTCTATCATGTTCTAAAGACATAAGAAGAGGCTAACACATTTGAGTGTAAAATCTGACAGCCCATTGTGAAGAGGGACACGTAGGTGAATGCTTAACTGACTGCTTTGCAGTGAAGCTCTTCAGCCGTAAGTTCTCTGTCTGTTGCCTGAAGAAGAAGAGGATTACGTGCCTGTATACTCACCTGACTGCTTTGCAGTGAAGCTCTCCAGCCATAAGTTCTCTGTCTGTCACATGTGAAGAAGAGGATTACGTGCCTGTATATTCACCTGTCTGTTCACAGCGGAACTCTCCCACCGCAAGCTCTGTCTGCCGGCCCTTCGAGTGGATTATGTGCCTGCATACCCACCTGACTGCTTTGCAGTAAAGCTCTCCAGCTGTAAGTTCTCTGTCTGTCCCTGTGAAGAAGAGGATTGCGTGCCTGTATATTCACCTGTCTGCTTTGCAGAGAAGCTCTCCAGCCGTAAGTTCTCTGTCTGTCCCTGTGAAGAAGAGGATTCCGTGCCTGTATATTCACCTGTCTGCTTTGCAGAGAAGCTCTCCAGCCGTAAGTTCTCTGTCTGTCACCTGTGAAAAAGAGGATTACGTGCCCGTATAGTCACCTGACTGCTTTGCAGTGAAGCTCTCCAGCCGTAAGTTCTCTGTCTGTCACCTGTGAAGAAGATGATTACGTGCCCGTATACTCACCTGTCTGGTTTGCAGTGAAGCTCTCCAGCCGTAAGTTCTCTGTCTGTCACCTGTGAAGAGGATTACATGCCCGTATACTCACCTGTCTGCTTTGCAGTGAAGCTCTCCAGCCGTAAGTTCTCTGTCTGTCACCTGTGAAGAAGAGGATTACGTGCCCGTATACTCACCTGTCTGCTTTGCAGTAAAGCTCTCCAGCCGTAAGTTCTCTGTCTGTCACCTATGAAGAAGAGGATTACGTGCCCGTAGTCACCTGACTGCTTTGCAGTGAAGCTCTCCAGCCGTAAGTTCTCTGTCTGTCACCTGTGAAGAAGATGATTACGTGCCCGTATACTCACCTGTCTGCTTTGCAGTGAAGCTCTCCAGCCGTAAGTTCTCTGTCTGTCACCTGTGAATAAGATGATTACGTGCCTGTATACTCACCTGTCTGCTTTGCAGTGAAGCTCTCCAGCCGTAAGTTCTCTGTCTGTCACCTGTGAAGAAGAGGATTACGTGCCCGTATAGTCACCTGACTGCTTTGCATTGAAGCTCTCCAGCCGTAAGTTCTCTGTCTGTCACCTGTGAAGAAGATGATTACGTGCCTGTATACTCACCTGTCTGCTTTGCAGTGAAGCTCTCCAGCCGTAAGTTCTCTGTCTGTCACCTGTGAAGAGGATTACGTGCCCGTATACTCACCTGTCTGCTTTGCAGTGAAGCTCTCCAGCCGTAAGTTCTCTGTCTGTCACCTGTGAAGAAGAGGATTACGTGCCCGTATACTCACCTGTCTGCTTTGCAGTGAAGCTCTCCAGCCGTAAGTTCTCTGTCTGTCACCTGTGAAGAAGAGGATTACGTGCCCGTAGTCACCTGACTGCTTTGCAGTGAAGCTCTCCAGCCGTAAGTTCTCTGTCTGTCACCTGTGAAGAAGATGATTACGTGCCCGTATACTCACCTGTCTGCTTTGCAGTGAAGCTCTCCAGCCGTAAGTTCTCTGTCTGTCACCTGTGAAGAAGATGATTACGTGCCCGTATACTCACCTGTCTGCTTTGCAGAGAAGCTCTCCAGCCGTAAGTTCTCTGTCTGTCCCTGTGAAGAAGAGGATTACGTGCCCGTATACTCACCTGTCTGCTTTGCAGTGAAGCTCTCCAGCCGTAAGTTCTCTGTCTGTCACCTGTGAAGAAGAGGATTACGTGCCCGTAGTCACCTGACTGCTTTGCAGTGAAGCTCTCCAGCCGTAAGTTCTCTGTCTGTCACCTGTGAAGAAGATGATTACGTGCCCGTATACTCACCTGTCTGCTTTGCAGTGAAGCTCTCCAGCCGTAAGTTCTCTGTCTGTCACCTGTGAAGAGGATTACGTGCCCGTATACTCACCTGTCTACTTTGCAGTGAAGCTCTCCAGCCGTAAGTTCTCTGTCTGTCACCTGTGAAGAAGAGGATTACGTGCCCGTATACTCACCTGTCTGCTTTGCAGTGAATCTCTCCAGCTGTAAGTTCTCTGTCTGTCACCTGTGAAGAAGAGGATTACGTGCCCGTATATTCACCTGACTGCTTTGCAGTGAAGCTCTCCAGCCGTAATTTCTCTATCTGTCATCTGTGAAGAAGAGGATTACGTGCCTGTATACTCACCTGACTGCTTTGCAGTGAAGGCCTCCAGCCGTAAGTTCTCTGTCTGTCGCCTGTGAAGAAGAGGATTACGTACCTGTACACTTACCTGACTGCGCTGCAGCGAAACTCCCCAGCCGTATGTCCTCTGTCTGCTTCTCACCGTGAAGAAGAGGAATACATACCTGAAACGCGCACCTGGATTTTCCTGTAGCAGCCTCCCCCTGACCACTCCTTTTACATTGCGCCCAGTGGGCCTTCAGCGGGTCCGCCGAACGGAACGACCCTGCACAGAAGACTCACCATTTTAATTTCTTTATTCAATTTTATATTCAATAAAATACCGTTTTATTTGAAGTCTCTTTGTCTGTCCTCCTTGCCTGGCCTCTGTCCGACTCCCCAAGGGTGGTACGGGTCCCAGGGGTGGGTGCAGTCTGATTCTGCCCGCCCCGACCTGTGACATAATTTGGCGTAGTCGGCAGGGTTCCACCTTGGGTTGAGAGGCAGAGGCGGAGCAATGGCAGACGAAGATGTACCGGTGGGTCGCCCACATGTCATGCCCATCTTTATGGGAGCCCCGTGGGCCCAAAAGTATGGAGGACCAGGGTCAGAACTCATTTTATCGGCATTGAAAACTCAAGTGGAGTACTTGGCGGGCCTCCAAGGGTTAAACGCCACACAGAAGACCCAGTTCATCTTAAATTCACTCGAAGGTGAAGCCAGGAGAGAAGTACAAACGGTGACGGAAGCAACCCGAGCCACAGCCCAGGCTATCCTAGACTTTCTAACGGAGCAGTACGGTGATGCAACTCCTGCAGCTGTCCTCCGGACGCAATTCTTTAATTACAAGCAGGGACCTCGACAAACCATACGTGCCTTTGCCTTACAACTCCGAGAACACTTGTCTAGACCATGGCAAGACCATGGGCTTGGAGAAGGAGAGGCCCTCCTAAAGGACCAGTTTCTTTTGGGGTTGCGAGATGGCCCAATACGACAGAGTCTGCGAATACAGCTTTGTCGCAATTCTACTCTGACGTTTGATGAACTACGCCAAGAAGCTCTGGCCCTCGAACAGGATCAGGCAGATACCTCAGATCCCTCCCATTGTATGGCCACCAATGCTGCCAGTAATCCCCTGCCTCCTGCTCCGCCCGACTGGAAACAGGCCCTACGAGAAGAACTGAGAAGAGATGTCCGTGATCAGACATCGACATCGAACAAGGTCGTCCCATTTGCAATGGTTGTGGCGAACCAGGCCATTACGTCCGGCAATACAGCGCACGCCGGGGATCGCAGGGGGTTTTTTTAGAGTCCCCGGCCACTGTGGGTCAGGTGGTCAGGACCCCCCTAGTCGACCCCTCTCCATTGGCGGCCAGGAACCGTCTAGTGGGGCGCTGCCCCCTTGTGGTGGTTCAAGTCAATGGGACCGAAGTCCAATGCCTCCTGGATACCGGGTCCCAGGTCACGCTGTTCTCCGAAAGCCTGTCTCGGGAGTTGTTCGGGGTCCAGGGCCATTCGGCCACAGATGCCCCCTGGTTAACCCTGCGCGGGGCGAACGGTCTGGACATTCCATATGTGGGCTATCTGGTCACAGACCTGGAGGTTCATGGGACCCTGGTGCCTCAAAAGGGAGTTGTGATCGTACGGGATACGTGTCTGGGAGCTCACCGTGCCCTACTGGGGATGAACGTCATCACGGAATGCTGGGAGGAGTTGTTTAAAGCGAGAACCACACCTGTGGCCCCAAAGGAGGAAAAGCGGGAATGGGATCAGATCGTGGCCGATTGTCGCCGGGTCCGCATGGCTGATGCCCAACGGAATCGAGAGAGTGTGGGGAGAGTGGGGTGTCGCTACGCACTGTCAGTCCCGGCCCAGAGCGAGGCCATTATCTGGGCCCGCCTTCCTGTCCAGTTTCACGGGTCCCAGGAATGGATCCTGGTGGAGCCTCATTCAGACTGCCAGGCTGTGGAAGTGGCCCGGGTATTGGCTTCTGTCTGTCGGGGCTGGGTCGCGGTAAGACTGAGAAACACGAATCCCTATGCAGTGGATCTGCATCGACACCAACGTCTGGCTCGGGTCACCATAGTAAGCCCCCAACAAGTTCATGAGGAAGGAGAAGTTCGGTTCTGCCAGGTGGGCCCAACGGTAGTGGAGGTGGCCTTGGCACAGACCGAATCCCCTGCAACCAGAAAGGAGGAAACACTGCCTGCCCACCTTGCGGGGGAGTCCTTACGAGGTGACGGGTTGGAAGAAGGGCAGGCGAAGCAACTCCGGGACTTCCTGGTGAGATGGGAGCATCTTTTCTCTGCACATGAGGAGGATTATGGGCGGACAGACATTATAAAGCACCAGATCCCTACGGGGGATGCTCCTCCGAGCCGGGAGCGCTACCGTCCCGTACCCCCGACTCTGTATGCTGAGGTTCGTACCCTCCTACGAGGGATGCTGGAGAAGGGAGTTATCCGAGAGAGCAGCAGCCCGTGGGCAGCACCGATCGTCCTCGTTCGGAAAAAGACCGGAGCATGGCGATTCTGCGTTGATTATCGGAAGCTGAACCAGGTTACCAAACGAGACGCCTTCCCCCTGCCGCGGGTCGAGGACTCCCTGACTAGTCTTACTTGGGCCGCCTGGTATTCTACCTTAGACTTGGCTAGCGGTAACTGGCAAGTTCAAATGGAGGAAGGAGACCGGGAGAAGACTGCCTTTACCACCCCCTTTGGCCTCTTTGAGTGGGAGCTCATGCCGTTTGGTTTGTGTAATGCTCCCGCTACCTTCCAACGGCTAATGCAGCGCTGTTTGGGAGGCCAGCTTATGGACACCACGCTTGTCTATTTAGACGATGTCATTGTGTACTCCCATGACTTTGAGTCTCACCTCCGACACCTGGAGCAAGTCTTCCAGTCCCTGGAACGGTACGGATTAAAGCTGCAGGCCGAGAAGTGCCAGTTGCTCAGGAAAGAGGTAAAGTTCCTGGGCCATCCAGTCAGCGCGGCTGGGATTGCGGTGGACCCCGAAAAGGTGTCGGCCGTCCAGGAGTGGACTGCGCCGAGAACGGTGCGTCAAGTAAGATCGTTCCTGGGATTCGTGGGATATTACCGGCGGTTCATTAAAGACTTTGTCAAGATCGCTAAACCCCTGAACCAGCTGCTTGGAGGCTCGGGGCGGACCCGGGGTCGTGGGTCCCCTACCATCTCGTGGGATCCCGCCTGTGAGTTGGCCTTTCAGAAGCTAAATCAAGAACTGCTCCAAGCCCCGATCTTGGCCTATGCTGATTTTTCCCAGCCCTTTACGCTCTATACGGACACCAGTAATCTGGGGTTGGGGGCCATACTAGCCCAGAGGCAACAGGGGGAAGAGAGGGTTATTGCCTATGCCAGCAGGAGTTTGCACCCAGCTGAGCGTAACGACGCTAATTACAGCTCCTTCAAGCTTGAACTCCTCGCCATGAAGTGGGCCGTCAGCGAGAAGTTCAAGGATTATCTGTGGGGAGCGAAGGTAGTCGCGGTTACGGACAACAACCCGCTGGTCCATCTCCAAACTGCAAAACTGGGAGCCGTCGAGCAGCGATGGGTGGCGAAGCTAGCCAACTATGATTATCATCTTCAGTACCGGCCAGGGAAGGAGCATACCAATGCCGATGTTCTGTCTCGGCTCCCCGAGGGTCAAACGTTGAGACCAACTTTGCCCCGGAATGTAGCACCGGAGGAAGGACTTATGGTGGGAATCGTAGAGGCCCCTGGACTCCGAAGAGAAGGGGTTCCCGTGAGTTGGGGTTGGGACCCCATACGGTGGAAGGACCGACAGGCAGGAGACCCGGGTTTGGCCCAGATACGGGACTGGCTGCAGCAAGGGACTTAGCCAGAAGGGGGAGCACGACGTGGGCAACCCCGAGGGGTAAAACAGCTCCTGGGACAACGGGAGAGACTCTTCCTCAAGGAGGGATGGAGAAGGCAGTAAGGATGTTCATTTCGCAGTGCCCACGTTGTAATAGAATAGAATAGAATAGAATAGAATAAATCTTTATTGTCCACCGGGGTGGAAATTTTTCTTTGGCTCACCGCAACATACAATACAAAAACAGATAAAACATACAAATGTCTCAGACATAATGAAGAAACATTTCTAGATTAATAAAATAAAATAAAATAAAAACACATCTTGTTAAGAAGGTAATCTCTTAAAAACAAAGACAACAGACAGTTAACATTGTGACTGTGTTATGTCAAATTAACATTTTCATGACTGAAATACTGGTTAAACAAATGTGTTTTGAGTTTATGCTTAAATTCGTGCAACGTGGTTGTTGTCCTGAGAGCCAACGGGAGAGAGTTCTATAACTTAGGGGCTATAACAGAGAAAGACCTGCCACCCATAGACGATAGACGAAATCTACGCTCACATAGAAGATCACAGCCAGAAGATCGGAGAGTTCGAGGGGGAATATAAGGAGAAAGTAAGTCAGAGAGATAGGCTGGAGCAAGACCATTGAGTGACTTAAAGGTAAGCAGAAGAATTTTGTAAGTGATACAGGATGACACGGGTAGCCAGTGCAGTTTAAACAGAATTGGAGTGATATGGGCAGTTTTTTTAGTGTGAGTTAGTAGTCTTGCGGCAGAGTTTTGGATATATTGTAAACGTGAAATACAGTGTGCTGGTAGTCCAGATAAAAGAACATTACAGTAGTTGAGGCGAGATGTGATGAACGCGTGTACTAGTGCTTCAACGTCTTTTGAGCTGACATAGGGACGGAGTTTGGCAATACGGCAGAGATGAAAAAAGGACGCTTTACAAAGTTGACTAATGTAAGTGTCGAACGTCAGTGCAGGGTCAAGAGTGATACCCAAGTTTTTGACAGTGGCAGATGGAATTATTGATGTCGCTTCAAGGTCAAGTCTGGGAACATTACTTAAATTTTTTGTTAGAGACGGAGGGCCAGTGATTAATATTTCTGTACACTTACCTTCTTGTAGCAGCCTCCCCCCGACCACTCCTTTTACATTGCGCCCAGTGGGCCTTCGGCGGGTCCGCCGAACGGAACGACCCTGCACGGCTCACCATTTTAATTTCTTTATTCAATTTTATATTCAATAAAATACCGTTTTATTTGAAGTCTCGTTGTCTGTCCTCCTTGCCTGGCCTCTGTCCGACTCCCCAAGGGTGGTACGGGTCCCAGGGGTGGGTGCAGTCTGATTCGGCCCGCCCCGACCTGTGACACAAACATTTATTAACCTGTTAAGCTGCAACCCCATTTTTGAAAAATCCCCAGATATAGCATACCCAAACTGAAACAGATACAGTTCATGAACCCTTTGTACTAAAGCACAAGTAAGATCTAATTTGAAAGCTGACACCTGGAAGTTTATTGTAAATGTAGAAGTAATTATTGTCATAATGAAAAAAAAAAAGTTATAAATAGCTTCAAAGTTTTGTAAAGTTATTATACATTTATTTTTATGAAATATCTTCATGAAAATAAAATTGAAGTTGGCATTGTAGCAATCTAGAAATGCACTGCAGCTAAAGCCACATGTCTGACCATGTTATATTTAAAATCTGAAGATGATAAGTCTAAAACTCTGTATTTAGTTCAATGTTTTTCAAGATCATGTCATATGACTTTATTTTGATTACTCTAAAATGCATCTATTCAGTCTATTGCATCTATTGTTTTGTGATGCAAAAACGAGCCCCATTCAGTCTCAGTCTCCCCTGCACATATTCACACCTCTCCAGCTTGGTTATTGCTCTAAATATGCTTTTCTTTTGTCTGCATTATAATCACTAACGACTAGCAATTCACACTGTTTCAATCCCTCATTTCTTTTATAAAAGTTCTCACTTCATAGTGAAACTGTATCAAATGCCCTTTTTGAAAAAAGAAACATTTCAGTAAGCATTCTTATTTAGAAAAAATCTTAAAAATGACAGCGAAGTTAGGTAACGTTAGCAGCCTAGCAGGTGCACAGAGCTAGCTAGCATGTTAGCTTAGCACACCATAAATGACAATTTATGAGATTAAAATCATGTTTTTACTCTAAACTTACTTTGTAGTGCAAGTCGAGTGTTTTAAATAACTTTCTGTGATCTGATTTGGCTTCAGATAAAAAAAAATCTGATAGAAAATATATTATTTTATTGTATTCTGCACATTGTGAAAGTCTATTTCGATTAGCATTACATTATACATATAATCTATTGTTATGAAAATACCTGACATGGCTCGAAGAACACAGGTAAATCAAATTTCATTGCAATCATGTTTATTGTCTTCAAAACATCTTTATCTGCACTTTACAGCGATCTCTGATAGCTTTGTTGTCAGGTAGTTCCTGGAATGTCACATGGTTATGGCTCTTCTTCATGTGATCCATATATAGACTTTACTGTGCACACAGCGCCCTCAAACTGCCAGTATGAATTGAAAACACAGTACATCAGAGTATACAGTGCTCATAATGACTACATCGACGCATTTGGGTATAAATTCAATAAATATTATTCCTGTCTATATAAATCTGATGTAAACCTATGAGAATCTATCAATATTTCTCCAAATCTGCACATGTTTGAGCTAAAAGCCCTGAGGGACAATGTTTTGTCAAGCGCTGTCATGACGATCGCACGGGAGTTTTTTTTCTGAATGAGAGCAGCTGACGCTGATAATTCACATTAAAGGTAACGACTCGTTTTTTAATTTCATAACTCCTGACACAAATTAAGACATAACTGTCACTATAAGTTTCTCAGAATACAATAGTGGTCAAATACTGAAACTTGAGTCTTATATCTTTTTAATTATGTATAGTTTGTCAAGTTAATAACATTAAATATGATAGTAACTTTGAACTATTTAAAAAAAAAAACGCTTCAGAGCGCCCGCGCTCTGGTGAAGCTTAAAGGTGCAGTGTGTAACATTTTTGAGTATTTATTAACAGAAATGCAATATGACATCCATAACTATGTGTTCAGTGGTGTATAAAGAACTTACTTAATAAACCGTAATGTTTGTATTACCTTAGAATGAGGCATTTATATCTACATAGGCGCGGGAATCCCCTTCGATGAAGGTCGCCATATTGTGACGTCATGTTTCTACAGTAGCCGAACGCGAACAAACAACGCTACAGAGCGCGTTTCGTCACTACCTTGAAAGAGAAGCCGCAGGAAGCTAGAAGAAGCTAGTCATAAACACCGTGAGTAGTGACTTTTCCCTTGTCAGTGGTGTAAATATGTAGTTGGATTGTTTCATGTAACTTAATTCTTCTCCCTCTCTGTGTTATGGCTTTGCTATGTGGGGATAAATGTGCTGGTTAAGTTCGTGAGACAGCTGATTAGTAGGCTACTCTTGTCATTGACCGTAAAACAGTTACAGGAATCACCAACCCGTCGATCTTGGAAGCATTTTAAGTCGATTGAGTTTCCAAAATCAGAGAAAAAAAGCCTATTGTGTGTGTAGTAAGTGTGTCTAGGGGATGCGGAGGCGCGCGCGCTGTTACAATCACGTCATTTTTGCCGCACGCACCTTTGGGCTCATGTGGACGCGTCAGGTTTAAACAAGGCTTTACGCTTTAACGAGCTCAGCCACAGTATCAGCTCATATTAGCCAGCTAAACTTTTACTACCCTGTTAGAAAAAATATAGGGTAAACGTACCTATTAAGCTCACCAAAATCTACATTCAGACATTTTTAGGGCACAGGATATTGGTTTTAGTAAAAAAAGTTATGTTAAAATAAAATATTAATCTCTTAAACAACAATATTTTATTTTATTTTAAATGACAAAAGCATTAAAATTAAAATGTACATCATTAAATGCAAAAAGTCTGACTGGGCTTAATGCACACCCCTGTTCCCAATAAGCTCAACAAGTTTTATTATAAAATCTTGTTTATTTTAAACAACCTTTTTAAGGAATAATTGAAAAAAGTTTTATTTGAAGGTACAGAGTCAATCACAAAAAAACAGAACACTAAAATCAAGCAACAAGGCATTCAATTTGATCAGGTAGCCTATCCTATTCATAGTGACGTGTCATTCAAACTGCAACATCTAGACTAGTCCACGTTCAGCTAAGTAACACATATTGAACAATTCAATAACAAAACAAACCAATAAAACATTTAATTCATGGGGATGAACACTAGCCTGGGAAAACCCAGACAACTTCCGGCAAATTTAGATTTGCTTTGAAAGTTAGTCTGGCAAAGAGCTCATTCAAGCCCATTTCCAATCCGGCGAAATCGAGGCACCAATCAGATACGTTTGGGCAGGCTTTTAGGGGTGTGCAAAGCAGCCGGTATTTGTATCTGTATTTGTATTTGTTGAGGGGGTAAAAGTATTTGTATTTGTATTTGTATTCGAGTAAAATTCCAAATAGGCGTAAAAATCCATTTTTTTTTTTTTGCGGTACACTTCTAATTTACGTTAGTGTAAGACTTACATTATATATTTATACTAAGAATACTTAGTATTCTTTAATTATATCCATTATAATAATTATGGATATGCAAAATTGGTTGACGTTTTTCCATAAATCCAGCAATGAACATGTAACAAGGAACGCCATTAAAAAGATAATAACAATATGATATAATAAAATACTTCCACACAGAACTTGAGCAAGTTTTTTTGGCTGGTGGAGGACCAAGAAAGAATATTGTCGTTCTGAGACCATTTACATCTAAAATAATGATAATGCATAATAATGCAGGTAGGCCTACACCTTTTCAAAGATCAAAAAACGTTTATTTCTAAAGACTATTTAACACTGAAAATGGAAAACATTTTAAATATCCACAATAAATGAACAAAACAACCAAAAACAAAGCAATGGACTCTCAGTCTCTGTAACAAAAACTGCACTTGAATAAATACCAAAAACAATAAATAAAATGGATGTAAACAAAACCTGACCCTACCCTATGATAAATTATTTTTTTATTAAAGCATTAACACACAAACCACTGTTAATTTAACATGGAAGCAAGCAGCTACTGCGTGCATGGTCTGGCATGACTGAATGCGCTCAAAGCTTACGCTCCCCGATTTCCCTAAAAAGCTGACAGTTCATCGCGATCTCACACATCTCTGTTATTATCAAAGAATCTTTCATAAAATCCACACTTTGTTTGTTATAATTAGAGGATTTACCAGCATACAGAATTCAGCACTGAACTAAAAAGTCAGTTTTGAGCGGTGAGGGGAGTCTATCTTAAATGCTTCTGATTGGCCAATTCCGTTCAAGAAATCAACACATATGTCTGTGATTGGCTACATCGCTCAACGCTGCAAACATGTTATGAATAGAAACTCTGGCCTGTAAATCGTTTCTATTTTGTTTTGTTCTTGTTGCTTTTCTGCAACAGATGACTAAAAATCTATTAGTTTTTATATGTTTTATTCATAGATATTTCTAGTTTGCGGGAGTCCCGCGAATCGTTTTATTCTCCCGCAACCCGCACACACAGAGTGAGTGCATTACCGCCCGCGCCCGCGCTCGTGCTCGGCCATCAGATCTAGTCCCGCGCCGCACTCTATTGCGTTGGGAGTGCACGTCTCTAGATCAAGGGCCCGGCCCGGGTCATAAACTGCCTCCGGAACCCAGTTAAGGTACAAAAATCTATTCAACAAAAATAGTGATGCAGTTAAGTGTTTTTCGCTCAGCCGAGCCCTCTCTGTTGCTGTGTGGAGCAGCCTGTGTCAGTCACCTCTTCCTGAACGTCACACACTCACTCTAATGGTGTGTTCACACCGAACGCGAATTTAATTATTTGGGCGAGTAGATTATATACAAAGTCAATGCAAAGACGCGAATAGACGCATCATTCGCGCCGGGCGTTGCGAATGACGCGAATTGGGCGACGCGTTTGCCGCGAATGTCTTCCGCGCAAGTTGAAAAATTTGAACTCGAGCGAATGTTCAAGCGTCTAACTAAACGCGATAGACGCGTATTTGACGCTCTATTCGCGTTCGGTGTGAACACACCATAACGGGCATGCACTGCAGTGCGGTCTCACGAGGAAACGCAGCTTTTTGATATAAAGTTTTTTCTTGTTCCCGAATACAAACATTTTTTTAAGTATTTGTTCGAAATAAGTATTCGTAAAAAAACACGTTATTTGTGCCTTTCCGAATACCGTATTCGGGTTCGGCTCCACCCCTAACTTTACACGATGACGACAGCGCTGGGATTTTGAAGCAGATTTTGTAGCCTACATTACAAAGATGGATGCCGCCGTCGAAAATCACTCGTTCGAATCAGCTATCGCGTCTGTTTTAAGCGATTTGAACGTTTCCTTTTAGTTAAAAACCGAGCAAAGAACAACACTCGGAGATGTTTCTCCGCCGCTCTGCATACGTCATCTCCTTCATCGCTCAGGGGTGCGTTTCCCGAAAGCATCGTTAGCCATCTATGGTCGCAAGTTGGTCGCAATTTCCATTGAACTCTATTGGTAACGACGGAACTTGCGACCATAGTTGGCTAACGATGCTTTCGGGAAACGCACCCCTGATTGGTTTTAGGTCTATCCGCGACGTCCGTTGGTGACGCCCCTCTGGAAATGATTTGTCTATGACGCTTTGCCAGACCATAACTCAGTTACAACTGAGAATGGTCTGGTTTTAACCAGGCTAGATGAACACAGAAACTAGACACATTATGAAGCCTCTTCATAATGTCAACTTATTTATATTCTCTTCTTTTTGTAGAGATCGTCTATATCTTGGTGGTTCTTCAAGTAGAAGGGTCTTAAGACTGTGAAAATAAGTTTATTAATCATTTTATGAAGATTAACTTGTTGACAACCTTCAGTTAATATTTAAAGTCTGATTATGAAGTATTTACATAGACGTTCAATGTGGATGAGCTTAAAGGGAGCACACTGTGCTTAATTGGAGCAACAACTATTTGTTAATTAATAAATATTACATGACATTTAAAAGAAAATATTTAGCTAAATAAATAATCTAGGTCATGTATTAAGCTTATACCAATTTGAATATGAACAACTATTATTGACAATATCTATGAAATTATGCTTTTTCTAATTGATGTCACACTGAAGTTGTGTGATTTTCATAGTAGTGCACCCTTTAAGCTCACCTAACAATAATACTAATTCTTTACAAATTACAGTAGTTTAAAACCACAGACTATCAATAAAATGTACAATTATAATATTATGGATTTAAAAGTACAAGGCATTAATGCCTGTAAAGAAATATATTAGTGTAGCACACAATCTTATACAGCTAGTAAGCTAGCTATGTTCTGTAGCATCTGCACTATGTTGCTAAAACTATCTTTTAGATCTAACTGTAATTATTTCCCACATCCAGGTTCCAGGTTAAAATATGCAAAAGTCTAAACATTAATCTCTAAATTTTGCAATAAGTAGATGTACTAACCCAAAATAAAAGCTTAAATATATAAAAATGCACATTTGAGGGGCTCCTCTTCTGGTGAAAGTTTTCAGACAGCTTTCAAAATGGCCGCCAGACAGTGTGAACACATAGATACACATATCTCAGTGTGCAATGGTCTGATTGGTTTAAAATTACAGGAGGTATGTAGCAACAAACACATCAATTGGTTAAAACATCAAATAGGAAAATACATTGCTTTTTCTTTTTATAATCTGAGCTCAAAGATGGCAGTGTGCTTAATGGGTACTTGAGCTTAATAGGTACGTTTACCCTATAGTTGCATATTTTCATGTGGTTCTTCTCCCTCGCTGTATTATGGGTTTGCTATGTGGGGAGAATGTGCTGGTTACGTTCGTGAGACAATCAGCTGATTACTATCATTATATTATGTATTAAGACCCTTGATCCTCACCTGAAACTTTATCCATGATGTGGTTTATAATGGACTGTGGTACAGAAACTTGGTTTACGCTGGCTATTCTCTGCTGTCTCAGTCGACGATGTTTGTCCCGTTTTAGCCACCGTAGCTTCTTCGAAAGGGAGGGGTGAGCGGTGGGCTGAACCCTTAGTGTAAGCTCGCAACCGAACCGCTAGATGTCGCCAAAAATCACACACTGGACCTTTAACAGGTTAACAGTGCCTTTTTAAAAGAGACTAGTATAAGTTGTTCAAATTACCATTATGTAGAATATTCTAGTACTTCACTTTTACTTGTTCCCATGTTCTAGTAGTGGGTGGTGACTCTGGCATTACAATGAACAAAGTTATTAATTATTTAGAAATTATTAAAATACAAAAATGTGACCGATCACGGAAACTAGGGACACAAGTCGGTTCTTCGGCATTTTGAGTTATTCATAGATTCTGAAAGTGTAGTCTCCAAGCTTTCCAACGATGTGTAACACGTGGAAATCTGATAATATTTGGAGAAGTTGTGGCCATTTGAAGGTAGGAACTCAAAAAAGCTAAAATGGGAGAAAACGGCCTCAAAAGATTGTGCATTCTCACCTCTCTCTCCTGCTGGGAGTGACAATAGGGCTCATTTACATCTCATTTAGATAAGCCATACCCCCTGTAAAGCTCCCCGTGTGCTTTACAGCTTTTTTTTCTTTCCTGAGCTAGCTAATAACAATAGGTAGGTATGGGAAGGTCTAAACAGACTAAACATGAGATAACATGTACGTGTTCTTAGAATTAAAACAAAACGACAAACTTTAATGTTTAATGCAAACTCACCCCCAGAACCGGCGAATGCACTTCTGCCGCTCTAGGCGAAAAACAATTGTGCTGCCCCTCTATTTGCAACGTTTACCAGCAACAACACACAAACACCAATATGCCATATACATATAACGCAAAACCAGCAACAACACACAAAGACCAATAAGCCATAGGCCTACATATAACGCAAATAGTGCGCAACGCACGTGTGCCCAAAATGTCAACACTATTAAAGTTTATGCAGGAGGTAAATGCCTGCTGGCATTTTTCTTTAAGCAGTCATGACAGGAATTTTCCAAATAATCATATTTCCTCCTCAGATTACTGTTGCAAATCTCTTTACACCACTTTCTTATGTGCGTATACACACACAAATGAAATGTCCGCAAGCACATTATATCATCAGCAGGTTCAGCATCTTACATAACGACTAAGGAGCAAATAAAGCTTAACTTACGTTTCAGAAACGCGCACGGCAGGCATTCATCGCAGCAAAGGTCTTAACTGCATCCTCTATTTCGATTCTCTGTGCCAGTTCATGTTCTATGGAGATTGTTGCCAGTCCATTAAGTCTGTTCCCTGTTCACAAAACGTTCCCCATTCAAAGCAATCGGGACGTCACATATGAAACAGTTAGCCACCGCTGTCAGCGAGCCGAGCCGCCGTATTCAAGCACCGAGGGCGCGCGCGCCGCGCCCATACCTCCGGTTCAGTTTCCCGAGCCCACAAAGTGCGGCGAAAACATTTTCGGTGTAACGGCCACGGTTCAGCTCGTCTGCGACAATCTTTGCGGCATCGATCTTCATTGAATTTTGATATCAGATAGAGCCGGCCAGAGCGCTGCATAATAAGTAGCCAAGCTGTTGGGGGGCGGGGGCAAAAGCGCCGGCGGCTATTCAGTATGGAAATACACACAGACAATGACACGCCCCTACTGCATGCTAGAATCTCCGAAAAACAAGCCGATTTCAACCTCAAAATGTACGCTTTTAAATATACCAATACTGTTATCTCAAACATGGAGAGGCTTCTTCATGATCTCAACTAACAGATTCTGCAAAAAAGCGGAAATCACCAATTTTGGAAAAAAACGCTTCTTTCTCATTTTGCTCGCAAGTTGTGCTGCCGACTTGTGTCCCTGGTTTCCGTGACGGGTCACAAATATATACTGTAATAAGTGATAAAAAAACATCTAACATGGGTCACTACAAACTTAATTTGGTACTTTTTGCCAGCCCTCTCTCCTGGCTTTTGCACATTTGAGGTGAAAACTTTTAATTAAGTTTTCAAATTCTGCATATTCTTCAAGCAATAACTCTTGCTCTGCTGCGGTGAAAACTGAGCCCGCTCTTTGGCCACTCTGTGCAGCCAATAGCAGCGTTGCTGTTCAATGTTTCTACTATCGATACATATCCCCTTTTAAACCAGCACATGAACGCGCAATTATCTCAGATAACTCAATCCAGCGATACTAATCATAAACAACAGGTGTGTTCAAAGAACCCAATTAGCAGGATCATGATTAGCACGATGATATCATCTTGGATGTCTCATTTGATCTCGGATGTTTTAAGCAACAGACGAAGAACGGGCCCCTGGTGACTTGAGCAGAAATTGGGCAAGTTTTCGAGCAGAGTTTGACGATTACTTGCTATGTGTACCGGACTATGTGAGAAAGATGCGGATGTGCAAGCGGCGACACTAAGGCTAATGGGCAGGCTAATGGGACAACCTGGGTCACTTGAAGACTACTTTACACCCACTAAAAATGTCATCTTCCAGAGGTACATCTTTGGGAATCTTAAACAAGAGGAGGGTGTTACTAGACTGAGAGAAAAAGCGGCTACATGTGAATATGGAACCTTAAGGCAAGGCAAGTTTATTTATATAGCACATTTCATACACAATGGTAATTCAAAGTGCTTTACATAGAAGAAATTAAAATAATCAAAACAAATAAGAATAATTAAAACAGTTTAGGATAAAAAATAAAATAAAGTACAGTAAAAACAGTCGGACGAACAGTGGCACAGTGCTCATTCAGTAAATGCATAGCTAAACAGATGTGTTTTGAGTCTGGATTTGAATGTGACTACTGTAGGAGCACATCTGATCTCCTCTGGAAGCTGGTTCCAGCTGCGGCTGGCATAATAGCTAAAAGCAGACTCTCCATGCTTAGAGCGAATCCTTGGTGTTTCTAGCTGATGTGATCCTAATGATCTGAGTGATCTGTTAGGTTTATATTCAGTGAGCATATCTGCAATATATTGAGGTCCTAGCCCATTAAAAGATTTATATACCAGTAATAATACTTTAAAGTCAATTGTAATGGCGATTTGTCGTCAACTTAAATCAAACAAGAAATCAAAATAAAATAAACAAACTCGAAATCAAACGGCCACTGAGGCACTAAAAGATCGAATCTTACGCAGGGTACAATAAGTCCAATGTCCAGGCAAGCATATCGTTCATGCGGTTTATTTCCATTTGAGCGAGCAAGCAAGCATACAAACAAATGGCGTCTGCAGCCTCTCTTTCTCTGGTAAAAAACCAACAACCTTCCCCAGTGCCTGCCTGTCTTGAATGTGGCCACCATTATATACATGCAAACAGGTGCTCAGTACTATCAAAATAAAAGTCCCCCAAAAAATAATCAAATTAACTAAAATAACAACATTAATATACTGGATCTACATCAATAAAATAATCATGCAAATTATTTAAGGTGAAACAAAATAAAGTAATTTAATTATTAACTTAATTACAAAACAAGGAAATAGCTCCAACACTCCGGCCCCTAATTGTGAAATGTGTAAACCCACAATTACGTTTCTTCCTGTAACGGAGCTATTCTCTAGTGTAGCAACAATGAGTTTGTTTGGGGGAATTATTAACTCAAATGGGGAATATTATTCATGAGATAATGAATATGTAATCGCACACATAAATTAAATTATCCCAAATAGGGAATGGACTAAACCTTACCATCTATGAATAATTAACACAACTGACCTAGATATCAATAATTACTACGATCAATCAAGTCGGATTAATTATCAGGGTAAATTTACATGTGATTCCAAATTAGTTTGTCGTGCACCCTGTTGTCCTGCGGACCGGAGCCGAAAACTTCTTTATATCACAAGATTATCTGCCTGTGAACAGCAAAAATAACTTCCCTGTGGCCACCAGGGAGGAGATTTTCATGTAAGGCACTTTTCGATATTTTAAATAGTTAACCGAGGTAGAGCTTTGGCAACTTTACAGACCTTTGACATATACAGAGACTTCAAGCATGGGACCATGAGACAGATTCGATTCAAAGGATTATGGAATTTAATAACACAATACTAAGGATTACATAGACTACTAAAAATCACGCAGGAGTAAATAATATGCATATTAAAACAAACAATTAACAAACGATTGCAATGCGACGTATATGGAGAGAAAAGGTTAGAGTGAGAGAGAGAGAGAGAGAGAGAGAGAGAGAGAGAGAGGGTGTGAGAGAGTGGGTGTGTGAGAGAGAGAGAGAGTGAGAGAGAACAGTTCAAAACAGTTCAAACCACGAAACTCCCCAAAGGTTTCTAAATTAATCTAAACAACCTTAAGCAGCACTTAATTGAGATTTGTACATTACTTGATTTAAAACGGTCCACTTTTTGGTGTGTGGCTGCGTTACAGAGGCTGGTCGGGAGCTGGCGTGTCTGGAGCGTCTTCCGATAGGAGGCAGATGTTTGCGATTGCTTCAGCTGCGGCCCGTACGAGAAACGATAAATCTTAGGCTTGTTTCGTTCGTGAATACACTGACCGAAGTCAACTATCAAACTGAGGTAGATCAAAATAAAAGAAAACTTAGATTAAAACAAGGTAGGAAAAACGACAATGAAGAATAGGCAGAACTCCGGCTGGAGTTTGCAGGAAATTTGGAATTTCTCTCTCTGGCTAAAAGACTGCACTGAGGAGAGTGTGGGGGTGTATTTTGAAGGAGCTCGAGACACGCCCTTCTCACGTGTCTGATCCAATCGTTTGGGTGGAAGGCGGGTCGGCAAATCTTGTGATTCCCGAGGTACACGCCTCCCGGGTCATGTGCATAGCAGATAAAGATTTAGTAACACTATACTTCTAAACTAGGTATAAATAAAATCATGCATCATATTAAATTTTGAGTTGCTGATTCAATCTTCTTTGATTATTCTGATTACAACGATATCGCGCACGATAGGTTTGGACGTTAGTAAGATTGAGATACATGATTTTCCGTGATTAGACACATATCAGATCGCTTACATCTCATAAAACTTTCAGTTATGCAGATTTGGTAACAAGGGAATCATGAAAACACAACCAGAAACATTTATACATTTACAAAAGGAGATTTTTGATCCCATGTGTTCAGAGTGTTTCTTGTGTTTATATGGGTGTTCAGAAGTTCAACCAGCGTCGGTCACGCGGTGAATTTGCGATCGAGTCCAGTTCGTGTATGTGTGTGTGTGTATGTGTATGTATGTATGTTCAGAGTTCATTGACCGATGGTGACGGGGGTGAACTCGCGACCAGTCCCGTGTGAGCGTGTTTGCTTCGAATTTGATGAGTTTAACAACTGCTACAATGGCCAGTCGTCGAATTGCACAATTCTCTTCTGTGTGTGTAAGCGAAAAACCCCAGGGGGGGGGGGGGGGGGGGGGGGTCACTGTATCTTTAGCTTAATGGTGGTGAGTCACATGTGGATAGCGGTCCTTTTGTTGACTAATCAGAGAGGAAGCCTCATGAGCGCATCAGTATCAGTAATTCAATCAAGTCCAGTCACCATCCGCTTCGTGTGGCAAATTACAAACAGAGAGACTTTGTGAGTGACTCGGTAACCTAATCAACAGTCGCAGGACACCTACTTTTGTCATAGTCTCTGAATTAAAAGAATGCAAAACCAGCAGTTTAAGAAAATGGCAGATCTGACCATGGCTACATTCCCCCCTTGATGGTTCGACAGGACCCGTGGGGGTGGGCCTCGTTGGACCATCACGATTGCATTGGTCAGATGGCAGGTAAATCATGGAGGTCGGACTCTGCAGATGATGGTTAGGGCTGAGGGCTCAGCTCTATGAGATCCTCCGCGTTCACTAGCGAGGAGTCTTCTTTCCGAGGGGCCTTACGGAACCCCACGGACATGGCTTGGGTGAGCCTGGCTGTAGAGGCTCGCATCTCGTTGACTCGACGGTACAGGACGTAGGCCAGGCCCAAGGTTAGTGTGTGTCCGATGATCGTTGAAATGCACACGGCAGTGTCAGCGGCGGTCCATGCTTGGACGACTGGTGAGGCGTTCAGGATAGGCATCCTGGACAAGGCTTGGAGGGCTGTGTCCAGGGGAGCGATGTTGACGATCTGTGACCCCCCTTTCTGAATCCATTGCTCTAGCTCTGGATCGAGAGTGAAATTGCGCTCCCCATGCGATAGGGTCGGATGGAGATTCCGCAGGAACAAAGTTTTGAAGTTACCGTCCTCCTCCATTCCGGACTCATTGCGAGATCCGAAGTAGGCTTGTCGGAGGCGGCCGTAGTAAGCTTGTGGGGTTTCTAGTCGGGCCTGCTTGAGGTCCATTGCGGTTACGAATCCACTCTCAGAGTCTGGGTCAGAGAATTCACGGATCAGAGCTTGTCGCAGCTGCTGGTAGTCCGTTTTGACAGCGTCAGGTTGCCTGTCTAGGAAACTCCGCACGTCACGGCTTGAAGTGATCCTGAGAAGATACAACTTATCCCAATTAGTGATGTTGGCCATAGTTTGTAGGTGAAAGTCAATGTCTTGTAAGTAAGAGTGAACATCGTGGCCTCCTGCTGGATTGGGAGTGAAGGTCGGGATGTTTCTAGCCAGCTTGTCCAGTTCTTTATGGGCCGTGCTATGACCGATGGCCTGACCCCGCCCCTCTTCAGCTGGTGGGGGCACGTGGCGGCTGGCTAGTGATGTCTTTAGCAATGGGCTTTCACCCCCCTTTTCAGGTCTGGGTTCTTGGCTGAAAAGTGCAGGCTCGCAGGTGAGGGGAAACGGAGTGATGGGTATGTCCCCCTCCAGGTCGCCTTGCAATTGTAAGAGTGTTTGAGTTCTTTATGGACCAAGCCCAGTTCATACTTTAGATCATGTCTCTGTTGGGCAAGCTCGGTAATTTCAGTTCGAGCTGCGTGCAAATGTTTTTCACAGGCCTTGGCTCTGGCCTCTTTGTCTTGTATTTTACTCTCTGCTCTTTCTAAAAGGGCCTCGGCGCGCTGCAGTCTGTCCTGGAGCTCCTCCGTGGTGCGTTTCTCCGACTGCATCCTCCTGTCTGTGTCCGTGCGCAGATCCTCCAGGGCCTTTTGCAGTCTTTCCACTTCCTCTTGTAATTCTGGGGGCATTTCGTCCTTGTCTTTCTCCTCCAGAAGTAGCTGATCCAGGCGCTCCTGTGTGTGGTCCTTTTGTTTGCGGGCCTCCTCCAGTTGAGTCTTTAGTCCTGCGATTTCCTTTTCCAGATTGGCGTTGTCTTCCTCCGCAGAGCATGCCTGTGCCACTAAGTTGTGAGCTAGATGTCCGATGATCCGACTCCATTCCTTTGAGCTGTAGGTCTGCGTTGGGTCGTTGGCCATTATCTGGTCCACCTCAGCGTCCAGTTCCTGCCGGGTCGGAGATTTCGGGTCGCCAGAGTCCTTTGGCAGACAGCCGGTTGTCATGGCTCGTAACCAAGCATCCAGATTGCTCCAATGGTCCGCGGGACTGGAAGCGCGTGACATTCTGACTCCCTGAGGGCGAGAGAAACACAACACACACACAAAGGGCCAATGCAAACTTGTTTTGAGGCTAACGAGCTGTAGTGCAGCCGTGCCGTCTATAGAAATTTGGCTAACTGATGTAGACAGTTAGGTGGGCCAATTTTCGCGGGTCAACGTGGGACCCGAAATAGAGGCTGCTTGGTTGTCACTCTATTATTTAGTTCCCTTGGAGGATCTCTTGGTGAACTGAAAGAAACAAAACATAACAGACACAAAACAAAACAAGGAAGAGAAGATCGAGAGGGGAAAACAAGACGGAAATACAGCAGTAAAAATAAAACCTAAGTGAATTGACCTGTGCCGTAGTGTAACCACTAATAACTCAGATGGTGTGTCTTAGGGAGAAAGAGGCAACCCTACGCTCAGAAAATATATCTGGGGGAATATCTAATATGCTGTGGCTTATGCTACGTGGCAAGGTTTTTATCAAAATCCAGTCTTACCTGGGGTGAACTGAGGTGGAACCTAGGCGGCCTCAGCGAGCGTGGTCAAACTTTTCCGGCGCCACCAAACACACGACCGCCGTGACCCCGGACTCTACGTTGCTCTGTCACGGTTACGCCCACTCAAACAGCACGTGACTGTAAGCACAACCTGGTATTCTCTGAGGTGTCAACCGGCCGACCGCACTGCAAAAGTGGGCGGTGCACAGAACCCCGCCAGCGAACTGACGTAGACAGTGGCGCATGCACCGGTCCTTGCAATTGACTCGTGCGTCGGCTTAGTGGTTTAGCCTTTGGAGCACCAGGTTGCTGATGTCACGTTACTGCGTGCCGCAACCAATGGCAGAGATAGCAGACCCCGAGAGCCACCGCACGGTCAGTGTCAGTGACGCCAGTCGGCAGACCCGCCCACCGAGGACAACAGGGGCTCCCACAATTCACCACAGGTGCTGAGACTTTAACCTGTACACATGCACAACGGAAAGAACAAGGAATTTTCATGCTAAAGGCAAATTTAACTCACTTTAAAAAAAATATATATATATATATTATTATTATTTCCTTTTTTTATACTCAAAGTAATTTAAGTAGGAGAAAAACGGAAACTACAATAAACCTAAAAAGGGATAGGTAGTAACAAAATGGCTTTGAAGAGAAAATTGATTTAGCCTGGACAGGAAAAACAAATTAAGAGATGAACAGCATTGCCAACTGACGTTAGCACCAAAAGCAATTTAGACGCGGATGGTAATTATTAAAACTAACCTAACCCGATGGAAGTTAGCAATAACCCAATGCAGGTGGAGGCCAGGAAAGGGGGAGCTGTGGGCCGCTGTAGTGGGTCTTGGTGCCTCAAGGAGGCGCACTTCCTTTCTGTGGCTCACCTTGACTGTTTGGCACAATTTAAAGTTTTAATTCAAATTGTTTTAAATTCAAATCAAAATAAGCCTGGGGGAGATTGACAGAATTAGAATGATCTCTTATAATAATCACAACAACACTGTTGTTGTTAGCAATGATTATAAAATACTCATCAGGAAAACATGAATGAAAATGATTTCATACAAAGTTCAGTGGAAGGCTGATAGCTGGCTTGAGAAGGTTGTCTGCCACTAGGTGGCCTCTGGCTTTTCAGGGGGGGCTATCAACCGACTGAAAGGTGAGAAATTTATAGTGAAAGGGGAGGAAACAAAATTATAATAAAAGCAAAAATCAAAAGAAATGAAATATTGTTCCAATTGACTCAAATCTAGATCTAATGGGGAAGGAGAAACACAGTTTTGTCAAGGAGATCAGAATGATTTCTGATAATAAATCACCAGCCCATTAGAGTTATTAGCAGTGATTATAAAAATGAAACAAAATAAACTCAAACAGACAGTCACCGAGACGGGCAGAGCTGGAAACAGGGTAGAGGCAGAAATGGATTGAGCAGAAGGATGATAGCTGACCTGGAGGGGTGCCGCCGCTAGGGCGTCTGCCTCCAAATTAACTATCAGTGATTTGAACTGAGGAATTCTATGACTCAAACTCTAATTCACTTCTGTGAATTGAACTCAAAATAAAATGTCTCAGTCCAAAACAGGAGGATTGTTTTACGAACTAGTAAGCTGTAAATTCAAATATGTATTTAGGCAGCTTATTCGACAATCATCGCGGTGAATTGGGAGGAAATACAACGAGGAGGAACAGTGAGTATGGGGAGCAGATGGGTAGCGGGTCTTTCCCTGCTACTGCCACGCGGTGGCAGTGTCGCGCTCACGCGGACCAAACTCACAAGCGTGGTACTTTGAAACTGATACGCGCCTGTGCGCACAGGTTCCTTTCAAACATGAAACAAATATACCCACATTTACAAGTATACTTTTCGCAGATCACGGCGGATCTCAGATGTCTTTTAGACACGGAACAAGCATACGAACATTTCCTGGTATACTCTTTGTAGATCACGGCGGATCTCTTTGTGCTTGGTTTGCAAAGAAAATGGGATGGGATTTTCTAACCGGTTTAGCTAACTTTACGCCAGCGTTTTTTGAAAACCCGAAGTTATTCGTTGCTAACGAATTTAAAGAGCATATTGCAGGTTAAAAAAAAATCTAAATTAATATCTAACCTTGTATGAAAATACCATATGAAAAGGTAATGCAGGATTTAAAATGTTTTAAAACGACATAAGGGCACACATTTAGTAGATAAAGTGAGCGTTTCTTTGACTGCTCGTAAAAACCGTTTTTTTTCAGCATCGCGTCATTTTACGTCACCAGAGGGAGGGAGCCTCAGCAGCGCAGATAGGTTTGTATTCAGTAGAGCGGGTAAATTTGCTTTTTTATACTCAGAATGACAATTTGGAATGTAAAGAACAACATATTATACAGTTATTTGTTTTATTAGGAAAATACCATGTACATAAAAAGAATTGGGCTTTTTTCACGTTTTATAAATGACTTAACATTATATGTACATCTTTTGGAACAAACAAACTAAAAACAAAAAAGCAATGAAAACATGTAATGCTTTGAAAGCACAGGATTTTATGTAAAACTTTTTTTTGTATTTTTTATTTCCTGGCAGCTAATGTTAATGTGATATTGTGAATATGTAAAACCTCTTGTTCTTGTGGCATCGAATTTAAAAAAAAAAGTCAGTAAGAGCGGCCGTGAATCAGTGTTTTCGGTAGTTTTTATATTTTAATTTATCATCGTCATCATTGTAAATTATTGTGTTTGTGGAGGTTGCAAAAACTCCGGCCTGTCAGGACATCGAGTCAGGTTTCCTAACAAGAAAAGGGACGGTGCTGTATATCGTGCCTGTGTGCGGTGTGTGCAGCTGTAGAGACAGGATTTCTCTTCCGCATCGGCTTCCAAAAAGTCCCACATAGGAAGCCCATATGAGCTGATTACATGGGCCCCATAAGGGACAGGCATGGGTCAATTGGGCATGGGTTTGAACTGAGAACACATATATGGGTCCTGCAAAGCATATTTATGGGCCAAGTGGGCATGGGTTTGAACTGGGAACACATATATGGGTCCTGCATAGCATATTTATGGGCCAAGTGGGCATGGGTTTGATCTGGGAACACATATATGGGTCCAGCATATAATTTTTATGGGCTGAGTGGCCATGGGTTTGAACTAGGAACACATATATGGGTCCTGCATGGTTTATTTATGGGCCAAGTGGGCATGGGTTTGAACTGGGAACACATATATGGGTCCTGCATAGCATATTTATGGGCCAAGTGGGCATGGGTTTGATCTGGGAACACATATATGGGTCCAGCATATAATTTGTATGGGCTAAGTCGCCATGGGTTTGAACTGGGAACACATATTTGGGTCCTGCATGGTATATTTATGGGCCAAGTGGCCATGGGTTTGAACTGGGAACACATATATGGGTCCTGCATATAATTTTTATGGGCCAAGTGGGCATGGGTTTGAACTGGGAACATATATATGGGTCCTGCATATAATTTTTATGGGCCAAGTGGCCATGGGTTTGAACTGGGAACACATATATGGGTCCAGCATATAATTTTTATGGGCCAAGTGGGCATGGGTTTGAACTGGGAACATATATATGGGTCCTGCATATAATTTTTATGGGCCAAGTGGCCATGGGTTTGAACTGGGAACACATATATGGGTCCAGCATATAATTTTTATGGGCCAAGTGGGCATGGGTTTGAACTGGGAACATATATATGGGTCCAGCATATAATTTTTATGGGCTAAGTGGCCATGGGTTTGAACTGGGAACACATATATGGGTCCTGCATGCTTTATTTATGGGCCAAGTGCCAATGGGTTTGATCTGGGAACACATATATGGGTCCTGCATATAACTTTTATGGGCCAAATGAGCATGGGTTTGAACTGGGAACACATATATGGGTCCTGCATGGTACATTTATGGGCCAAGTGGGCATGGTTTTGATCTGGGAACACATATATGGGTCCTGCATATATTTTTATGGGCCAAGTGGCCATGGGTTTGAACTGGGAACACATATATGGGTCCTGCTTGGCATGTTAATGGGCCAAGTGGGCATGGGTTTGATCTGTGAACACATAAATGGGTCCTGCGTGGCATATTTATGGACCAAGTGGCCATGGGTTTGAACTGGGAACACATATATGGGTCCTCCATGATGCATTTATGGGCCAAGTGGGCATGTGTTTGATCTGGGAACGCATATATGGGTCCTGCATGGCATGTTTATGTGCTAAGTTGGGTTTGAACTGGGAACACATGGATCCTGCATGGCAGAGGCGCAAAGTAACTATTTAGGCCTATTGATAACTTACTGTACAATTTTTAGTAACTCTACATGTAGGCTAATCAAGCATGTTGAGACTGAGTAATTGTAACTCAATACATTTCAAGTCATGCTTGTCACCAAAGAACAAACATTGCATATGTAGATCTTTTGCCAAAACAATCCATCAGTCATTTTTGTTAGTCGTGCAGAAAATGAAAAATGGAACTTCCCAAAAATGTAAAAAACATCAAAATAGGTCAAAGTTTACGCTGTGTTGAATTATGCTGATTAGTGGACTCTCAGAAAGGTTGCAGGCCTACCGTAAGACTTCAAATAATAGTCCAGTCCCAGACGCCTGTCCCTTGGGGCAGAAACGCATATTTAGACATAACTAGGGATGCTCAATATAATCGGCCGATATTGGCTTTAAAATTCAATATCGGTAACCGGTATAGGTTTTTGAAATGGTTTAAAATGACTTAAGTATGTCATTTTATATCTTTTTGGAAAGCATGTTTCCTCTCAAAGCGAATGCAGACAAAATTTGAGTGTTGCTGTAGTTTACCTCAGTCAAAGAAATGTTCAGTTTGGCATCTTCTCTCGAAGGGGTAGTAAGCACCGCACCCCAGTTAGCCAACCGGTTGCTGGCTAGTCCTTCAAAACATTCAAATCCCCAGTATCAAGTGAGTCATGGAACAGTGGGCAGTAAGCCTATAAAGGATCATATGTTTCGGTGTATCAGCTAATATCGGTACCGGAAATTAAGCATTGGACAATATTGGTATATCGGATATCGGTACAAAATCAATGTCAAGCATCCCTACAAATAACCCCAAACGGTTATCCACATCCCATTTACCTGTCCCAATTTGGTCAAATAAAACTCCGGGATCCAATTTGAAGTTTTACGGTATTTCATTTTTTAAGATGATCGAGGCCAAATAGCTCACAGACAGCTAGTCCCTTTATGGACATGAATATGATGCATTTATTACCTCTTAGGAAATTGTAATTCAATATTTGTTAGAAAAGGACTTGCAGGAGGCCTCATTATCTGTCTTACACTTCTGTTTTGTCCTTGGACCAAGGAGTAGCATGTGTTTCTATCAAGGTGTAGCATACACCAACAATGACTGATTGGCTGTAAAAGGTACAGTAGATCTGTTTGAGAAAAATTAGGGAAAAACACTTTTGTATCTTATTAATTATTAATGATTAATAGATTGTTGTGGTTTTAAATTTTGGTAAAGGAAAACACACATCCAGGCCGAGAAGTGGCGGTGACATCAGTGGTTAAAAGTAACTCTAGCTGATTAGTTTTTTTTTTTTTTTTTTTGTTTTTTTTTACAAATTGTACTTCTACTTGAGTATTTCTCTAACACCAGTACTTTTACTTGTAATAGAATAATAGCAATACAGCAGTACTTGCACTTGAGTACAGATTTTCAGTACTCTTTCCACCACTGCCTGTTATGCACACAACACCTAATTAGGCTGATTCATATGAAGCCAGCGAAGCAGTTAACGTTTGTTAATTCTCTCACATATTTACGAATTTTACTGTATTTAATTGTTATTCAGTCAGGCAATTCTTAGGACATCTATAAGGGGCCTATATGCAAAGGCATTGTTTCGCGCTCAAAACGTTAACGGTCCATTCGGAAAGCACCGCTGCTAGCTGTCACTTCGAGGAGAAGAACTTCATATCAGACATTCACGAATTGAGGTAAGTTTAAATATTATGTTGCCAGAAAAATAACACTGCAGATTGTACAGTGGTCTGTAATTTTTGGTTTGTGCTGTTTAATCTGATGTAGAATCTAACCAAAGGGAAAACAGCGGGAGAGGTTGGACAATAATTCATATATCACGAATCACGATATACTTTTAATAACGGTGATATGAGCTTTAAACACATTTCCGATATTTCGATATATGATTACAGCGTTTCACAGACTGCCGTTCATTCAGCCGAGCAGAAAGAGCTGCAACACATTGACTACGTTTACATGCAGCCAATAACCGTTCAAAACCGGAATATTAGCAATAACCCGGTCGTGCACGGCCATGGCTACGTGAGTGATGACATACACCACAGACAGGAGCCCAGCAGCAGTTGGCTGTGCTCAGCATAGACATGTATATTGAGAACAGGTTGCACTCCGGCTTGAGTCGGCTGCGCCATGAACGCCAGTCTGTGAAATGCCGTAATGCTGAGCACAGCTAACTGAAGTCTCCTCCCTGACCTGCTCTCTCTGTTGTAGTAATAAAGATTTCTTTTTTTTGGTGGTCCAGCATTAGTGACTACGTCCTCGGGTTGCATACGCATCCAGAACTTTATGTCTTAAACAGTTTTGAGTGTATTGGATGTGCATCAGTGCAAGTGGATCCGCATGTCATTGTACATGATCCGATGTCTTAAAGTGAACGTTGTGTAATAAAGCACAATGCGATCTGTGTCATCAAGCAAAAAAAGAAAAAGAGATTAAAATTCACTGCTCGTTAATAGCTTTAATAAGGATTCATTATAATTAATTAATACAAATAAATATGTCTGCTGCTTGAAAGAATAAAGAATGATGTATGCAAGTAGTTATAAAGAATGCATGTACATCATTCATTGAAAAGAAGACTATTCTACTTTAGGAAAAGTGGTTTTATTTAATTTTAAGATGTTTTTTAAGTCACAGTACTTAAATCTGTATATTGCATGTTCAAACTTTAAAATCATTCATATTAACTGGTTAATAGATGTTTTCTCTATTACAGTATAATTATGGGTTTGTACATTTTTGAGAAATTCTAAATTAATGCATTATTGAACTAAACCCATTATATTTTAGTCATCTGAACTGTTTTAGTTTTATTCTAGCTTTAGTCGACGACATACAATAAGATTTTAGTCGACTAAATCTAGATAGGGGTTGCATAAAGGACAAAAGCTTAGGCCGTGCCACAGGGGCCTATATGTATTGTAAGCATGTTATCAATAACCTTCATTGGAATATAAATGTACATAAGCTTAACAAGAAAATTAGTGTACCCAGGGCAGGCTTAGTAACAAAAACCCTAGAAATAAGGTCCAGGTTCAAAAAAAACTTTTCCTTTTCCTTTAATTTACATTTTTCATTTACCTCAAATATGGCAGTTGTTAGAAAAATGCCTTGAGCCACATACAATAAAAAAACTCATTTTGGTGGGAATAAATCATAAAAAGCAATATTGATGCCAATATTTTAGAGTCCAAAACTAGATCAGTATGTCTCTAACAAAAACTGCTTTTTTTCCCAGTGTATTCTGTTGTAAAAGTTTAAATGTATGTTTTTAACTGAATATAGAGCACCAAAACCCCTGCTGGCTTCCAGTGAGGAGGAAACGGACATCGAGTGAGATGTCTTGCCACCTACCCCTCCCGAGGCGTTTGTGTCTAAGAAAGTGTGGAGTGCAGGTGAAGACCGGACAATAAACAGGGTTAGTGATTAAGTGTTTGAAATGATTAAGTGAAACGAGACCTACAAAAAGGAGAAATGAAAATGTCCCTCCTTCAATGAGAATGTAGATATAGTAGCATATGGTCAGGATTTAATTTATTTTTACTTTAAAGGGATACTCCACCGTTTTTTCATATTAAACTATGTTATTCCCTTTACTAAGACGAGTTGATACATACCTCTCTCGTCTCAGTGCATGCACTCAATCGCGCGAGACACTTTGATCGCACTTAACTAGCCCAGTTCATTCAATAGGGGCCAAGCAGAGAAGCGACCAAACACCTCCACGTTTTCCCTATTTAAATACAGTTACACCAGTAGAGTAACTTGACCAATAATGGTGACACAAAATAAAACGTTGCGCTTTTCTAAGCGTGTAAAGTGGATAACTATAATGTATGGCGGAATACCACAGCAAGTGCTTGGGAGCACTTCGACTCGGCGTAGTATATCACTCGTGAAAAGTCCTCTCCCTCTCCAGAGTGATGATATTACTTCGCCGAGTCCATAGATATATATGCGCCGAGTCGAAGTGCTCCCAATCACTTGCTGTGGTATTCCAAAACCATTTGCTTTATGTGGCAAAGGTTTGCTTAGGTTTGCTTAATGTGTGTGATTAATTTAATGGAAAGCACATTCACTTCTAGTTGTGCTCTATTCTGCAATGTTTCGGTCTCCCGTGTGTGTGTGGCAAGCTGTACCGCCGGGAATGTGCAAAAAATAAATAAATAAAGAAGTGTCGACGCAAAAAATATGACGTTGACGTAATTTTGCCGTCGAAGCGTCAACATCATCGACGCGCCGCTACAGCACTAATATATATATATATATATTTATACCACGGGCTGTTTAAATACTCGATTCTGATTGGCTGGAAGGTGTGCAGTAAAACCGTTTAATGCTGGAAGGTGTGCAGTAAAACCGTTTAATGCACAGGTAGTTCCAGTCAGTTTGATTACAGTTCGAAATTAATCCGCTACTATAAACATTGGTAACCATAGTAACAGAGTTACACTTGTAAAAAAGTGAGAGAGAGACACATAACATATGAAAACGTTAGGTAGGCTCAGAGCCATAGAGAGAAAGAGTTGCGATGCTCTTTGATGTCGCCGCGATGGCTGTCACGTGGTTCATGTAAGCCCCAATAGTTCCAAAACATACGCGGGCTGTCATGTTCTTCTATGGGACAGACAGCAGCGATTGCATTATTGACCGGTAAATATAAAATAAAACACACACCCAAGTACTTTTTCAGCTGTTACTGCATTATAGCATTTTATAATGTCAGTTTTGCATTTGGAGAGGCAGGGTGACAACGAAATAGCCTATTACTTAGATACGTTTTAGGCTTTTTTTTTTGAGGGAAAAGACAGAGCTAGATAAGATCGATGACGACAAAGATGAGGTCAATACGAAACTAAATGGGCAGTTAACACTTTCAGTGACTTGTTGCGCCAAAGACAGAACAATTGTGATTTCGAGACCTAATGTTACTCTGCTTCTCTTTTAAATGCAAGTTGGAGCAAAAAAGAACCTTGCTAAATTGACTTATGCTCCTTTGTTTTTAGGTGCACTGAAGAGTAATGCAATTACTCAAAGTGTGAACCGCAAGTAAGTGGAAATGGCGCTGGGGAAGTGGTTCACCGGTGCACGTGACCGTGGAGGGGAGAGGGCTGCAAGAGCCCAAAGACAAAAGGGAGCATCCACCACGCCATGAGTGTATTTCGTATTAAAGGAGTAGTTCATTTTTAAAAAAAACTTTTGCTGATCATTTACACACCCCCATGTCATCCAAGATGTCCATGTCTTTCTTTCTTCAGTCGAAAAGAAATTAAGGTTTTTGATGAAAACATTCCAGGATTTTTCTCCATATAATGCACTTTTACTGGGTACCAAACGGTTCAAGGTCCAAAACACAGTTTCAGTGCAAACTGTTCAAAGGGCTTTAAACGATTCCAGACGATGAATAAGGGTCTTATCAAGCGAAACGATCGCTCATTTAAAAAAATAAATAACAAAGTTTAAGTTTTATAAGCTCAAATGCTCGCCTTGCTCTGTTCTGTGATGCGCGTTCGTGACTCTCCTGTTCAAACTCGTTTATCAAAAAGGAACGAATCTTTTTCCGAGTCATTTCGTTCGTTGAATGAACCAAATTACTTGAAAAAAGATTTGTTCATTTTGCATTTTGATGAACGAGCCCTTTGAACAGTTTGCACTGAAACTGTCTTTTGGACCTTGAACCGTTTGGTACCCAGTAAAAGTGCATTATATGGAGAAAAATCCTGGAATGTTTTCATCAAAAACCTTAATTTCTTTTCGACTGAAGAAACAATGACATGGACATCTTGGATGACATGGGGGTGTGTAAATGATCAGCAAACGTTTTTTAAAAAGTGAACTACTCCTTTAATGTATTTTTTGGAGAGATTTTTTTTTTTTTTTTTTTTTCAGAGATCTACTGTTGTGACATTTAAATTGTTTTTGTTGTTCAATTAAACAATATATTTCTTGCATTTCAAAGCGTCAAGTGTCTTGTATTTATCTTGGACTTATATTCATTCTTCGATTTTAGTTTTTCTTAGATTCTTTCCTTAAAATATTTGGCATGGTTGGGCTTAGATAGGCTTTGCATGAAATGCCCAGTTAGGACCCACATAAGATCCTTACAGAGCCCACTTTAAGCCCATAGGGGCATTCACGGTTGAATCCTGGTGCAAGCCCACTTTAAACCCCTTTAGGTAGGTGGGGCCCAAATGGGTCTGACATTAATTACCCAGTTAAGAACCACATAAGACCCTTACAGGTCCCACTTAAAACCCATCTGGGCATCCACGGCTGGATCCTGGGTGCAAACCCACTTTAAACCCCTTTGGGCAGGTGGGGCCCCAATGGGTCTGGCATGAATTTCCCACTTAGGACCCACATAAGACTCTTACAGAGCCCATTTAAAGCCCATCTGGGTAACCATGGTTGGATCCCGGGTGCAAGCCCACTTAAGACCCATTTGGGCAGGTGGGGCCCAAATGGGTCTGACATGAATTGCCCAATTAAGACCCATGCAGTACCCTTACAGGTCCCACTTTTAGTACGTCTGGGCTTCCACAGCTTGCCCCAATGTGGATACCGGGTGCAAGCCCATAATGGGGCCCACATTTGCCGTCCATCAAGCCCTCATATGGGCCCCACATGTCATTGCTGGCTGGGACCTTTTTGTTGTAGTGCAGTTTTTATTGCAGTGGTATAATGTTTTGCCGACAGCACTACAGTCCTCATTTTTTTATTGCTGCTTCCATTCTCCTGATTGCTATTATTTCATTTCTTCTTAAAAAAACATCCAGGGAAGATTGAATAGGCCTGTTCTTTTAATGTTTACTCAGTATCTGACAGCTAGGCTAATCAAAAATACGCGCGATTAAGTGATGCAATAAACTGCGGCTGCGCACACTCACTCCACACAAGTTTTTTTATAATAATACTTTTGCAATAATGTGTGTCTCCTCTGACCGTTGTTCTGTCTAACATTAATCCTGGCCTGTCCCTGCTCTCTCGGCAGCATAGCAGGCTCATAATTGTAAGGCTGTCGTCCGTGGTCTGTCATACGAGTAAGTCCGAAATGTCATTGCGATCCATTGTTTTCCTGTTGTTTAAATGGTTTGAATCGACCGCTCTCCCGCCCGTTACGTCACGCCCGTCACGCCCATTTTCAGATGCGGAAGTAAAATTCTCTCACAAAAACGACTCCAGAAGCCAATGTAACGTATTTATAAGTATATTTTAAAGAAAATCAAATTACTACATTGTTTTTCTATACATTTACTCGTTGGGTCCTCTAACCTGCAATATGCCCTTTAAAGATCTTTTACTGCATGGGGGATTCTCGCCCCAACAGTTAAACCATATATACCGGTAATGTGCCTGTGTTTGAAGTTTTCTTCGTTCAAAACAGGGCTTCGGACAGTATTAAAATATCACAGTCAAGCAAAGAGAAAAACAAAGAGTTTCCTTTTCTCTAAGCTGGGCCGTGCAACACTGTCTGTGAATGCAGTTTTTCTCTCACATCCAGTCGAGCTAAAAAGACATGCCCTCAGGCTTCTTTTCAGCAGAATACTGGTGTGTTACTGAAACGGCTTTGCCTTGCTCAGTTTTCGAGTCGACTTAATTACACAATGTGCATACGATATTAAATTCCCAAAACACACATGAACATGAATCTGAATATTGATCCCACCGTGAAGTTTGTAAATGCCCGCGTTCTAAAAACCAATAAATGTAGCAACAATGAGTTTGTTTGGGGGAATTATTAACTCAAATGGGGAATATTATTCATTAGATAATGAATATGTAATCGCATACATAAATTAAATGATCCCAAATAGGGAATGGACTAAACCTTACCATCTATGAATAATTAACACGATTGATCGTAGTAATTATCTCTGCTCTCTGCCTTCTCTGTTGACGTTCACGCCGCAAAATCTTCATATTTCCACAACAAGATCAACAGCGCCTCTAACACACGTTCACTGTTCAAGACATTCAATTCTCTCCTCTGTCCACCTCCACCACCACCCACCTCCTCTTTAACTGCTGATGACTTTGCTAACTTCTTCACTAACAAAACTACCACTATCAGCAGTCAGTTCTCAGCACAGGAACCCAGACTAACCTCTCCCACAGCCAATAACCTTCTCTCCTCCTTCACTCCACTAACCGATGAAGAAGTATCTAAACTTCTCCTCTCCAGTCATCCTACCACCTGCCCTCTAGACCCCATCCCCTCACACCTTCTACAAGCCATCTCTCCCACACTTCTACCAGCTCTCACACACATTATCAACTCATCCCTCCACACTGGCATTTTCCCTACAGCATTTAAGCAGGCTCGGGTAACCCCTCTGCTTAAAAAATCAACATTAAACACATCACTTCTAGAGAACTACAGACCTGTCTCTCTCCTACCATTCATTGCAAAAACACTTGAACGAGTTGCTTTTAACCAAGTATCATCCTTCCTGTCTCTGAACAACCAGCTGGATGTCAACCAATCTGGCTTCAAGAAAGGACATTCAACTGAGACTGCATTGCTGTCAGTCACGGAAGCCTTGCGGATCGCAAAAGCTGCTTCCAAATCATCAGTCCTCATTCTACTGGACCTGTCTGCTGCCTTCGACACTGTGAATCATCAGATCCTCTTGTCCGCCCTCTCATCACTGGGCATCACTGGAACCTCCCTCAACTGGTTTGAGTCCTATCTCACAGGTAGGTCTTTCAAGGTCACATGGAGAGGTGAGGTATCCAAAGCACATCAACTGACCACAGGCGTTCCTCAGGGTTCAGTTCTCGGACCGCTCCTCTTCTCCATTTACACCACATCACTGGGACCTATCATACAGGCACATGGTTTCTCTTACCATTGCTATGCTGATGACACCCAGCTCTACCTCTCATTTCAACCAGATGATCCCACAGTAGCTGTACGGATCTCAAGCTGTCTGGCGGACATCTCGGCATGGATGAAGGAACATCACCTGCAGCTCAACCTGGCAAAGACTGAGCTTCTCGTCCTCCCTGCCAATCCGTCTCTACAGCACGACCTCACTATCCAGGTAGATTCATCCTCTATCATCACCCCATCAAGGTCGGTCAGAAATCTTGGTGTAATCTTTGATGATCAGCTGACCTTCACAGACCACATTACAAAGACAGCTCGATCATGCAGGTTTGCTATGCACAACATCAGGAAGATCAGGCCTTTCCTAACTGAGCATGCAACACAACTTCTCGTCCAGGCCCTGGTCATTTCTAGGCTCGATTACTGCAATGCTCTTCTGGCTGGACTTCCATCATGTGCAACTAAACCTCTACAAATGATCCAGAATGCTGCAGCTCGTCTGGTCTTCAACGAGCCCAAAAGGGCCCACGTCACTCCTCTGCTCATCTCTCTGCACTGGCTACCACTCGCTGCTCGCATCAAGTTCAAGGCTTTGACGCTTGCTTACAGATTGACCACAGGTTCAGCTCCCTCCTACTTCCACTCACTACTACAAGTCTACATCCCTACCAGAAGCCTACGATCGGTCAATGAGCGACGGCTCGTGGTACCATCACAGCGGGGCACAAAATCACTCTCCAGAACATTCTCATTCACGGTTCCATGCTGGTGGAATGATCTCCCCACCCTCATCCGGAATGCAGAATCCCTGACAACATTCAAAAGACAACTGAAAACTCATCTCTTCCGGGAGCACTTAACATAAAAAAAAAAAAAAAAAAAAAAAAAAAAAAAAATCCTTTCCTCTAAATCCTCGCTTGCCTGGCTTATGCTACTCCGAGCTATGTCTGAACTTTGTATTTTGAGCACTTCTTGCGTTGCTTTTGCCTCTTCACGATGACTCGCTTGGTTTAGTCCTCAGTTGTAAGTCGCTTTGGATAAAAGCGTCTGCTAAATGACTAAATGTAAATGTAATTATTGATATCTAGGTCAGTTAAGTCGGATTAATTATCAGGGTAAATTTACATGTGATTCCAAATTAGTTTGTCGTGCACCCTGTTGTCCTGCGGACCGGAGCCGAAAACTTCTTTATATCACAAGATTATCTGCCTGTGAACAGCAAAAATAACTTCCCTGTGGCCACCAGGGAGGAGATTTTCATGTAAGGCACTTTTCAATATTTTAAATAGTTAACCGAGGTAGAGCTTTGGCAACTTTACAGACCTTTGACATATACAGAGACTTCAAGCATGGGACCATGAGACAGATTCGATTCAAAGGATTATGGAATTTAATAACACAATACTAAGGATTACATAGACTACTAAAAATCACGCAGGAGTAAATAATATGCATATTAAAACAAACAATTAATGCGACGATTGCAATGCGACGTATATGGAGAGAAAATGTTAGAGTGAGTGTGTGTGTGAGAGAGAGAGAGAGAGGGTGTGAGAGAGTGGGTGTGAGAGAGAGAGAGTGAGAGAGAACAGTTCAAAACAGTTCAAACCACGAAACTCCCCAAAGGTTTCTAAATTAATCTAAACAACCTTAAGCAGCACTTAATTGAGATTTGTACGTTACTTGATTTAAAACGGTCCCCTTTTTGGTGTGTGGCTGCGTTACAGAGGCTGGTCGGGAGCTGGCGTGTCTGGAGCGTCTTCCGATAGGAGACAGATGTTTGCGATTGCTTCAGCTGCGGCCCGTACGAGAAACGATAAATCTTAGGCTTGTTTCGTTCATGAATACACTGACCGAAGTCAACTATCAAACTGAGGTAGATCTAAATAAAAGAAAACTTAGATTAAAACAAGGTAGGAAAAACGACGATGAAGAATAGGCAGAACTCCGGCTGGAGTTTGCAGGAAATTTGGAATTTCTCTCTCTGGCTAAAAGACTGCACTGAGGAGAGTGTGGCGGTGTATTTTGAAGGAGCTCGAGACACGCCCTTCTCACTTGTCTGATCCAATCGTTTGGATGGAAGGCGGGTCGGCAAACCTTGTGATTCCCGAGGTACACGCCTCCCGGGTCATGTGCATAGCAGATAAAGATTTAGTAACACTATACTTCTAAACTAGGTATTAATAAAATCATGCATCATATTAAATTTTGAGTTGCTGATTCAATCTTCTTTGATTATTCTGATTACAACGATATCGCGCACGATAGGTTTGGACGTTAGTAAGATTGAGATACATGATTTTCCGTGATTAGACACATATCAGATCGCTTACATCTCATAAAACTTTCAGTTATGCAGATTTGGTAACAAGGGAATCATGAAAACACAACCAGAAACATTTATACATTTACAAAAGGGGATTTTTGATCCCATGTGTTCAGAGTGTTTCTTGTGTGTATATGGGTGTTCAGAAGTTCAACCAGCGTCGGTCACGCGGTGAATTTGCGATCGAGTCCAGTTCGTGTATGTGTGTGTGTGTATGTGTATGTATGTATGTTCAGAGTTCATTGACCGATGGTGACGGGGGTGAACTCGCGACCAGTCCCGTGTGAGCGTGTGTGCTTCGAATTTGATGAGTTTAACAACTGCTATAATGGCCAGTCGTCTAATTGCACAATTCTCTTCTGTGTGTGTAAGCGAAAAACCCCAGGGGGGGGGGGTCACTGGATCTTTAGCTTAATGGTGGTGAGTCACATGTGGATAGCGGTGCTTTTGTTGACTAATCAGAGAGGAAGCCTCATGAGCGCATCAGTATCAGTAATTCAATCAAGTCCAGTCACCATCCGCTTCGTGTGGCAAATTACAAACAGAGAGACTTTGTGAGTGACTCGGTAACCTAATCAACAGTCCCAGGACACCTACTTTTGTCATAGTCTCTGAATTAAAAGAATGCAAAACCAGCAGTTTAAGAAAATGGCAGATCTGACCATGGCTACACTAGCTATGTCCTAAAAATAATACATCAATTCTTCTGGTCTTCTTCCCGTGGCTGTCTGGAAAAGAAACAAAACAGAAGAAAAATAGAAGAGAAGAGGGAAAAGAAAGAATATATGTCCATGATGCAACACTGTTGCCTCCAGAAGCAGACAGATCTTCGTTATAGGTCTCTCCAAGACACTGGTCTTAGTTTGGAGGAGCACTGAGCGAACCAATCCTTTGGAGTCTGACTTAGTACTCAGAACTCGGCCCATCATCCAGGATCCTCTCTGTGCCATGGCATTAGCAATGATAACAATATCCCCAGGAGAGAAACTTCTTCTTGGTATAGCCCATTTTTGTCTTTCCTGCATTAGAAGTAAGTATTCGAATGTCCATCTTTTCCAAAAAAGATCAGTGATGTACTGTACTTGCTTCCATCTTCTCCTGATACAGGTCACTCTGTGCGAAGAGTCCTGGTGGGAAGATGGGTTTTCCTTTTAGCAGAAGAATATGGTTTGGTGTGAGGGCCTCAAGGTCATTAGGGTCATCTGAGACCTTTGTAATAGGCCTGTCGTTTAGTATTGCCTCTACCTCACAAAACACCGTCTGCAGGCCTTCATTGTCCAACACCTGCTGCCCAAGAACTGAGGTGAGTATACTTCTTACCGAGCGGATCAGACGCTCCCAAACGCCGCCTTGATGTGAGGCTGTAGGTGTATTAAAACTCCACTTAATCCCATCTTGAACCAAAGCAGCCTGGATTTTTGCATTATTCAAAGTGGCAAGACTTTGCTTTAACTCTTTGTTTGCTCCAATGAAATTCGTGCCATTGTCTGACCTTAGGCTGGACACCGGACCTCTTCTACAAATGAATCTCCGCAAAGCGTTAATGCAGGAATCCGTATCCAAAGAGTATGCCACTTCCAGGTGTATTGCCCGACTGGTTAAACAGGCGAAAAGCACTCCATACCTTTTTAGAAAGCTTCTTCCTCTTTTAACTTCTATGGGGCCGAAATAATCAACTCCCACATCTGTAAAAGGAGCCTTGTCTGGCATAACCCTCTCTTCAGGTAAGTCTGCCATCTTCTGCTCTCCAAGTTTTCCTCTATAACGTCTACATGTTGTACATTCTGAAATAGTTTTTTCTTGTGGCAGAGTTGGCATTGATTATCCAATATCTCTGTCGAAGTTTGTTCAACATGTGGTTTCTACCAGCGTGTCCTAGTTGTTGATGGATGTGACGTAAAATCAGCTGGAATCATGCAGATCTTTGGAAAGGATAACGGGATGTTTAATCTCTGATGGTAATGCAGACTTGTGTAAGCGACCCCCAACTCTGAGAATGTCACCTTCCAGTATAGAATCCAACTTGTACAATGAACTGTCCTTGGGGACATTAACCAAGCCGCTCTTCAGGGTGGCAATTTCACCCTTAAACCTGTGTTTTTGAACAAAACCAATTATTGCCTTTTCTGCTTCATCATAACTTTCTGGAGTTAAGGATTTCCCTCCAAGAGTGGCTTTGAAGCTCTGAAGTCTCTGTTCAACAAAACCTTTGACTCCTATGTCTCTGTCACTTTCAGTAGATTTGAACTCTTTTCTCTTCTGGCTCAGGAGCAAAATAACTCTTTTAAGCTGGAGAAACCAGGCAACAGATGTTCTAAGCTTCCTCCAAGATGAGAAATAATTAATGAGATAGTCTGTGGGATCTTCTGAGTGCTTAATAGCTTTCACAGCTACTTCTCTTTTGACCTCTGGGTCCTCAGATGGAATCACCGTTATATCCACATCAGTGATTGGCCACTCCTTCTCTGACAAAGAGAGGAACTCTGGACCTTTAATCCATTTCCGGTGTGTGAGAAATTCCTCTGCTCTCAGTCCACGAGATGCTTCATCGGCAGGATTGATCTTAGAGCCCACGTACTTCCACTGGTCAACGGCTGTGGCTTCTCTGATAACCAATGTCCAGGCAAGCATATCGTTCTTGCGGTTTATTTCCATTTGAGCGAACAAGCAAGCATACAAACAAATGGCGTCTGCAGCCTCTCTTTCCCTGGTAAAAAACCAACAACCTTTCCCAGTGCCTGCCTATCTTGAATGTGGCCACCATTATATACATGCAAACAGGTGCTCAGTACTATCAAAATAAAAGTCCCCAAAAAAATACTCAAATTAACTAAAATAACAACATTAATATTCTGGATCTACATCAATAAAATAATCATGCAAATTATTTAAGGTGAAACAAAATAAAGTAATTTAATTATTAACTTAATTAAATTATTTAAGGTGAAACAAAATAAAGTAATTTAATTATTAACTTAATTACAAAACAAGGAAATAGCTCCAACATCAATCCTAAATGTAACTGGGAGCCAGTGTAGAGACCTGAGGACTGGTGTGATGTGTTCATATTTTCTGGTTCTGCTCAGAATCCTGGCAGCAGCGTTCTGTATGAGCTGCAACTGTCTTATGGTCTTTTTAGGAAGGCCAGTGAGGAGTCCATTACAGTAATCCACCCTGCTGGTGATAAAAGCATGCACAAGTTTCTCTAAGTCTTGATTGGAAACAAAGCATCTAATTCTTGCAATATTTTTCAGATGATAGTATGCTGATTTAGTTATTGCTTTGACATGACTACTGAAACTAAGATCTGACTCTAGAGCAGGGATGGGCAACTTCGGTCCTGGAGGGCCACTGTCCTACAGAGTTTAGCTCCAACCCTGAAAAAAATCACCTGCCTGTAACTTTCTAGTAATCGTGAAGACCTTGATTAGCTTGTTTAGGTGTGTTTGATTAGGGTTGAAGCTAAACTCTGTAGGACAATGGCCCTCCAGGACTGAAGTTGCCCATCCCTGCTCTAGAGACACACCAAGATTCCTGACTTGATTTTTAGTTGTTAGACCCCTAGCGTGAAGGTCTGCATTCACCTTGAGAACATCATCTTTGTTTCCAAATGCAATGACTTCAGTTTTGTCTTTGTTTAACTGAAGAAAGTTTTGGCACATCCAACTGTTGACTTCATCAATGCATTGGCACAGGGAGTCAATGGGGCTGTAGTCGTTAGGCGATAGGGCTAAGTAGAGCTGTGTGTCGTCTGCATAGCTGTGGTAAGAGATTCGGTTCTTTCTCATTATTTGGCTCATTGGGAGCATATATAGGTTGAACAGGAGTGGTGCAAGAATTGAGCCTTGAGGGACTCCGCATGTCATGGATGTCCACTCAGACTTATGGTCTCCTATACTCACATAATAACCTCTCCCTTCTAAGTATGACCTGAACCATTTTAGGACTATCCCAGAAAGCCCCACTCAGTTTTCCAGCCTGTCAAGTAGTATGTTGTGATCGACAGTGTCAAATGCAGCACTGAGGTCGAGTAGTAACAGCACTGATAATTTGCCTAAATCAGTATTTAAGCGAATATCGTTTATTATCTTTATGAGCGCTGTCTCTGTGCTGTGATGCCATCAGAAACCAGATTGAAAATTGTCGAAGTATCCATTCGAGATTAAGAATTTGTTCAGCTGATTGAAGACAACTTTTTCAATGATCTTACCTATGAAAGGAAGATTTGAGATCGGTCTATAGTTGCTTAATATGGTCTTATCCAGATTGCTCTTTTTCAGGAGGGGCTTGACAACTGCAGTTTTCAGGGAGTTCGGAAAACTACCAGAGAGAAGTGAGGCATTAACCACTTTTAGGATATCTGCTTCTAAACTGTTTAACACACTTTTGAAGAAAGATGTGGGAAGTGCGTCAAGGGCACAGTTTGATGTTTTAAGGTGCTGTACGGTTTCTTCCAAAATTTTGCCATCGATTTCTTCGAAAACAGACATAGTAACTACTCTCTCAGGTTGTGGTCTGATCTGTCTGACCCCAGTGCGGCTCAATGATGTGCTGATCACCTTTCTGATATTCTTAATTTTCTCAGAGAAGAAAAAAGCAAACTCACTGCACTTGCCGTCTGAGAGCATTTCACTGGGAATCTGGCTTGGGGGGTTTGTCAGTCTCTCTACAGTAGCAAAAAGAGTGCGTGTGTTGTTTAAGTTGCTGTTTATAATATTTGAGAAGAAAGTCTGTCTAGCTTTGCCTAGTTCAATATTAAAAGCATGGATGCTGTCTTTGTAGATGTTATAATGGACTACAAGTTTTGTCTTCCGCCACATGCGCTCTGTTTTTCTGCATGTTCTTTTCATATTTTGCACTGCTGTTGAGTTTCTCCAAGGTGCTTTTTGTCTACCACTCTTCCTGACTTTCACAGGAGCAATATAATCTATTACACCTTTAACCTTTGAGTTAAAAGAATCAAGGAGAAAATCAACAGAGTCAGCAGATATGCTTGGTTTTAAAGATATAGCCTTCATAAATAGTACACTAGTGTTCTCATTTAAGCATCTCTTCTTGACAGACACAGATCTAGTTTCAATGGTAGGAGAGATCAATATATCAAAGAAAATACAGAAATGATCAGACAGTGCTACATCCTTAATAACAATCGATGAGATGTTTAGACCCTTACTGATAAGTAAATCTAGAGTGTGCCCACGATTGTGTGTGGGACCATGTACATGCTGAGTCAGATCAAACGTTTTTAAAACAGTTTTGATTTCTTTTGCCATATTTGTATCATTATCTATGTGAATGTTAAAATCTCCAGTAATAGCAAAACAGTCAAACTCTGAGGAAATTGTTGATAACAGTTCTGTAAAGTCCTCAGCAAAGGCTGGAGAGTATTTTGGAGGCCTGTACATAATGATAAGTAAAATGCATGGGGCACCTTTTAACACAATACCCAGATATTCAAAAGAGGGGTAGTTAACAAATGATGTTTGCTTACATTGATAGACATCTTTAAAAAGAGCAGCTACTCCTCCACCTCTCTTACCCGCTCTGCAGACACTCATAAAAGTAAAGTTAGGAGGGGCTGTTTCATTGAGGACTGTTGAACTGCAGCTGTCTTCTAGCCAAGTTTCGTTTAGAAGCATAAAATCCAGGTTGTATGTGGTTATTAAGTCATTGAATAGAAGTGATTTATTTTTAAGTGAGCGGATGTTTAAAAGTGCTAACTTAACAGTCTTACTTTTTGTTACTTTTGTCTTAGTTTGGCGTGTAATAGGCACCAGATTAGATGGGTTTGCTGTACGGCTTTTGAAGGCCTTAGACTTTCTATCATGTAATCGAACAGCAATAGAGAAAGATACAGGCACACTGGGTTCCCGCTTGTTCTGTAAACATTTGAGAAAGTTACTGTTATCATAGCGGGCACCCGGCACATATCACTGAGAGCTGGTATCCGTTGTTTTTGGTTCACCTCGAGCCGATAGAGGAGGGTGTGAGCCCTGGCGTTTTTGCAGAGGCCGAAGAGCTCTCACAAGCGGAGAGCGAGCTGGGCCCGCAGGCTTTTGTGGTTTTGGGGCCTGCCGTTTTTTGGTTGTCTGGGGGCTTGCAGATAGTTTGGTTCCAGCAAACACCAGTTTTTCCATTTTTTCTGAGAAGCACAGAAGATGCTGTGGAGATGCTGGAGATAGGGATAACGTGTCTGGTGAGAGGGTAGAGGCTGGAGGGGGCTGTTTCTCTGGTGTTATTGGAGGCTGTAAAATGCTGTCCTGGTTTTCCAGCAAGTCGTCCTTGGGAGCTGAAACTTGGAGCAGTTCTAGTATGTCACAGTCTGTCTGTGGTGAGCTCTGTGGGCAGGGCTCAGCTGAGATTGTGTCTGTGAGCAGTGGCTGTTTTGGCTGAGTGGTGTTATCATTGTCCTTCTGTGATATGTCAACCGCATCTCCATCCACGTGCTGAAGTGAAGTCCTGTGGTCATTCATACTGTGTCCAGGTGTGTGTGTGCCATTCAGGTTGAGTGGATTGGCACACACTGCAGAAGGATGATGGATGGAGAAGTAGATATTGTCCTTTAGCACTCTTGAACCAAGTTTGTTTGGGTGGTGGCCATCCTTTTGAAACAGTTGCCTCTGACTCCAGAAAAGATTGAAGTTGTCAATGAAGTTTACTCCTTTTATATTGCAGGTTTTTTGCAGCCATGTGTTGAGCCCAAGCAACCGTGAAAACCTGTTTGTTCCTCTTGCTGGGAGTGGTCCACTGATGAATGTTTGTACTTTCAGTCTTTTAAGTGTTTCAAAAAGTTCATTGAAATCCTTCTTAAGGAGTTCTGACTGCTCTTTATGAATATCATTTTTCCCCACATGAATGATGAGTCGATTTGCAGTCTTATGTTTCGTCAGAATGTTCTTAACCCTCTGGCGACGGATTGGGCGGTACCGCCCAAAATGGCATACTTTTACAAATGTGTAATTATCTTAAAAACTATTAATGATAAAGAGCTGCAGTCTTTTTTACCGTCTTCCTCAGATTCCGCTGAAAACAGTGATACCCGGCTTTGTAAATATACACACTTCCTTGTTGCGCAATACCACTATGTAAAAGGCCAATGAAATCAATGTTGTTTGGCAGATTCTGCGAACAACAACCAATTAAAAAATTGCCGATGGAGAAATATTTTTCTTACCCAATCAGAGGAAGGTTACCATGACCTTTCTAGCAAATCAGAGGACTCTCTAGCCTTGCAAGGGGTGGTACTATATAGTTAGGGATATGACGCAAACAGCGTTGAATGGAGAGAAGGAGAGAGAGTGAACGGAGGTTTGCGGAGCGGATTATCAGAGATTTATATGAGAGAGAGAGAGACAGAACAATTATAATATATATATATATATATATATATATATATATATATATATATACATATACACATACATACAATTATAGCATTATTTATTGTTTTAGCACTTTTATGATGGCAAGCAGTAAACGATTTACGGTGGAACAAGCTCTGGAACAATTACTGGAGAGTGACGAGGAGAAGGCATTGCTTAGAAAATTCTAAGCATTCCTAAGAAAAACGCCTGGGACTATTTGTAAATAAAGTTACATTTTTCATTGTTATTTACACATTTTATTTAACAATTACACATGTCTGTCAAGCAAAGGCTTTGACAAATATATTTTTTGTACAAAAACTGTTCACTATTTTTGTGTGATGTGTGATTTTCAGAAATAAATGAGAAAAATCTAATTTCCGTTTTTGGAATTCTCTAGTTTATAGTACATTTTTCACTCATACTTCCTTTATAAACACATTACATGCATTCTTATGTTATCTTAGGGTCTTCTGAATCCATAGATACCAAACACATAGTGATCCATCTCCATTACATATGGTTTATAAGACCAAATGTAAAAATAGAGAAAACGGACCAAAAAGGGCTTAGTCCCCAGAGGGTTAAGTTCCCTGTTTACATCAGAAGTCGTTGCTTGTGGAAGGCAGCACGTAGTTGTATCCCTGCTACTAATGTTTCTGATTATGGAGTCACCCACTATCAGAGTCCTGGGCTCGGCTGCGCTCTGAGCTGAGTGCCGCTGTCTGCTCGACCTTGAGTGCCAGTTAGCAGTGTTAGCTACTGGCTGGTTCAGTCTGTGTTCGATCACATTCATCACATTCAGGGATTCCTCATTCATTAATACTTCAAATCTGTTCTCAAGATGTATAGGCGGTGGTAGGAGACCAGTGTTTGCAATCCTTGTCAGAGCCGTATCTGGGGTAGAGGAGGCTACTGCGGCAATATGTGATGCTCGTGACAATCTGATGTCTCGAGTGCCTTTGGGTCTCGCTCCCTGTTTTTGCCATCGATTTGTAAGTCGATCGGCTTGTTTCTCTCAGTATGGCCTGTCGAGGAGGACTAGATTCATGGGACTCACCGGCTGTATGCTGAGGGCGTCCATGACGAAGCTCTGTTGTGTGTTCCGTCTGGTATGGTGGTCCCACAAGTAACTTTGTTTCAAGAACTACAATCCTTTGTAAAAGTATCTGGCAGTTAGTGCAGCAAGTAGATTCCAGAAGAGGCATTTTCTCTTATCCTTTAGAATGTAGGAAGTTGTGTTTTCTTCCCCGGAATGTAAGCAGTGGGAGGCTGGTTGAATAAAAGTATTCTGCTTTTTTGTAGTAATCCAAGCGTTTGAGCACTGTGCTGATTAGCTGAAGTTAAAATTAGTTGATAAAAGGAGATAAAATATAAAAATATAAAAGCGATAGAGCAAAGTGCGGAGCGGTAAGCAAGAGCGTCCGAACTTAAGAGACCAGCTTATAATAGACAGGCTTGTTCTTGGAGTAACTGATAAAAGCACGAGATGCCACCTGCTTAGAGAAAAATACCTCACATTGGCAATGGAGGTTGAGATTTGCCGCGCTGCAGAGATTATGGACAATAAGTTGAAAACTATGGCGCTGGACAACTCTAGGCCTGGGGAGAGCCTTAATGTGGCAGAGGGACAGCGATGGCGGCTTACCAGCAGGCCATTTGAGCCGACCACCAAACCTGCACATAGCATGAGAGGGACAGGCGAGTGTAGGTACTGTGGCACTCAACACAGACGTGGGCGGGACCAGTGCCCTGCTTTTGGGAAAGCATGCCGCTCGTGCGGCACCCCCAATCACTTCGCTAAAGTGTGCATGAAAAGAGGCCAAAACACACGCCAGTTGCACACTATGGACGCCCCCTCTGAAGAGGACCAAGATGATGATGGTGGCAGTCTGGGTCACAAGAACGGGCCCCAGAGATGCCAGCTCAACTCTGGAACAACCTGCAACGTGATGAGCATCAAGGACAAAATGAGACTATCACCCAGGACGGCCTAGTCTCACCAGACTGAAACTTTACAACACTGCTTGGATGAACTCAATGGGCCTGTTTAGCACTCAGTGCATCATCAGAGGCAACAGACACAAACTTGACTTTGAAATTGTGAAATCCGTCCAGAGGCCAATGTTTTTGGGTTCCAAATGTGAGGATCTCGGTCTGATACGCTTCACTATTCCAGAGGAGCTGAATATTGTAGAGCACAGCAAGTTGAGCATGCTGAATAAAGGGAGCCTAATCAGCACGCACCATTATGTCTTCAACAGCCCTATTGACTCTCTGCCTGGCGACCTTCCACACCACACTTCAGTCGTGTCGCAAAAGTGGATCCGTACCGTTAGTCAGTCGCACAGCCCACTGACTGGATAAGTAATCTGGTCATAGTAAAGAAGCCAGATAAACTTAGGCTCTGTATTGACCCCAGACCCCTGAAACAAGCTCTCAAGCGGTCCCATTACCTTACACCCACCTTAGATGATGTGCTGTACAAACTGCCAAAGCACGTATCTTCAGGCTGGTGGACACGCGGGACGCGTTTCTACAGTGCCGCCTGGATGAGGAGAGCAGCCTGATGACTACATTTTGGACGCCGTGGGGCAGAAAACGCTGTCTGAATCTCCCTTTCGGAGTGTCGGTTGCTCCAGAGCTTTATTAGAGGAAGCAGCACAAGCTCCTGGCTGGCTTGAAAGGAATTGAGCCTATAGCTGACGACATCTTAATAGTGGGCTGTGGCGACACAGAAGAGGAAGCCATCCGAGACCATGATGCAAACCTCACCGCACTGATGGACAAGATTGCAGGGAAGTGAAATTGAGGCTGAGTCTGAAGAAGCTGCAATTTCGAGTTAAGGAAGTGCGCTTTCACGGCCACGTCCTCTCGGCCAAGGGCCTCAAATCTGACCCTGACAAGGTCAGAGCAGTTCTGGACATGCCCAACCGCACAGACACTAAAGGCGTGCAGCGTTTTGTGGGGTTTGTGAACTACCTATCCAAGTTCATGCCACGCTTATCAGAGGTCTCTGAACCACTGAGGAGGTTGTTGGATAAGAATGTACAGTGGCACTGGCTGCAAAAGCACGACACGGCCATGAAGGAGATCAAGACGCTGATCACAGCGGTACCTGTTTTGAGGTATTATGACATTAATAGGCCGGTCACCATACAGATTTGCACCCCATTTATCACAAACCATTTGCACGCCACACCGAGAGGAGCAGGGCCAGACATACTCCTGGAGTGGCAGGCTAATTAAGCCTCGGGATAGATTGAACCTTTAAGTGGGGCAAACTGAACAAGTAAAGTGAACACTTGAAAACAAGAACACTGATAACAGCTGTCATAAGTATTTGTGTTCCAACAGCTGTGTTAGGTAAATTGGGGTTTTTCTGTTCATTGTAATAGGCTGTTATTAAGTCGGGGCGTTCAGGGCAGAGTTAACAGGTAGAATTTAACCCTCTGGGGACCAAGGTGTTTTTGGGGCCCTTGGGATGTTTTGACATGCACTGACATTTGTGCTTTTTCAGTTATTTATAAACATGTTAATGGCAAAGGTGTAAATTCACTCTATATAGCACAAACGGGGTTACCATAATATGTGAGCAACATGTATGTACATGTTTGTATTTTTAAGAGAATAATGTTTATGCGTGGTTATTGAAAAAAATAAAAATGAAAGTTGCTGAAATAAGACCACAAAACACATACTAAATATGTGTCCACAAGACTTTTGACTAATGGATGTTGTCGCTTCGAGTTCTGGCTTCAAAATGATGTGAAAATCATCCTGTCTAATTATTCACATAACACAATAGATTATTTTAAATTGTGAAAAACATTTTTTTGTTATCCAAGGCAATATGCGAATGGGCGTGAACGGCCCAACCCCATTGTGAATAATTAGTTGGTTGAGAAGACAAAGACGACCCGAGAATGCAAGGACAATATACACACACACACACACACACACACACATACATACACACACACACATATATATATATATATATATATATATATATAAAATCAAAATATAAATGAAAGTCAAAAGCACATTTTTAGTCATACCTGGAAACAAATCCTGTTCAAATAGGTTATATGGGCCATTCTACAGAATTGGTTCAAAGTTAGAGTTGGAAACATCTTGAAAAGAAAATTGTCTTTTTCCATAACTGTCTTAGTAGGACATATACATTTTATCAAACATATTTCAGAGTTAAGGATTCATTATTTTGATATAGATTGCATTGGAAAAAATGCTAGCCTATAACATCTTAGTTGATTAGTTGACAAAACATACTATATATTTAACATATGAGCAGAAACTGCTAACAAAAGCTAATTTGATGTCTATTTTAGAGTTAAAACTTTATAATCTATGCAAAACTAGTCACACACACACACACACACAGAAACATGATTCAAATTTAAACAGTAGGCTATTTTTGCGTTTACAGACACTAACGTTATTATATATCGCGATTAGAACAAAGCACAAGAATAAAACACTTACAGTTCAGCTCGCTCCTCGAAGTGAAAATAAACCAGCACTTGTTCTGAGGTAGGTAAATGTCCCAGGATTATTCCTCACAGCCGCGCAAGACAACAGTACATTAATCTGACTAAATAGTAGCTGTGTCCCTATTCGTCCTTCGAAGGACGCACCTTGTAGCCTTCATATGATTTCCTAATTGCGCATCCAGGTGTTCCCGATTACCGCCCCATGGCGCCAAGCAACAGTGCGAGATGGAGCAGCCATCCTGATGATTAATTTGTTATAATTGAGTAAACAGCTATGGAGCCAGAATTGGCTATTGTCATTTTTATGTTTTATATTTTACTGAGGATGTTAAATACATGAATTTTCTAAACGACATTTAGGCCACTTGTCTTTAAAGTCATTTTTTTAGGAGGAAAAAGCTCAGTATAATAGAATAAGCAAAAAAAGACTTCACATATAAAAAAGAAACATAACACAAACACAAGGTTAGGTTATATAAAAATAAAACATTCATAAATTATTTTATGATTAACATATTACTGTCTTCGGTGAACTCAACGCAAATGATAATAATATTATTATTATTAGCCTACATTTAGGCTACATATCTAGAAGGCGCTTTTATCCAAAAAAGGAACAAAGAAATTCGTCAAATGTCAGTCATAATACAGGGCTAAGATTATCACAAATAAACACAAGATTTTGACGCAAATGTGTGTGGGAGTGTGAGCGCGCACCGCATGGCACGGAGGCGCGGCCGCGAACACTTGCATTTTCCCATCAACAGTGGAAACAACTTAAAAAATACTCTCTATAATTTCTGGTCATACAGAAAAGAATAATACATCATTCGCAACTACTTTTATTTGTCCAAACTCACATAACAAGAAAACGTTGTGCTTTTGTAAAATAAAATAAAACAATCAGTCGCACTTTCATGATCTCCGTGAACTGGAGCGCGTACTTTGTAGTAAATTTTGAGACGTCTCATAAATGAACTGAAACAAAATATACCTAGCCTAAAGCTTGAAATGTTCACTTTTAAACGAACAATTAAAATGCCTCGTTATTTATTCAGACACATTTATTATCATTAGCCTGTAAATCATGGTTCCAGAGACATGGCTCTTCTCATTCAGCATTGCGGGAAAAACATAATTTCCAGGTTCTAATCTGGCCTTAGAAAACCAGTAAAATCGACATTTGTCCCATAGTAATTTGTGAATATTTTAAATGTTTAATAAAGGGGCATAAAGTCTCTCTTTTTTTGCAGCATTTGTGTAGCCTACAGTTCAAATTTTGGTGTTCAACTTTGGCTTTTAAAAATACAACAACCTTTCATTTTTAGTTTTTCAATTACGGGTTAAAAAAAAAAGAAAAACAAATGGACGCAAAAGTAGGCTACCTTATATTATTAAATATTTCAAATAATGTATTTGTAGAAAGGTTTGAGAGTCAATCAAAATACCAGTAAAATCAAAGACTTTAATCTAAAAAACTATCACTAAACTATTTTTATTTTAATAGTCTGTGTAAATTTGCATCCATTCGTTTTTAATTTTTTAACCCGTAATTGAAAAACGAAAAATGAACGGTTTTAAAAGGCATAGTTGAACACCAACATTTGAATTTGAACTGTAGGCTACACACCAAATGCTGCACCAAAAATGCGCAATTAATTATGGGGTAGGATCAGGGTAGCATAGGCCGCTAAGTGTCCATTTATGTATCCTTCCTTTCACGGGGAAACGAAGGGTGCATTTGGCGTCGCTTTTGAATCAGGGTAGCCTTCGTCGCGCCGTGATGACGCAACCGGCCTTCGAAGGATGCGAAATTGAATTGGGACAGCCTTCATCGCGCCGCGGTGACGCAATCGGCCTTCAAATGCGTCCTTCGAAGATGCAGCCTTTGAATTGGGACAGCCTTCGTCGCGCCGCTGTGACGCAATCGGCCTTCAAATGCGGCCTTCGGAGGACGCAGCCTTCACATTGGGACACAGCTATAGTGTGTTTACCGAGTTGATATGTGGGCGTTTACACGTCTCAATGTGTTGCTTCAGATCATTAGCGTTTGAATAGCGCGCGCTCTCCGTGGGCGTGTCACATTAGCGGAATAATGAGATGCGAGAACGATAATGAGAACGGCAGACACCTCTCTCTTTTTATATAGATTACATAAACAGGGAATATTTATTTTAGTTTTAAATTAGATAATTTAAAAGTACAAACTTAAATGATCATAAACATATATTGCTCATGTCTGGGTGAATAGTATTCGCTGAGTTTTGTTTAAGTTTAGAGACGTACTCCAGAAAAACAGTTCACGGACACGGAGAAGCAGAACGCACACCCTGTTTATTTTTTTTATTTTACAAAAGCACAATATTTTATTTTCGATTGTAGGTGGGCACATAAAAAAGTCGACATTTAACAGTTTATTTTTTAATATGTCTTAACTCTGTATGACCAGAAATGATGGAGTAGTTTAAGTCTATTTTTCTGCTATGTGAAAAAAATCTGCCAAAACGCACGGGTGCGTTTTTGGTCCCCAGAGGGTTAATGAAGTTCAGGTTTGTTGACAATGCCATTTAATGCTTGGATATCTTACTACAGGAAGGGAGATGTTACAGGATATCCTGTTTGTACTGCTTAGGCAGAAGCTCCACCCTGTGGGGAAATTGGGTATGTTAACATGTAACAGGAAGTCAACTGTGTTGTGCTACCGTGTGCGTGTCAGTTCTGCAATATATCAATACACGGATCTTAACCCACAGTTTGTGTAGCGTCCTATTTCACCAACATGCAACAGTACATGCAAGTTGATGAGATTAATCAATGTAACTCCACAACAACTACATGATCCATGTATGTATCCACTAACCATTCAGAAACATCCAGATGCAGTCTAAAAGTTACAATCTCAAGTTACGGCTGCACTCCGGTTATTTTGGAGATTTGACTGAAATTCAAGTTTGTTATTGCCAGAGTATCCGGAGCTTGTGTAAATGATTATCCCTCTTGTGAACGGAGGCGGGGAGCAGCAGGTCATTTGCATTTAAAGGGACACACACAAAAACTGTGCGATTTTGGTCACACCCAAAAAAGGGCAACTTTGACAAGTTATAATAAATGATCTGAGGGGTATTTTGAGCTGAAATTTCACAGACACATTCTGGGGACACCATAGATTTCTAATACATCTTGTGAAAAGGGGCATAATGTCACCTTTAAGGTAATATCCCAAAGGAAAATTGTATTGATCATACATCACGCTCTTATAAGTCACACTATAGCAACTTTCTGCACCACCAAAAACCATGTCAAACATCAAAGAAATAAATGTTTGAGTTTATATTTAAATTACAGACAATGTAAGGTTATGGGGTGTAATCTCATTGCTGCCTATAGGCGAAACAACTGAGATATTAATCTCATCTGATTTTTCTTTTTTATAGGATTTATTTGTTATTTATTTGCATGTGGATTAGCATTATGAAGACAAGACCAAACCTCATAATGGAAGACCCATGCTAAATCAGTTTCGATCAACAGTGAGTTTTGATTCAGAGTTTTCAAAGCACTGAAATGAAGTAAATATCCCATTTAAAATGTTACAAATTGCTGACATTTTCCAGCATTACACAGCATAGCCCTTTCTGTCTGTCAGATATTAATTTCTATTGCCATTAATGGGAAATAAATCATCAAAATGTACAATGTTCATGGGTTTGACTTCCATAGGCTTAAGATCAAATGTAATTTCCAAGGTAGGCATCTCCTAGTGATCATTGTCCAACAAGAGGATGCAGCAGTAGCATCATGATTTCCATTACACGAGAGTAGATGTTAAAACATCATGCTGATTTGTACTCGGCTTTCGCCAAGATAAGCAAAACTAAGACGTAGCTTTACAGTAAACTATGCTTCTCCATCCATTTACGCTTCTTTCCATATGGTGGTGTGACTCCCCTTCTGTCCGGCGTTAACGGCTGCAGTGTACTTGGCGCGTCAGCACACGCGACGGCTGCAACTACAGGACCAGCATGACAACCGTCTGGATTGAGCCGAGTGGGGGACATCTCTAGGGTCTTCAAGTGGGCACCTTCCGTCCTCAGTGTTTCGTTGACTAGCCCACGACACCTCAAGAGGGCTCAACAGTGACTCTGGCATCCCAGAGTCACCCCCCTCCGTCCCCCACTCAACTCAGTCCAGCCTACTGACCTCTACATCCCTCCTGCTGCTGAGACCTAACCACAATCTCACAATCTCTCCGCAACCCGACCATACGCGCCAACCGTTTGACTAAGGCTGTCGAGCCCCACTGGTGCGTTAATATGCAGTTTCAGTGGACAACGGTTACGTATGGCATACCACCTACCGCAAAACACAATATCTGCCCAACCACCCGTCATTCACGCAATATCCACAGGAACGTATACAAATAAACCAACAGACTCTTCAAGTTTTCAAGAATTCTACGAAACCGTAACGTGGCGGCCTGCACACAGCCAGCTAGAATCTTTCCGTCTCAACCACAGCCAGTTGCTGCTCCTTTCTGCTGCTTCAGATACGTTCTTTACTGTGCGACGCAACTCTTGGCCGCTGAATCCGATGTCTCTGAGGAACCAGGTTGAAGAGTGTGCCACAAAACCTCGGCAACCCACTTCCACTGGATAAACCTGGACTCTTCATCCTCGCTGTTCTGCTTCAGTGGCCAGATGAGCATACCGCAGTTTCTTCCTCTCATATTCCTCATCTACCGCATCCTCCCATGGCACTGTTAACTCTATCAGTTGAACAATGCGTGCTGATCCAGACCACAAAACAATATCTGGTCGTAGGTTAGTGGTGGCAATCTCAGGTGGAAAAATAAGCCGCTGATCAAGATCAGCCAGCATCTTCCAGTCCCTAGCAGCTTCCAGTTGTCCTGGGCGAGAATTGGTGTTAACACCTTTTCTTGGTGGTTGCTCGCCTGGGCGGAGGAATATTGTCTTCTGCGTGTAATGTCTTGCTAGAACAGGTGGCAACTTATTGGTCATGTTACGCTTGCCTTCTAATGCTAAAGCCAAACATCGCAGTACTTGGTCATGGCGCCAAGTAAACCGAACTTGGCTAAGAGCCACCTTACATCCTGTCAAAATGTGCCTTAATGTGGCAGGTGATGAACACAAAGGACAAGAGGGATCCTCTCCTACCCAGAGGTTTAGGTTCTGCGGTGATGGGAGAACATCATATGTTGACCTAATAAGGAAACTGATCCTACTCTCTTCCATTGACCAAAGGTCTTGCCAGCCCATCTTACGTTGTTCCACACTCTCCCATCTCATCCACTCTCCCTGCTTGGCCTGGGAAATGGCCTTTATACACCTCATCCTCTCCTCCTGCTTACGCACCTCGTTGACTACCAGCTTCCTCTTTTGAGCTGGGCCTGCCTTGTGCCATTTAGGAGGAGCTAAACTGAGCCCAAAACCCCCTCTTCCATGCTGTACCTGTCCCACGATATCCCCACTTTGAAGGGCAGCCTTTGCCTCTACTACAGATTTCTTTGCTGACCACTTTCTACCAGTTTTTAACACAGGGGCTGCCTCCCTTACACATTTGTCGCGTGACTCTACTAAGGTCATTTCCAGTCTGACCTTGGCACACTTAAACTCCTCGGTTAAAGCAGAGACTGGCAGCTGCAATATTCCTTTACTATAAAGTCCCACTCTGCTGAGGCAGCGTGGAACTCCCAGCTTATCCACTGTTGTCAAAGAAACGTCGTACAAGGTCAGTGGCCACAGCAACCTCGGCAGTAGACCAAACTGAAAGCACCAGAGTTTTAGTTTGCCAGGTAGAGCACAGCTGTTTATGCTCTTCAACCCTTCCACTGCTTGTCGTCTAACTTCCCCCACCGGAACTGTGTCCTTTAGATCCCCATCGTACCATCTCCCAAGACTCTTCACTGGCTTCTCAGAAACTGTTGGTATTGCCTCACCATTAATGAAGAATGTTTTATCTACTACCTTTCCTTTAACTATCGATATGCTCCTTGATTTAGAGGGCTTAAATTGCATTCGTGCCCATTCAATATTATCTGTTAACTTCCCCAATAACCGATTAGTGCAGGCTACTGTTGTAGTCATGGTTGTCATGTCATCCATGTATGCTCTGATTGGTGGTAGTCGCATCCCAGAAGCCAAGCGCTCTCCTCCTACTACCCATCTTGATGCCCTAATGATTACTTCCATCGCCATGGTAAAAGCCAGTGGAGAAATGGTGCATCCTGCCATTATTCCAACCTCTAGGCATTGCCATGCAGTGCTGAATTTTGGAGTTGAGAAACTGAATTGCAAATCTCCAAAATAGGCTTTTACTAAATTTGTTATTGACATTGGTACTCTGAAAAAATCAAAGGCTGCCCAAAGAAGCTCATGTGGCACTGAACCATATGCATTAGCCAAATCCAGGAATGTCACATGGAGCTCCTTCCTCTCCTTTTTAGCTGACTGAATTCGTTGCCAGATAACATTGATGTGTTCTAAGCATCCTGAGAACCCTGGAATGCCCGCTTTTTGAACTGAGGTGTCAATGAAGCCATTCTTTAACAGGTAGGTGGACAATCTCTGGGCAATAATGCTGAAGAAAATCTTACCCTCAACGTTTAACCCTCTGGGGTCGGCGGTCTCGCCGGCGATACCAGCTCACTTTTTTCCTTATCAGTGCAAAAGAGACTCAAATTAATCTGTTGATTTTGATCTTACATATAAGTGTTGTACATCATTCGATCCTGTTAAGTTTGTATTTTTTTCGTGGAACCTCATAATAAAAACTAAGTGTTGTGCTTTTCGCCTAATAAAGAAAAATAAACATGATGCGCGTTCTGCATTCTCTCTGTCAGTGAAGTCCATTCTGAAACGCGTCCGAAAAATCAACTGTAACTCTGCAAATACTCAGTCAAACAAGTATACAGGCACACAGGCATGAAGCCTGAATTATCTTCTTTTAAATGAAGTAATTTATATAAAAAACAAATTTTCTCATTTTTAATGTAATCTGTACGAAAAGAGAGAGATGATAGTCGTTCTCGTCTCAGCTCATTAAAGTTAATTTGACCACGCCCACGGAGCGCGCGCTCTATTCAAACACAAATGCTCTGAGGCGATCCACGCCCACACATCAGCTGGATAACCCACCGAAAGAGACTCAGATTTACGACGCTGTGAGGAATAATAGTACTATCTTAATAATAATCCTGGAAAAAATTACCTCAGAAGTAGGGTACAGGTAGTTTCATTAGGAGGAGCAACGGATCCAGCCGAGGAAATAGGTACATTCTTTATTTTCAAGTGCTTTGTGCTAATCGCGATATGGAATAGTGTCTGTAAACAAAAAGACTGTTTGAATCGCGTTTTTGTGTGTGAATGAATGAACAGCTTTTACCTAACTATATTCCAATACTGAGATGAGTAAAAATCGACTGAAATATGTTGAAATAAAATATTTTTGTATAAGCAACGTATTAAACTGCAAATTAACATTTATATGTCCTAATCATAAAAACGATATGTTACATATGAAAGACAAGATTTCGTTTTTACTGTAAAATACTGCCACATCAAATAAGCTTGTTTGCTAAGATGTTATTATAGTGTTTGTTCGATTGTAGGCTATATTCAAACTAATTAATCCGCAACTGTGAAATATGTATGATAAAATGTATACTTTAGTATATAATACAAAGAAAGATTACATTTGAAATATAGTTAAAATTTTAAATGTTGTTGTAATTGTAACCTTTTTATTAAAATAGCAAAAATATATGTAGGCTACATATAAATAAATCTTAAGTAAATCTTACAAGCTCAATATAAGCCTCCTCTTTAAATTATTTGTATTGTGTTTTATTAGAGACACATTTGGGAAACATTTCCAAAACCTTCTGTAAAAACAGTATGATAATTAACTGCACAATTACTAGAATTTTTTACATTTGATATTATACAATTTGCAAGCACAATTTGAAAAATAAATAAATAATTGGAACTGTGAACCAATTTTGTATTATATAGGCATATATATATATATATATATATATATATATATATATATATATATACTAACAGGCCACTTTATTATGGAAACCCCATGCTAGTAACGGGTTGGACCCCCTTTTGCCTTCAGAACTGCCTCAATTCTTCGTGGCATAGATTCAACAAGGTGCTGGAAGCATTCCTCAGGGAGTTTGGTCCATATTGACATGATGGCATCACACAGTTGCCGCAGATTTGTCGGCTGCACATCCATGATGCGAATCTCCCGTTCCACCACATCCCAAAGATGCTCTATTGGGTTGAGATCTGGTGACTGTGGAGGCCATTTTAGTACAGTGAACTCATTGTCATGTTAAAGAAAACAATTTGAAATGATTAGAGCTTTGTGACATGGTGGAAGTAGCCATCAGAGGATGGGTACATGGTGGCCATAAAGGGATGGACATGGTCAGAAACAATGCTCAGGTAGGCCGTGGCATTTAAACGATGCCCAATTGGCACTAAGGGGCCTAAAGTGTGCCAGGAAAACATCCCCCACACCATTACACCACCACCCTGCACAGTGGTAACAAGGCATGATGGTTCCATGTTCTCATTCTGTTTACGCCAAATTCTGACTCTAACATCTGAATGTCTCAACAGAAATCGAGACTCATCAGACCAGGCAACATTTTTCCAGTCTTCAACTGTTCAATTTTGGTGAGCTCTTGCAAATTGTAGCCTCTTTTTCCTATTTGTAGTGGAGATGAGTGGTACCCGGTGGAGTCTTCTGCTGTTGTAGCCCATCCGCCTCAAGGTTGTGCGTGTTGTGGCTTCACAAATGCTTTGCTGCATACCTCGGTTGTAACGAGTGGTTATTTCAGTCACTGTTGCCCTTCTATCAGCTCGAACCAGTCTGGCCATTCTCCTCTGACCTCTGGCATCAACAAGGCATTTCCGCCCACAGAACTGCCGCTCACTGGATGTTTTTTCTTTTTCGGACCATTCTCTGTAAACCCTAAAGATGGTTGTGCGTGAAAATCCCAGTAGATTAGCAGTTTCTGAAATACTCAGACCAGCCCTTCTGGCACCAACAATCATGCCACGTTCAAAGTCACTCAAATCAACTTTCTTCCCCATACTGATGCTCGGTTTGAACTGCAGGAGATTGTCTTGACCATGTCTCCATGCCTAAATGCACTGAGTTGCCGCCATGTGATTGGCTGCTTAGAAATTAAGTGTTAACGAGCAGTTGGACAGGTGTACCTAATAAAGTGGCCGGTGAGTGTATATATATATATATAATGTATTGTCATTGCATTCTTGTGGCTCAGTGACACACCTGAATGAAAGGGTCATTAGTATGCAGCCCCATTATGCGCTCATTATGCGGCCCCATTGTCTTCTCAGGTGTGAATCACAGCAGGTCACACCCCTGCGCATATTGCCTTTCCAAACAAAAAGTGTCATTTTTAAATTTAAACCAATCTATTGTTTTATGTGAATGATAAGGCAGGATGATTTTCAGATCATTTTGAAGAAAAAACTCTAGGTGACAACATCCATTAGTCAAAAGTCTTGTGGACACATATTTAGTATGTGTTTTGTGGCCTTATTTCAGAAACTTTAAGTTTTAGTTTTTTCAATAACCACGCATAAACAATATTCTCTCAAAAATACAAAAATGTACATACATGTTGATAACACATTATGGTAGCCCTGTTTGTGCTAAATAGAGTGTAATTACACCTTTGCCAGTAATATGTTTATAAGCAACTGAAAAAAGCACAAATGTCAGAGTATGTCAAAACATCTCAAGGACCCCAAAAACACCTTGGACCCCAGAGGGTTAATAGTGAAATAGGACGAAACTGACTGATGCTTGTAGCATCTTTTTCTTTAGGTATAAAGACTCCACCTGCTCTGCGCCATGCTCTAGGTACAACCTGTTTTTCCCATGCCACTTTTATCAATTTCCACAGAATTCGCAGAACTTCCGAAGCACTCTTGTACACTCTGTACGGAACACCATTAGGCCCTGGAGATGATGAAGCCCTTGCCTTTCTCACAGCCTGCTCTACCTCTTTCCACTTAGGTGCACAGACCTCCATTTGGTAATCTGGAGGGTTGATAGGTGGTATGTCTGATGGAATTTACATAGGCTCATGCCTTTTTGCATCTGTATGCGTGTCCTCCAAATATCTCTCTAGCTCAATCCTAGATGTTTTTAAAGTGCCATTCTTCTCACTGGTGAATAACTTCTTTACGAATTTGAATGGGTCTTTATAGAAATTAGCCCTCGCACGTTCCTTCTTTTTGTAGCGTTTCCGTAGGCGCTCAGCTCTGCGTAATGCTGCCAGCTTATCTTTTATGGCCCTTTGTAAGAGATTGAGTCCCTCCTTCTGACTTTGTTCTGCTCTTTTCCATTGCTTCCTCAGCTGTCTCCTTTCTCTAACTAACCCTTCAATTTTCTGCTGCCGTCTAGACATTCCAGGAGTAGTTTGTACTTTTTCCTTCCTTTTTTCCACACCAAACCTCTCACTTCCATATGCGTAAATGATGTCCCCAAATTTATCCAGCTTCTTTTCAACTGTACCAGTTAATCTTTCCAATGCAAAGCATAGATCTGTGTTTACCGTGTCCCATGCAGTTTTCTCACAAGCTCTTGGCCATCTAACGCCAGGCCTATGCCCGTTGAGGTTCTTTTCTCTCTTATGCTGGTTAGCCTGACCGGGTTCACTAGTATGAATATGTTCATCACTACCTGTGCAAGCCCTCCTTTCGTCAATGACAGGGGTGCTGATATCCTGCGAGCTGTGGTTTGCTTCCTGTCGCTGGATTTCATTCGACTGACTTGACTGACTTCGTAAGAAGTACTGATCAATGCGAGGCCCTTGTCCCTTCTCCCTCAAGCATTTAATTTTCCCTTGATGAACCTTCAAACCCCTGACCGTTATCGCCTTGCTCAAACCACAGACACAAACTTGGAGTTCAATGACTTTACTAACTGCAGATCTTGAACTAGTCTTACTCTCCATACTCATATCCATTTCCATTCCTAAGTCGTTAACCATGTTGTCCAACATTGAGTCATCTTCTGACCCCGCTCTCGCAGACTCTAGGGGTATTTTTCTCTTTAATTTCTCAGAAGCCTTGGGCGGGTGTCTCCAGCATCCTGTAAACATGGAGCTGGATACTGCCGACAAGGGTAGCCTAACCCTTACCAGCCCCATTGGGGTCTCTTTCCTCCTGTCAGCTGTCTCTCCAGGCTGTCACAAGGTCTTTCCCTTGTTGCCAGCAGCACTATTCACCGCAGTCACTGGATGTATCCAGATCTTCATGATTTCCATTACACGAGAGTAGATGTTAAAACTTCATGCTGATTTGTACTCTGCTTTCGCCAAGATAAGCAAAACTAAGACGTAGCTTTACAGTAAACTACGCTTCTCCATCCATTTACGCTTCTTTCCATATGGTGGTGTGACTCCCCTTCTGTCCGGCGTTAACGACTGCAGTGTACTTGGCGCGTCAGCACACGCGACGGCTGCAACTACAGGACCAGCACGACAACCGTCTGGATTGAGCCGAGTAGGGGACATCTCTAGGGTCTTCAAGTGGGCACCTTCTGTCCTCAGTGTTTCGTCAACTAGGGCAGGGCATTTAGGCAGGGCAGATTCTGGGTCTTAGCACTAGTTTATGATAAATATTTTGGAAGCTGAACACATGCAGATGCACATGAACACACTGCGCCAGAGTCATGCGGCTGGAGACTCTGGCTTGGCGGCCATGTCAAATCAAGTCACCTTCATTTATAAAGTGCTTTTAACAGTATGGATTGTTTCAAAGCAGCTTTACAGTGACAATAGAAATTACCGTAACAGATTGTTTAGGCTTTATCACAGCTCTAGGATAAAGTTATTGTCCAGCTAAAGATAGTCTTGATTGATTCACTTCCATTGTGAAGATCATTAGTTATTAACTTAGGGGCCGCTAACACAACACCGTTCTAACAGAAAAACCCTTAACGCACTCCGGCTGCCCATCCGGACAAAACAGTGCCTGGTGTCTCGAGAACGCACTACCTGAAATAGGTTTGAAGGGGCAAACGATTATCCGTTTTCTCTGCGCAAACATGAAAAATGCAAACCCGTGAAAACACAGACGGCATGCACATGCGCATCACGTGTTCAGTCGATAGGTATGCGCATTTGAATATATACACTCACCTAAAGGATTATTAGGAACACCTGTTCAATTTCTCATTAATGCAATTATCTAATCAACCAGTCACATGGCAGTTGCTTCAATGCATTTAGGGGTGTGGTCCTGGTCAAGACAATCTCCTGAACTCCAAACTGAATGTCAGAATGGGAAAGAAAGGTGATTTAAGCAATTTTGAGCGTGGCATGGTTGTTGGTGCCAGACGGGCCGGTCTGAGTATTTCACAATCTGCTCAGTTACTGGGATTTTCACCCACAACCATTTCTAGGGTTTACAAAGAATGGTGTGAAAAGGGAAACAAGTTACGCTTCCTTTTACAGTACAGTACTTGCGTGTACTTACAGTGTACTTACCTAGAAAGTACTGGCTAATATAAGTTAAGTACATGGGTTAGGGGTAGGTTCAGGGTTAGTACCTAGTTATTACCCAGTAATTGTAATTACTATAATAAGTACATAGTATATACATGGGTAACAGGACTGTAAAAGGAAGCGTTACCGGGAAAAAACATCCAGTATGCGTCAGTCCTGTGGGCGAAAATGCCTTGTTGATGATAGAGGTCAGAAGAGAATGGGCCGACTGATTCAAGCTGATAGAAGAGCAACTTTGACTGAAATAACCACTCGTTACAACCGAGGTATGCAGCAAAGCATTTGTGAAGCCACAACACGCACAACCCTGAGGCGGATGGGCTACAACAGCAGAAGACCCTACCGGGTACCACTCATCTCCACTACAAATAGGAAAAAGAGGCTACAATTTGCAAGAGCTCACCAAAATTGGACAGTTGAAGACTGGAAAAATGTTGCCTGGTCTGATGAGTCTCGATTTCTGTCGAGACATTCAGATGGTAGAGTCAGAATTTGGCGTAAACAGAATGAGAACATGGATCCAACATGGCTTGTTACCATTGTGCAGGCTGGTGGTGGTGGTGTAATGGTGTGGGGGATGTTTTCTTGGCAGACTTTAGGCCCCTTAGTGCCAATTTGGTATCGTTTAAATGCCACGGCCTACCTGAGCATTGTTTCTGACCATGTCCATCCCTTTATGGCCACCTCCTCTGATGGCTACTTCCAGCAGGATAATGCACCATGTCACAAAGCTCGAATCATTTCAAATTGGTTTCTTGAACATGACAATGAGTTCACTGTACTAAAATGCCCCCCACAGTCACCAGATCTCAACCCAATAGAACATCTTTGGGATGTGGTGGAACGGGAGCTTCGTGCCCTGGATGTGCATCCCACAAATCTCCATCAACTGCAAGATGCTATCCTATCAATATGGGCCAACATTTCTAAAGAATGCTTTCATCACCTTGTTGAATCAATGCCACGTAGAATTAAGGCAGTTCTGAAGGCGAAAGGGGGTCAAACATAGTATTTGTATGGTGTTCCTAATAATCCTTTAGGTGAGTGTATTTACAATGTATTATTGATTGAGTTTATATAGAGGTCTATGCTTTGGATGAGTATCTGCCTCACCTGCCCTTACAGACGAACTGCGGCTGGGGTCCAGTATAGAAGGTTGGTCAATTATTTATTTCAATTAATAACTTTTTAGTTTCGTGAAAACAGACTTTTTAGCAGATGAGAGTATTTTGTGCATTGATTTGCTAAACACTATGAACTTTTTCAGTAGCACACTGAATGTCTTTCCAGATTTTGTGGCATAATGTGCTCAAAAAAATCTTCATCAAAGAAGCATGTGGGAATACCATTATCAATTTATCATTGTTGGCTTAAGTTTTGAATACCCAAGGCACACCAAACTTAAAAATTTATACACCACTCTTGCCATGTAAATCTGCATTATGAGTGTAACCGCACATTTTATACTTATGTTTTATGCACATGTATAGTGGTTACTGTGAGAAACCACCACATTTTTACTTATAATTAATACATTTAAAAACTGTATCATTCATTTAATACATTATTCTGCAAAAACTGTCAAGAACGTGCGCAAGAACCAACCTAATTTAGCTGAGAAAAAGTATTTTAGAGGTGCCATCAGCAGCTGTGTGCATCTAAAATACAGGAATACTACATTGTACATGTTTCTTTCTTATGCCCCAAAGAACATTATACAATATTCATGAAATGGGAATAGCCGTATTTTCTTTGCACATGTGTAAATAGTGTTAGATGTTATTTATACTTAGTGCAAATAGAGGCAGATACTATTTGCACCTCCATTGTAAAACAGAATGCAACAACAACAACATATTTAGGGTATATGATTGTGTTTGTTAAGATCATAAATTGCATAGTATGGAACATACGTGTCCCAATCCTTACTCTCCGTCACTTCTCCTTTTTCAGATGGGTTCCTTTTGTAATTTATCAAGCAAAGTTAATAGCCTTTGTAAAAGAGTTCTTTGCAGACACTCCAGTTAGAAACAAAGTGTAAAAACAAAATGTACAAAATCCGGTTATTTATTAATTGTGAGTATACACCAAGGAAACTGCAAGTAAAAAACAAGTAATATAATTGCACTTAATACTGTAATTTAACTGCACATACAGTAAACGCAAGTAAACGAACAAAAACAAACAAACAAAAAGTCTAATAGTTTTGATGATCCACTAGCATGCTGTGGTCGAGCAGGTGGACAGATGCCATGCATGGCTGCGGAAATACACAGCTTGAAGAATTTAATAAAGATTTTCTGTTCATCAACAAAGATGTTGCTTTATCCCCCTAAAATGTAGGCTACATGTCACTAAAGCACAGCATGATTAAGGATGACATTGATGAATGTCTCATCTTCATCTGACTAAAGAAACATAATGAGTATTAAGTACACACGAGATGATTATGATGATTTATGAGGAGCAGTTTTTTTGTATATTTGTGGCGAGGCAGGAAACACACATGGGATAATGTAACATGATGCTGGCTGCTTCAACATTTGGTTCCTACAAAACAGGTTTTTGTTGAAATAAACATGTTGATTTGCTGTTCTGTATTTAATGTAAGTTTGAGTCGTATAATTAGATTATTATTGTTGTCGTTGCTATTATTATTGTTTACTTCTTTTTTTGGTGGACTGCATGTCCTGATGACAACTTTCAAGGGGATCAAAAGATGATTAATGATTATTTAAAATAAATAAGACAAAACAATCATGAAAATAATTTGTTGAACATTGAATGACCAGGATTACCACTGTCTTGGAAATCCTGGATAAATGCCTAATTTTAAAAGTATGGTTTAGACCTTATTACAGCAGATGTACCAGAGGAAACATATTAGCCTGGCTAATACTGTATATCACTGTATATCACTGTTTTTGTGGACAATGGGGATCCTCGGAGTAAAAAAGTTTGCGAACCAATGTTATAGAGCACAAAAGTACTGTAGTGTTCCAGAAGTAAATATCCTATTCATTATCCCCATAGAGAAATTGATTTTAGCGATATCAAAAAACAGAACAAACAGGTTGTCAAGTGAAGATATCCTCGGAGCATATTATGCTTCTTTCTTTTTCTTTTCTTTTTCTTTACAATTTGTGTTCAGTGCACTACCAATATTCCACAAGAGAGATCCACCGAATCAGAGAAATTACTGTTACTGGAAGCTACTCCAACACTTCTTTCAAGAAGCAGTCAGTCTCCCGTACTCTCAAATTACTTATATATTTGTATATAGAGTGTTTATATTACTGTCAATGGTTACAAAAAAAAAAGACAAATTAATTGAAGAAATAGTTTCATCAACATAGGCAAAAAAGACACATTATAACAATAACTAAAAACGTATTTTAAAGTATTTCACAATAATTTCAAGCATTGCAAAATATGATGAGAAAAATTAGACAATGGACTACCAATGATAGAAAGAATTGTTTCAACTGGTTCAGTCATGTTGGGGATTCACCTGCTACATTTCACTGAAATGAAAGAGATGAACACACTTCGAACCACTTTGCTAGTTTATTTGCTTACTCAGTCAGACACATATATATTTCAGTTGTATAACTCTTGGAGTGATTGGCATGGTAATGGATATGGCAATGTTAATGTATTTGGTCTTGGCGGAATAGATCTGCTATGCTGCTGCTGCTGCTGCTGCTGCTGCAGAGCAAGTACCAAGACTTACTATTGCCAGTACATTCACAGACATGCTGCTGCACATGTATACATGAAATAACCCCCAACAGGCTTTTTTACAGGCTGTACAGCCAATGCAAATAAAGCCGCTCTAGATTTTGGATCACAGTTGTGCACCAGCTGAAAAGACTATTGCTATACATTTGTAAAGCATCTTATTTTGCCCTGCACATTGCACAGGGTAATGGGAGAAATGGCTTAACACTAGTGGCCTATGACTGTGTGTTCCTGGGCTACCATGCCGAACGGCTTAGCTCTAGAAACGCACAATATGTGCTCTCATTAACAAAATGTATATGTTGCAAGCTGATAGAAATAAGAAACCAGGCAACTACCTGATCAAGTATCATAATTATCATTTGATGTATCATTGATGTAATCCTTATACTCTATCGATAAGTGAAAAAGCTGTTAAGATGATAAAGAAAGACAGGACAATGCTATGACGCTGCATGCGGCTGAAATCAACCACACACGTTAGCATAGCTAATGAAAACAGTGCCCTTGAAAGTAAATGAACGCGTCATTAGAGTTATGCAGCTAAACATGGTAACCTCGTTGAAAGCGCAAATTTTACTTTAACCTTTTCTCATATCCGTAGCTTAGACAGCGTATCCTCAAAACAATTACTGGAACTTTTTACTTTTTACTTTCTGGAAGTGCGCAGCAGCAACTACCAGCATTAGAATGTTGAGCCGCAGCTCATTTTCTGCTGATGCAACAGCAACCAATCAGCTGTGCTACGTAGATAATGAGTGCGTTTACATGCACTCTCATAATGCGTTTATGAGATTTTGCCATTATTGCGATTAAACTTTACCGTATGTAAATGCAATAATTAGATAAAAATAATGTGATTAAGCTCATAATCACAGCAAGCATAATCGTATTTACATATGTGGCAAACGCTGATTTTAATCGAAAATGTACAGAAATGTATAGAATGCAATTAATTGATGGACGAAAATACCGAAACGGAGACATTTTTAGGCGCGTCACCACAAAAATGTCCGAGGCCGGATACACACAAACCGGCGAACAAATCTACGTGGAATACATCCATACAAATGTGTTTTCCATTAGATTTAAAATATATCAAAACAACGGCCAGTAATACACCTAGTGTATCTGAGTCCATCATTTGTGCTATGCAGTGGCGTATGTGAATAATGGCGGTAAAAATTAACCACAATTCTTAGCGAATAATCGGAATAATTCAAATTACATGTAAATGGGAATGAAGAGCTTAGATCCTGATAGGTGAACATCATAATACAATTAAGTCCTTACTCTTACATTATTGGTGTAAACATAGCCAATGATGGAATTGCTACCAAATGAGTTAAGGACCTATCTAGAGTTTCATATATTGTAATTTTAAAATACTCATTCAAATCAAATTTTAACTGGTTTTTGTTTATTTAATTTTTTTAACTCGTTTTAAAGGTATTGTAGGTAGAAATTTTATAAAAAACTTTTTTCCAAATTTGTTTAAACTTTCTATATACACTCACCGGCCACTTTATTAGGTACACCTGTCCAACTGCTAGTTAACACTTAATTTCTAAGCAGCCAATCACATGGCGGCAACTCAGTGCATTTAGGCATGTAGACATGGTCAAGACAATCTCCTGCAGTTCAAACCGAGCATCAGTATGGGGAAGAAAGGTGATTTGAGTGACTTTGAACGTGGCATGATTGTTGGTGCCAGAAGGGCTGGTCTGAGTATTTCAGAAACTGCTAATCTACTGGGATTTTCACGCACAACCATTTCTAGGGTTTACAGAGAATGGTCCGAAAAAGAAAAAACCTCCAGTGAGCGGCAGTTCTGTGGGCGGAAATGCCTTGTTGATGCCAGAGGTCAGAGGAGAATGGCCAGACTGGTTCGAGCTGATAGAAGGGCAACAGTGACTGAAATAACCACTCGTTACAACCGAGGTATGCAGCAAAGCATTTGTGAAGCCACAACACGCACAACCTTGAGGCGGATGGGCTACAACAGCAGAAGACTCCACCGGGTACCACTCATCTCCACTACAAATAGGAAAAAGAGGCTACAATTTGCAAGAGCTCACCAAAATTGAACAGTTGAAGACTGGAAAAATGTTGCCTGGTCTGATGAGTCTCGATTTCTGTTGAGACATTCAGATGTTAGAGTCAGAATTTGGCGTAAACAGAATGAGAACATGGAACCATCATGCCTTGTTACCACTGTGCAGGGTGGTGGTGTAATGGTGTGGGGGATGTTTTCCTGGCACACTTTAGGCCCCTTAGTGCCAATTGGGCATCGTTTAAATGCCACGGCCTACCTGAGCATTGTTTCTGACCATGTCCATCCCTTTATGGCCACCATGTACCCATCCTCTGATGGCTACTTCCACCATGTCACAAAGCTCTAATCATTTCAAATTGGTTTCTTGAACATGACAATGAGTTCACTGTACTAAAATGGCCTCCACAGTCACCAGATCTCAACCCAATAGAGCATCTTTGGGATGTGGTGGAACGGGAGATTCGCATCATGGATGTGCAGCCGACAAATCTGCGGCAACTGTGTGATGCCATCATGTCAATATGGACCAAACTCCCTGAGGAATGCTTCCAGCACCTTGTTGAATCTATGCCACGAAGAATTGAGGCAGTTCTGAAGGCAAAAGGGGGTCCAACCCGTTACTAGCATGGGGTACCTAATAAAGTGGCCGGTGAGTGTATATCAATGCATAATTAAAATGTAAGTACTCTGATAAAAAGAGTATAAAAATCGAGTGACTCTAGACCGTTTTATCTGCACTAAACACAGCTCATTATTTCCATCCGGGACGAAACAAAGGATTTGCTTAGGCGACTGTCACTCTCTCGCAACCATGGCAACCAACCTTTTGCCACACAGGACCTGCCCACTTGCGCGTACCCGTTTGATTTGAGGAATTCAAGAGGCACGGAACCTAGCAATAGCAAAACAATGGCAGAGAAAGACCAATCAAAATTCACATATGCAGTTCGCGTAGGCAAACCAGCCAAAAAAAGGAAGAGAGTAACGTTACTAGAAAAGGTAATGAACAAAAAGTCTTTGGATAAACAACGATTTATCTGTCCTCGAGCTGACGATGCGGTACTTGTCTCTGGAGTGTAGTCCTCATCAGAGTCAACAATGCTTTCATCATGAAACTCTTACATGCAGAACACCATATATGTTATGAATGTTACACGAAATTCATCTTCATCACAGTGTAAATGATGGCAATGGAAAAACGTGTATCATGTAACCTGTTTTTAGCTTTGCCTTATAGATAACTAGCTCGTTAGCGAATCAATAAATATATATTTTAAACTTTACCGATATCAATATGCTAGCTTGATAGTGAGTACAAAAATGCATCTTATTTGTTTATCTTCATAATGATAAAGTTAGATTTTTTTATTACATGTGATTTTGACATGATGTCACTACATGCACTGCGCTCCTTCCTCTCCGCTCGTCTCAGGTAAATAATGCGTCTTCAGCTCAGCGGTCGGAGTCGCGAGTTCATGTGTTTTTGGGGCGTGACTTTGGAAGGAGCCCAGAAGGGAGGGGGTGGAGTGAATGGAAATAATGAGCTGTCTTTAAAACAGTCGTGAGAGGTCTACAGACATTCGATTTTTATACTTTCTTTTTCAGAGTACTTACATTTTAATTATGCATTGATATATACAGAAAGTTTAAACAAATTTGGAAAATAGTTTTTTTATATATAAAATTCCTGCCTACAATACCTTTAATTTCTGGAACTAACTGCTGAAAAGTGGATCACTCTATGCAAAAAGCCCATTTAAAAATAATAATAAAGAAAATTAAAGAAAGAACGAGTGACATGATTAATAAGTTTATGATCTTGTGATTCTTGTGTTACACTTAGTCAGAATTTTAAATCTAATTTATACATAGTAATATGTAACAATATGCTTTATCCACTAAATCCAACTCAAACTTAAGCACTTTTGGCAACAGATTTTTGTGTCGTTCCCACTGTCTATCTGTGAGTGCAGCTTCCATAGGGAATGGACTGAAAACATCTGTGAAAGAGAACAGATATTCAATTGTATAGACTCAGTCTCAAAAGCCAGAATCAGTCCACACATAAGGATGGACAGTGCTGTAATGCTACATGACATTCTAAATATTGTGTTGAGGGCACGATCGGGCAGTAATTGAGGGTTACCATGGAGAAAACACGTCATGAATGTGAGAGTTATAGAGGTATTAATATCTGCCATCAGTCATCATTCTCACCAGATATCTCTCATGGTTAGATATGGCTACAGCCGACAGTCCAGTATTCATACTCCTACACTTGTGGAATATGGAACAGTACATATTGAATGTCCACATGATGTCAGTTGATGCTCTTTTCTTAATTTTTTATTTATTAAGTAAGCCACTCTTTATTCTATAGGCTGAAGTTTCAGGCCAGAAACATACAGTAGGCCCTCTCTATACAAGTACATTAAAGCAGATGAGTTTAGTGAGGGTGAGGTTGAGAGGGGTGAGTGTAACAGATATCAGCAAGTAAGAGCTGTGCCGGTAAACCTCACTACCCTGGCCTCAAGAGGCGTGCCAGCGACTGACGCTGCAGTCTTTAGCATCCTTATTAGTGTGCCTGCCTCCCATGCCGGAAATTCCGGTTCGAATCCTGCTAGCAGCAGTATGAGTAGAACAAGAGGGGTCACATGGGGTTTAATTCCAGGCTGCATCACAAGTTAGATTGTGCATTGATATAATTCTGAAGATTTCATCCTGCTTGAAGATCAGGGTACATCACGCTGGCATATGAAAGGAGTTGAAGCTGGCCATAGGGGTCTGTGCAGAGAACTTTTCTGGTTCTCGTGGTCTACACTGAGGATCTGTGCTGATCACTTTCTAGTCAACAAGGTCTTCACAGGGGTCTTTCTCCATCACATTTAGGGTTGGTTATTGTTTGAATTTTAACGATTCCGATTCTGCTTATCGATTCCGATTCTTATTGATGACTGGTTTCGATTCCAATAAGGTAAAAAAAGTGTTATTGCAAAACATTTCATTGTAGCTGAATACCAAAAAAACAACAGGCTAAACTAAAGAACACTTACACAAGGAACTTTTTCCTATGGTTTAAAAATGACATAGTAAAAACAACTAGCCTAATTAATATACATTTCAAGAATTATTAAAAACAAGTACAAATATATTAAAAACATATAAACAAATTAGCAATCGCATAAATAAGGCCTAAATACAACTGAACAAAGATACGATTGAAATAAACAGTGTTTTAGGTTTTCAGGTATTAAGGTACAGAAACTGTAATCAAGTGCAAAATAACACTGCATTTTATAAATAAAATATACATTACAAATATAGTTACAAAATAATGTAGAATTCATAGACAATTGGAAAAGTTTTTGGGGCAAGCCTGACCTGTTGAAAAGAGATGGTATTCATCCCTCCTGGGATGGTGCTGCTCTTCTCTCTAGTAATTTGGCTCATAGTCTTAGAGCAAAAACATGACAATCTGGGGCTCAGGTCAGGAAGCAGACAGACTGGCTAAACCGACCGTCTGCTAGCGGCCTCATGTCACCAAGGTCAGATAAATCCGATCACATAGAGCCTCTTTCACCTAGATATCTGTCATGATTCTGCCTTAGTATCCTTGATTTTCCTAGTCGTGAGGCAGGATCATGACAGAATCATGTTTTGTGTACAAGCGCATGGCCAATTGTTGGACAATTGTGCTTGTGTTGTCTCGTTACGTTACCCCGCCCCCTTGTTATCCTCGTCTCGTCATTTTTGTCTAGTCAGTTTCACCTGTCCTTGTCATTAGTGTTCCCTTTATAATTCCCTTGTGTTTGCTGTCCTGTGTTGGTTCATTGTTTGACTTTGTCATACGTTGTGTGAGTCATTGCTAACTTACCTGTGAGTACCTTGTGAGTTTTGTTTAGTATATTTCTGATCCTGTTTCTGTTGTTAGTTTATAGTCTAGTTTGTCAAGTGTTAGTCTAGTTTAGTCTTCCCTCGTCAGAGTTGCCTTTGTTTAACCCCCTCGTGGGTTTTGTTTTCCCTGTTTTCTGTCTACATTAAACATTCTGTGATTGCATATTGTCTGTGCCTGGGTTCATCCGCCACCCACATAACAGAATGAACCGACCACAGAAGAACCCAGCAGACTGTATGTTTTTCCCTGCTTGACCACAACCGACTGACCAAGAACTATGGTGGCAGTCGGCCATCGCTGATAGTAGAGCTGGAAGACTTCCATTCCCTCCCCAGGGTGAGTTGTCCCTGAAGAGGTATGCACAAGTCGTAGAAGAGAAGAGATTATTCCTGCCTGAGGCCCTGGTTTCTCACTACTTCATTGCCGGTCTCAACTCTCCACCTCCTCTGTCTGAACGGGAGTCGCTTACTCTTCGCCCATTTCGAGCGGTGGTGGATTGCTTGTCTCGGAGAGAGTCAATGGGTTCCTCAAGGTTTTCGTCTTCCTGTCATCCCGGAGGGTCGTATGATTGGCGTCGTGATGCTGGGAGACCAGAGTCACCTTGTTTCGACTCCAGAGGCATCTTCCACACCCGCTGACCTCCGTGGTAAACGAGGGAGACGGGTTTCTTGGGATTCCCCCTCTGAGTCATCGTCATCTGAGCTCACCCAACCAGAGGTGGTCTTCTCTGTTCCTGTTTCGTCCCCATTGAGCCCGGCCAGCCGGTCGCGAGCCCCGCTGTGATCATTGCCCCGCGGCCAAAGAGAAGGAAGGGAGCTTCCTGTTTCCCATCGCCATCTCCTGACTCTGCAGCCGCGAGCGCGGTTCCTGAGGTTGCAACAGTAAGCGCTGTCCCAGAGTCTGCAGCTGAAGGCGCTGTTCCTGAAGCTACTACTGTAAGCGCTGTTCCTGAATATGCAGCCGTGACCGCCGTACCAGAGCCCGCTCCAGCAAGCGCCGTCCCAGAGCCCGCTGCTGCAACTGAGAGCTTGAGATCCAGGTCTGCTGCAGAGAGCGCTGTACCTGTGTTAGCTGCAGAGAGAGCTGCGGCCGATCAAGCTGCTGAAGCAGTCCTGCAAGCGGTGTCTGCTCGTAAGAGGTTGCCTATCATTGTTGCTGCCGAGACCCTAGCAGACTACCTTGCCAAGCATGTCAAGATCCTCGATGTGCCCGTCATGTCTTGTCCCGAGCCCACTGTGTCTGTGAGCTCTATTCCCAAGCCTACCACTGTGAGCGCCACACCCGATCCTGTCCCTGTGAGCGCTGCACCTGATCCTGTCCCTGTGAGCACTGCCCCCGATCCTGTCCCTGTGAGCGTTGCACCCAAGCCTGCCAAGGAGAGCGCTGCACCCAGTCCTGCCCCTTCGCCTGCTATGTCCCCCGTCAGGAGTCCCGTTTCCTCATCCTCTGTGTCCTCCATGTCTGAATCTGTTGCTGCCACCACTGAAGCAGTATCCCAGTCTGTTTTTTTCCATACGTCCCTGTCTCCACCAGCCCCCGGACTGTTTCCCCGTTTGTTCCTGTTGCCACTAGTCCCCAGACTGTTTCCCCGTTTGTTCCTGTCACCTCTAGTCCCCGGACTGTTTCCCCGTTTGTCCCTGTCGACACTAGTCCCCGGACTGTTGTCCCTGTCTCCACTAAGCCCCGGACTGTTTCCCCCAAGACCTCTCCTCGTGTGTCTCCGTCTAAACCTGCCCAGAGTCCTCGTCCTCAGCCCTCATCCCGTGGACCCAAGACCCCCAGTCCTCCCATCCACCCTGGACCTCCCCCCATGAACTCTGTGTTTCCTCCACCTCCTTTGCCTTGTATGTTGTATTTGATTTTTCACCCCAGCCCTGTTATTGTTTTTTCATGTTTGCCATTATTAATGGTTTCCATGTTTTGTTGGTTCGTGTCTTTGTCACAGTCGGTAATGTCCTGTGTTTAATGTCCCCTTGAGGAGCGTCTGGTAGCCGCTCCTTAAGGTGGGGGTTCTGTCATGATTCTGCCTTAGTATCCTTGATTTTCCTAGTCGTGAGGCAGGATCATGACAGAATCATGTTTTGTGTACAAGCGCATGGCCAATTGTTGGACAATTGTGCTTGTGTTGTCTCGTTACGTTACCCCGCCCCCTTGTTATCCTCGTCTAGTCAGTTTCACCTGTCCTTGTCATTAGTGTTCCCTTTATAATTCCCTTGTGTTTGCTGTCCTGTGTCGGTTCATTGTTTGACTTTGTCATACGTTGTGTGAGTCATTGCTAACTTACCTGTGAGTTTTGTCTAGTATATTTCTGATCCTGTTTCTGTTGTTAGTTTATAGTCTAGTTTGTCAAGTGTTAGTCTAGTTTAGTCTTCCCTCGTCAGAGTTGCCTTTGTTTTACCCCCTCGTGGGTTTTGTTTTCCCTGTTTTCTGTCTACATTAAACATTCTGTGATTGCATATTGTCTGCGCCTGGGTTCATCCGCCACCCACATAACAATATCATCATATAGAGACTGTGTCTGTTCCCCGAATTTGGAAATCCAAAAAACGCCAGAATCACTCATAGTTAATGATATGTTTTCAGATTATAACCTAGATGTGCTGTGTTTGACAGAAACCTGGTAAAAACCAAATGATTATATTACTTTAAAATGAGTCAACCCCACAAGATTACAGTTATAAACATGAACCTCGTCTGAAAGGCAAAGGGGGAGCTGTTGCTGTAATTTATAGTAATATTTTCAAAACCACTAAGAAATCAAGTTTTAAATATACTACTTTTGAAGTGTTGGTTCTTAATGTAAAAATATATAGTGTAAACGATAAATCACATTTGAGAATTCTGCTGGCTACTGTGTACAGGCCACCTGGGCACCATAAAGATTTTATCAAAGAATTTGCAGACTTTCTATCAGAATTAGTATTGGCTGCAGATAAAGTACTAATTGTTGGTGATTTTAATATACATATGGATAATGAAAAAGATGCATTGGGATTGGCATTTAAAGATATTGTAAACTCAATTGGAGTTAGACAACACGTGTCGGGACCTACTCGTTGTCGTAATCATACTCTAGATCTAATATCACACGGAATAGATATTGATGCCGTTGAAATTCTGCAGCAAAGCGATGACATCTCAGATCATTATCTAGTCTCATGTAAATTACATTTAGCCAAGGCTGCAAAGCCAACTCCATGTTATAAATACGTTAGACCTATAACTTCTGCCACTAAAGATTGCTTTATCAATAATCTTCCGAATCAGTTTCATCATCTCAGCATCCCAGATAGCTTAGAAGAACTCAATATTGCAACAGAAACTTTTAACTCTCTCTTTTCCAGCACTTTAGACGCAGTTGCTCCATTGCGCTTAAAGAAGATTAAAGAAAATAGTCCAACACCGTGGTACAACGAGCACACCCAGGCCCTTAAAGGAGAACTCCGGCGCAAAATGAACCTCGGGTGCAATAACACATTGGTACAGACTAAATCGTTCCCTGAGATTTGTTTTCATGATAATCGAATGTAAAGAGTTTTATCTCTAAAAACAGTTTAGCTTATAACGCTAGTATATTGGCATAGAGTAAGCAAAAAGAGATTGCTAGTTAATACCACCAACAAGGCTCAAATTAGCCCCACACTAACACGGCAGCATAATGAGGGTCCTTACATGCAAACCGAAGCATTGAGAACTTTGTAAGTGTATAGACAGTTTAATAAGAAGATACTTTACACAGACAGTACAGTTAGCGCATACAGACAGGAGCCATCTTGGAAAACAGTCTCGATCAGTCAAACCACGAACACGGTGATACGTGAGCTGAACTGTGACTTGGAATCTCATATGGTCCGTTGTTTACGGAAGAAAGCACTGAGCGTATAAGAGAAGCACTTAACGCAACAGAGAAAATAAAAAAATAAATATAATTTATCTTATCTTCAATATCTACACGTACTGTTCGCTCACCCTCGTGGTTCGATTGGTCGAGACTGTTTTCCAAGATGGCTCCTGTCTGTATGCGCTAACTGTACTGTCTGTGTAAAGTATCTTCTTATTAAACTGTCTATACACTTACAAAGTTCTCAATGCTTCGGTTTGCATGTAAGGACACTCATTATGCTGCCGTGTTAGTGTGGGGCTAATTTGAGCCTTGTTAGTGGTATTAACTAGCGATCTATTTTTGCTTACTCTATGCCAATATACTAGTGTTATAAGCTAAACTGTTTTTAGAGATAAAACTCTTTACATTCGATTATCATGAAAACAAATCTCAGGGAACGATTTAGTCCGTACCAATGTGTTATTACACCCGAGGTTCATTTTGCACCGGAGTTCTCCTTTAAGAGAGCAGCCAGAAAAATGGAGCGCAACTGGAAGAAAACTAAACTAGAGGTATTTCGGATTTCATGGAAAGAGAGCTCGATTGCTTACAGAGAGGCTTTAAAATCTGCTAGATCTGCTTATTTTCCAACCCTATTAGAAGAAAATAAACATAATCCTAGGTATTTATTTGAAACAGTAGCTAAACTAACGAAAAAAAAAAGCTTCAACCCCAGAAGTGTCCAAGCAACACAGCAGTGATGAATTTATGAACTTCTTTGCTTATAAGATTGATAATATCAGTGACAAAATTATAACTATGCAACCGTCTACCACAGTATCGCATCAGGGAGTGCATTGTAGTTTTCATGAGGAAAAATTTGATTCATTTGTTGCCATAGGAGAGGACGAATTTTCTAAACTCGTTAAATCATCTAAATCGTCAACATGTATGTTAGACCCTATACCAACTAAGCTACTGAAAGAGATGCTTCCAGAGGTCATAGATCCTCTTCTTACTATCATTAATTCGTCTTTGTCTCTAGGATACGTACCAAAAACCTTTAAGCTGGCTATGATAAAACCGCTTGTTAAAAAACCGCAACTTGATCATACAAAATTAGTCAATTACAGGCTGATCTCGAATCTGCCTTTTCTATCAAAGATATTAGAAAAAGCAGTATCCTCACAACTGTGCTCCTTTCTAGAAAGAAATGATATCTGCGAGGATTTTCAGTCAGGATTCAGACCGTACCATAGTACCGAGACCGCTCTCATCAGAGTCACAAATGATTTGCTCTTATCATCCGATCGTGGTTGTATCTCTCTATTAGTGTTACTTGATCTTAGTGCTGCATTTGATACTATTGACCACAACATTCTTTTAAATAGACTCGAAAATTATGTTGGCATTAGTGGAGTTGCACTAGCATGGTTTAAATCATACTTAACTGACCGTTATCAGTTTGTTGCAATAAATGAAGATATGTCTTATCGATCACAAGTTCAGTATGGCGTACCACAAGGCTCAGTACTAGGACCGTTGCTGTTCACTCTGTACATGCTACCATTAGAAGATATCATTAGGGAACATGGAATTAGTTTTCACTGTTATGCCGATGATACTCAGCTGTATATTTCTTCACGCCCCGACGAAACTTACCAATTCACAAAATTAACGGAATGCATAGCCGATATAAAAAAATTGGATGACTAGTAATTTCCTACTACTAAATTCTGAAAAAACAGAGATTCTAATTATTGGACAAAAAACTTCCACACGTAATAACCTAGAATACGGTCTAACACTTGATGGTTGCTCTGTCAAGTCTTCGTCGTCGGTTAGGAACCTGGGTGTGCTCTTTGATACCAATCTCTCATTTGAAAGTCACGTTTCTAGTATCTGTAAAACCACATTTTTCCATCTTAAAAACATATCTAAATTTCGCCATATGCTCTCATTAACAAATGCAGAACAATTAGTTCATGCGTTCATGACATCAAGGCTAGATTATTGTAATGCTCTACTGGGTGGCTTCCCTTGTCAGGAGCCTAGTCTTATTCCTCTGCTTGTTTCTCTCTCTCTTTCACTTGTGCTCTCGCACAGCTGAACCCATTCTTAATCAGCGTTCACTCTCCTGCTCTCCTCACACCTGTTTCCCTTTTGCCCTGATTTTCTGGCTATTTAGACCTCATGTTCTTTTCCCCTCTTGTCGGTTTATTGTTTGTTCGTTCATGTCCGTTACTGACTTCTGTATATCATTGCTACAGTTTCTTGTCCTGTGTGTACGCATATGTCAGATGAGTTACTGCTCCGGCTATCCTGTGTCAAGTCTGATTCTCTGAGCTGCGGTTACTGCCTGGTGGAGTCTGCGCTTGCCTATTCCTGCGAGCACTACCTGACCGCGAACCTGTGACGATCATCCGGCCTGGTTTCTCCCTGGAGATCATTTTACTGTTCTGCGTTCAAGACTACCTGTGATCGGCAGACAGCCTGTGTTGCATTTATCATTTTCCTTTTCAATAAATCATTAACCAGCTTTCGCTTTTGGGTCTATTTCGAACTGTTACAGAATAAACCGACCATGACGGACCCAGCGAACGATTTAACCATCCGCTCGGCTGTTGAACTGCAGGGTGCACTGCTGGGCAGACATTCCGATGAATTAGCCGCCGCCAGACACGCTGTGGATTCGCTCGCTGCCCAGGTGTCGGATCTGACTGGTCAGCTTCATCACCTGCGCCAAGACCAGTCTTCTCCTGGGTCGCGACACACCGCCGAGCCTCGCATCAACAATCCTCCCTGCTACTCTGGTGAGCCTACGGAGTGCCGTGCATTTCTTACCCAGTGTGAAGTCATATTTTCTCTTCAGCCTGTCACGTATGCCTCCGACCGTTCCAAGGTTGCGTATGTGGTTTCCCTTCTCACTAGTCGAGCCCGGGAATGGGGAACGGCTGTCTGGGAGGCTGGAGCTGATTGCTGCGACCAGTTTGATTCATTCAAGGAGGAGATGTTGAAAGTTTTCGACCGTTCTGTCTTCGGGGGCGAGGCTTCTCGTCAGTTGGCTGCGCTTCGTCAAGGAAGACGCTCCGCAGCTGATTATGCCATTGAATTTAAGACTTTATCTGCTACTTGCGAATGGAATGAAGCAGCATTCACGGCACGTTTTCTGGAGGCCTTGAATGATGAGCTTAAGGACGATATTTTTGCTCGAGAATTTCCCTCTAGTCTGGATGAGTTGGTTGAATTAGCCATTTGTTTAGACAACCGTTTCGACTTACGCCGACGTGCTCGCTCTGACGTCACGGGATTCTGACCACGGGATAGGTCAGCCGGAACTGGGAACACTTCCCTTAAATCCAGATGTACTCGTTACATCATAAGAAGAATGGCATCTACGCTAACTTTAGTGTCTTTGTTTATCTCGAGGTTTTCCTGCAGCCTGCCGTATCCAGATCTGACGAAGGAGATTCGCCTGGACCCGATGACAATGCAGTGCTGAAGTGTCAACTATCCTCTCCCTATGGAGGACCCCTTTCCCACTCTACAGATAAAGCGTTGTTGAAAATCCGGTTGGCGTACCCCGAAGTGATAAAATAAAATTCTGTATTTATTTATACAAATTTATAGGCAAGACAAGTAGTTTGTTTAGGCATGGTTTGTAGGGAAATTACAAACCTGCGCACACATATTCAAACGAATATAACTATAGAATCAATTTTTAATGCGCATGTGAACACCATCCGGTCACAGGTTCACGTTTAAAGTCTGTTTAGAGAGAACGCCGTCGTCTTAGTGGCCCCTAATGTAATAACAAATGACAATTTTGCTGGAAGTGGAAAATCAAAACCAACTTTAGCTGGAAATAACATTATTCAAAAATCGCTATAAAGCCAAAACAATCTCTGTTACCGTAAATTGTATGTTTATCTCTGTAAAGCTGCTTTGAAACAATCTCCATTGTTAAAAGCGCTATATAAATGAAGATTACTTGACTTGACAAAAGTTATTCAGTCAAGAACAGTACGTGAATTTTTCCTTGACTTTTGTTACTTGAGTATCATTATTATAGAGACGGCAGCAGGAATATTAGGCTGCGGTCACTTTAAGAACTGCACGGATCCAATATACTGTTACACATGCATTTTCATTTTGAACTGCTTACATTCACTTAAGACATAACCGACTGTCTTTACGAGGATACTGTGACATATTTTTGAGTGTATTTGTCCGTTCAAGTGCAAAAAGACATGGAAGAGCCTGGATAAAGTGGATAAAATTCAGTTCAACATAATCCAAACCTTTTCCTCGAGGCCCCGCAATAAAAGGCCTACACATTTGGGATAGTTTCTCTTTTAACTGATTTAAAGACCTAAATTATTGTCCTTGTGACAATTTGTCCCAGTTTTCCCATATTTATATAATTTCTGATATAATTTAGTGTAATGAAAATTAAAATGACAACATTCGAAACACTAGTTTTAGATCAAAATGCATTTTCTATTTATTACTATTCATTGCAAACACACATATTGAGAAATAGTTAGATTTAGAAGTAAGGATCAGGTTAAGTGCTTGATATCTACATAATAGTATGATGCAAATAAAATGATTGGGACTGTGTTGGACATCTTGCCATACAGTAGAAGCAGACAGAAGCAAGCTGCATAGCTAGAGGTTATTTGTTTACTTGCATAAAGTAGGCCTATGTGTCTGGCCTTTAGTTTTAACATACAAACCTTTAGGCAAGGCAAGGCAAGGCAAGGCAAGTTTATTTATATAGCACATTTCATACACAATGGCAATTCAAAGTGCTTTACATAGAAGAAATTAAAATAATCAAAACAAATAAGAATAATTAAAACAGTTTAGAATAAAAAATCAAATAAAGTTGTACTGGTCCACCCCTATCTGAGATGGAAGAGATTGAGCCAGTTTACGGTGCCACTGGACCTCTAGCCCAGGGACGTACTCTGCTGGGGTGGTGCTACACCAGTAATGCCCAGCGGGGCCCCCACAGAGCACGCTTCGTCGTTACCCTTAACGACGCTCTCAGCGACTTCTTATACAGCAGTATAACTTACTCCTTCACTCGCCTCATCGGAGTGAAGACTCTCCCGCTCTCCTTCAAAATCTCTTCCAGAGATTATAAAAATAAATAAATTAGAAATTAGAAAACAAACAAAGACAAAACCAGTACAGTAAAAACAGTCGGACGGACAGTGGCACAGTGCTCATTCAGTAAATGCATAGCTAAATTTTAAGCGATACTAGGTACCCACACACTAGACAAACCTCTGCAGGAAAGTTTAACATAATGCATAATATCCATTTTGAAGTTGTGGCTTAAAAAACAGGTTGAATTCAAAGGGGAAAACAGTGAATAGATTTCTGAAAGCACATATGCTTGGCAACAGTAGTTAAGCTAATGACAAATATTGCTTATGTATTCCAATTATTAATATGAATATATAACTATTGAACATGGTGTTTTATTACATTGCTACAGTTTTTTTTTTTTTTAAGTAAAGTGCTTTATAAAAGATTATCGTTTATATCATTATATTATACAATATTATAGCTTTTTATAAAAAAGTAATGATCTTCTAAAAGTTTACTTTTGTTATCAAGAGATATCATTTTCATGATACACAATAAAGCATAAGCAGAGACCTGAACTGAAAGTTTAACGGTGGGCACCTCTGTTAAAGAAAACTGTTTTTCATTCAGTTGATCTTAATCATAGTTTTTACCTGTGTTATTTAGTTATTGATTGCACCCGTGATTGGCTCTATTCAAGCTCCTATATGATTTTTATTCTGTGTGCATCTCAGTCCTAATCTATACTTCGTAAAGTTTGCCAGATATCAGTCCTAGTTTGTGTCCCTCCTCTTTGCTTTGTATAAGAGACAATATAATGGAAATTGCTGGGCATGTAAAAAAAAAAAAAAAAAAAAGAGGACACCCTATTGATTCATATAATTTTACGTATTAGGACATAAAAAAAATCATCTGGTCCTTGACAGTGGCAATTAGGCAAAATACCTCAGATGAAGAACAACAGATGACATATTACATTATCATTATTTATTTAACAAAAACTAGGCCAAAAAGGAAAAGCCATGAGTGACAAGCTAAATACATTGACACGACAACGATATGTTTAAACCGGATACGTTTTTCCTTTGAGTTTTCCGCGTACAGACGACACCATCGTCAAAACGATCCCCATTCACACGTATCCGCGAAAACGAATAAAAATGCTGTATTCTACTGCCAGGCCATTAGATGGCAATGAAACACTATAGACTGAACATGTAATATGTGAGTGCATGACGTCATCGTCTTCAAAAGTTTGCGTTTTCAGGCACCCAAAACGCTTTTCTCGTGTAAATGAGTGGCCAAAACGCATAAAAGGTTTGACACTTTTAGTTGAAAACAGTGTCATGTAAACAGCCCCTAAGTACACCCTTAGTGCCTCCATAGGAAGTAGTGTGATCACCTCTATAAAAGCAGAAGTTTTGGCAGTTTGGCAGGTCTGGGGCATCCAGGTGTGTGTTAACACAATGCCAAGGAGGAAAGACATCAGCAATGATCTTACAGAAGCAATTGTTGCTGCCATCAATCTGAGAGGGGTTATACTACCATTTCTAAACAATTTGAAGTGTATTATTCTACAGTAAGAGAGGAGTGGACGTCCCAGTAAATTCACCCCAAGGCCAGACCGTGCAATGCTGATCGCAAAGTGCAAATCGCAAAACACCCAAGAACTACACCTCAGACTCTACAGGTCTCAGCTTACATGTTAAATGTTAAAGGGTATGGCAGTCCAATTAGAAAAAGACAGGACAAGTATGGCATGTTTAGAAGGGTTGCCAGTAGAATGCTTCGTCTCTCTAAAGAAAAAGAACATGGCAGCACGACTTAGGTTTGAAAAGTTGCATCGTAACAAACCTCAAGACTTCTGGAACAATGTCCTTTGGACTCACCTATCAGTCATTGAGTCGACCATGAACTCCTTTGTGTACCAAAGTAGGCTATTCTAGAGTCAAATGTGAGGCCATTTGCTCGACAGCTAAAGCTTGGGTCATGCAACAGGATAATAACCCCAAGCACACCAGCAATTCTACAAGAGAATGGCTGAAAAAGAAAAGAATCAAGTCCCAGTCTGTCCCAGTCAAAGCCCACACTTCAACCCAACTGAAATGTTGCTGTGGGACCTTAAGAGAGCTGTGCATAAACAAATGCCCGCAAACATCAATGTACTGATGCAACGTTGTTAAGAAGAGCGGGACAAAATTCCTCCAGAACAATGTAAGAGACTAATACTTTCATACAGAAAATGATTCCTTCAACGTATTGATGCTAAAAGTGGTTATACAAGCAATTGAATCGCAATTGAAATATGGTGTACTTAGTTTGTCACTAATGGTTTTTCCATTTTGGTTTTATTTTTGTTAAATAAATAATGACACAGTGTAATATGTCTTTTTTTCTTTTCTTTTTTTTTTCTGAGGTTATATTTACCTAATTTTAAGACCGGATGATTTTCATTATTGTTTTAATACGTAAAACCATACAATTCTAAAGGGTGTCCTTTTTGTCACATGACTGTATATTTTTATGCTGATTAGAATGTTATGTTGTTAGCTTAGCAGGATGCTAGCACTAAACTGTATTGAAATCCATTGTGAGTTGTGTGCTTTGCACAAGGAGTGCTGTTTCTAAGACATATAGGCCTGGTTTCACTATAGGGTTTAGATTAAGCAAGGATTAGGCCTTACTTCAATTAGGACATTTAAGTAGTGTTACGTCCCTTAGATTTTTGTTATGTTTGGCTAGGGGTAAAGGTTGTATAACATTTAACTAAAGAGGTGTGTATCTCAATATGAAGGGACAATATGAAAAACAACAACACAAATAACACAAACAAAAACATGGTGGGAAGGCGAGCTTGAGAGGTGCCTAATAAAATAAATAAATTAATAAACAAAACAAAACAAAACAAAACAAAAAACAAAACAAAACAAAACAAAAAACTATCTAGGATTAATGCAGCTAAATTAACTACCAAAAGAAAAATGTAGAAAAGAAAAGTCTTCAACGTCAAGACGCCCAAACAAAACTACACTGACTTACCAAATAACAAAACTACAGGGTGTGGCACTCTCTCCTAAACCTAGTGTGTCTAATAACCAATATGTCCTATGTAGTGCGCAATGTATGTCGCGCGACTCACTTACATGCTCCCTCCTTCGCAGCCTCACACACAACATGATGACTAAATAAGGATGAACAGTATGAAAAACAAAACTCTTCACAACCACAATGTGATAATTGGTTCAATCACAGGATAAACACACAGAATATTTTACTCTAGGAACTGTAACAGCAAAAACAAGCAAAGTGAGCAAAGTGAGCAAAAAGCTGGGGACGTGGAAGAGATACGGGTATTTGAGGAAGGCGGCGTAATGTTATTGGCTAGGTGAACCAGGACGTCATCATCCTTCATGAATACTGACAGGCTGTAGATCCAATGAAAATCTGAAACACACACACACACACACAACAAAAGACTACCCAAATATACCCATATGCAACTCGCTTAATACATACAGCGTACGTAACAGTAGCTTTTATAATTGTGCTTTTGAAAAAAGCATTACTGTTGTGCATTTTGACAAGATTTGCCAGAGCAAGTTGCTTTCAGTTCAAACAGTTCAAACATGCATTTTAGTCTGGGACTGTATTGAAACAGGGGGACATAGTTTCAATTTCTGGGTGAAACTCTGGTGTTGAACTTTTGGTTTGGTTTGTAAAAAAAATCCAATCTGATGTAGGTTAAGTCTCTTCTTTCAGTCCCGCTTTCAGTTGCCAAATTACACAATTTTGTGACTCACTCTTGGTTTCAAAAACTTGTCCTGTGTGGTAGACTAGAGGTTAGTTATCATGTGTACCTTAGCAATCTGAGTTGCATTACCTCGATGGGCACCCCAGTGTTACACTTTCCCCAGGCAATGTTTTTAACGGTCCGCAAGACAAAGGTCTTTCAATACTGAACAAAAATGAAGAAATATAAAATATGCCATAAAAATGAATGAGCATCTGACACAGGAATGAATGTGCTCATAAAAATGACTGGTCACATACAGGAGAAACGATGTGCAATGTACACTACTGCCTCTAAAAAATATTATTGGGCGAATTGGGGCTAGTTGTCGCAACAAATTTAACACAAGGACTACTGTATATCTTGTTAACTATAAATGTATGCCTGCAATAAATATATAACTATACATAAGTGCTGTAAATAATTATAGTTTTGTATTACATAATTTTTTTATATATTTTGTATCACACACGATATGGACAAAGTACATAGCACATAGAATGGGACCTATATTCAGTAATACTATCGATTTGACTGCACTGACACTATTGAATGAGAACAAAACTTTAACTAAATTGAGCTAGATAATGACAATTGTCTTCTGTAGAGCTGCTTTATAGCTGAATAAAATGTCTCATGATTGATAAACTCTTCAACACTATTAATCAAAATTAAATCAACATTGAATTGACCTGAGCTGAATAACAACATTATTGCATGTAAAGGTAATTATTGCATGTAAAAGAACACTATTATTGAACTGATGAAAGTATTATCTTCTTTAGAGCTGCTTTCCAGTTTAATTGAGTTTGCCTTATAACTAATGAATTTTGCAACATTTGAACTAAACTGAATCAACATTGACCCAAACTGAGCTGAATATTGACAGTATTGTCTCTTTAGAGCTGCTTTACACCTGAAATTGTATTTATTTTCAAATTGAAAAACTTTGCAACTTCTTACTTTATAACTGTGAAGCTGCTTTGAAACAATCTGTTTTTTTTTTATAAAGTGCTATATAAATATGTGACTTGACATGATAGTAAAATCAGTTGTCCCAACTCCATATATTTTATTCTCTCTTTAATCATAAATAAATGTCCTCTTTATGGCCTTCAAACTTCGTTGAGCACAAGAGTTTTGTCTTCTAAAGATGACGCCTTACTATATGTATCTATTATGGGAAGCTTTTGGGAGTTATTTCTTCCTTTGATATGCTGTATCCTCCACTTTGTATAAAGGGCCCTAGCGGATTACACTTCTGAGAGCTGCGAGCAGTCACGTTTGTTGAGCCCAGCAGCGATCCTTACGGATTCACATCTATCTTTCCATCCTTATATCTGTCAGAGCCGGAGACCACCCCATCTCCCCTTCCCACCTCATGCGTATCACTTCTCATTTGTATCATACATAGGTTCTGACAGAGCAAGACGACACCTCATTAGCATTCAGCTTTGCGCAGAGAGAACGAGAAGCTTGGCAGGTGTGGCTTTTTTTGTTGAACATGACAGTCATATGGGATTATAAATTACAAGGGACTAGCATTGATGCTGTTAAGAGACAGTGGCCCATGAAGTGTTTCAGAAAGCACATCTCTATTGGGGCAGCAAGAAGCTAATGTATCATTGAAGGTTATGTACTGTGAAGCTGTGTGGAAAGCTAATGGACAACATCTTAATAAGTGAGGCTAGACTCAGGCTCACACTCTTATGGGCGATTTGGAAGAGTGCTTTTGGAAAGAGCCTGCATGAGAAGAAATAGCTGTTCATTAGATTAACTGCCATATAGTTATTGCTCATTCAATTGTCTTGGTTATAGCAAGGTTAACTCCTAATTTTACTTAATTTTCCTATAATAATTGATTCCTTTTTACTTAGAAAATGAACACCCCTAAGGCTGTGCACAATAATTTAAATAATTTAAAGGTATTGTTTACCCCCAAAATTTGTCATTATTTGCTCACCATCATGTCATTCCAAATCTGTATGCAAAAGATATTTTGTCGGTGACCAAATGGTTTTGGTGACTATTGACTTCCGCTGTTTAGACAAAATACTTCTCAGACTAAAATGAAAACAATAAGTTTACAATTGGAAATAATTTAAACTATAGTATCAATGGCACGTTTTTTCAACAACAACAAAAATAGGTATCTCATTAAATCAAATTTGTTGACCAATTCAAGTTTTCGAATGCACTTATGCCATGTTTATCATTTTTGTTAACTACATCCCTACATCTGGCAATGTTTGTCACAGGATTTTGTAGCTCAGTTGAAGAATAAATGAAACAGCAATTGACTGTAAAAGTATGACTCATGTTTTCACTTTGAACATGAGGGGCCTCACATCCGGTTATCACCCACAGTCAAATGGCCAGACTGAAAGGAAGATACGGGAGATACCTGAGGTCCTATTCCCACGATCACCAGGATAGCTGGAGCCGTTTCCTACCATGGGCCGTGAAAGGACAGAACTCCCTCCGTCAAGTAACCACAGGGCTCACACCCTATCAGTGCATACTCTGCTACCAACTGCCCCTGTTTGGGACTATTTCATTTAATTTATATAATTTATTTATATAAATTCCTGTGTGTCTGCTGATGCATTTGGCGAATAAAGTGATTCTGATTCTGATTCCCTGGTGAGGTGAGCCATCTGACGTTCCAGTTGTCCACCATTGGTTCCAGGAAAGCGAGGGGGTCTGGGATTTAGCTCATATCCATCTACAGAGGGAAGTTCAAAGACAAAAGAGCCAGGCAGATGCCAGAACAGGAGAAATGCCCCAATACCAACCTGGGCAGATGGTCTAGAGATCCTGAGTAGCCAGTGACGACAACATGGACCCTGCACTATTGCAAGAATTCCATTCCAGTCATCCCAGTCGTCCACAGTATCCGGCCAGAGGTAGAGGTCGTCCCCATCGACGCTCCCAATCACCTGATTACTGATCAGCATCCAAACATCACTGCACCATATCAGCGTACTCACTTCAGTTCACCCTCGTCTGGTCTCGTCGTTCTAACCTTAACACCTACCCAACTACCTACCTGTGGATACTTACCTGAACGTTCCAGTCTCGAACTAAACCATCTTCAGTCTTCTCCAGTCTCCCAGTTCACCTGCCAGCCAACCTCTGCAACCACATCAAGATAAGAACTGTTGTCATTCTAGAAGTATTATTATTCTATAAATATATGTATAAAGTCTCATTAAGACTTATACTGCATTATAAGAACAGTTATAGTTACATTTATATTATTTATTTTTATAATTAGAAGTCATGTATTTGCTTTGCTCAATGTGGATGCTCAAAATCCATTATACACTAACTTATAAATGATCAACATATAAAATAGTTCCAGACACTTGTTCGCTGTACCAATTAGTTATCAATTATGTCTTTAATGGCTAATGTTTGCATTAGAGGTCTTGAATGGTAACTTTGATTTTTTAAAATCTATATCTTCTCAGACATATGCATGGCATTTCTTATAGCAGTCTGAAAACTGTTTGTATGCATGATTTCTGTTTATTTCTCATTATTTTATTACAGGAATTATTGTTCATTAATTACATTTACAAATATAAATGTCATTTACAATGCTTAAAACCACATCTTCATGATTTCTTAACATTTGCTTTGGGAAAACTGCATTCTTTGTTTCCACTTTACTTAAAGCCATAACCATAACTGTATTATTACTCACAATAAGTATTTATAAGAACACAACAGAAATAAAACTGAATTACTAAAATGTCATTGAAACTACAATATAATAACATTAAAGCAATGCAGGCTGCATCTTTATAAATACATTCATGGAACCATATGACTGACTTATTAATACTCAAATTATGTATAATGGATTATGAGCATATGTATTGAAAAAAACAAATGCATGAGTTAAAAGTAATTATAAAAATAATATAAATGTAACTATAACTGTTCTTATAATGCAGTATATGTGTCAGGATACAGGCACAGAGACAGAGGTAAGTGAATGAACATAAAGCTTTATTAATTTGAATAAAGAGCAATGGTGAGTCTTTCAGAGTTCAAGGGAGAATTCGGTGAAGATTATGGTGCGAGAAGGATTCCAGGTAAACCATGTTTTTGATTCCATGTCAAACAAAACAGTTCAGTGATACTTGTCTTTTCTCTTATAGATGAAGCCACGAGCAAGTTGAACTCAGGAGGAATACTATGTCTCAGGATACATGGATTCAAGCGAGGATTCTGGAAACATCGGAACAAGGACACAGAGGTTAGTAATCCAAAGGTGAGTATATTTTACTTGTCGGGTGTTGACAGCATAAGAGAACTCGTGCAACTGGGGTAATGGTCTGTTCCTGTTGGAGGCTTGACAAAGACTGAGGTTGTGGTGAGTGTTTTATGCAGAAGTTGATGGGGCTTACTGATTGTGAACAGGTGCAGGTGATTAGTATTCTGGGGAGAGTGATCGTTGTGTGGTGAAGGATGTTGAGTCTGATTGGTTCCTGACAATACAAAATGTTGTTGGCGATTTACCGCTTGCTGCAGGTGATGATGGGTTTGATTCCAGACTTCTTCGCTTTCTTGAAACCATTTATTTACTGCTGGTACTTCAGATGGTTCGCCGGACCATGGAAACAATGGGGGTTGGTAACCCAGCACACACTGGAAAGGAGTTAACTGCGTGGATGATTGTCTGAGGGAGTTTTGTGCGTACTCTGCCCAAATTAAATAAGGACTCCAGATGTTCTGGTTGGAGTGGCAGAACGTACGCAAGAATCGTCCTACATCTTGGATCTTTCGTTCGGTTTGGCCATTTGTTTTTGGATGATACCCTGATGATAGACTTACAGTCACGTTCATAAGAGTGAAGAATGCTCGCCAAACTCGGGAGATGAATTGAGGTCCTCTGTCGGACACGATGTCCTCTGGGATACCGAAAGTTCGAAAGATATGTTCCATCAGTAATTCAGCAGTGACAAAAGCCGTAGGGAGACCCTTCAGTGGAATTAGTCTGCATGCCTTTGAGAACCGATCGATGGCCACTAGGATACAGGTGTTGCCGTCAGAGATGGGAAGATCCGTGACGAAATCTACCCCAATGTGGGACCAGGGTCTATGTGGGACAGGAAGTGGTACAAGTTTACCTGCCGGAAGATTCCTGGGAACCTTGGACATGGCGCAGGGAATACAACCTTGTATGAATGTCGTGATGTCCTGCTGCATGTTCGGCCACCAATACTTGAGTTGGAGAGTTGAGAAAGTTTTGCTTATTCCGGGATGACCTGTGCCTACAGAGGAGTGAGCTGATGCAATTAGCGAGTTGCGGAAATCCTCAGGTACGTAAATCTTCTCGGGGGGACATCCTGGGATTCTGGGTTGTTGCCGTGACAATTCCAATAGTTGCTCGTTGATTTCCCACTGGATGGGGTTCACAAACAACTTCTCGGGCAGGATGGTTTCGGGTTCCTCCATCGGAGTTTCTGGAGCATGGATACGAGAGAGGGCATCTGCTCTAGTATTTTTGGACCCTGGACGGTATGAGATTCTGAAATGGAAACGGGTGAAGAATAGTGCCCATCGGGCTTGACGTGGATTAAGTCTCTTAGCGTCTCTCAAATACTGGAGGTTCTTGTGATCGGTGAGTACTAGGAATGGATGTTTTGCCCCCTCCAACCAATGCCTCCATTCTTCTAAGGCAAGTTTCACAGCCAAGAGCTCCCGATTTCCGATGTCGTAGTTGCTTTCTGCTGTAGATAATTTCTTGGAAAAGAACGCACAAGGTATGGTCTTGGAGGCAAGGTCAGAGTACTGGGACAGAATCCCTCCTACCCCAGTAGTGGAGGCATCTACTTCTACAACAAATACCTTCTCTGGATCTGGATGATGGAGCAAGGGTGCAGTGGTGAATGCGTCCTTGAGTGAATTAAAAGCAAACTCCGCTTCTGGGGTCCAAAGTAACACCTTCGGTTTCCCCTTTAACAGGGAGGTCAGGGGAGACGTCAAGATGCTGTATCGGTGTATAAATCATCGGTGAAAATTGGCAAAGCCGAGGAATCTCTGGAGTTCTTTTACCGACTGAGGAGTTGGCCAGGACATGATGGCTTCAGTCTTCCGTTTATCCATTTCCACTCCTCTTTCACTAAGTTGGTATCCCAGGAACTCGACACTGGTCTGATGAAACGCACACTTTTTTGCTTTTAGAAACAGGGTGAATTCTCTGAGCCTTTGGAGTACCAGGGAGGGACACATGATGTTGGTGTTCAACGGGGTCTTTGGAGTAAATCAGAATATCATCGATATACACCAACACAAACTTTCCCAGGAAGTCCCGGAGTACCTCGTCCATGAAACTCTGGAACACGGAAGGAGCGTTTACCAATCCATACGGCATGACCAGATATTCATAGTGCCCTGCAGGCGTGATGAAAGCAGTTTTCCACTCATCCCCTTTTCTAATTCTGACCAGATTGTATGCACTCCTCAGATCCAATTTGGTGAACATCTTGGCTTCCCTGAGCTGTTCGAGGGCTGCTGGGATGAGAGGTAGTGGGTAACTGAATTTCACGGTGATTTGATTCAGGGCTCTGTAGTCGATACATGGTCTTAAACCTCCATCTTTCTTGGCAACAAAAAAGAAGCTAGCGGCAGCAGGGGATGTGGAAGAACGAATGTAACCCTTTTGCAAAGCTTCTTTGATGTACTTTCGCATAGATTCTTGTTCAGGAATTGACAGGGAGTAGATTCGGCCTTTGGGAATCGATGCGTCGGGGACCAGATCAATGGCGCAATCCCATGGTCGATGAGGAGGTAAGTTGGAGGCAGTAACAGGGTTAAATATGTCAGAGAACGAGAATTAACAGGAGGGAATATTCGTGGAAAGGTTTTCCGTGGGGCTTTCAATGGATGTGGAACTCACTGTTAGCACTTTCTTTGTTTCAGCACCTGGTGGAGCAGGGTGTGTGCTTTCCTTAAGTGGGCAATGACATCCCCAACTGTTGATCTTACCGGACTGCCAATGTATGGTTGGTTGGTGACGAATTAGCCATGGGCGACCTAGGATTATGTCTGTTTGACTATTCTGGAGAACAAGAGGTTCAAACATTTCTTGGTGTATGTTTTCAATCCATAACTGAATGGGTGTCATCTGGGATATGACATACCCCTTGTTAATCAGCTCGCCGGTTATGGAGTAGGGTTTGGGAGTGTCGATCTTCTGGAGGTTGAGTTCTTTACAGAGTCGTCCCGAAATGAAGTTCCCTGCTGATCCAGAGTCGATGATAGCTGCTACAGATAAAGATATTTTGAGATTTCAAGATTACAGGAATCGTGAGGGGAGTTGATACAGTAGAGCTGTCTTGAACGGAGCTTACCGTCAGCCGAGCAGGTCGAATGGGACAGTTAAGTCTAAAATGACCTTTGGCACCACAGTACATACATAATTTCAACTCCTTTCGTCGAGTGCGCTCTGCCTGGGAAAGTCGGAAAGTGTCGACTTGCATAACTTCTGGTTGATCTTCGGACAGAGAATTCATGACAACTGGAGGAGATGCAGAATGACACTGTCGAACATCTGGATAACAATTCTGAGATCTTTGATGCACACGAATAGCCTGTTGGATGAATTTCTCTATTCCCAGGCTGTCATCATAAATCGCCAACTGAAGACGCAGGGTAGGATTCAATCCACGGCGATAAACTGAGGTGAGCGCCCTTTCGTTCCACCCACTGTTGGAGGCTAGAGTGCGAAATTCTAATGAATATTCAGAAATTGTCTTCTTTCCTTGGCGCAACTGCAACAATTGATCACCGACAGACGAATCCTCAACTGGACGTCCGAAAACTTCTTTAAAATGTTTTACAAATTCCTGAACAGATGTCATCACCGTAGATTCCTGCATCCACAATGCCTCAGCCCATCTCAAAGCCGCTCCGGATAACTGTTGGATAATGAAAGCGACTCTCGATCGCTCGGTGGGGTATAGTTGGGCTTGTTGCTCCAAAGCCAGTGAACATTGCAATAAGAATCCGTTGCAATCCTCCGCCCGACCGGAGAATGGCGCTGGGCGGGACGGTGGGCTAGCGAAGCAAGCAATAGAGGAAGCAGCGTTTACGGAAGCACTGGCAGTGGGTTGCAATGGGTTTGCTGCGGCAGCTGTGGCTGGCATGGGATTCGGTGCAGCGGCGGTAGGTTGCATAGGGTTTGTATCCGCGGCTGGGGCTTGTATGGAATCCATTTTCTTCACCTATTTTTTCTTCAGGTCAAGCCTTCTGTCAGGATAAAGGCACAGAGACAGAGGTAAGTGAATGAACAAAGCTTTATTAATTTGAATAAAGAGCAATGGGGAGTCTTTCAGAGTTCAAGGGAGAATTCGGTAAAGATTATGGTGCGAGAAGGATTCCAGGTGAGTAGATCCTCTTCAGATTATCCAATGTCAAACAACACAGTTCGGTGATACTTGTCTTTTCTCTTATAGATGAAGCCACAAGCAAGTTGAACTCAGGAGGAATACTAGGTCTCAGGATAAACGGATTCAAGCGAGGATTCTGGAAACATCGGAACAAGGACACAGAGGTTAGTAATCCAAAGGTGAGTATACTTTACTTGTCGGGTGTTGACAGCATAAGAGAACTCGTGCAACTGGGGTAATGGTCTGTTCCTGTTGGAGGCTTGACAAAGACTGAGGTTGTGGTGAGTGTTTTATGCAGAGGTTGATGGGGCTTACTGATTGTGAACAGGTGCAGGTGATTAGTATTCTGGGGAGAGTGATCGTTGTGTGGTGAAGGATGTTGAGTCTGATTGGTTCCTGACAATATGTCTTAATGAGTTTTTTATAAATATATTTATAGAATAGTAATACTTATAAATAAGTATAAATGGAGCTATAATTCATTATAAACATGGACTTCATAGAAAGCGCTACCGTTAATTCTATCAACTAATCCAAATATGTATTATGAATTATAACAAGTTATAATTAATTATTCATATTTATTTTGAGCTATTTTGCTACAGTGCATATCGACCAACCCAACTGACATGAGAACATATCTTAAATATTACATTTTGCTTTGTGATTTTAAAGGAATGATTTAAGACTTGTTCACAGCAAGGACAATGACTTAGTCCACATCACAACTATAACGATAATGCCACAGAAGAACCATATCATTGGAATCACTTTCAACACGTTTTTTTCACCGCTGATAAACAATAAAAACATAGAGAGCCAATCAGAATCCATCCTGTTTAAAGCACCTATAGCCTTTAAAGCAGCAGACGACCTAACTGTAGTGCATGCTTATAATAAACAGAACATTATCGTGCATAGGTGTGGACACTAAATTAGTTATCGTTATCTTTATGGTTATCATTCTCGGTGTGAACGGACATGAGAGTGTGAGTGTACATGCATATGTAAGAACACCTCTACTGTTGCCTTCCACTACAGATGAAAACTGCAATAATCACTCATCATAACATTAAAAATAACCGTGAAGATGTTTCAGCTATATTTGATACATCTTTCATAAAGTGGAAGAAACAAAATTGGCCTTGGAAAAATGTGTCAACATGTTCCACTCGTCCCCACCGTGAATAATGCCCTATGACTACACTCTGTGATCAATGGTGCGTGGTATTAAGGTTGAGCATTGTTGACAGGATCATGCTGCCTAAGACAGCTTTAACCTTGACCTCAGGGCATCCAGAAGATACAAAAACACACTATAAAATTGGTATCAGTATCTTAGCATTCAGTCACATTTGGTTTGAAAATGCAACATGCTCTTTTTTATAACCTAACATACATTTCTATGAAGCTTGAAAATGCTCAAGTATTAAACAGGATGCACGGTGAGCTTTTCTGGGGCTGGAATTCTTACGTCATTAATATTTGCCTACTGATTAATTTAAAATCCGAATGTGGTGCTTACTAAAGGTGTTGCAGGGTCAGTGATTTAGACAAACCCCAAACCCTATTATGTTCTTATTTGTTCTACAATTCTGACAATTCATTGTATCATAATGTTATGCATATATTATATTATGGTGCTATAAATCAAAAAGTATAATTGAAATTGGATTCGCTCTTCTACTTTTAAGCTATAGCAAGTGATCTGAGATTCTTGGCCTTGTTGTGATGCTTCCTGATGTTGAAGAGAACTGCTTTCTGATTAAGTTCGAACTCCATTGTTTTCAAGCCAACAGGAACATAACCATTAGATATTTCCTGTGTTAATTACATGTCCCAAGCTTTTAATGTTCTGTTACTGCTCCCTAATTAACATCAGTGCCAACTTCACATTGGTATTCCAGTCGCTTCTGCCCTTGGTACTTTTAAACTCACATTTACTGTCAGGAGCGGTTTGGTTTCTGCTCTATCACAGGGTTCAGCGATGAAACAGCCATGAGAACTAGACAGAATAATGTAGCAGAGGACGTCAGTGACCTCTACTAGAGTCTGTCAGCCATACCCTCATCATTACACTCTTTCAACAAAGACTCATAGGCTCTGTTCCAAAACCTAGGGAGTTGCCTACCTAGATAGCATTTTAAGTCAGCATTGGTAGACTTATGACTCAAGTCTCTCCCAATAAACAGACAGCATAGCTAGGCTTTTAAGATGCCTTTTTAATAAAAATTAGGTAGAATTGCTAGTATCCTTCTCAGAAAAGACCAGCCAGTAATGCATTGTGACAAGCAAACCACTTTTTTCCAAGATTGTAGACAAAGCGTGAAAAAAAGATAATTGTCATTCATTAAATTCATCAAATTCAAAAAGCATCAATACGTTTTTTTTTTAAATGGTTTTGCTTAGTAGAGTAATTTTATCAATTATGTTTCATTAGCAATATGCTAACTTTAAAATCTATTGTAATCAGTTGTCAAGTCTGTGTGCTTTGTGTGAGAAGTGCAGTTGGAAGACAAAAAAGAAGACGCCTCTCCCAATACCCGCATGTGGTCTTTCCACATGACCTTTGTATACTTATATGACTAGTTTGTTGTTCAGAATAAAGGGGTTGTTATGTGTATTTGTCAAACACGCTCACACATATGGCTGGAGAGTGAGTGCATCTATGTATAAGTACCTACTAGCTGCACTCTGTGATTTTTAAACACTGCCCTCTATGTTCACAGAAATAAAAACAATGAAGCAATGCCCCTCTCGCTCTACTGAACCGAAATATCACTTATTCAGCAAGCTGAGGTCAGGACTCGACATGTGCTGTCACATAAGGGATTTTTCTTTTTTCTTCACCCTCTCAAATTCTCTATTTCTTTCACACTTTCCATTTATTTTCTTTACTTGCATGGTACTTGCACCTGACAAGCATTTGATGAGGAATGTTTGTTTATTTGAGGATTATAGAATCAGATCTGACATGAAAACAAATGGACGTCAACTTCACCACATGCAATCAAAGTGTGATCAGTATTTGCAGAACGTATTGTTAAACCAACTGATAAACCAAACACGGGAGCACAACAATATCCAAGAAAATAAGCAAACCAATGTCAGTGTATGTAAAACAGGTGCAGACATCTCCTGTGTCTGGAATATATTTGAATTATACAGTCTAAAATATTATTGTGCATTACCATTTAATTAATCCCCCTTCCCTTCATTATATAATGATAAAGTTAATTATTTAATATGCCTTCTTTTAGAATATGCTAAAAAGTTAAACACAGCAGACGATGCATTCAAGTAAATCATTGGTTGTGAATTCCTACAGAGTTCTGTATATTCTGAAATACGTCATACCTTAAAGAGGTCATATCAAATATATTTTTCAGTTAATAATATGTTTTATGTTTTTGTGGCAAAAACAGTAATAATTCTACAGATCATTGTCCACCATCTCTGACCCTTAGAATTCTATAAAAAAAACAACAGTAAAAAGCAGATTGTTTAATTCTATGTAATGCTCTCTTCGCTTTATAGTTTACACTGCGCCATTGGGTTGTTTCTGACCACTATATATGCATTGTTGACGTATGCTGTATGTGGAGGTTCATGTGTTGAAGTATTCATCTGACATTCAAAAGGAGCCATTTCTGCAGCTTATCTTCATGGTCTGTGGTCAGCTAAGAAAATACTGTTTTTGAAATTTTACATTGTGTTTTAATGTAATAAAAAAACAAACAACAAAAATGACTCGGGTTACTTGACCCCATGTTCTCTGAATAGGAATGAGATGCTGCATAGTGATGACACAATGGGAATGCCCTCGTTCCCTATTCCGAGAACATGGGTTATACAAGTAGGTTCACTCAACGCTGTGTAGTGGTGATGCAATGGGAACGATATATCACAGACGCCAAGCTAAGCGCTGCCAGATCTGGCCCAAAGAACTTTTTTTCCAGAACCAGACCAAACTCAACCAGGGCCAAGGTGACCGCTTCATGTGGAGGAACATGGGAACCAGGGGCCACATTCAAATCCAGGTTTTTAAACTTGATAAAAGTATGCGGGGTGGACCAACCTGCCGCAAAACAAATGTCCTCCAAAGGGACTCCTCTAAAAAGAGCCTGGGAAAACGCGACACTCCAAGTAGAGTGAGCTCTAACACCCAGAGGTGAAGGGAGTTTCCACACCTTATAAGACAAGGAAGTTGCATCTCTCACCCAATGAGTCTGTGATGGGGGAAGCTCTCCGTTTCCTGACCCAAAGATCAGGAACGAGCCAGCGACGCTGAAGCAGAGGGTTTATCTGGCTGCTTCAGGTCAACACGCTTCCGATAACACTGGCGGGACAGGGGATGGGCACGTGCTCCCCAAACCGTGCAAGGTGGGGGATGTCTCAGCTCGTCACTCATCCTAGAGGTCTCTTTCCTCTGTGCGAGGCGGTCCCTGGGCACGAAGGCAGGAGTGGGAGGTTCACGACCCCTCCTAGGCATGAACTGCTTAAGGGCAGCAGATTGCATCTCAGGAGTGCAGAATTTATCTACCACTGATCTGACCGCTTCTCCAAATGAACCTGACTGGGAGGTAGGGTGACTCCTTTTCACAATTCTCAGTGAGATTCAGCAGCCATATCACCCTGTAGCCCAAGACTGGTTGCCCACTGAAGCTAAGCAGGGTTAAGCCTGGTCAGTACCTGGATGGGAGACTCCTGGGAAAACTAGGTTGCTGCTAGAAGAGGTGTTAGTGAGGCCAGCAAGGGCTGCGCACCCTGTGTTCTGTGTGGGTCCTGTGATGGGGACACTATACTGTCAAAAAGCACTGTCCTTCGGATGAGACATTACACCTAGGTCCTGACTCTCTGTGGTCATTAAAAATCCCAGGATGTCCTTCGAAAAAGAGTAGGGGTGTAACCCCGGCATTCTGGCCAAATTTGCCCATTGGCCTCTGTCCACCATGGCCTCCTAATCATCCCCATATACTGATTGGCTCTATCACTCTGTCTCCTCTTCACCGATAAGTTAGTGTGTGGTGGGCGTTCTGGGACAATATGGCTGCCGTCGCATCATCCAGGTGGATGCTGCACATTGGTGGTGATTGAGGAGATTCCCCCCTTCTATGTAAAGCCTTTTGAGTGCCAAGAAAAACACTATATAAATGTAACGAATCAAAGATTGCATTCAACAGCCACCAAACCCACCAAACCCACCAAGGTGCGCCCAATCGTGCGTGCAGTGTGTTTAGTTGTACGTAGCTCCAGATCAGAGCTCTGCTATTTAAGGGAGAGAAGTATGATGTGGATATGGACATCCTCTGTCATCTGGTCACACTGTGTCTCTGTGGGGGCTTTCTAAAAATTAAGACGTTTAGCAAGAAATGCCCAGAGAAGAGGGCCTCATGCTGGCCCCCACCCTCGTCCATTTCCTTAAGGACGTCTGTTTGGTAGGCCTGGAAGAACCTGCCTGGCCAGTGTAGGGCGAAAAAGGTTCCGCATCCTGGCCACTAGGTGGGAGAGCATCGGCCATGGGCCCAAAAATCTCAGAATCAGATGCCACGGTGAATAAAACATCCTCCATTCCAAAAGAAACAGCATTGCGTGCCTCTGGATTGGGGCATACATAATCGTGGAGAAATTCCACAGGAGAATTAGCGCAAGCGCTCTGGTGAGAGAGTGAGGGAGAAACCGGCCTGCTCTCTCTCCAGCCTCGACCTCAACATCCGATCCCAGGGCTCTAGAGTGCGACCAAAATTTGTAAGGGTGCGACGACAATTTTTCCTAGGTCGCACCAGTGCACCTAACGTTCTCGCATGATCGCATCCGCTGCCTCTCCACAAATGAGTCTTTTGTTCTCCGTGCACGCATGGTTGGATCATATCGTGGTCTAAACCAATCAGATATAGAGATTGGGCGGGTCTTTGCCTCTGATTGGCTGTGGTTCAGATATTCATGTAGGACTAAAATGCTCCGTGCTGTGTGATTGAAATAAATTGCGACGTGAGCACCAGAGAATCAGTTACGGCAATCAGCAGCATCAGCTAAATAAACATAAGAAAACAGACGAGGAAGAAACTTTAAAAAATGTAGGCTACTTGAACTAGGGCTAGGTAGAAAATAATGATTTCTCGATTTTAATCGATTCTCATTTTTACGAACCGTTGGGCTATGCTGTTTTCAGTTGATGAATGAATGGAACATTGTAGCGAGCATCCGATCCAATAAATCGCAATAATCTTTGTGCTTTGTTACTATTGATATGAAACAAAGTCTCAGATTTCAAATTAGGTCCATTTTCTTACTAAATTCTAAAACATAAATAGTGTTTTGACGCTGTGGCGTGAGATCCCTCTGGCTCAGCTCAGCTCAAGAGAAGCAGCAGCGCGGAGCGCACATTGATCTTCTCTTCCGCCTTAATAATACCAGTTACAGCGCGAAATAAACATGAATGAGCATCTGAAAGTGTGTTAAAAGATAGAGTACAACTTATCGAAATCCGTATCTTTCACATGGAATCGCTCAATCAGTGTTTCAACCGTGGAAAGACGTCAGTAAAACGCTTGTAAACAATGTAATGTGACAACACATTTACCTCAGGAAAAACATATCCAGTGACCATAAACTCGTTAGCTAGCTAGAAAAATGAACTCTAAGGAGGAGCATTTTGCCAAATATATGCACCATATTACATATTCATTATAATTTTTAATGTTTTTCAATATTTAATGCATGTTGTTTGAAAAAATCTGGCAAGCTTTTATGCAGCCACCATTTAAATGTTTATATTTCATATAACTTTATAATGATAAAAATAAATAAAAGTGTAATTTAAGTGTTTGTGTACAAATCAGGTAATTTTTAGCTTCAATATTATAGTAGGCTAATGAAGCATAGTGGGCTACAACTGACTCCCAGTTTACAGCATTAGTTGAGATTTGTTTTCCTTGAGAAAATTTGCGATGTATTGTACCTGATATCCAAAATAATCAATATTGAATCGAATTGTGAAATTTGTGTCAATACCCTTCCCTAACTTGAACAATGTAAAAACAGCACTTTAAATTTTTTTTTTTTTTTTTGATTTATATTTTTATATACAGTATAATTGTGCTTAAAAAAAACAAACAAAAAAACTACACCTTATTCTTGTTTAAAAGCATTTACATAATATATATATGAATGTATATGGAGCGTGATAAAAAGGTGACCTTGAAATTGTGGCGTTAAAGGCGACGTGAGACGAGGGAAAATTTGAGTGCACCTAAATGTTGTGCTGGTGCACCTAAATAAAAAAGTTAGGCGCACCAGTGCAACCAAGGCAAAAAGTTAGTCTGGAGCCCTGGATCCCCAGGCCTCGGATTCATGAAGGGCCAAAGCCACTTTATTTGCCACAGAGTGATGGGGGAGAGCAGATGAATCCTTCTCAAAGCAAGCAAGCCTAGCGCAAAGAGTTTTACGCTTAAAATTCTTGTATAACTTGCAGCCAGAAGAGCCATAAATAGCTTAGTGTGCATGCATTTCACACACTTACCGTGCGGGTCGTTTGCTTGCAATGAAACGAGAGCATGGTGGCTGGCAACGACGCAGATCAATTGTGCTTTACCGAGAGGAGAATGAAGCAAGTTCCACTATATGCAGTCGCTGAAGCACAAAAAGAGAATATCCAAAACTAAATCGCTTCACTAGCATGGGCCAGATAAACCGCTTCTTCTGAAGAAGAAAATCTAAGGAGCAGATGGCGCATACACTGTATTAAGAGTGAGTGACGTAGTGCAGGAGGCGCTCGCACAATCAGCCAATTAATTGATGTGATTCTATATGGGTGCAGACAATCAGCACCATCCCAAGGGCGTTCACATTGTGTCATCGCTATGCAGCATTGAGTGAACCTATGAAAGAGAACTTTTTGTTCCATGTCAAAGGTACAATATGTAAGAATCACTTGCACAGTGTGATATATTTCCTGCAGTTGTGTATTTACAATATCCCAAAAAGTTCCCAAAGATTTTTAATTTCAGAGAAATTCCAATTTAAAATAATTGGCCATCCCGGAATTTTTACTTGTCGCCTGTCACTGACGTAATATACGCGTTATCCCTGGTTTCAGCTCATGCAGTACGACCATAGTAACCATGGCGACAGACGTGGACAAGCTGCAGTTGTTTGTGACAAATTTCGACTTGACAGAGCTCTTACATGTTCTTTATTAGACAGGTGAGCAAATGTACATAAAACTAATCAATGTTATATAGTTCAACATGATAAAATGTTAGTATATGATCTGTATGTTATTCTAATGTTGATCTAGCTTACTGCTAGTCTCATACAGCCAACAAACTAACACATAGAATAACATTATAACTTTCAACACACTCAAATGCAGTTTAGTGTGATAGTGTAGACCACTAAGTCTTTAGACTTTAGTAACTGCGTTACCTCACAAGCTTCATTCGTCAAATAAACTGATCTGTGTGAGTAATTCAGCACTTGCGGGTAGTAGGGATGTCCTTATTCCTTTCTATCCGCGGGACTCGCGTGTGGCACTGATATCTGTCTCTCATTAGCAATCAAGCCCTGCTTCATACCACAGTCATGATAAAAACATGTATTAAATGTATATAAAAACATGTAAAAACATGTAACAATGTATTCACTCATCCATAAGCATTATTAGATCCATAAGCTTGACGACAAGTTCCATAATTCAACTGGAATTTTGCGTTATCAACCTACGCCTTTTTTATTGTAAGAGGTTAGCGACCCATAGCGGCGAAAAAAATTACATATTGTATCTTTAACTGTAGTTTTTGTTCTAGCGGCACAGCACTTGAGGGTGACCATTTGTGGAGATTTCCATAGTGCATTAAAGTCTTTTATTTCAAAGGATCAAGGTAAATTGGATATATTGTGATATGGACTGTTTAAGTAGTGACGTCCAACACAATCTTTTAGAATCAGTGTTTGATCATAACTTTTTGATTAAGGGAAAGTGCAGCTTATGCAGTCATACGCTTTATGTACAGTAATTATTCGCTGTAATTTCTCATCCAATGACTATGTGGGGTGCATGCCGTAAAAGAGATGTTATGGCTCTTTAAATTGAGGGTACTTAGTATGATGAACATAAACATAATGCATGTCATATAATTTTAAATATCACCTTCAACTTATCTTAAATTGCTGAGTTCATAAAAATCATCAAGCTATACGTCTGTAGACCCCAGTTTACACTCCATGCCTAACACATATTCCCATAAAATTGCATGGCCTAACAGGAGTTTTAATTTTCTTCCATCAATTCATTTTACAGAAAGCTTTTATTTCACCATTATGACCGCATGCGTAGAAGAGATTACCACATTAGACGAAATATTAAATTATATAATACAAGTGAAGTGATTATGAGAGAAAAAGAAGAGAATAGATCAAATGAAGCAATGACCAGTGTCTCTTGAAATACTTTGTCTGTAAAGCCATTTTAGTATAGTTTACATCGCCCAAAGGTTTGACTGCTGTTACTACACCATGGGGGCAAAAATGTTTTTCTTTATTAACAGCCATTAGAAAGTAGCTGTAAAAAGCGAATTTAACGTGATGTAGTAAATCTTACAAAAATGTTGACGGTTTTATTTTTTTGTTATTGAGGTAAATACTAACAGATAGCTTTCTCTGTGTATTATGGACCACCTTGGCAAAGTTAGATTTGGCACTATTTACAAAAAGACTAGTTTAGAAGTGCCCTATTACCGTAAACCAACCAACTACTGCTGTAAATTGAGTAGACACTTAAAAATCAGCATTGGAACAGCTGATTTTATGTTAGGTCTTGCTAGTTTTGTTCGCAATATGCATCAAACTGTGAACAAACTGTGGCTGTGCTGTCTGAGGCTGAAACTACTATTTAAGGGAGAAATAGATGTGGATATGGACATCCTCTGCCATCTGGTCACACTGTGTCTCTATGGGGGCTTCCTGAAAATTAAGACGTTTAGCAAGAAATGCCCAGAGAAGAGGGCCTCATGCTGGACTGCTCTCTAAGGCATAGGAGGATGTAATTACACTCTGTATGGCTCATATATTCAGGGAACACCAAATTTCTCCTATCTTGTTCTGAATCAGTAAGTAGCAAATATTTTATTGCACCAGTGAGGAATTCTGAGAGCTCCATTTTGTTTGTTTATATTTGTAATGATTTTAGACAACAGCTGACTCTGCTGAATATATATATATATACTGTATATGTATATATTATACAATTTTAAAATTTCAATCTATCTGAATAGTTTTAACTCTGTAAAGGTTATGACATTGTTAAAGCATTTGGTCTTGGTGGACTAGATCTTCTATGTACACTACCGCTAAAAATAAGGTGGCGCTGCTTGCTAATGCCAAACGATTCACAGACTGGCTGCTGTGAGCATGTAAGTTATGCTGCTGCACAAATAGACATGCATCAATCTTGTAGCAGATCTAGAACTGGGGGAGACAGGGGGTTTCAGAGGAACCATGTTAGTGCACTGAAGGACCAGTTTACGGTGAACACTGAAACAATACTTTTTAATGCACAAGCTCATTGGCTGCAGAATCATCAGAGGCAAATCAGCTTGTGCCATGTTGTAAATTATGTGATTGCTTGCAGATCTCATGTAAAGAACCGATACTCGGTTACTAACGTAACCTCGGTTCTCTTCAGAGAGGGAACGAGTATTGCGTAAGTTTAGCTTACGCTACGGGAAAGATTCATCTTCTCGAGATATTGAAGCCAAAAAATTATCCTTAATTTTGTATTCATTGTCAACGCAGTGCAGCAGCTAGCAGACCTAGAGCAGGCCATCTCGCGTGCTCATTGGCTGCCCTGCGGCAACTGCTGCAGCCTACCAGTGAGCCCGGCGTGACGTCACGCCCAATGAAGGGCGCCCGCGCCTTCATAGCGTCACAGCCCGCCAGAATGGGCGTGGCTTAGCGTATTAAAATTAGGGGCTGTAGGCTGACTTCCCTGGTTTTTCATCGACTGAAGCGAAGTCGCTTGTGGCGCGAGCTCGGCTGGTTACGCAATACTCGTTCCCTCTCTAGAGAGAACCGAGGTTACGTTAGTAACCGAGTATCGCTCTCTAACGAGAGGTTCTCTCGTATTGCGTAAGTTTAGCTTACGCTACGGGAACACTTTGTCAACGCTGTGCGCGCCAAGCATCCACCATGAGACCCCGAACTTTCAGGGGAACCCCATGAGTGGAAAAAATAAGGTGGCCAGCCACGCGGGCCATCACTTGTACATATGCACACATAGGGAATACAGAGCAGCACGCTGGTCTGTATAGGCACATGGCACATACCCTACTAGTGCAGCTCAACCAGGAGAGCTGAGTCACGTGAGAGTGATCTGAGCAGGGATATCTGGGCAGAATACACATCTCCTTCAAACTGACAAAAGCTTAGCCTGCAAGGCAGGAACTTCTAGGTTATAAAACCTGACAAAGGTAAACGGGGAGCTCCAGCCCGCCGCTACACATATGTCATAGATAGAAATCCCACTGGACCACGCCCACGATGAGGCCACGCCTCTCGTGGAATGAGCCCTGATGCCCAGAGGGCATTGCAGACCTTTTGACGCGTAAGCAGCTGCTATAGCGTCCACTATCCATCTGGACGGGCTCTGTTTCGAGGAGGCGAGACCCTTGGCGCGCCCACCAAACGAAACAAAAAGCTGTTCTGAACGCCTGAAGGAGGCGGAGCGCGTAATGTAAGATCTCAGCGCCCTGACAGGGCAGAGTAGATTCACATCACTTTCGCTGTCAGATGCTGGCAGAGCTGACAGCGAAATAACTTGCGCTCTGAATGGAGTGCCCATCACTTTAGGAACATAGCCATGTCTAGGTCTGAGGATGACTTTAGAGTCGTTCGGCCCGAACTCAAGACACGACGCACTGACAGACAGCGCGTGCAGGTCCCCCACACGTTTTACTGACTACAGTGCAGTCAGAAAGACGGTTTTCAGTGATAGATATTTCAACCCCACGGAGTCTAGTGGTTCAAATGGAAAGGCTTTCAGGGCCTCGAGGACCAATGAAAGATCCCACATAGGAACCGATGGGGGGCGCGGCGGGTTCATCCTTCTAGTTCCTCAAAGGAAGCGGATGACCAAATCATGTCTTCCCAGTAACTGGCCGTGCGTCGATTCTGCGAACGCTGCCACGTCCGCCACGTATACTTTGAGCGTTGATGGGGACCTCCCCTTATCCAACAGCTCTTGTAGGAAAGTGAGCAGATGCGCCACCCCGCATGTCCGTGGGTCCAGACCTCTGTCGGTGCACCATCCGGAGAACACCGACCATTTAGACGCCTAGAGCCTTATCGTGGAAGGAGCCCTAGACTGCATGATCGTGTTCATCACTCCTTCTGGCAGGGCAACGAGTACCCATTGATCAACCATGCGTGCAGAGACCAGCGCTCTGGATGGGGATGCCGGATCGCGCCGCGAGCCTGAGAGAAAAGATCTGCCCTCACCGGAATCGGCCACGGAGCTGTGTGTGACACCCGTGCTAGTTCCGGGAACCAATTCTGATTCTCCCAACGCGGGGCTATGAGGAGCACCGAGTGGCGCGTTTCCCTGATTTTCTTGATCACCTGTGGCAACAGAGAGACCGGAGGGAAAGCATATAGTGGGAGGCTGGGCCAAACCTGGGCCAGCGCATCCTCGCCCCTCGAGAAGAATGTCGGGCATTGAGCGTTGTCTTTTGACGCAAATAGGCTCTCTCTCTCCTTTTTTTTCTTTGGAAAGATGAACTTATATATTTATATATATGTGCCGAATAGGCGCCACAGTTTCTGGACCGTTTGGGGGTGCAGGGACCATTCCCCTGGGAGAACATTGTCCCTGGACAGTTTGTCTGGGCCGTTGTTCAAATGGCCAGGCACATGCGCCGCCCTCAGCGAGTGCAGGTGCATCTAAGACCAAATAAGGAGGCGTTCGGTCAAATTGCAGAGATTTCTGGATCTGACACCGCCCTGACGGTTTACATAGGATACCACAGACATGTTGTCCGAGCGGACAAGAACATGTTGGTCCTGTATGAACGGGAGGAAGCGCTTCAGCGCGTTCTCGACCGCTATCATTTCCAGACAGTTTATGTGAAAACACTTCTCTTGGTCTGACCACTGGCCGAAGACCGGTCTGCCCTAGAACAGCGCGCCCCAACCCGAGTTGGACGTGTCTGTCGAAATGACTTTTCGATAAGAGATGGTTCCCATCATCACTCCCTGCTGGTACCAGTCGGCCACTAACCAACGCTGCAGAGCCGCTATGCAGGTTGAGTCACTCTAAATTTTCTGGCCGCCAGAAACCCAAGCTCGGCGGGACGCGCGAGCATTCAACCAGCGTTGGAGCGGGCGCATGCGCAGTAGGCCCAGCTGAAGCACCGCTGCAGCTGATGCCATACAGACCAACATCCTTTGAAATGATTTCAAAGGGAAAAAGCTGCCCTTCTGGAAAGATGCGGCTAGGTGGCGAACACGGCGCGCGCTGTGTCGATAAACGAGCCGTCATGGTCACCGAGTCCAGTTATATTCCTAAAAAGGAAATTGACTGGCTGGGCAGTAATGAGCTCTTGGTCCAGTTGACCGTGAGACCCAAGCTTTCCAGGTGACTGAGAAGCACTGTTCTGTGAGATAGCAGCTCTGTCTCTGACTGTGACAAAATCAGCCAATCGTCCAGATAGTTCATTATTCGCAGCCCCTGACTTCTCAGGGGGGCGGGCGCCGCGTCCATGCACTTCGTAAATGGGTGCTAGAGACAGGCCGAACGGCAGGACCTCAAAAATTGCCTGTGACGGGGTATTATCTGAATCTGAAAATAGGCATCCTTCAGATCTAGAGAAATAAACCAGTCCCTCGGGCGAACGTGCGCGAGGATTTTCCTGGTCGTAAGCCTTTTGAACGGTCTTTTCGCAAGCACTTTGTTCAAATGTCTCAGATCTAGGATAGGTCTGAAGGCTCCGTCCTTCTTGGGTACGAGAAAATATCGGCTGTAAAAGCCTGACTCGCTCAGAGAAGGCGGTACCTTTTCTATAGCCCCTTTGCACAGCAGCTTCGAAAATTTCTGCGTGAAGTAGGTGTGCTACTTCCGCATTCACTATCATCGCGGTCCGGGCTCGAAAGCGCGGGGGACGGCAAATGAATTGAAGTGTATAGCCCTGCTTTATTGTGCTCAGCACCCATTCTGAAATCCCTGGGTTAGCTTCCCACGCAGCTATGTGAGCCGCTAGGGGGCGAATGGCCTCCGAGTTCAGATCACCGCCATTTGCGGGCTTGTGAAACTGAACCGGAGCCGAAAGCGCGGCGCATGCGCTCTCGGTTCTGGGCAATAGCTGCTCGCTGAAAACCGAAACCGGCTGATTTATATGAGATGTCCCAATCATAAGGGATGGGGAACCTTTTCTTCTCACTTTTTGACGCGCGAGCAGCGCTCTGGGCGGAAAAGCTTCCTGTAAGCGTGAGCGCGTGTGCGCGGGCACGAGACTTACAAGTGTATTTGACGCCCCGATCGTAATGAATGGGGAGCGTCTTATTAATGCCCTGTGTTTTGTGATAACACTTAAACGCAGGGGCGGCGCCCGGGGGGAGGTTTGTGTTAGTAAGCGTGAACGCTCTCTGGCGGGCACGAGACTTACATTCATAACCTGCTTTCTCAATCGTGTAACAGAGCGGGCAGATAGTGGGCACAGACCTGTGGACACATTTCTTACATTCAACACTCGAGCGGCTTTTCTGCACTTTATGAGAGTGTGCTCTGTGAGTGACACGAGATTTGAAGTGCTTGTGTGTAGGGGTGAACACTGGGGCGTGGGCACTTTCACTACACTTAAAACACCGACGGCGTGAGCCTGACCAGACATAATACTCTTTTTGAGATTTCTCTGGGTCGCCGTGAAAACGGCGTTTGTGTGCAGGCGAGAGGGTGAACAAACCAGCTCGTTGGCTGCTAAATGAACCACTGCAGTAGCCTGTTTGAAGGGGACTGACAGGGAAATAAGCTTTGACGGCGGTCCGACCGCAGCGGGACACGCGCGTCTTTTCTCTCTCTTTGTTAGGAGGCCTTCGCGTGCTCAGGCTTCAGCGTGATTTTTTGCCGAGGCCCTCTGGGGGGCGGCGGTCTGTGACGGCTGTCTGAGCGCGACCTAGGGCGGCCGCCCTGACGTTGCTGCGAAGGCTGAGGCTGTGCTGGACGCTGGGCGCTAGCTCGCACAGGAGGCTGGCTTTGTTTCTCGTGAGAGCAGCCTGTAGCGGAGCTTGAGCGTCGCGGCAAAAAGAGGTTCATGGCCTGCGTGGTCTTCTGTACCTCAGAAAAACAGTCAACGATCCCGTTTACCGCTGGGCCGAAGAGACCAGTGGGGGGGAGAGGCGCGTTCAGGAAGGTGGCTCGCTCAGTTTCCCTCATATCCGCGAGCGTCAACCAGAGGTGCCTCTCTGTTACAGTCAACGTGGCCATGGCTCATCCAATGGCTTGAGCTGCGGTTTTGGTGGCACGGAGAGAGAGATCCGTCGCGCTTCTCAGGTCTGTAACCACAGCTGGATCCCGGCCCTTCTCATCCCATTCACGGAGGAGGTCGGCTTGCATGATCTGTAGCACAGCCATGGAGTGGAGAGCAGGAGATGCGGCAGACCAAGGCGGGGGTGGCTCTGCAGGCTTTTGACGGGAGGGCTGACCGTGACCGCCATCTCGAGGAGGGCGGGCAAAGGTGCGCTGCGACCGCCTCTCCCACAGGGGGAATAGCCGTGTACCCTTTCTCGGCGGCGCCGTCCACTTGGGAGAGCGACGCGGAGGCCTGGGACTGAAGTCTCGAGGAGAATGGTGCATTCCATGACTTCGTCAGCTCCGTGTGAAGTTCCGGCAGGAAAGGAGCGGGCCTGCTCGCTGAAGCTGCACGGCGGCGACTTTGAAGGAAACAGCCGTCGAGCCTGTTCGGCGCGGGTTCCTTCGGCAGTGACCACTCGAGCCCGAGACGGTCGACAGCCTGCGTCAGCAGGCGCATCAGTTCCGCGTCAGCTCCAGCGCGGGAACGGCTGGATTCCTAGATCGACGAGGAGGTGGAGTGAAGCGACCATTCCTCGCTGTCTGATGCCAGGATGGAGCAGCAGTCTCTCGTGGCGTGTCCCTCGGCCTCATCCTCAGATGCGACGGCAGTGAGGCTCGAGGGAGGTTCTCTGGCGAGCGCGTCGCTGTGGCCACGGGTTCCGGCTGTCTCACGGAACGGCGCTTCTTCCTGCGCAGTCCCACAGAGGGCGGAGTGACTGCTTCTGGGTTGAAGGCTTCGAGTCGAGCCCGCAGGGTCGACAGCGGAAGCGGTTCACAGAGCTCGCAGCCCCCGGACGCGAGGGCGAACTCTGCATGTTCCAGGCAGAGAGCGCAGATCACATGTCGGCCTCCGACGCTGAGCGGGGCCCTACACGAGCTGCAGGAAGTGCGAGGCATATTTAAAAAGACACTCGCGCTCTTTTAGGAATAGTTTGCAAGGTAAAAAGGATACGTCGCCGGATAGCGTAGCTCGCACAAATGGCTGAAGGTGGCGAAGACGGCCGGCTTCCTCAGCGCTGTCCTAAGCTGGCTGTTGGCTGTTCGACGGCGGCGGTGGCTTCTCTCAGATCCAGCGATGCGAAGAGCTCGCTGAAGAGACGAAAAATCAGGGAAGTCAGCCTACAGCCCCTACTTTTATACGCTAAGCTACGCCCATTCTGGCGGGCTGTGACGCTATGAAGGCGAGGGCGCCCTTCATTGGGCGTGACGTCACGCCGGGCTCACTGGTAGGCTGCAGCAGTTGCCGCAGGGCAGCCAATGAGCACATCGCTGCTGCACTGCGTTGACAATGAATACAAAATTAAGGCTAACTTTTTGGCTTCAATATCTCGAGAAGATGAATCTTTCCCGTAGCGTAAGCTAAACTTACGCAATACGAGAGAACCTCTCGTAAGAGAACTATCAGCCCTGAGCCATGTGAATGCACAGGTATGCTCATTTAATACCTGGGAGGTTTACATTGTCAAGAAAACACAGTTGCAGATATGTAGTTGAATCCCAGAAGAACACTTGTGAAGAAGTACACTTGTGAAGAAGTGAAGAAGTAATGATGTCTTGTTTGCAGATCTGGTATTGAGTCACACATATGATAATAGACACACAGGAAAACAAGGATCACAACACAGTAAATCTGGATAAATTCAGGAATACATGTAACTCCAGTGTAAGAATATTGTGATGCAAAGGAGTCTGAATGTCCTCATTGGAAACCAGACACTGACTGTGTGACTGAGTTGAGTGTTTGTGCAGCCCTTGATTGTGAATGTGTTGAGATACAGATACACACAGCTGGGAAAGTGGGATGGATGTTCCACATGGAAGCTGGTCATCCTGAGTCAACCAGGAGCTCTCTTCTGGGCCGTACATCTCCCAGTCAATGAGGTACTTGAAACAACCCCTATGGGAGTTGATAATCCAGGATCTTCTTCACTGCATACACCATCAAGATGAGTTGTTGACTGCAGCTAGACACTACATTATCAGGTAATCTGGAAATAATAAAGTACCGGAAGACACGTTATAATGGTGCTTCCACATGCTGGTGGGCAGTAGGAAGGCCCTTCAGAGGTACAAGTTGACAATCCTTGGATAGTCTGTCAACAGCAATGAGTACACAGGTGAAGCCTTCTGAGGTAGGGAGGTCAATGACAACATCTACTCTAAGGTGTGACCAGGAATAATGGAGAATAGGCAGTGAAGGGGTATTCCTGCTGGGAAATTATGATATATTATGGAGATGGCACCCACCTGGTAACACTTTATAATAATGTAACCCTGTATAATTTTACGATTGAATTATAAAAAGGAATTAAATAAAGAGCTGTTAAAACTAATCAGAAATTAGTAAAGAGTGTAAGAAAAATTATAAAATCGGAAAAAAGAAATCCATGTCAGTGTGATGATTGACATCTTAATGATTGTCCAATTGCGTGAGATTTATGTTGATGTCCCGCCCCACCACGTTAGTTGCTGTATGGGGGAAGCCATTTTACTTATCTGCGTTACTGTGAGACGAGCAGCAGCATAACTTTGATTGTAAAAGTTAAGATCGTCAGATATGATTGAAAAAGAGACATTTATATAATCTATGTTCTTTGGATTTGGTGAGTACACATTTTGAAATGTGAAAACCTTCATAAATGCAAATACTTGTGTACAGATGTGTTAAATTGAGAGAGAGTGAAATCGTATTTCTTTGTCAGCATGAAATGCTGATATGATCTGATGTTTAACGAGCAAAAAGTAATGTAATGGTAAGAATATGTGTATATGAGTTCGTAATGTTCATATTTTGTTGTTGATCATATTGAACGAGTGATTTTTCTTGTTGAAGTTGTTATCTAAGCTGTCGAATTACGATGGAAGTGCAGCACTATATATTCAACAGGATAACAAGTGCTACTATTTTCTGTTGTTAACCTAAACGCAGTGAATCTAATGTGTTATTGTGAACTAAATACTGCCTGTTACATATGCAGGTCGGGTTTTTTTTTTGTACTACGCTGGAACTGCGTTCATGTCAGCGTGACGACCCAAGATGGCGAGCCTTCCCAGCGAGATGAACATTGAACGATGCAAGATTTGAGTTTCAAACGAACACCTGTGGAATTGGGTAGGAGAGTTCTGATTGCCTGCTAGTTTTTTTTCTAAACAGGACTGAGTTTCGTTTTTGCAAGACTGCTCAGAGTATTTTATTTCCCTGCACAACCGATTTTTTTCCCTTGGACTATAGAATCATTTTTCCATGGTTCTAAGGAACTTTGGATTCTCCGAACTGAATCAGTGAATCGGATCTTTTGAATCGGATCTTTTGAATCGGATCTTCTAACGAACTTGAACTGAACTTTTCGAATTCAACCCTTTTGAACTGATTAGTTCAAACAAGTCTTTTGAACTGATTCATTTAACTGTTTTCTTCTGAACTGTTGTATGCATCTTGTTCAATTCGGATGAGTTATTTTTGCATGTGATTCAGTGAGCTGTCAAATTTACAATTGTGACCATTTGTAAATGTGTATGGGGTTGTATTTGATATTGATATTGAAAGTGTAGTATTCTAGGATATCCTTATAGCCTAGAGGGTGCACCCAACTAATCGAACAAACAACTGAGTCAAGTGATATTGTTAATTGATTGTGAATTGAATTGAATCCATATAACTGTGGTTTGATATTGAGCAAAAAACTCACAATTTGTTGATTTTATTTTTCTTAATATCAACAATTATTTCTAATAGTTCATTTAAATACAAAGATTTACTTTATCATTTAACCAGTGTTGTCTTCATTACACCTCCATAGTCGAACCTACTGGCCTATGGTTGATACTAGTAACAAGTGCCATATTATTTGACACGTGTGCTACATACTAAGAGAACCCTCTTAAAGATAAGCAAGTCTCTTTGCGTTTTGTCCTTTACTTGACCCTTCAGTAACTCTAGGGCAGCACTAAATCAGTTATAGGTAAATCAGGACTCATTGAATTAACCACTGCCTCACTCAATGACTGGAACAAGTTTTGGACTACTGAGGTAAGGGGATTACCTAACTGTGGGTAATGAAATTTCTTTGGAGGTTTTGGGACCCTGTTTGATCTTCTTAAATTTTGATCTACGCTTGATCTTGCATATGCATTAACTTGTTCTGTTTCTTCTTCCAGATCATGAGCATCCGTGGGCATATCTTTTTCCTCCTCATCACCAGCTGGATCGGATGATGGTAAGTATCCTCCTTCAATTCCATTTCCTGTTGGTACAGTTTCTGGTACTTCAGGATCTGTAGGTTCATACATTTCTGTCACCTCTCCTAAACTTTCATCCAATGGAAGAATGTTAGCTGGACTGTTCACAGGCTGGGGGAATTCTGTTTCATGAGGTAAATCTGGTTCCTGAGGTAAGTCAGATCTCGGAGGCAAGTCTTTTTCTTTTCCATCATCCACTTTTGACTTTGTGGTGTCATATGCATAGGTAATCTTTGTTTTTCCAGTAGGAATTCTACTGAATATGCAAATTTCATCCTCTGAATCCGATTGTTCCTCATTTAACAGTTCTCTCTGTCTTTGGCTTCGTGTCTTCGGCTTGGAGATGTTTACTGGATCAGGAACACTCTCCTCAGAAACACTCTCCTCAGAAGAAGTAAGGAAACCACAAGGTAATAGTAGATCCCTGTGCAACACTCGTAAAGGAACATCCTTATCTTGTGGACAAACTTTATAAACTGGCAGGTCTCCTACTCTTTCCACTACTATATGGATAGTAGACTCCCACTTGTCTGCGAGTTTATGTTTTCCTCTGATTCGGACGTTCCTCACTAGAACTTTATCTCCCACTTCAAGAGTTGACTCTTTCACTCGTTTGTCGAATCTGTCCTTATTCCTCATTGCAGACTTTGAAGCGTTTTGAGTGGCAATTCGGTAACTCTCCTCAAGTCTGGCTTTGAGACTCTGGACATATTTGGAATGCGACTCATGGACAGGTTTTTCTACGGGTAGCCCAAAGGCTAAATCCACCGGTAGTCTGGGTCGCCTCCCAAACATGAGCTCATAAGGCGTGAATCCAGTGGTCTCATTTTTCGTGCAATTGTAGGCATGCACTAACGGTTTCACAAAGTCGTGCCAATGCAACTTATCCTGTTCCTTCAAGGTACCCAACATGTTTAGAAGCGTCCTATTGAAGCGCTCTACGGGATTACCGCGAGGATGATAGGGAGTTGTCCGTACTTTGTGAATTTTTGCCATCTCGCAAAGCTCTTTGATAAGTTTAGATTCAAAGTCGGCTCCTTGATCGCTTAATATCCTCTCTGGGAACCCATAGTGGACAATGAATCCATCCCAGAGGCACTTAGCCACAGTCCTGGCTTTCTGGTTGTTGGTGGGTATGGCAACTGCATACTTGGTGTAATGATCCGTCATGACAAGTACATTCTGGACATTACTTCGGTCTGGCTCAATGGAAAGAAAGTCTATACAGAGCAACTCAAGGGCTCGTGTAACCTGGATGTTGACCAAGGGGGCAGATTTCTCTGGCAAAGCTTTCCGCTTCACGCACCGATCGCAGGTCTTAATCTTCCTCTCCACATCAGCACTCATCTTTGGCCAATAAAAGCGAGAACGGACAAGGTCGAGAGTGCGATCTACTCCCATGTGGCCCATCTGATCGTGCAGGCTCTCCAGCACCATTGCACGGAACTTAACAGGTAACACCAACTGGTAAGTTGTTTGATCGTCCAACTGTCGTCGTCTGTACAGAACTCCATCCTTTAATTCTAAGCGGTTCCACTCCCTCAACAACAAAGAAATGTCTGGACATTCATACCTCACCGTCCGGCATGGCATCTGGCCTTCTTCTAAGTGGCTAATGACTTGGTTCAGGACAACATCTTCCCTTTGTTCACGTTGCAGGTCTATACCAGTTAAACAGGGGACTGCAGACTCATCTTCAGTCAGGTCTTGAGCAAAACAACCAGGAATAACCTCCTGTTCCATTGCCAAGGACTCCACTAGAGCAACAGAAGTTCCACATCCTTGCTGAACCAGATGTTTGTCCCACACAGCTTGTACAACAGCACAGTCCATGACAACACATTTATCTCCACCCAGATGCTTGTCGGCGAATTGCTGTATCCGTTCCAGTTCCTTTTGTGATACCATGTCATTGATCAGCTCACCATGGGGACGTCTTGATAACCCATCGGCATCTTGGTTTTGCTTTCCTGCTCTATAGGTCAGATCGAAGGAGAATGTGGCTAATGCTGATAGCCAACGATAACTTATGGCATCAAGCTTCGCGGAAGTTAGAATGTAAGTAAGTGGATTACTGTCGGTTATGACAGAGAAGTGATTGCCATACAAGTAGTCAGAGAATTTCTCGGTCACTGCCCACTTTAAAGCAAGAAACTCCAACTTATGGGCAGGGTATCGAGACTCACTTCTAGAAAGACCTCTACTGGCGAAAGCTATGGCTTTTTTTCTCCATCTTGCTCCTGATATAACGCAGCGCCAAGGCCTATGGTGCTCGCGTCTGTGTGTAGGATGTAAGGTAAGGTCGGGTCTGCAAAACCAAGCACAGGAGCACTGGTAAGTTTGGAGATAATGGTGTTGAATGCTTCATCACAAGCCGTTGTCCATCGGCTCCCAAATGACTCTTTTGGGTTAAAATAGCTTCCTTTCAGCTCACTGTTCATGGTCTTACGATTCAGTGGGGCATAACCAGCAGTTAATTCATTTAGGGGTTTCACTATCTTGGAATAATCGCGGATGAACCGTCGATAGTATCCCGAAAATCCCAAGAATGATCTTAGCTCCTTTAGGTTCTTTGGTTTTGGCCAGGTCTTAAGAGCACTGATTTTTTCAGGATCTGTCTGGACTCCTGTCTCCGATATGATATGGCCTAGGTACCGGACTGAAGTTTGGAAGAATTTGCATTTTTCTGGGGATAATTTCAACCCATACTCTCTTAGTCTTCGCAGTACTTTTAGCAGCCGTTCTTCATGTTCCTCAGGGGTCTGGGAAAACACTATTAAGTCATCAAGGAACACCAAGACCTCGGTGAGATGTAGATCCTCCATGCACTTTTCCATCAAGCGTTGGAATGTACTTGGTGCATTGGTAATTCCTTGAGGCATCCGATTAAATTCCCAAAATCCTAAGGGACAAGAGAAAGCGGTTTTGTATTTGTCAGACTCCTCCATTTCTATCTGGTAATAACCAGACTTCAAGTCCAGAACTGAGAACCATCGAGAACCCGTTAAGGCAGAGAAAGACTCTTCGAGGTTAGGCAAAGCATAGGAATCTTTCACAGTTTGTGAGTTTAGCTTTCTGTAATCCACACATAGTCTCACATCGCCATTCTTCTTTCGTACGACTACGATTGGGGACGCAAACGGAGACTCAGATTCCCGGATCACTCCTGACTCTTTTAACTCTTGCAAATGCCGTCTGACAGCAGCCAGGTCATGAGGATGGATAGGGCGTGCCCTTTGCTTACAAGGGGTTTCGTCAAACAGCTTGATGTGATGCTTGACCTTGGATGTTCGACCAAAATCAAGGTCATGTTGCGCAAAGACATCAGACATATCACTGAGCTTCTTATTGATTCTATCCTTCCACTCTTTGGGCAACGGTGAGTCCCCAAAGTCAAAGGTAATCCCTGCTTCGGAACAGCTTTGACCAGCAGGTACAGATTCCACCTCGCGTTCTTGAGGGATGATACTCTCGATGGCATGCACTTCAGCAACCACAGCATTTGGCTGCAGTACTACATCCCGATGCGACTCATTCCGTAGCTGGACAGTCAACTTTTGCGTTGGGAATGGTGGCACTTGAACTACACCTCTTGAAAAAAGAATACCTCCAGGGAGGGAGGAGTTTGATGGGGGCTCCAGAAGAACACATTCTTTAGTGGATAAGCAATTCACATTTGCTTTTCCACAGAGAGCAACGGTCTGCTGTGCTGGAATCACTACGGGCTCCTTGCTTTGTAGTCTCACCAATCCAAGGCATCCATTGGCATTCTGTTTATGCCGTAATTGCAGAGTTTTGAGCACAGCACAGTACCTGTATCGTGGAGAATGGTGTTCAAGGATATTCAAGTCAGAACATTCAGCATACAAAGAATCAAGCGTATTCATCCCGATTAAGACTTGAGATTGGTTTTCTGGTTTGAAGTCAGGAACGACTAGTGCCAGTGTGGAAATTTCAACCTCAGATCCAACCATGTCTTCTGGAAAAGTTATTGGAATTTCAACATATCCTTTGTATGGAACTGGCTGACCATTTGCTCCACTGACCTCAAGCAGAAGATTCAGGGGCTTGATGGGATGATTGATCAAGCAAGCTTGGTAAAAGGACCAAGGAACTGTGGTCACTTGTGACCCTGTGTCAAGTAAGCAATGACATTCAGTCCCTGAGATTTTGACTTGCGCTGTACACTTGGATCCGACCAGACGCTGAATACGGAATTTGTGGTGTGGGCCTGAATTTTCTCTGGGGGGACAACCTTTAGGTTCACTAGTTCCAGTTTGTCCCACAACTGGAACTGTTAGGCGTTTAAAGAAGCCGCACCAACATGACTGTTCTCTCTATCCCACTCTTGTTGCTTCAACCGCAGTTCGTTTCTTTTCTTTTCAACTAGCCCGGGGTTCGGAGAATTTTCGCAGGTTACAGATATGTGGCCATCTTCACCACATCTGAAGCAGTAACCAGGGCGTGGTCTGGATTTCGTGACAGGACCACCGGTTGACTTAAACGGTTGTTTAGCAATAAACTCAGGAGTGCTAGGAGAGGGTGAAGTCTTATGCTTGGGTTTGACAGTCTTTCTGGACTTCGGGAGGGTCAGTGAAGTTAACTGTTCCTTTAGCTCAGCAATTTGCTTCTTCAATTCAGCGGTCTCAGACAACAACTTTGACTCATGAGGAATTTTGCTTGAAATGGCAGCATCTTGGCTATAAGCATGAGCAGATCTAGGGGATGGCTGTGGTTTCTGCTTAGAAGCACTGATGTGGCTTCTCATGCGCAACCATTTCTGTGCACTCTTGTCTTCTCTGGTTCTAAGGGAACGCAGTAAGTCTTGGAAATCGATAGGGTCATCTCTACGAGTTTCGAGACGAAGCTCAGAAATAAGGATGTCATCCCAGCAGCCTCTGCAAAACTGCCGTAGGAGATGATGGTTGCCCTCAGACGATTTTATTCCACCTCCCCTGACTGCCTTGCTCAGAGCAACTTGTAGCCTTTGGAGATAGCTAGATGATTTCTCTCCATCATTCTGAAATGTGTTCATGAACTTTGAGAACAACTCATCACCGTCATCGATTGCACCATAAGCTGCATCAAGCACGTTAAGGTAAGCTCTGGGAGAAGCACGAGGCCCCAAAGACTTGACAATATCAGTGGCAGGAGGTAAGAGACTCTCCATAATTCTCCTTACTCTTTGTAAGTCAGACACAGAAGGGTCATCAAAGAGTAATTCAACATTACAACGCCAAGTGTCATAATCAGATTCATTATTGGGCTGGGGAATTCTCCCTGAGAAAGGGCGGAGCCTAACTACAGCACTGGATGGAATTGCTGCCGCGACTTCGCTCTTAACTATATGCTCCACAATAACTTTCTGCACCTCAGCAGGATTGAGCTGAACGTGACTCATGGTGCCTGACAACTGTTTTTCAGACCTTGGTAAGTCATCTTGATCAAATGTTGGCTCAATGTGAATGGAACAAGGACTCTGGACATTCCTCTTGGATGCATTCTGCTCTTTAATGGAATTGAGCTCATCAAGCGCAGGCTCATCTGCATCCACATCATCTGGAATTAAGGAGCTTGAGATCTGCGAGAGTTCCTCTCGTAGTAAAGCATTGAAGGATTTTCCACTTTGCTTAGCAATGGTTTTCAGGGTGGATAAGTAAGAGGTTGTGGCACCAAAACTCTCCTCACAAGAGTAGACACTGCTCAGGGCTCTTATCTGATAAGTTAAGCTTGGGTCGTCTTTATCTGTGTAGCTAAGAGGTAGAAAGGGACTTATTGATTCAATAGCTGATCCAAAGTTGTACTCTACAATGGTGTGGTCATGATACTTGGACTCAGGATCGTTAATGGGAAGGACTCTTGCGATGGAACCATGACGTTTTAGAAGATCAAGGACTTTTTCATCCTCAAGAGTGTTAATTGGTCCACTGACTAGAAGAGCATTTAAAACTTTGACACTTTCCTTCTCTACTATTTCCATGTTTTCAAAGTCAATTTACTTGCCACACTAATAAACTGGTTTAAATTTCTCGTTTGTTGATTTTTTCCTTTTTGGATGTAAAGTATAAATAAAGCTATTAATTACACCTCCTGGCTGGCTCGCCACTTAGTATGTAGCACACGTGTCAAATAATATGGCACTTGTTACTAGTATCAACCATAGGCCAGTAGGTTCGACTATGGAGGTGTAATGAAGACAACACTGGTTAAATGATAAAGTAAATCTTTGTATTTAAATGAACTATTAGAAATAATTGTTGATATTAAGAAAAATAAAATCAACAAATTGTGAGTTTTTTGCTCAATATCAAACCACAGTTATATGGATTCAATTCAATTCACAATCAATTAACAATATCACTTGACTCAGTTGTTTGTTCGATTAGTTGGGTGCACCCTCTAGGCTATAAGGATATCCTAGAATACTACACTTTCAATATCAATATCAAATACAACCCCATACACATTTACAAATGGTCACAATTGTAAATTTGACAGCTCACTGAATCACATGCAAAAATAACTCATCCGAATTGAACAAGATGCATACAACAGTTCAGAAGAAAACAGTTAAATGAATCAGTTCAAAAGACTTGTTTGAACTAATCAGTTCAAAAGGGTTGAATTCGAAAAGTTCAGTTCAAGTTCGTTAGAAGATCCGATTCAAAAGATCCGATTCAAAAGATCCGATTCACTGATTCAGTTCGGAGAATCCAAAGTTCCTTAGAACCATGGAAAAATGATTCTATAGTCCAAGGGAAAAAAATCGGTTGTGCAGGGAAATAAAATACTCTGAGCAGTCTTGCAAAAACGAAACTCAGTCCTGTTTAGAAAAAAAACTAGCAGGCAATCAGAACTCTCCTACCCAATTCCACAGGTGTTCGTTTGAAACTCAAATCTTGCATCGTTCAATGTTCATCTCGCTGGGAAGGCTCGCCATCTTGGGTCGTCACGCTGACATGAACGCAGTTCCAGCGTAGTACAAAAAAAAAACCCGACCTGCATATGTAACAGGCAGTATTTAGTTCACAATAACACATTAGATTCACTGCGTTTAGGTTAACAACAGAAAATAGTAGCACTTGTTATCCTGTTGAATATATAGTGCTGCACTTCCATCGTAATTCGACAGCTTAGATAACAACTTCAACAAGAAAAATCACTCGTTCAATATGATCAACAACAAAATATGAACATTACGAACTCATATACACATATTCTTACCATTACATTACTTTTTGCTCGTTAAACATCAGATCATATCAGCATTTCATGCTGACAAAGAAATACGATTTCACTCTCTCTCAATTTAACACATCTGTACACAAGTATTTGCATTTATGAAGGTTTTCACATTTCAAAATGTGTACTCACCAAATCCAAAGAACATAGATTATATAAATGTCTCTTTTTCAATCATATCTGACGATCTTAACTTTTACAATCAAAGTTATGCTGCTGCTCGTCTCACAGTAACGCAGATAAGTAAAATGGCTTCCCCCATACAGCAACTAACGTGGTGGGGCGGGACATCAACATAAATCTCACGCAATTGGACAATCATTAAGATGTCAATCATCACACTGACATGGATTTCTTTTTTCCGATTTTATAATTTTTCTTACACTCTTTACTAATTTCTGATTAGTTTTAACAGCTCTTTATTTAATTCCTTTTTATAATTCAATCGTAAAATTATACAGGGTTACAATAACTACACGCTAATAATCATTAGTTAAGCATGAGTAAACAGTTAATTCATCATTCATAAAGCATTAATAGACATTAATAAGCAGTTTATAAATATAGCTATAAATGCTTTCTTCTTGATTTACAAGCATATCCATAATTTATTTAATAATTGTATTTTCATCCTTTATTAATGATCAATTTATTATTTCTAAATGATTAATTGCATTTTTTATAAACCAGTTATTTAGGAGTTGTCAGTGGTTCACAAGATTACTTAGAACGTGTAAGTAAATGATTAATAAACTATTTAAATGTACATTCATACATCTTATTATTCAGACATATAGTGATGGTTACTTAGCTTGTTAATAAATGCTTTATTAACATGTATTTATGCTGTAATTCAGGGTTAATTCGGGTAGTTATAAAGCATTTAGTAGTGGTCAGTTAACTATGTTTGTGAGCTCATCTAAAGTGAGGACTATTCATGCCTTGTAAAGCATTTATAAAGGAGATTTAAAGGCTGCTAAATATTTCTATGTTCTGTATCACTGTGTTGTGTTTGTTACATTTTACTGTTTAGAAGATTGATGAGCCTTTAAATCTCCTTTATAAATGCTTTACAAGGCATGAATAGTCCTCACTTTAGATTAGCTCACAAACATAGTTAACTGACCACTACTAAATGCTTTATAACTCCCTGTATTTACTACATTTACTTACACTTTCTAAGTGCTCTTATGAATAACTGACAACTCTTAAATAACTGGTTTATAAATAATGCTATACTTCATTTAGAAATTATTAATTGATCATTAACAAAGTATGAAAATACAATTATTAAACGCATTATAGATATGCTTATAAATCAAGAAAAAAGGTAATTATAGCTGTATTTATAAACTGCTTATTAATGTCTATTAATGCTTTATAAATGATGAATTAACTGTTTACTCATGCTTAACAAATGATTAATAGCATGCAGTTATTATAAAGTGTTACCCAAATTAATCTTCCAGATGATTTGTTCAAATATAATTCTACGCAGAACTACAGACCCCAAATCAACAGTCTAATCTAGGGACATAAATGGGGTGGGTTCCAGCCAGTCTTAGCTAACCAACGAAAAACCCCAGCTAAGAACTTTATGGCCATGCAAGCTTCAAAGAGATGAGCCCAGCTAATGGACGAACGTGTCAACGTTTGATAGTTTGGAAGCGACTGATTGTAAGTTGCAATGTAAGTTGATTTGGATAAAAGTGTCTGCCAAATGCATAAATGTAAATGTAAGTGTTAAAACTGTACCCTCTGTACTCTCTGCTAGAGCTGGAGAGTAAAGAGATCACAGATAACGCATGATTTACGATGAGAGGTGAAGAAAATGCCACCTCTCAAATAAAGACAGTGCCTAATTGGTCAGAACTCATCCAGGAGGCTGGACAAACATTTGGGTTTAAAATCTTAGGACACGAACAAAGCATTATAAGATACCCGAAGAAGCCTTAGAGAATTTACTTGTCATGGAGTAGCCATGACAGGGTAACCAGACAGACGAGTAACCATGTAGATGAGCAGACAAAAGAATCCAATCAAAATCAGATGAACATGGGTTAAACAGCTTAATTTAAGCCATCTAACTACTCTTGTCTCAAATTTCTTTCTCTTACTTAGTTTTCTTTTCTTTTACGTTGAAAAACTCTAAGTTAAGTTTTGCTGCAAAGTTTCGGTTAAACGATTCGACTTCAAAGCCTGCTTCCAACTTCAAAGACTTTCCATCCATCTGCCAACACACCACGTGATTGGCCACCCAAGACATCTATCCAGACATGAGGAGACCGCCAGCCAGTCAACGAACCTGGGAAACTCACTTTTACGCTGACGAAGGGAATCCCCAAAGGCACGCAAATACAAGTAGCCTCCATACTCTTAACTGAACTGGTGCTTTGATATCAAATTTGATAATCCCACCTAAGAAACGACAGAAGGGTTAAATTAATGATTGATGGTTCGTTCAGGTCATGTCTTATAAGTGCATATAGAAACTTGGGATTTCATCATCTCACTCTTAAAACTCATTCTTTCCTCACTCCAACTCGTATGAAATGTGTGTGTGCGTGTGTTTGTGTTAGATATTAGTTTTATGTGTTAGAATAATCAATAAAGTCTTTGTACTTTAAATTCGTAAGCACATAACACAAAACAATTATCTTTAATGTCTTCAACTGCTGATCTAAGTTACCTTGCTAATAAATAGTGTTTTCACTAGTTTGGATATTTACATCCGCTGTAAGGCTGATAGATACGGCCCGTTCAAATGAACGCTGGACGAGTCATTTGCTCGGCCGTAATAAGTGACTCTTTCCCTATAAATTAATAAATAAATTCCCTTTGAGCTAAATTGACCTGTCTGACTCTTACACAGTAGTGGAGAATAGCATAGCATCCGCATTGTGCGGATGAGATATCTGAACCTCTGAAAGTCTGTGTGTGACGTATGCAGCATGCACCCCGCGCCTTGTTTGAATGAATGCTGCTGCTTGAATGAATGCACCCAGAGAAAGCTGTTACTCTAGTCTAGTCTGCCTCCCTTTTTTTTAACTGCAGTAAATTAATTTAAGATAGAAAATCTCACACTACGATAAGGTAAGAATTGAGTGTGTTCCTCATTTTCTGAAATTCCTTATAATAGCTAAACAGATGTCTGCGTGTTCCAGCGTCTTCCAAATAGCTATGTGTGTGTATATCAGTCAGAGCTGTACGAAATTAAACTGCAGTAATTAAAATACCCCTGTAAGGACGCATATTCTCCTGAGCGATGAGCGTGTTCTTCATCTTGTCCTGATATTTATATATCTGATTGTCAGTGCGTGTTCCACTGTGATCCCCGTGATAAACAGCTATGCTTATCTGTTTGTGTCTGTGCAATTAATTCTTGCGTAAACACTGGCCGTGTCCGAGCGTAATTGAATAGGAGTTATTTTAAGTCTTGTTCAAGTAAAGCTTGACGTTGAAACTTAACCAACACTTAAGAACCCTGTTGTTTTGTGTGCCCAGATACACTTGCACAGAGATGATCTGCCGAGATCACCATTGTTCCATCTATTACAGCGCAAAGCTGTCGCTTGCTTAAAGTTAATCTCACTCTTAACAAACTGAGTGAAGAAACTGAGTGACCCTTACAGTGGGAACATTTATTGGTGGTTCTGCAATCTGCTGATGGTCATGGAGGGAGGAAGGATGATTTCTTGTTCTTGAGGACAGGACCGGGCCTGGTGAGGGTTCAATCGTCTTGCTTTTTGGAGATTGCAGATGTTGTAGTTCCATCGAGGTTCGTTTTACAAAAGAAGTTGGTACATGGATGGTGTTTAGCTGGATCCTTCTGCTGCTGAGAAAAGACCGCTCCTTTGCCTGTGGTGGATGCGTCCACTATGACAATAATAGGTAAATCAGGATTGAGGTGGGCAAATATTTGGCATCCTTCAAGCTTTGGAAGGTGTAGGAGGAATCGGGATTACAGGATTTAGACTAGGGCTTTAAATTAGGAATGAAATTAATGGAGTACCAGTCATGTAGTTATGGATGAAACTTCTAGAGAAATTGGTGAAACCCAGGAAGCGTTAAAGATCTTTTACAGTAGTAGCAAGTGGCCAGGTTTGAACTAATTCGACCATACCCATTCTGCATGCCCCCAGGTCCGATGTTGTAGCTCAGGAGTTGCACGGATAAAAAAAAAACACACACAAAAAAATGGTCTCAGCCTTGAGAAAGTACCAGGGTTACATGTCTGTAGTGCTCAGTCTGGTTGCAGAACAAGATTGTCACAGAGGAGGTACTCCTAGAAGACCTCATTCATGAAATCTTGAAAAATTGAGGGACTATTGGCTAGCACATTTGGCATCTCAAAATTAATCTTCCACTAGTCTACCTTCCATATTCTTATGAGGTTGCAGGCACTGCAGTTATCAATCCTTGTAAACATTGGTGCTCCTTGAAACAATTCATGGGCAGTAGAAACTAGGGGAAGACAGTAGCGATACTTGACCGTCTCAGGTGAGTTCCCTGGCTGGTGGAGTTCCTACAGCATCCTCAGCAGTCAGATAAGGCAGAGGCAATTACCGAGAAACAAAGCTTCGACCCCAGATGTTTCCAAACAACACAGCAGTAATGACTTTATGAACTTCTGTAGGATTTGAGAATGAACCATACCCAAATGAATCTTTCAGACTAATCAAGAAGCAGAATTTCATAGAAGCTCCGGATCAACATGCAGAGATCTAAATCAGAGAATCTGCCATTTGAGACTCCAGACAGTCTGAGCTAACTAACGAACGCCCCAGCTAAGTACTTTATGGCCATGCAAGCTTTAAAGGGATGAGCGTAGCTAAAGGAAGAACTTTGGCAACGTTAGGTAGTTTGTAAAAGATGGATATGGGCTCGGAGATGGCACAGCTTGAGCCTCACAAAGATAACGGGAGAGGTTGTTTGACCCCCAAGACCTTCTTCTTCTTAACACTAGGACTCCCGGAATTCTATAACTACTATAATGGCCATAGCAGTCATTCTGACTGCTCATACATTATTTCCATATAATTTCAATAAGCTATATCAAATCTAAGAATAAATGGATCTGTAATGTTAGGATAGGTAATAATAAACATCAGAACACTCCATTTTAATTATGATTTATGTAAAAATGTATTAGTTAACCAACAACCACTCAGCGTCATCAAGGCTCTTAAGCATGGCTAAAGCCTCTGTGGCAGTCATTCTTCTTGCTGACATTGTTCTGATATTCTCTTTTCAATATTTCAATTTGGTTTTAGCTCGAAGCTAAAGCTAGATTTCAGCTTTGCAATAGACTAAACAAACAACAAGAGAAAGTGTTGCTAGTCAACGGTGATGCATCTTCAAGAGCGGGAAAAAGGAGCAACCGACACACTGTCTGTAATGCATACGGTCAGTATGACTGTTATGGCCATTCAAGGTAGAAATACTCAAAACTCTTTTGTGTCTTGTAATTTTAATAAAATAACAATGATATAATAAAATATAGGCACATTTAGGAAAAGTCAGGGTCCTATAGTTACATGAGACAAAGTTATTACATTGCAAAATTTTAAAACAGTCAAAATGACTGCCTTGGGAGTTCTAGTGTTAAGGACATCCAAGTGACCCCAGGGTTGAAATCTCTTAAAACCCACAGAGATTCAGACTTTACATATTAAAATGCATCAAATCATTCCAAAGAACGATGCAAGATGGACATACTGAACTCTGAACTAAAGACAATGTCTAATTGGTCAGAGCTCATCTGAGAGGCTGGAAAACCATTTGAGTTTAAATCTTAAGACACAGACAAAGCATTAGATTAGATGACGGAGACGACGATTCAGACAAGCAGGCAAAAGATTGCAGATCAAGATCAGATGAAAATGAGTTAAGAACGAAAACAGCTTCTTTCAAGCCATCATCTACTCTCGTCTCACTTTTATTTTTTATTTCTTAGTTTCTTTTATTTTCCGTTGAGAGTCTCGGTTCTAAGTTAAGTTTTGCTGCACAGTTTCAGTGAAAGATTCAACAGCAAAGCCCGTTTCCAACTTCAAACATCCATGAGACCTTCCATCCATCCACCAACACACCACGTGATTGGCCGCCCAAGACATCAATCCAGACATGAGGAGACCGCCAGCCAATCGACGAACCCGGGAAACCCCCTGTTCGAGCAAAGGACGCAGACAAAAAGGAAATCCCCAAATCCGCAAAGACAAACGCAAGTAGTCTCCAGACTCTTAGCTGAACTGCTGCTTTGATATAAAATTTAATAACCCGCCTAAGAAAAGAAGAGTTAAATTAATGATTCATTCAGGTCATGTCTTACAAGTGCTAGAAACTTGGGATTTCATCATCTCAATCTTAAAACTCAATCTTTCCTCACTTTCTTTATTTCAGCAACTCATATAAATGTGTGTGTGTGTTTGTGTTAGATAATAGTTTTATGTGTTAGAATAATCAATAAAGTCCTGTTTGTATTTTAAAAAGAAGTGTTCTTGTGTTATGTGCTAACGAATTTAATGTCTTAAACTGCTGATATATGTTATCTTGCTAATAAATAGTGTTTTCACTATAGTTTGGATATTTATATCCGCTGCAGAGCTGATAGTTACGGCCCATTCAAGCGAACGCTGGACGAGTCATTTGGTCGGCTGTAAAATAAGTGACTCTTTCAAAATTCCCTATAAATTTAATTCCCTTTGAGCTAAATTGACCTGTTTCCCTTACACTTCATTGCTTGCAAGATTGATAATATTAGAGAGAAAATTATAACCATACAACAGTCTACTACATCATTATTCAATGCTATAGGAGAGAAAGAATTGTCTAAACTCGTTAAATCATCTGAATCAACAAAATGTATGTTAGACCCGGCCTATACCGACTAAGCTACTGAAAGAGATGCTTCCAGAGGTCATCCAGAGGTAGATCCCCATCTTAACATCATTAATTCCTCTTTGTCAGTAGGATATACTGAAAACTTTTATGCTGGCTATTATTAAACCGCTTATGAAAAAAACAACTTGATCCTACAGAATAATTACAGGCCGATCTCGAATCTACCTTTTCTGTCAACTATACTAGAAAAGGCAGTAATCCTCACAACTATGTTCCTTTTTAGAAAGAATTGGTAACATCAAGGATTTCCAGTCAGGATTTAGACCGTATCATGATACTGAGACTGCTCTCATTAGAGTTAATTATTTGGTCTTATCATTTGTTACCACAACGTGGTTGTGACGAGCAAGACGAGGCTGAGGGCAGTGGGAGAATGGGCGACACTTGCGTGATGCACTGGTCTCGTATATCTCACGGAAGAGCGGAAGCATAAAAGGACGAGCGACGACAGAGAAGGACGAGAGAGGCCTGGACTATTTTATTTAATGTTTTGTTTTATTGTGACTGCCATCTTTACTTTCGTTTTTGGTATTTGTTGCCTCCTTCTTCCCACAACATCTAACTTTGTTATAGTGGTTATATCTATCTATTAGTGTTACTGGATCTTAGTGCTGCATTTGATAATATCGACCACAACATTCTTTTGAATAGACTTGAAAATTATGTTAGCATTAGTAGAATTGCACTGACATGGTTAAAATTATACTTATCTGACCGTTATCAGTTTGTAGCAGTAAATGAAGAGGTCATATCGACCACAAGTTCAGTATGGAGTACCTCAAGGCTCAGTACTAGGACCGCCAACTAGACCATGCCCTGCGAAGGCCTCATCGAGGCAACAAATGTTTTTTTTCTTTGTAGATAAAGACTACGCGTCCGCGCACATAAGAATTTAAATGCGCATTCCTATAGACTAAACACGTAATATGCATGTGCATACTGTTAACTTTTTCACAGATTCACGTTTTTTGAAGTTAACACGGAGATGATAGCGGTCTCACTTTCAAAACTCGTTTTCAAAAACTTATTTCAAAGTTTGCATTCTTAGACCACCAAAACGCTGTTGTTGTGTAAATGAATGGCCAGAACGCAAGTTTTCTGTTTTCAGTTGAAAACGGTGTAGTATAAGCGGCCCCTAATTTAATAACTGATGATTTTTACAACGGAAATGAATCAATTAAAAACTTACTTAAGCTAGACAATAACTTTCTTCTAGAGCTGCTGTGCTGTACAACCAAAACAATCTTTGTTGCATTAATTTCCTATTTTCACTCTAAAGCTGCTTTGAAACAATCTATATTGTAAAAAGCACTATATAAATGAAGGTGACTGACTTGACTTCACTAGAGCATTTTGATCACGTCTATTCCTTGCATACAAGTATTCGCTATATGGACACTTTGAACAGAAAAGAGCTGTGGGAATATTCTTAAAAAATATCGTTTGTGTTACACAGAAGAAAGAAAAAAAAAATCATTTTTATGTGAAGTAATCCTTTAAGGTTTGTCAGCATAACTGCCTGTAACTTGTCAGTCATCACATTTAGTCACATTTAGTTTGGTCAGAACACATTTAGAGTTTGTAGCCAACATCTTTGAATTATCAATAAAGCGTGCATACTGCAGTTTATTAAAGCAGCCTAGTGATAAAACATGCAGCAGCAGTAAATGGATCTTTATTGAGTCTGCAGATTAGCAGAATTTATTTTTATTTGACTATGACTAGTCTTTGTGAAGAGAAGTTGGAAATTTAAGCTGCTTTCCATTAAATTATCCAAGCATACGAAATGATTCTGAAAGTTAAGGAGGCCAGAATTGTTTGAAGATTAGCCTGCTTGATCCTCTCTGTTCCTGGCGACATCATTTTAGACACAAAGTCTTGGGGATGAGAACAGGAAGATTGTGCAGGCATATGCTGATCGTAGTTTCAATTAAATTCCAACCACACTCCTGCATTTATATTAATATATCACCTCTGAAGACACTGTAGCGTCTGCTTAAAAACCACACAATCTGAATCCATTAACAACAACAACAAAACAGAAATACTATGTACCATCGCAACTGCTAATCCTGGATGATATAACTAAAACAATTTAGACAGAATAACAGATATTTTTTTGGCTACAGATATTTTATTAAAAATAATAATACTTTTTTTCTGCAATGGCTTAAAAGGCATATTAATTTAAATCAGAGGAACCATTCAATGATATTGCCTATTCTGTCGAATTTGAATGTTTAATGTAATTAGTAAAAAAAAACAATACAGTAAAAAGTACTGCTGTAAATTAATAGTAAAACTATTAATACTAATAATTAGAAGTAGTTGTAGCATAACAAAATTTTGAAATGAAAAGGAAATTCTAGCTTTAATTAACATTTGTCGTCATGTTTCAGTGTGGTTCTCAAGATTATTTACTGATTTTCACATCATCCCATAAGCCTTGTCAGTTTATCCTTCAAACGTGAAGTGAACTATCCTTAAAATATCCTTCACTATTTAGAAAAAATATCCTTTACTTTTGAAAAATGTGAGAAACCAAATAGAGGATTTCCATGTTAAAAAATGTTTGTACACAATGAGACATATGATCAGGCATGCAAATGTACTGTCTAACAGAAATGATCTGGATTTTTCAAAGTAAAATGTTGCATAGCAGGTATGCTGAGAAGATTTTCTTAAATGCTTATATGGGAAGTCACTTAACCTAGGGCAGATACTTCACTGGGAGTCATGAGTGTAGAAAGACACATCCATCCTGGTGAACTCAAACTCAGATTGATGTAGCAGAAGTAGGTTGACATGAAAGGGTTGAGTACACCGTATCCTCTCAGTAAATGAGAAGAAAAAGCAGAAGCAAGCCCCAAGATTGCGCTTATTTTATGAGATATCTCCTCATTTATCAGAACTGACAAGTGAAATGATGATTTGTTTGGCAGAAAGCTTCTACACCTGATGCCAAAATCCTTTTGTTTGGTTCATACACCATTTTGAGGAATGGTTTCGCACAGACGCCTCAAGATTCGCTAAAATGCCAATTTCAGCATAAACACTAGATGTGCTTCAAGCAGACAGACGTTGTATAAAATTCCCTGCATGTCCTTCTCAGAATATCTTAAAGTGATGCATTATTCTATATGATATAGTGTATTAGTCACATTTGTGTCCACATACTAGGTTTCTAACCCAGCACTAGGATCCTCACGAATTACAGCATATCCATGTTTATTGCAGTACCAACAATGCTGGAAAAGGAATCTTTATGTATGCAAGAAGATATTAATTATTAAGTAGGCCTACTCTGTCATTATCATTCATACTACTAAAATATAATACACAGAAAAAAACTCAACCAATGTGTGTTATGTAGAAAGTAATAATAGACTGTTACTGGTATGGTTACTGCTTTATAGAAAGATCTGATAACACACAACTGGAGTTTCATGGTATGTTTATAGTGAACATTCAATCAGCTAGTGTAAAACCTTTGAGAAAGAAGCACTGGCCTCAGGATGAGCTACTATATTTATATAAATAAAATGAGGACAAGACTGCATCAAACTGTGCCTCACAACTCACAAAGACTTGCTTCATACACCCCATGGCCACTGAATCATTTTATGAAAAATATCAGAAATAATACTTATTGTTCATCAGGGCCAAACACTTTTCCATCTGTAGATTTCTAAAACAAGAACCCATAAATTCAGTGCAGCACTTTGGCTGAGCGGTTACTCAAGATTTTGAATTATAAATACTGCGGCTTAATTTTGCATGCTGTAGATTATGAATGACAGAGAGGCAAACCAGGGTGTCAGGCTGTATAAACTCAGATTCTCTACTGGCCAGCCAAAATATGTTGGAGTTTAAATAGAAAAGCACATGTAACTGTCACCGTAAACACATAAGCAACAAATTATGCAAAAGTTGTGTCTGGGCGAGTTTGCACAATGTTCTTGTAGCACGTACCATTCTGAAAAATTATTTTTTTTTTTTTCAGCATGGCAGATTTTTGTATTCAAAAAGCAGGATGACATTCTTACATTCTTACTTATTATCATCATATCAGTTTGTATGAATTTTAAAATGGAATTTAGTTGAACAAAAACAGTCTGAGTTTGATGCAATGATTTCCTGCATTCTTACACTTGCAATAGATGAGCTCTGTCCCAAATACTAGTGCTAGTTGTCTTGCTGTCTATAAGGCAGCCTGAGCCTGCTAACTGACACGGAACCTCAGAGCAATAGAGCACTCTGTGGCCAGCAACTCTGAATGACAAACAAGTAGCGATGGATTTCAAAAAAGTTATCTGTTAGAATATTTCTTAGCTAACGAAAATCATTTTAATTGGATTGAACTTTTTACTGATATTTTGTAGTATTAAATTAATAATAAGTACATTTCAAATCAGAATTGTTCCTGGTTGGTGCAATGCATTCTGGTCTTGCCTTCTCCACAAAGGATACCTAGAAGGCTGTTATACTACAATATTATCTTTTGGCCTTTGGATCTGTGATGCCTTACAATATTGCCAATATGTTTCTTTTATTGAACTTCAATTTTAAAATCCAGTACACTCTTGTCTTGTCATTGTGGCTATGCTCATCCAAAAAAAAAAAAAAAAAAAAAAGTCAGAAACTAGCATATTTTAAAGAGTTATTCAATCTGCCAGTCAGCTTCTTTAGACCTACGGAAGAGGGGGAAGTTTGTCTCATGTTAGTCTTTCTTATTAGTTATCGGCATTGGCAAAATTGTGAGACAGTGAGAATATTAATAAATTGAAATTTGTTTTAAAGAAAAAATTGTGTTTCAAAAGCCTTCCAATCAAATGTGTCTTGCCATAACTTTATCTATGATACTGATGCTTTATGAATGATTGGTGGAAAGTGTAAACAAGATCAGAGGTCAGGTTGTGTGTACACATAATAATGAGTGTTTCGAATTAATGAGGTCCAGAGGTTCACTCCTTCACAACATGTCACGAACCAAGAAATTGGATGGGTGCCATGCAAATCAAATGTGGACTAAGCAGGAGAAATGGAATATGGGTCACTGATTAGCAATTTCTCTTATTTTCCCAATGAGTCGTTCTGAAAATAGAGCAAGCACAGTGAAAGCAAGTGCAAGCTCTTCCATTCATGTAGAAGGGTTAGTGAGAGAGAGGGAAACATGGCTAATCTAATGTAGATGTCATCTAATGTAAAGCAAGGCATATATATATATATATATATATACACTGTAGGCCTATATATAAACATTTGAGCAAATTGGAAGAAAGTAAGTGCAGAGAAGATAATGATCCACTTATTTACACGTGACTGTATGAGGCTGAACCTCACAAAACTTGTCAAACATGTACCCAAAAGACAGAAATACGAAACATTCCATTATTTTCATGACAATTAACTACTCCCCTCTCTGCCATTTGTCATTGCCACAATGTAATAACAAAAAAGTAAATAAATACATCATTGTGATGACTGCACTTGTAGATTGCCTTTATTTTATGCTGGTTTAAGTACAAAAATAGACTAAATTAGTTGTACTTTTTTTTTACTGTAATACAGATAAAGGAGTACTGTATTACAGTAATAATAATAATAATAAAATAAAACTCCTCAAAAGTAAAATAACCAGACACGTTACATTAATAAGAATTTAGGGGGTAAACAATCAAACATATTAAAATGGTTCTATAATAGGTTTCCTTTCTTTATGCAAAATATAATACCCTTCTATTGTTTCCTATTATTATTTTTGGGGTGAAATGTGACCTGAGCATATTTTAGTACTATAATTGAAATGTGGTTACCCTAGCCACTTTTTGAACATATAGTAAGAATGTAGCTCCTAAATGTCAAGATATGAAATTGTTGAGCTAAAAGTAAATATATTACTCTTACCAGATGTTTTATCTGGAAAATATGTTACCATGACAAAAATCACCTTTTGCAAGTAGGGGTGTAAAAAGGCTTTGCAATTCACAGTGCTAGTCTGCGACACATTTTATATTATTGATATATAGTCAGTATTTTCTCTGTGTAGTTTTATTCATTGTCAGTGTATATTTTGCACTCAAAACTCAGAGGAAATTTCTAATTTCATGATTGAATCGTCAAGCCAAATATTTACATCCCTTACTTACAAGCATACATCAAAATCATTAGACAACAGTCTAAAGACCAACAGTGTTACAGTAATGAGTTACAAATGGTAATTTGTAAAAATGCACAGAAAAACAGAACGTGTACTTTTAGAAAAAGTTTAATATTTATCTCAAATAATACTTTTCAAAATATTTGTCATTTAACAATTAGCAGTACAGTTCTCTAGGGTTCATGATTTTGCTCACGTCAAAGAACACATACGAGCTGAATATTTCATAAAAGCTCGTACATATTGACATTTGTTGGAAAACTTGAAACCATAGATATATACTAATGGGTAGATAAACAATTAATTTACATTTTTATACAGTAAAAACATTTATTTGAACAATTGTACCTACATTAATCAAAAAAGTACAGCATATTTAATAATTTTACAAATTCTGCATAAAAAATATATTTCTGTACAAAAACATCTTTTGCACCTACTTCAAGTCAGCAGCACATGATCGAATGACAATGGCGAGTAGCACAATTGTTGGTTTGAATGCAGTTTTACAGCCTGACAGTCGTGAGGAAACGAAACGCAACTGAACAAAGAAACATTATTGCAGCAAGCCTGAGAAAAGGCAAGACGTGGATCATCTGCAGTAAGACAAAACCGACACGGCCCTTTACCGCCATTGGGCCTGGCGAATCCAACGCACACAGAAATGGTTCGATCTGAGAGCATGACGCAACAGAAAACATACAAGCGCATTCGGAAACAAAACATGATTTTGATTGAAAATACAATCAACGTGAAAATGATATCCGATTTCCGACAGCAAGCCTACAACAATGCCATTGTGCACATTTCAAGCTCGAAGCCATCTATGTGAAGCGCGCAAGTGCATATGGTAACACAGCGTTGAGAAAATATCAGGCATCACGTAGTTCACATGGAAAAATGGGAGCACTTACAGTTTTAGCACATGCACTGGTATCAGCGTGGTCATGACATTTAAATCACAGTGAATATGCACCCCAGCAGCCGCACGCTCTTCATCAAGGTTAATGTACTAATGATATGGGTCATTGGAAACCGGTGTGGCCGGGTCATGCTTCTGAATCTAATAAGGCAGTGTTTCTTCGAGAGTAAGTTCCAACTTAACCCCGCTGATTTTGTGTCTCTAATGGCTACGGGAGATGCACACTGGTTCAGAAAAAGGAGGAATGAGAAAAAAGAAAAAAAAAAACACAACAGCATCAACTTGTGGGCTCAGGTAAATATTGTGTAGGTGTCCACACAGAGCTGATAAAAAAAAAAAAAAAAAAAAAAAAAAAAAAAAAAAATCTGCACCATCAACATACAGTCATGTTCTACACGAGAGGTATATCTGATACACAATGAAAGCAAATAGGTGAGTAAAGCTATTGTGATTTCAAACTCAAAGATGAATTGTAATTTGTCAGCATTTGTGTTTATGCTAGTCCAAGTGATCAGACACGCCACGAAGAAATGTGCTGTATGATGAATGCATCAAAAAGCAATCAAAAATGATGATCGTAAGTTTCAATTGTGTCCTTATCACCTTGTAAACATAAACAGAACTTCATTTCAAAAATAAATTCAGTCTCTCTTGATAGCCGTAGCATGACATCATGCTCTCTATGGATATGGGTTTATGTTTATATACATATAGTCAATAAAACCCTGTATATTATTTTTTTGTTTTCATCCAATACACTGATTTTATATCCATTTCATACTAGTGCAAAATTTGTGCAATAAAGTTTATTTCTTTTCTCAACGCAGAGGTTGAGTTTCGTCCTCCATCCGGAGGTGAGCGTCTCTCCTTCGAGTTTCTTGTAGCGTTTTGTCACCTTCTTGGTGGAGATCTATTAAGTGTGCTAAGCCACAGTAGTCCAGTTGCTTTTTCGTTTTGTGGTTTGTCTTCACTGAAGAAAATACATTGTGTCAACAACTTTGTGGCGTTCAAAGACACTTCAGTATCTTTCCCAGGAAGTCTCTTTTAGGGGGGGTGATACATAAAAAAAAGAAGATAAAAGCAAAAAAAAAAAAAAAAAAAAAAACCTTCATCCTTTAAGTGCCACGTACGGTACAGATCCCAGAAAGAATGTTGACCTCAGTTCTGGCCGAACATGCGTCAAGTGAGCTTCGTTCTTTGAAAAGTCTTTTTTTTTTTTTTTTTGAAGTTTTTGTTGTTTTTTTAATCTTTTTTTTTTTCTGTAAAAAAAAAAAAAATAGTTGTCGGTTTTATTTCGTCCATTGTAAGCTTGTGATAGAGTGAGTCGCATCTATAGCAAAGTGCAGTCAGTGGTAAAGGAGTATTGTCATCTGGCACCCACCGCTCTGCTGCTACCCAGAGCTCATCATGAAGGCTATACTACTGTGCACACTGTATTGAGGGTCGTATCAAACCTCACAGCCTTTGCCTCTGTTGGCTTCATGTTTGTATCATACATAGGATTCTCAAATGAAGCTTGTCCATTAGTGTTCTCGTGACCTGCATATCCGTTGTACTGAACTTTTGGTCTTGTTCTGGAAATGTGGAAAACAAAGATGGCAAACAGTTAGGATGAGTAGGAACTTCTTTCAAAGCCAAAACACAAGTGTATTCATTTGTTTACATTTATAACAACACATTCCAGTGTAAGTTTTAATTATGGAAGAACAACATTAGAAATGTTAGATAAAACCTAAAACAAAAGAACATGATGTCCTCATCCAACAATGGGAAGTGACAAATGTGTTAGCCGGGTTAAATTCTACCTAGCACAAGAGAAATTGTGTCTTACCATCAATTGAATATTGTTCATTTGAAAACACATTCAATTAAATAAGTAATTCATCCCCAACCCTTAAATTATTCCCACCCCATACATTTGTCTATGAAATGCTAAAGACGTTATGTAGAATTTCTGAGCTGCTCTTATCCACAGCACTATGAAAGCATCATTAAAAAAAATCCATATGGCTTGTTATCAATATTTGAAGTCTCCTGGGGCCGTATTCACAAAGAATTTTAAGGCTAAAAGTAGCTCCTAACTGGCAAATTTAGGAGCAACTCCTAAAAATAATGGGCGTGTCACTCCTAACTTTAGGACTCCTAATTTTTTTCACTAAGAGTAATTCACGAAGCATTTTAGCCCTAAAAGTAGCACCTAAGTCTGGGACAGCTTAAAAGAAGTCGAGAGGACTCCTAACTCACTAAGACCTATTCACAAAGGATTGTAGAGCATACCACCGCCTCTCGCAGTCGTCCGGGGTCCGCGACACAAGCGGGAATGCTGCATTCATCTGCAAACAAATCCTCTCCCATTCTCACGCTTAGTTTTGCTTCATATCCCAGTGCCGAATTTCACTTTTATTATGTTTTTGGGCCAGCAGCAGTAACTGATCCTGCGTCCAGTTGGGCTTTCTTTTCCGTTTTGGCGAGTTCATAATCCACCGTCATGGTGTGTTCACACCGAACGCGAATTTAATTATTTGCGCGAGTAGATTACATACAAAGTCAATGCAAAGACGCGAATAGGCGCATCATTCGCGCCGGGCGTTGCAAATGACGCGAATTGGGCGACGCGTTTGCCGCGAATGTCTTCCGCGCAAGTTGAAAAATTTGAACTCGAGCGAATGTTCAAGCGATAGACGCGTATTTGACGCATTATTCGCGTTCGGTGTGAACACACCATTACATTACTTCAATAGGAGTAACATGTCCTTGCTTTAACTAGTCTATTTAGGCTAATAGGATGTCAATTAACCAAGCAAGTGTTAATGCAAGTGTCGTTTTTTCATTATTAGGCAAGTGGCGGTTTTCATTGGGGTATTAGGCTACCTTGATTTAATTTAATTTACGACTTCTCTCTCTCTCTCTGCCTTGTTAGAATTACACTTCACTGGGGCCTGCACAAACATTTCGATGACATTACTATTATTATTTTGTGTAGGACACAGACATATTAGAGGTCCTAAATCCATGATTTGTTGCGTCTGTGTTATGTTCCGCATGATGGCCCTGTCATCTAACAACCAATCACCGTGATCATTGCGAGGAGGCTCGTGCATGAGAAGTGACGTCATCCATAGCAACGAAGACTCACTCTTAGTTTAGGAGTTGTCATTTTTCCTTACTAAGAGTAGGTCTGAAAGGCGTTGTGAATAACTTTTAAGAGAAAACTCCTAGCTAAAATATTTTAGTGCGATTTAGGAGTACTCCTAGTGGTAAGATAAAATTCTTTGTGAATACGGCCCCAGATGTCCAGATATCTTTACTGCATGGACCACTGTATCTCATAATGCATAGACCTTATCCAGAGTAGCGCCATGACAGGAATGAAAGCGAGGCTGTGAGGGATAGACTTTTTGTATTTTTAATGGCATCTGCTGTAAAAACTGTATAAAGCTCCTAGATCACTTTTAATTTTCCACAGCTCATATTATCTTGTTTTTTTTTTTGACTACTGAAATTTCTTGGAAAGATATTACTGCAGTGTTTCGTCAGAAGCACAATCCAAAAACAGATTAAATGACTGTACAACCCACTGAAGAGATGTATGTCTCTCCCTCACAGCCTTGCTTTCATTCCCGTTAAAAAAATCAAACATGGCGCTGCTGTGAATAAGGTCTCTTCAAGTTGATTTGACCCTCTACTTCTAGGATGATTCATGAACCGGAAGTAATATTAGCCAGAATGTTTTCATGCAAAATTGGTTTAAAAAAGCAACATCATTTATTCCCAAGAGGATAAGTGGATGCCTCTTGCTTGAATTAAACATGCAATGTGATGAGGACTTGTGTGATAATGTGGCATACTACTGCTTGAAACATTTATGTTGGAATAATTCCGTTGGCTGTGTTTGGAAGGGAATACTAGTTGAAATGTTGAAAATTGCCTACTTTTCTCCCCCTAAGTTCTACACACACTTCATGCTATGGTAAAAATGTCAGCATAATGCTGCATTGTAAAACCTTGTTGTGTTTGTCACATGACCTTATATTTAAAGAATATTTAAAGTTATTTTGCATTTTATCTTGGCTGATGTGATTAAATAATGAGCCAAGAAAAATATTAGCTTTAATTACTTCCGAATCATTCAGCATACTGGAATTGGAGGTGCATCATGGTGTACAGTTCATTGAGTATGCTTTATTGCATACTGCACATTATGGCAATTTTTGCAAATGTAGTTGATAATCTGGAATTATATGTTTGTGCATGGCAGTATTCTATTCAGAACATGGCGGTTTTAAAATTCCTCAATGCAATTCAAGTTGAAGCATTGTTTCCGCGTGCCAACACTAATTTAAACCATTACAAAAAAAAAAAAAAAAAAAACATTTTGGAAAGGTCACTGACTACTTGATGATCTTAATTTTGAAAACTGTAACTGATTCCCAGGCTTCCCTCGGATGGCAGTGGATGATTTATGATCTCGCTCAAATTGTATGGTCTAAATCTAAATAAATGACCTACATCCCGTACCCAATTCATATGTCCACTGACTAGGAGTGTCTGGCGCATCACCGTATCAGACGTAATTCTCATGATATTCCGTTGGGAAATGTACACAAACAGAAATAAACGGGGTGACTTTTAGTTGGTAAAATTAGGGTTGACAGAAATGAAAATCTAATATGGAACTAAAACAAAATATGCAAGTTACTTAATTTCCCATAATTCCTGCACTCTGCCCTGCCTCCGACGAGATGAGCAAATAAAATGCAGACAATGAAGGTGTGACTGTAAAGGGCTCGTCGCCTGTGGCATTAGCTTCCGGTGACTTACCTGGAAGCGGCCAGGTCTTTGGGTCTCTCATTGTCATCTGTGCCTTGTGATAGAGTCCTGCCAATTTTTTTTTATTATTTTAATATCGGGGAACTGTCATGCTTTCATGGCAACTGTTTGCGTAGGAAAACTCCCATGCTTCTTTTTTTTTTTGTAACATTGACTATATTTGATTTCAATGACATTTTTTATTTGCAGACATTTGAAATGCTAACTGTCTGTATCAGTCACAATTACTGGTTTGGCAAAGGAGTTTCCCATCACTACAGTGACAAAATGCCGATTCACATCCATTATGGACAAATAACATCAACACATGGAAAAGACAGTCAAGTCAGTAGCTCTTACCTGTGTTTGTAGAGGTAAAAGGCAAACCCTGATAAAATAAGCGCAAAGAAGGGTACTAGAATGGCAGCTGCCACAGAGCTGCTGTTTGTGCCGTAATAAGGATTAGACGGATCCATATCTGTGGTAATAAGACCTGAGGGAAAATCCAAGCAAACATTAATAATTAATAAAATGTTAATTCATAAAAATTCATAAAATAATATATTAATATTATTAGGGATTTGAAAAGGGAGAATTTATAAAAGTAAATAAATCTACCTTGTCGTGTTAATTGAAATTTCCCAAAATCCTTGCTGTGAATGTGCCCTTGGTAAACAAACATTTTTTTCTCAGATTCAGCTGTAACCTATGCAAAAGAAATTGACAAATCACATACACAGTAATAAAATACCACTACTTTGTCAACTTATTACCACTGTTATGCTACTCACGTATCCATCCATTGCCCAGTTATCGTTTTTGAATTTGCTAAAATATTGTTCTGTTGGGCCTCTTATCTGGTAAACTTTTAATAATAGATGATTTTCTTCTGTCTTGTAAGTTCCTGCAAAACAACATAAGAAAAAAAGATTACATAAGGAAATAATTATCTGGAATACCAATGATATCCATCATCTGGAATTTATTTTATAAACCTGCATTTGTAATGTTTTTCTCTTTATTTTTAGTCTAGGACTAAGTAGGGCAAAGGAAAACATCTTTGTTAAATGCGGAAAGCATCCATAGCTATCAAATCTGCTCAATACATCTGAGAAATTGGGTGTAATCTCAGCACTGAAGAAATAAGATGCAATGCTAATTCAATTATTCACTCTCCATCTCCCAATCTCCCATTATAGTAAGAAAATCATTCTCTTTCAGCACCTTTCATATGTAAGAGCAGACTCTTATTGATGTCATATTGTTGCTGTAGTAGCTGACCGCACATCAGTTCACCCACTGATGACCCACAAACAACTCTTTCACGTTGGGGCTATCAACACTATAACAAGTTCTTCATTTCACTATACACATGAGCATGTGGAGCAAAATGGAAATGTAAATAACCTAAAGCAGTCCTGTCCACTGACAGCCGTGTGGGTGTATTTACTGCTTTAATATTGCAAAATATTTACCGACTGGCACATTTCTTCTGTTGTATGGTATATTGCACCATACCACCTAGCCCTAGTGTCTTCTTTGAATATGATGCCAAAACCTGACAGAAAATTTCAACTTACCAGAGAGTTTAATGTGCACCCCGCTTTGCTCCAGAAGAGTTACGTTGACCCGGCTGGTGGTGGCATTGAATGCATTGACTGTTACTGTGGCAGACTGTCTCTTTCCCAGGTACTCATAGAATCCAGCCCATCCAGAGTTCAAAGAGAACACATCTGCTGGAACTAAACAAAACACATAAAGAAATCATTTCTACCTATATGTCTGTGTAATTTCACAAAATGCATTACACACATATATACTTTAGCTACAGGTACAGGGGCCCCAAAGAGTAGTTGGACATTTAAGGCAAACATGAAATTGTATGAAAGCAACTGCATTAGTCAACAAAATATCAAAGCAAGTCGTATTTATTTAAAGAAACACAAGCACACTTTCAATTTTTTTAGGTTTCAACTTATAAAACAGTAGTTGTATGTTGTTCAAAATTAATACACAAGCATTCAGACACTATTTTTGGGTGTCAAAACATGGTTCCGTATCAGTCAGTCACATTCGACGTAACGACAGAAAGACTGACGAATTGGGATCTCGTCTGAGAGCCCAAACACCTTTGAGTGTAAACAAAACAAGCCAATGGACACTGGCGAGTGAAATTTGAATCACAAAGCAGGCCCCGCAAAGCCCCTGCACTCGCTCATTTCAGCTTTCGCTTCGGAACGGAGCGTTTCTCCAATTCTACTCTGCAATCATCGTTCAATTGTGTACAACAAACCAGGAAGAAGCTCTTCAGAGAGTTTTTGTGTGACGGCACGTCAGCGGTGGTCGCTACTAGAAGAAAACTTATCTGCTCCTCAGGGGAGTTCACCACCTGGCGAACCCTGGATGGAGTTCCTTCAGCACCCTCGGCATCAGACGCTAGGCCTAGCAATCGTGTGTATGCCCAGAAGGTCAGCCCCTGTGCTAGACTAGTTGCCCATGTGTTGTGATTCCCCTACATGTGATCCCACGTGTGTATTCTACCATGATACGGGTTTCCTGTCGGCGAGCCGTGTCTTTCCCTTGGCAGAGCCCGCTCTTCTGTCTCTGCTCGGTATTGACTTCACCTTAGCTAGGCTGCATCTACCACAAAGACATCCATATGTGTAAACCCCAAATGTTACCTCCCTACGGGCAGGATGTGGTCTCCGTAGCATCCCTTTCTGTTTAGAATAGGCTTTTCCAATGTTATCCAAATACTCTCAGTGTATGAGGCAAGAAGGAACAGCACTGATTTGACTCTCTCTGCATTAAAGCCCTGTCCTTTCTCAGTGGTGGACAGTAACGAAGTAAAAGTAATGCGTTACTGTACTTTTTTAGTAGCTTTTTTGCGTATCTGTACTTTACTCAAGTATTTAAATTTTGGGAGACTTTTACTTTAACTCCACTACATTTCAAAGTCAAATATCTTACTTTTTACTCTACTACATTTTCAAATTCAGTCGTTCCTTTTTATTTATGAGTGGATTAAAACGTAACTGGTCGAACGAGCCACCAATCACAGTACAGCACGCCGCTTTGTTTTGAACTTGCCTTGGCGCAAGTTGGCGGTATCTACTAAGCGCGAACCAGAGCTGTTAAATATGAGAGTTGCGAACATAGATGTGACAGTGATCTCGCCGCCGCGCGGTCACGTTATTCGTGTAGCTCTCAATAGTTCCAAACAAATCGCGTTGACAATGCTTTTAAGCGGGACAGAGAGCAGCAGCTGTTATTGCAGCAATTATCGGTAAGTATTGAAGCATATGTACATTGCTTACGTTGCCACTAAAATGACTTGCATATAATAGCTTTTTTTCTGGGGAGCAGCCTAGCAGAAACACTGCATTAATTCGTTTTTGTTTCATTTTGGACGGAAATTGGCTGCTCCCATAACATAGAAAATATATATGTGTGTGTGTGTGTGTGTGTGTGTGTGTGTGTGTGTGAATGTGTGAGTGAATGTGTGAATGTGTGAAGGTGTGTGTGTGTGTTTGTGTGTGCGTGTGTGTGTGTGTAAATATGCGTGTATATGAAGAGTTTGGTTCCAAAACGCGATAAATGCCTTTTTTTTCTTCTTTTTTTTTTTGTTACTGCAAAAATCAGTATTGTATCTGGTTGGTATTGAAAAGTCAATGTTTAATTTTAAGTAAAATGCGATATCCGCCGTGTAATTCTGTCATGTTTTCTCCCTTTCTTTCCAAACCGCGACAAACGCCAGACTCCCTTCTCTGCAGAATGCGATATATCCGCTCTCAACCAATCACAACGCACCATTCCACGCAATGTAAACAGTAACGGCACTCGGGAGGAGGAAAAATGTTTTCAATCTTCTTTACAGTTCTTAATAAAAATATTATACTAATAAACTTACGTTGTTGTGTATTTTCAACAGTTTCAATATGAAAAAAAAAACTTTTATATTGATTCAATGGGTTATTTGCATTTTGATTTTTAAAAATTTATTGCATTTTGGGGGGGAAAAACTATCCGTTTTTATAATAAATCTTTGAAAATCAAAACCTGGATTTTAAATTTTTTTTGTTATTATGACCTACAAATGCTATGTGAAAGTTTGAAACAGACAATAGTGGTTTTCATCTTTCCACTTTCTTGGTAAAGAAAACACATTTTTACTCAAATTAATCTAAATGGATTTATTGCGTTTTGGTCAAGTCAAGTCATCTTCATTTATATAGCGCTTTTAACAATGGATTGTTTCAAAGCAGCTTTACAGAGATAAACATATAATTTAAGGTAACAGAGATTGTTTTGGCTTTATAGCGGTTCTTGAATAATGTTATTTCCAGCTAAAGTTAGCTAAAGTTTGGAACCAAACTCTTCATATATATATTTAATGGCGTTGTGCAGGATTATGTGAATGTATCATAACATTAAGATGTTAATAATTATGACCATAGGCGCTGGAGAAAAATATATACAGTAAATACTGTAAATGTTTTATACCTTGTAGCGGAAATGAGTCTGTTTTGGGGAAATTATTTAACTCAAATGGGGAATATTATTCATTAGATAATGAATATGTAATCGCATACATAAATTAAATTATCCCAAATAGGGAATGGACTAAACATTACCATATATGAATAATTAACACGATTGATCGTAGTAATTATTGATATTTGGTTTGGTTAAGTCAGATTAATTGTCAGGGTCAATTTACATGTGATTCCAAATTAGTTTGTCATGCATCCTGGTTCGTCCCGCGAACCGGAGATGAAAACTTCCTTATATCACAAGATTACCTGCCTGTATACCGAGTGAATATTTTCCGCTGGCCACACGGAAGTATCTGCTCGTATACGGCACTTTCAGACGTTTAAAATAGTTAACCGAGGTAGAGCGTTGGTACTTTACAGATCTTTGACATATTACAGAGACTTCAATCATGGGACAATGAGACAGATTCGATTCAAAGGATTATGGAATTTAATAACACAATACTAAGGGTTATATAGACTACTAAAAATCACGCAGGAGTAAATAATATGCATATAAAACAAACAATTAATACAGGATTGCAATATGACGTATTTAAAAAGAGACAGATAGAATGAGAGTGAGAGAGAGAGAGAGAGAGAGAGAGAGAGAGAGTGGGTGTGAGAGAGAGTGAAAGAGACAGAACAGTTCAAACAATTCACACAGAGACCCAAAGGATTCCAATATCAATCGAGACACTTTAAGCAGCACTTAATTGAGATTTGTACGTTACTTGATTTAAACACGGTCCCTTTGTGTTGAGTTGTGTTACAAAGGCAGCGTGGTTGGAGTTGTCTGGCACGTCTTCCGGTAGGAGGCAGATGTTGCGATTGCTTCAGCTGCGGCCCGTATGAGAGGCGATTAATCTTAAACTTGTTTCGTTCTTGAATGAAACCGAACTATCAACTGAGGTAGATCGAAAGAAAGCAACTTAGATTTAAAACAAAGTAGAAAAACGACGAAGAAGGAAAACTCCGGCTGGAGTTTAGCAGGAAAGTTTAGGCATCTCTCTCTGGCGTAGGGAACTGCACAGAGGATAAGGTGGCGGTCTATTTTGAAGGAGCGAGGGACACGCCTTCCTCACGTGTTTGATCCAATCGTGTTGCAGGAAGGCGTGTCGTCAGACCTCGTGATTCACGCCTTACGGATCATGTGTATAGGGGATAAACTTGTTCGAAATACACTTCTAAACTAGTATTAATAAAAGCATGCATCATATTACATTTTGGGTTGATGATTCAATCTTCTTTGATTATTCTGATTACAACCATACCAAATTCGGCATTCCTAGGGCTTAGTGAAATGCAGATACATGATTTTCGTGATTAAAACGGATGTTAAATTGGTCACATATCATAACAGCTTACAGTTATACCAGTTTTGTCATCAGGGAATCATGAAAACACAACCACAAAACATTATACATTTACAAAAGGGGATTTTTGATCCCCTGGGTTCAGAGTATTTCGTGTGTGTTCATGCGTATGTATGTATGTTCAGAGTTCATTGACCGATGGTGACGGGGGGGGGGTGAACTCGCGACCAGTCCCGTGTGAGCGTGTGTGCTTCGAATTTGATGAGTTTAACAACGGCTACAATGGCCAGTTGTCTAATCTCACAATTCTCTTCTGTTTGTGTGTAAGCGAAAAACCCCAAAGGGGATTCCACGTGTGTGCGCTTATCTGAATGGACAATGTTCGTCTTGTCACCTTCGGAGGGGTTCTTCCACGTGATCTGCCTTTTGGTCATGTGTCTTGATCAAATGTGGTAAGCGGGGTATTGTTTAGTCATTAGAGAAAAGCGCCACGGGGCACTTGTACCGGTAATTCAATTACGTCCAAACACCATTTGCTTTGTGAGCAGTGCGTGGAGGGATAAGAACTTGTGGAAATCAGTGATTTAATCAAAATGGCAGATGGCATCTGCTTTTTGTCACAGTCGCTAAATGAGAAGAATGCAAAAACAGCAGTTTAAGGAAAGGGCAGATCTGATCATGGCTACATTCCCCCTTTGATGGTTCGACAGGGCCCGTGGGGGTGGACCTCGTTGGACCATCACGATTGCCTTGGTCAGATGGCAGGCAAATCATGGAGGTCGGACTCTGCAGATGATGGTTAGGGCTGAGGGCTCAGCTCTATGAGATCCTCCGCGTTCGCTAGCGGGGAGTCTTCTTTCCGAGGGGTCTTACGAAACCCCACGGACATGGCTTGGGTGAGCCTGGCTGTAGAGGCTCGCATCTCGTTGACTCGTCGGTACAGGACGTAGGCAAGGCCCAAGGTTAAGGCGTGTCCGATGATCGTTGAAATGCACACGGCAGTGTCAGCGGCGGTCCATGCTTGGACGACTGGTGAGGCGTTCAGGATAGGCATTCTGGACAAGGCTTGGAGGGCGGTGTCCAGGGGAGCGATGTCGACGATCTGTGACCCCCCTTCCTGAATCCATTTCTCCAGCTCTGGGTCGAGGGTGAAGTTGCAATCCTTAAAGAAGGATGGAATCTCTAGTTCGGACTGGTATTCTTCACTAGGGAGGTGGTACAAGGCTAGGTCGTCCAGGTGGAGGATGGCTCCTCGTGGAACTTGGATCCACATGGTCTGGTTCAGCAGGTTGACACGCGTAGCGGTGTCGTGTTGGTCGTAGGTCAGTGTCGCTGTCCGTACTGGGGTATTAACGAGCCATCGGTTTCCCACAATCTCAGCTTGCGTCTCGGTGACTTGGCTGCGGGGTTTAGCATCCGCCGGGCAACGTGCGTCGCTGGCCAGATGTTGCAGGCCGCAGATCCCATCAGTGTTGTCTCTGAGGAACGGCTTGCTTGGGCAGAGATAGTGGATATCTTTGGTGCGGGTGCACATGTGCAGGTTTGGGGCTAGGTACAGCTGAGGGTCGCTGTCGTGGTAGGCTACCACGTCAGGTGTCCGTACCTTAAAGTAGGTATTGCTCTGCCAAAATCCCACGTTGACAATGTCTTTGAGTCGGTAGATTCGGCTTGATTCTATGATGGGCAAGTTCAAGAGGAAGCCTACCTCTCGCTGTGCGGGGTCAACGTACAGTGGAATGGCACTGCCTAAGGAGTAGGCAAGGTGGGTTTGGATCGGGTCAATGGGTGTGGTTATGGCGGAAGCCCGCACGGTTTGTACCAGGCTTAGGGGTATCAGGTATGGCGGGATCCGACCCATTGCTAAGCTGTCTATGGAGGAGCTTACTTCTCGGAGCATGTCGGTCATTAATGCTGTGACCAACTGTGTTTGGGCAAAGTCATTTTGGAAAACTGTGAACATCTGCTTCATGGAGCTCACAGTCTGATTCAGCATGACGCTGTGAGTGTTGAGGATCGTCACGGTTCCTCTCAGTGTCTTGCCAATGGTTCGCAGGGATTCGCTCTGTGTGGTGAGTTGTTCTTTCAACTGTGGAAGCTCGGCCTGGATTTCGGCCACGTGTCGTCGCACCGTGGCTATGTTCACGGCGTTGACACTGGACATGCCAATGTTGAACAGCGTGCCCACGGCTGCAGCGGCCCCGAGCAGCGCTCCCAGGAACCGTTTGGAACGTTTGTTGTGTCCTCCCAATTCCGCTTGGGTGACGGTCATCTTCTCGAGTTGGCTCAGCATGTGCTCGACATCGGCTTCGGCGTGGTTGAGGGCGGCTTCTGTCCATCGCGCACCTGCCCAACTGTACTGTGCCACCGAGCTTGGGTAGTGCGCCCGGTAGACATTTCGGGGGTCCAGTCGCACATACACTTTCTGTGTGTGCGTTCGGCAGTTAGTGATCAGGAGTCCTGGTTGGTCCCTCAACACGATGCCCGAGGCCGGTCCTGGTGAGATGACGTCGGCTGGCGGCTGGCCTCTGGTTGACTGAAGGCACATGAGGACTATCAACAGCAGCATCCTATTACAGGCAAGAGAGAGAGAGGTATGGAGGAGCAGGGGAGAGAGAAAGGCACAGGTCAGCGAGGTTTGTCCCGGGTTGTGTGAGACAGTCTTTCGCTGCGATGACGGCGGTTGAGTTTTTAGCTTGCATTGGCCCCTCCCTGTCTGTCCCTGCTAGTGGCCACATGTCTTTTGATCTGATTGCGGTGGACCCATTTGAGAACGGGTTCTCTCTGTCCCCGTTTTAGCTGGATTTGGTATGCAACGGGGGAGAGTTTGTTCACAATCTCGTGGGGTCCTGTCCAGTGGGGCAGGAGCTTCTTTGACAGCCCCCGTGGTGGCGGGGCGAAGATGTAATACAGGACTTTGTCGCCCACATTGAACTCGTGGTGAGATGCCTTTTGGTCATAGTATGCTTTCTGGCCTTCAGCGCTGCTTTTCAGGTGTTGCTGGGCGAAAGCGAAAGTTCCTTTTAGATGTTTATGGAGCTCGTCCAGGTACTGGAACGTGGTGTAGGCGGTGACGAGGTTGTGGTCTCCTGGTTGGTACAACAGGTGTAATGGCAGAGTCATCTGCCTCCCGGTCATTAGTTCAAATGGGGACACCCGTGTTGATTCCTGCGGTGTGGCTCGGAGGGCCATCAGCACAAGGGGAAGTTTCACGTCCCAGTCTTTCTGGTTAGTCGACACGTACTTTCTTAGCATGTGGACCACCGACTGGTTAGATCTCTCAACTTGACCCGATGAGGTTGGCTGGTGCGAAATGTGCAGTCTAGCTTGTACCCCTAGGCATCTCCAGATCTTTTGCATGATCTCGGCAGTGAAGTGGGTACCTCTGTCTGAGTTGACTCTTAGTGGCAATCCGAACCGGGAGAAGACGTGGTTCATCAGGAGGTATGCCGTTGTTTGGGCAGTGTCGTTAGGTGCTGGCAGACACTCTACCCACTTGGTAAACTGGCACACCACCGTGAGAAAGTACTTGTTGCCTCTTGTTGACCTGGGCAGGGGTCCTACCCAGTCGATTTGGAGGTCTGACCATGGGAACGTGATTCCTCTGCGTTGCAGTGGGGCTCTGTGATTTGGGTTTGCTGGTTGGAATTGACAGCAGACCAAGCATTCTCTCACATACTCTGCCACATCTTGCTGCATGCCTGGCCAGTATGCCACCTGTCTGAGTGTGTCATACGTGGCTCTGGTACCGTGGTGTCCAGCATAGGGTGTGTTGTGGGCGTGCATTAGCATCACCCCCCTTTGGCACAGTGGCACCACGAGCCTAGGCGGTGTGGTGCCATCGGGGTCAAACCATAGAATGTCGTCCCTCACACGCAGCATATGTCTGGAGTTGTGTAGCTGTCTGAGGTATGAGTCGTCCGCCAAGGCTGAAGGTGAGATAGGGTGGCAGGAGGGGTCAGAGAGGAGGTCACGAATTGTCTTTATAGCAGTGTCTGTGGCTTGCATATCCGCAATATCGTTGTTAGAAATTTGCGGTGTTAGCGATAGCGGCTGTGAAGCTGGTGCTGTCGCAGGCAAGGGCCGTTTGCTGCGGGTTAGTACCGCCACATCGGGTGTTGGTGTGGGGTTTGGCGCAGACCACAGCTCACCGTGGAGGGCGCCCGCTTTGGCAAGGGCGTCAGTGTGGTCATTAAAGTCTTTGTCTAGGCCTGGCAGTTTTGAATGTCCCTTTACCTTCTTCCAGTACACGGTGACATCGTGTGTTGTTGTGATGTTATCACATTCCTGGAACAGGTGTTGGTGTTTGACAGGCTTGTTGTTTGCTGTTTTGAAACCATTTCGTTTCCAGATCGGGAGATGGCACACAAAACTGAGTCTGACATAGTTAGAGTCTGTGCAGATGAGAAGTTCACTGACGTTATGGGCCGATGCGATTTGCAGAGTTATGAGAATGGCTGCCACCTCTGCATACTGGGATGACTGGGGGCCCAGTTTGAAGCGTTGTGGTGGGCATGGGTGGTTGTCAACCCACAGTACCCCTGCACCTGCCTTTAGGATGCCCTCGTGGTTGTAGGAGCATCCGTCGACGTAAGCTGTGGGCATGCCGTCGCACGCATTCTTGTCAAAGTACCTGTGACAGGTCAGTTGTGGCTGTTGGGGCTCTGGTGTGTCTAGCATCGCAGCAGGTGAGTCGTCGGAGCAGTTCTGACATGCAGCCAGACCGTTTCCCAATGCCGACTTGTGATTCTGTGCATATCGTGCCTCGACATCTCGTCCTTGTAGAGCCATTAACCACGTGGCTATGCGTGCATTGGTGACCACGCCGTTTCGGATGCGTTGGCTGTTGAGGTACATCACAGGCTGGTGGCAAGTGTCAATGATAACTTTCTGTGCTCCAATGTAGTTGGAGAAACGCTGTATGGCCCATACCGTACAGAGCAAAGCTTTTTCACAGTCTGAGAATTTACATTCTGGAGGGAGAAGCGTCTTGCTGGCATATGCGACCACCTTTTTGTCTTGATCGTGCATTTGGTATAGGCCCGCACTGAGACATTGGTCAGAAAATCCTGCTTCCAGGTAGAATTCCTTTTGAGGATCGGGGTAAGCGAGGCAAGGGGCTGAGCATAAATGTCTTTTTAGTGCCGCCATGGCGTGTTCTTGAGCGTCTGACCAGACGAAAGGGCAGTCCTTTTTCAGCAGCGCTGTGAGGGGCCTGGCGATGTCCGAATAGTTTTCGATGAACTGTCGGGAGTAGTTGCATACCCCTAGAAAGCTTCGCAGTTCAGAGACGTTAGTGGGAGGCTTGATGTTTTGAATGGCGTGGATACGGTTTGATTGTGGTTCGATGCCATGGGATCCGACGAGAAGGCCCACGTAGTTGACCTTGGTGCGGCACCATTGACCTTTGTGGAGAGCTATTTTGGCGCCGGCAGCGGATAATTGGTTCAAAACATAGTCTATTTCTTTCAGGTGGTCTGCCACCGTCGTGCTCTTCATAAGAACATCGTCCACGTAAATCAGGTTACCTCTCATCCTGGCGTCAGGACAGGCTTTGTTCAGGAAGATGTTGAACTCAGCTGGTGAGTTGGCGTACCCGAACGGGCATCTGTTGAAGGTGAACTGTCGGTTGCCAAATGTGAATGCCAGCTTGTGTTGGTCTTCTGGGTGCACTGGAATGGTCCAGAATCCAGAGGCCACATCGAGTGTAGAGAAGATGGTGGCTCCTCTGATTCGGGGTATTTCCTGTTCGAGTTGGGTCATGGGCCATCGTGATAACGGCACCTGTTGATTCAGCTTTCGATAGTCAATGGTGGGCCTGCCATTTCCCATTCGGTTTGAGAACGGGCCAGATGGGGGCAGAGTAGGTGCTGTTACATGGACGGATGACACCTTTCTCAAGCATGGATTCGATGATTTCCTGCACTGGTTCGTGCGAGGCGATGGGAATTTTGTACTGCTTGACGAAAGTGGGAGGAGCCTCGGGATGCGTGGGGATGCGCACCGTGTGGAGGTTGGTAAGGCCACAGTCTAAAGAGTCTTTGGCAAAGGATTCTTTGAACTTGTAAAGGACTTGTCTTAACCTCTGGCGGTCTGTGTCATTCTGAAGCGCGTCAGCCTCTTGTAGAATTTGCTGCACTTGAGATTCAAAACCTTGATATGGCTCCTCTGTCGATGTGTCATCAGTCGGGTTGATCTTTGAAGGCATAGCAGGTGCATTAGTCTCACTGACAGGCTGGTGGGAGACTGTGTACACTGCGAGGTGTTGGTCCTCTGTAAGCTCAGTTCTGCACACTTGGTCTTTGGCCACTGACATGACAGATGTGATGGCAATGAGTTGGAAGGGCAGCGTGAGCACTGTGTTGTCTGTGTGCCCTTCAGGTATCAGTGCAGGTGGAAGGGGGCCGATGACCGGTAATACAAGTTCAAAGTCATGAAAGTCATGGCTCACTAGCCATCCTAGCCTGTAGGCTCTGGGAATGCTGATGTCCCTTGCTGTGCAGTTGTTGAACAGAATGTAGACTATCCGAGATGACACTTCCGTGAGGGGTGTGGCTTCGAGTGTGAGTCCGAGGTCTCCACATTCAGGTGAAGGTTGGAAGAAACCTAGCGTGTGGTTCAATGTTTGGTTCCGTCGTATGTTGAGGCGTACAGCGACCCCTTTGGTGTAGGCTGGTACTACTGTTGCTTGTTCGTTGATTAGGGTGCAGACTTCAGGGATGGTCTGTCCCGACAGTAGATTGTCATGATTGCTGGGAACAGGTGGCTGTATAGTCAATGGGGCCCATACAACTTCATTTAACATGTCCACATGAGCTTTGAGGCGAATCAGAACGTCTGCTCCAATGTAGACATCGTGGGCTGGATCCGGAAGGATCAGGAAGTAATGAGTCAGACACCGGTGATTCCACTTTAATTGCAAAGCACAGATCCCTTTGGCAGATATCATGGAGGATGGATTTGCGTTGAGAGGGAAGCGTGTGCGTTTGCTGGTATAGGGCAGGTCCGGTGTGTTGTCAATGATTGCATTGAATAGTGAGAAGCTTATGGCAGATTGGTCAGACCAAATCGCCAGAACAATGTCTGTTGTGGTTACATCCTGCAGCTGCAGGTCGGTCCTGACCTGAGGGCAGTAGGTATCAGAGCCTTGGCTGGTTTTGAAAGTGCAGAGTAGCGAACTTGACCCTTGATCAGCTGTTGTGGCTGGGTCGCCATGTCTGGCTGAGGGAATTCCCGTGAACTCTGTGACCTGACAGTCTGGCTCAGCAGATTTGTTTGGCGAAAGGGGGAGGGGTTCACGCACTTGAGCCCAAACCTGCAGGTGTTTGAAGTCCAGTAACGGCTCGAATCGATCCAGCAGGTCTTTGCCTATTAGGAATGGATAAATGTTCATTGGTGAAACATAGACCGGGTGTACTAAACTCATCGGGCCGATTGCCAGGTGAATGGGGGCCACGTTTCTCAGCTGGATGTCGTTTTGGCTGTACGACTGCACATTCAGCTCACAGGTGTGGAAGTTAAGAGTTCGATTCTGTCTTTGAGCTTCAAATTTGAGTTTTTCAAAAAGTTCAGCTGATATGAGTGTGAGATCCGAGCCCGTGTCCACGAGCGCTTCGAGTCTCACCTCCTTTTCCAAAGTGATGGTTAGGTAGAGCTTGCGTGCCACACCTCTCTCTATCAGATTTCCCAGAAGTTTTGGTGTGGGGTCTTTTGTGTTGATCGATAGACAGTGTGGTTGTGTTAGGTGTGGCTCGCTGTGAGTGCAGATCACCAAGACAGCACTGTCTGGTACCTTTAGGTGAGCGCTGCTACCGTCTTGTTCAGGAAGTGCAGTGTTTTGTTCAAGAAGTGCAGTTGGCAGCCGGAGTGAACGAGGGGGGTTGTCAGTTGGTGATGCAACATTGAGTTCACTAGTCTGTGACTGACAAGCCGTGTTCTGGGCTGTCAGTTGGAGGGAGTGAGTGGTGCTGTCACTGGGTGATGTGACAGCGAGTTCCATAGTCTGTGGTTTGACAGTGTCTGTGGGGCCGTCATTGGGAGAAGCGTTGGGAGTGGAGTTGGCTTCAGGCCTCAGGTTTAGTCATGCGGTGTCTGGCTTGTCCTTGTCTTTCTTGTGAGGTTTCTTTTGAAGGAACTCCCTCAGCATGCTCAGAAGTTCTGCAGCGTCAGACGCGGCGGCATTGTCTCTGTTGGATTTGAGTTCCAACTTCAGCTTACCAATGTCATTTTGAGAGGGGTCTTTCAGCCGGTTCTCTGGGCTTGTTGTCCGGGGAGATGGAGGTTGGTTCCTTCTGGGTTGCCGGCCGGTTTCCCAGGTGCCCCCTCCCCTTTGGTTGTGGGAGGTGCGAGGCCGGTCCCAGAATTCCCCAGTGCGGCTGTTCTGCTGCCTGGGGCGGGCACCCCCACGACCGCGCTGACCTCTGCTGGGTTGGAATGGTCGTGTCTCTCTGTTGGCAGGCTTGTAACTGGGGTGCTGTGCGCCCTCTAGGGACAGCTCTGGACGGTGCTCAGAGACAGGGCAGATTGTGGGGTTTCTCACAGTCTTTTCAGAGATAGTCTTTTGTTTGGTGTAAGCTTTGTGAGCCAAGTCACGCAGTTGTTGGATTGACATAGTCCGTGGCTCAGCTAAAACCCCGAGGTGGTGCGATAAGGTCGGATGGAGATTCCGCAGGAACAAAGTTTTGAAGTTACAGTCTTCTTCCATCCCGGACTCATTGCGAGGTCCGAAGTAGGCTTGTCGGAGGCGGCCGTAATAAGCTTGCGGGGTTTCTAGTCGGGCCTGCTTGAGGTCCATTGCTGTTACGAATCCGCTCTCAGAGTCTGGGTCAGAGAATTCACGGATCAGAGCTTGTCGCAGCTGCTGGTAGTCCGTTTTGACGATCTCAGGTTGCCTGTCTAGAAAACTCCGCACGTCACGGCTTGAAGTAATCCTGAGAAGATACAACTTATCCCGATTAGTGACGTTGACCATAGTTTGTAGGTGAAAGTCAATGTCTTGTAAGTAAGAGTGAACATCGTGGCCTCCTGCTGGATTGGGAGTGAAGGTCGGGATGTTTCTAGCCAGCTTGTCAAGTTCTTTATGGGCTGTGTGGTGACCGATGGCTTGACCCCGCCCCTCTTCAACTGGTGGGGACACGTAGCGGCTGGCTAGTGATGTCTTTAGCAATGGGCTTTCGCCCCCCTTTTCAGGTCTGGGTTTTTGGCTGAAAAGTGCAGGCTCACTGGTGAGGGGAAACGGAGTGATGGGTATTTCCCCCTCCAGGTCGCCTTGTAATTTGTAAGAGTGTTTGAGTTCTTTATGGACCAAGTCCAGTTCATACTTTAGATCATGTCTCTGTTGGGCAAGCTCGGTAATTTCAGTTCGAGCTGCGTGCAAATGTTTCTCACAGGCCTTGGCTCTGGCCTCTTTGTCTTGTATTTTACTCTCTGCTCTTTCTAGAAGGGCCTCGGCGCGCTGCAGTCTGTCATGGAGCTCCTCCGTGGTGTGTTTCTCCGACTGCATCCTCCTGTCTGTGTCCGTGCGCAGATCCTCCAGGGCCTTTTGCAGTCTTTCCACTTCCTCTTGTAGTTCTGGGGGCATTTCATCCTTGTCTTTCTCCTCCAGAAGTAGCTGATCCAGACGCTCCTGTGTGTGGTCCTTTTGTTTGCGGGCCTCCTCCAGTTGAGTCTTTAGTCCTGCGATTTCCTTTGCCAGACTGGCGTTGTCCTCCTCCGCAGAGCATGCCTGTGCCACTAAGTTGTGAGCTAGACGTCCAATGATCCGACTCCATTCCTTTGAGCTGTAGGTCTGCGTTGGGTCGTTGGCCATTATCTGGTCCACCTCGGTGTCCAGTTCCTGCCGGGTCGGAGATTTCGGGTCGCCAGAGTCCTTGGGCAGACAGCCGGTTGTCATGGCTCGTAACCAAGCATCCAGATTGCTCCAATGGTCCGCGGGACTGGAAGCGCGTGACATTCTGACTCCCTGAGGGCGAGAGAAACACAACACACACACAAAGGGCCGCTGCTAGCTTGTTTTGGCTAGCTTGTTTTGAGGCTAACGAGCTGTAGTACAGCCGTGCCGTTTATAGAAATTTGCCTAACTGTCGTAGACAATTTTATGCGGGTCAACGTGGGACCCGAAGTACTGCTTGGTTGTCACTATTATTTAGCTTCCTTGGGGGTCTCTTGGTGAACTGAAAGAAACAAAACACAAAAGACCAAAACAAAGCAAGGAAGAGAGGAGCGAGAGGGGAAACAAACACAAATATTGCAGTGGCAATAACACCTAGGTGAATTGACCTGCGCTGTAGTGTAGCCGCTAATAACCCAGAGGGTGTGTCTTAGGGAGAAAGAGGCAACCCTACGCTCAGGAAATATATCTGGGGAAATACCTAATGTTCTGTGGCTTCTGCTAAGTGGCAGGGTTTTTATCAAAATCCAGTCTTACCTGGGGTGAATTGAGGTCAAACCCAGCTGGCCTCAATGAGCGTGGTCAACTTTCCGGCGCCGCCAAACACCCGACCGCCGTGACTCCGGACTCTCCGTCGCTCTGTCACGGTTACGCCCACTCAAACAGCACGTAACTGTAAGCACAACCTGGTATTCTCCGAGGTGTCAGCCGGCCGACCGCACTGCAAAAGTGGGTGGTGCACAGAACCCCGCCAGCAGTGCTGACGTAGACAGTGGCGCATGCACCGGTCCCTGCAATTGACTTGTGCGTCGGCTTTAGTGGTTGAGCCTTTGGAGCACCAGGTTGCTGATGTCACGTTACTGCGTGCCGCAACCAATGGCAGGGACAGCAGACCCCGAGAGCCACCGCACGGTCAGCGTCAGTGACGCCAGTCAGCAGACCCGCCCACAGAGGACAACAGGGCCCCCGCAATCCACCACAGGTGCTGAGACTTTAACCTGTACACATGCACACGGAAAGAACAAGGGAGCTTAAAGTAAATTAAGATTGTCCTGCTTCCGGCAAATTTAACTCACTTTAATCAACAACAAAAAAGTTATTATTATTACTTCCTATTTTATACTCAAAGTAATTCAAGTAGGAGTAAACGGAAACTACAATAGACCTGAAAAGGGGTAAGGTAGTAACACAATAGCTCTGAAGAAACTTAATTTAACCTGGAAAGGAAAAACCAAATTAAGAGATGAAGGCTTTTGCCAACTGAGGATAGTACCGAAAGTAATTAGTAGTAATTAGTTATTGAAAATATCCTAACCCGTTTTGGAAGTTATCAATAACTTAATGCAGGTGGAGGTCAGAAAGGGGAGCGTTGAGCCGCGGTGGGTCTTGGAGCCTCACAGGGGGCGCACTTCCTTCCTGTGGTTCACCTTGACTGTTTGGTACAATTTAAAGTTAATTCAAATAGTTTTAAACTCCAATCAAAAATAAGCCTGGGGGAGATTGACAGAATTAGAATGATTTCTTATAATAATCACAACAACCCTGTTGTTGTTAGCAATGATTATAAAATACTCATCCGGAAAACATAAGTGAAAATGATTTCATACAAAGTTCAGTGGAAGGCTGATAGCTGACTTGAGAAGGTTGTCTGCCACTAGATGGCGTCCTGCTTTTCAGGGGGCTGTCAACTGACTGAACTGAGAAAAATTTATAGTGGAAATTAATTAAAAAAAAAAAAATTTAATTAAAAATTAATTTTATCAAAAATTTAAAAATAAAATATTGTTCCAATCAAAATTAAATCCAGATATATTGGGGAGGAGATCAAAAGTTTTGTAAAGGAATCAGAATGGCTTCTGATAATAAATCACCACCTCACTAAAGTTATTAGTAGCGATTATAAAAATAAAACAAAACAGAACAGAGTCATCGAGACAGAGAGAAATGGGAGCAGGGTAGAGCAGAAATTAATTGAGCAGAAGGATGATAGCTGACCTGGAGGAGTGCCACCGCTAGGGGCGTCTGCCTCCAAATTAACTGTCAGTGATTTGAACTGAGGAATTCTATAGCTTAAACCCTAATTCACTTCTGTGAATTGAACTTAAAATAAAATGTCTCAGTCCAAAACAGCAGGATTGTTTTACGAACTAGCAAGCTGTAAATGCAAATATGTATTCAGGCAGCTTATTCGACAATAATCGCGGTGAATTTGGAGGAAATACACGAGGAGGTACAGCGAGTATGGGAAGCAGATGGGTAGCAGGTCTTTCCCTGCTATTGCCACGCGGTGGCAGTGTCGCGCTCACGCGGCCCAAACTCACAAGTGTGGTACTTTGAAACTGATAGCGCCTGTGCGCGCAGGTTCCTTTCAGATATGAAACAAATATACCCACATTTACAATTATACTCTTCGCAGATCACGGCGGATCTCAGATGTCTTTTTAGACACGGAACAAGCATACGAACATTTCCTAGTAGGCTATAACTTTTGCAGATCTCGGGGGATCTCTTTGTGCTTGGTTTGCACAGAAAATGGGATTTTCTAAACGGTTTAGCTAGCTTCACGCCAGCGTTCTTTGAAAACCCGAAGTTATTCGTTGCTAACGAATTTAAAGATCTTTTACTGCATGGGAGATTCTCGTCCCAACAGTTAAACCATATATACCGGTAATGTGCCTGTTTTTGAAGTTTTTCTTCGTTCAAAACAGGGCTTCGGACAGTGTTAAAATGTCACAGCCAGGCAAAGAGAAAGCAAAGAGTTTCCTTTTCTCTCAGCTGGGCAGTGCAGTCACTGTCTGTGGCTGCAGATTTCCACTCACATTCAGTCGAGCTAAAAATATGCCCTTAGGCTCATTTTCGGCCAGATGCTGGTGTGTTACTGAAAGGCTTCTGCCTTGCTCAGTTTTCGAGTCGACTTGATTACACAATGCAAACGCGCGTACACAATATTAAATTCCCAAAACACACATGAACATGAATCTGAATATTGATCCCACCGTGAAGTTTGTAAATGCCCGCATTCTAAAACACCATATTATATTAGCGGAAATGAGTCTGTTTTGGGGAAATTATTTAACTCAAATGGGGAATATTATTCATTAGATAATGAATATGTAATCGCATACATAAATTAAATTATCCCAAATAGGGAATGGACTAAACATTACCATATATGAATAATTAACACGATTGATCGTAGTAATTATTGATATTTGGTTTGGTTAAGTCAGATTAATTGTCAGGGTCAATTTACATGTGATTCCAAATTAGTTTGTCATGCATCCTGGTTCGTCCCGCGAACCGGAGATGAAAACTTCCTTATATCACAAGATTACCTGCCTGTATACCGAGTGAATATTTTCCGCTGGCCACACGGAAGTATCTGCTCGTATACGGCACTTTCAGACGTTTAAAATAGTTAACCGAGGTAGAGCGTTGGTAACTTACAGATCTTTGACATATTACAGAGACTTCAATCATGGGACAATGAGACAGATTCGATTCAAAGGATTATGGAATTTAATAACACAATACTAAGGGTTATATAGACTACTAAAAATCACGCAGGAGTAAATAATATGCATATAAAACAAACAATTAATACAGGATTGCAATATGACGTATTTAAAAAGAGACAGATAGAATGAGAGTGAGAGAGAGAGAGAGAGAGAGAGAGAGAGAGAGAGAGAGAGGGTGTGAGAGAGAGTGAAAGAGACAGAACAGTTCAAACAATTCACACAGAGACCCAAAGGATTCCAATATCAATCGAGACACTTTAAGCAGCACTTAATTGAGATTTGTACGTTACTTGATTTAAACACGGTCCCTTTGTGTTGAGTTGTGTTACAAAGGCAGCGTGGTTGGAGTTGTCTGGCACGTCTTCCGGTAGGAGGCAGATGTTGCGATTGCTTCAGCTGCGGCCCGTATGAGAGGCGATTAATCTTAAACTTGTTTCGTTCTTGAATGAAACCGAACTATCAACTGAGGTAGATCGAAAGAAAGCAACTTAGATTTAAAACAAAGTAGAAAAACGACGAAGAAGGAAAACTCCGGCTGGAGTTTAGCAGGAAAGTTTAGGCATCTCTCTCTGGCGTAGGGAACTGCACAGAGGATAAGGTGGCGGTCTATTTTGAAGGAGCGAGGGACACGCCTTCCTCACGTGTTTGATCCAATCGTGTTGCAGGAAGGCGTGTCGTCAGACCTCGTGATTCACGCCTTACGGATCATGTGTATAGGGGATAAACTTGTTCGAAATACACTTCTAAACTAGTATTAATAAAAGCATGCATCATATTACATTTTGGGTTGATGATTCAATCTTCTTTGATTATTCTGATTACAACCATACCAAATTCGGCATTCCTAGGGCTTAGTGAAATGCAGATACATGATTTTCGTGATTAAAACGGATGTTAAATTGGTCACATATCATAACAGCTTACAGTTATACCAGTTTTGTCATCAGGGAATCATGAAAACACAACCACAAAACATTATACATTTACAAAAGGGGATTTTTGATCCCCTGGGTTCAGAGTATTTCGTGTGTGTTCATGCGTATGTATGTATGTTCAGAGTTCATTGACCGATGGTGACGGGGGGGGGGTGAACTCGCGACCAGTCCCGTGTGAGCGTGTGTGCTTCGAATTTGATGAGTTTAACAACGGCTACAATGGCCAGTTGTCTAATCTCACAATTCTCTTCTGTTTGTGTGTAAGCGAAAAACCCCAAAGGGGATTCCACGTGTGTGCGCTTATCTGAATGGACAATGTTCGTCTTGTCACCTTCGGAGGGGTTCTTCCACGTGATCTGCCTTTTGGTCATGTGTCTTGATCAAATGTGGTAAGCGGGGTATTGTTTAGTCATTAGAGAAAAGCGCCACGGGGCACTTGTACCGGTAATTCAATTACGTCCAAACACCATTTGCTTTGTGAGCAGTGCGTGGAGGGATAAGAACTTGTGGAAATCAGTGATTTAATCAAAATGGCAGATGGCATCTGCTTTTTGTCACAGTCGCTAAATGAGAAGAATGCAAAAACAGCAGTTTAAGGAAAGGGCAGATCTGATCATGGCTACAACCTTATGGGAACAGTCCCCTTCCCTCCAAAATTAAACACTAAAAATTCATTCAATTCAAATATATATATCAGACTAATTAATGTCATTTCATTAATAGATTGGTGGCCAAGAGTGACATTAGTCTTCACTTAGACTGAGTTAAGCAAGAGTCTTGTGACAAATTATAATAGGACATTATAGCCATAAAAAAAATCAAAGTACTTGGATACTTAAGTACATTTGAAGGCAAATACTTTTGTACTTTTACTCAAGTGAATGTTTAAAGGCAGCACTTCTACTTTTACTTGAGTAATATTTTACCTTGAGTATCTTTACTTTTACTCAAGTACATGGTATGTGTACTTCGTCCACCACTGGTAACCTAGACATTTAGTTAATGTAATGAACTTCATACTGGGAATTGAATTCATTTAGTTGACTTCATCTACTAAAATAACCAGTTGCTTAAACATAATTGTAAAAATAAAAAGAAGAAAATAAAAGGATAATTTAAGGGCAAGGGGAAGTTTTCATACCACGAATCTTGTTTTTCTGCAGGTCTGGATCCTCATTTGATTTGCTGTTGATTTTTGGTCCAACTAGGAAATAGAGCAGATAATTGATCAGTTGACATTTGAGGATGCAACCTGCACAATGTTTATTGCTGTAGTTACTCAGAAAATGAGTAACTGCTACATTTGTCACGCATTAATAACTTCTATACATTCATAAACACTGACACTCCTATTCTGTGCAAAAATGTACATTTTACAGTTTAAACAAGTAATAGATTTAGTCTTAAATGATTTCAAGATTAAAAACTAAGAACATTTATCAATCCATGTATTATCCATCCATCATCCATGTAAGTATTAAAGGAATAGTTCACCAAAAAATACAGTCACCACGATTTTAGTAAGACCACCATCAGAACTAAGACATGTTGCTGGAACAACATATTTTGTTGATCCTGGAAAAACATTCCTGTCCAAAGGTTTAGTCCAAACCCTATCCCTACCCATAAACCTAACCCTACCCATAACCTATCCTTAAAATCAGAGTGAAAAGATAACATGTAGAATAATCTAACCCTGGTTTTAAGCCTAAACTTCACATAAACTGTAAACTTGTCCCTCAAATATGATTGATTGATTGATTGATTGATTTATTGATTGATTGATTGATTGGTTGATTGATTGATTGATTGATTGATTGATTGATTGATTGATTGATTGACTGACTGATTGGAATGTTGCACTCTGTGAAATCATGTTCATCAAAACAGGCAAATATTCTGAATGCTGTTATTTTTTTGAGGGTGAGTAAACAATGTCAGAATTTTAATATTTGGGTGAAGTAGCCCTTTAAGGTTATGGGTAAACAAGTAAACAACTGCTTCTGGCTTCACATTCCTGTCTGTATAAATGAAAATTAGTCGCTACTGCTAAGTGTCCTGCTCAAGGGCAGGATGGACACAGTTCATGAATCAGCCCTTTTCAGGGTTATCCGCCCAGTTGTTTCCGTACCTTTGCAGACTGGAGGTTTGCCTGACCACCTCCCATCTGCTTTGCAGGTCCTGTGCTCCGATCCTCCAGATAAGTAGAAGCCAGCTTGGCACGTATACATGAGTGTGTAACCTAGAGTAGGCAAGTCTATAGCCTTCACGTCTACATGAGATGGCGTCTCAGGCTGCCTACAGGCATGTGCTGAAAAGTTAAAGAGAAAGGAAATTAGATGATGATCTTCCCTGGGTTATCATGGAAAACCATGTTCTCTGGTGATGCAGAAGAAATGTGCCTGATGTTCAGACGTCAGACTTTAAGGGCATCTATAAATATATGTATTTTAATTATTTAATACAGTAAAAACTCAATATACAGGATATAAGAAACTACACAATTTATTTTATTTTCACATATATTAAGAGGCTGTGGAATTGTTTGAATTGCTTGTCTGTCCTATGTTTTAGTTTTTTTCTGTTTGTTTAGTATTCTTTTACATTATGAAATGTTTCTGTAATAACATTAAGCTACTAACAATACATGTCACCTCTCCTTGAGGTCCAATTTATTATCTTGATCAAACTCACCGGCTAATAACTTTCTAGTAACTTACTAATAATACTGAAGATCTTGATCAGCTTGTTCAGTACAGATGAAAGACAAGCAATTCAAACAATCCCACAATATTAGTACATCTAACAAAGGCCTTGCGAACAACACCAAAAGCACACCTCTGTGCAGCAGCAGTTGTACAGTAGTGTAAATGTTGCTAAGCTAATGTTATTTAACCCTATTTGTGAGAGTGGCATATTTAATCTAAATGTGTGTAAATGAAAAGCATTCTGTTTACTTCATCACTTTTACCGCACCAATAAAATGCATATGTGGTCCAGAGGACATTTACACAATCTCCACCATTTATTTTTTAAGTCTTGATATGTCCATGGCAAGGTTTACACACCAGGCTCCTGATGATCTGTCCGGCACAAATGTATTTCTTGTTAAATGTATGTCTCAAATAAAAAATGACGGATTGGAGATAATTATTTCTGTTTACTGTACATGCCTTCTGTAAGTTATTTTTTCAATGGCTTTCAAAAAATGGTAAGCCCTCAAGGGACAAACAATTTTTTTAGGCCTAGAATCATGAATCAGAATCAGTTAAATCAAATGTATTTGTATAGCGATTTTCACATTGCAGATTGTTTCAAAGCAGCTTTACAGAAAATCATGATGTTAATGTTTATATTATAACGTTTATGCCTTCATGATTAGACCAGGGGATAATATATTTTAGATTTTGTGACAATAAACAGTCAAACAGTTGAAATCACGTAACCCTATGTGAGTCTACTGTATGTACTGTATATGGAAAAATTTGGATGTGCTTACATATTCAGCTTTATGTAAGGGTCATGTAATGCATATTTTTGAGTCATGGACAATGTGTTTAAACAAGTTTAAGTTGTTAAATAACATTTAAAAGTGTTTAAATGCATTGTTTTGACCGTTTTTATGTCAGGCAGTACTACCAAATAGTTGTATGTATATATACTGTAGTTGTACCACCTGACATTAAAAGTGTACCAATCTACAGATAGTTGAAATTAGCAGTTTTTACCAGTATTTGAGAGAGTATCCAGTATTCTACAAACCTTTTCTCTCTGCCACAAGGATCAGTTAGGGTGATCTGGATGATACATAATCACGTTAAATAATATCTTGTCATTTATTTATAAAAGGGCCATGTTTGCAGTTGTGCTACCCTAACATTTGAGAATATAATAATTTCTGGACAAACGTTTTTTCAATTCTCTCAACAGCTTTAAATCTACTGATATTTATGAAATATGTTGTTATGAAAGGTTTCAAACCTAAAATAATGCCACAGTATTTTATTTTTATTTTTTTTTATCACTAAGACACCATTTTAAAAAGTTTTCTCAGTATGTTCATTTGTTTGGACAGTTGCAACACCTGACATTTCGGGGGTTTAAGATAAAAAAAAAAACTAAAATAATATGTATTATTTAAATGTAATAAAATTAATTAAAACTAAATAGGTTTTATATAATAAAGTTGTCACACCCCTAAGACTCTTCTTTTTTTTTTTTTTGCACCATTTCTCCTTGCCTTGTTTGTCGTCATAGTAATTTCATTTGATTTTGTCATTGTGTTCAGGTGTGTGTGTGTGTGTCATTATCTCCCCTATTTAAGTCCAGTTCAGTTTGTGTGTGGTTTTCAGGTCTTGTCTATGTGTTGTTGTGTTGGATATACCTTGTTGGAATTACCCTGTTGGAAATTAAAATCATCTTCGTGTTATTTGTTTTTAGTCTCTCCATCACAACCCGTGACAAAAGTGATAGTGTAGTTATGATTTGCTTCAATATAGCAGATATTTGTTATATACAAAACAGATTACCAAGATATACAAAACAGATATACATACTGCATGTATGTGGATGTTGGATATATATATCCAACTTTACATATAGGTCATACACCTTTATACACCCTTATACCTAAACTCACTACTTCAATGTGCCCTCTGGAAGCTTGCGTTCTGCAAGTGAACGGCGCCTTGTGGAGCCATCTTAAAGAGGCACAAAATCACTTTCACAGACCTTGACCTGGACTGTTCCCTGCTGGTGGAATGACCTGCCTAACTCAACCTGAGCTGCTTTTTCGTCAACACTTGACCCATTAATACTAACACTTACTATTCTATATCTATAAAAACAACACACAAAAAAAAAAAAACATTGCTACATGTACTGTGTTAGACTTACTGGGACTGGTCACAGCACTTGATTATTGTTGCCCTATTGGCTTGATTGCTTCTGTTCTTCTCCTCATTTGTAAGTCGTTTTGGATAAAATCATCTGCTAAATGATGCAAATTTAAATGTAAATACATGGAGCTGTACGATAATACAGTTTACATTTTGTGACGATACATATCACACATCTGAGATTTGCTTTATCGTGTATACTGTATAAAGTTGAATGTATATATCCAAATTATAATATAAGCTAGGAAATAATATACAGTAGTTTACATTTTTATATTTGTTATATAGAGTTGTTATACATACAGGTCCTTCTCAAAAAAATTAGCATATTGTGATAAAGTTCATTATTTTCCATAATGTAATGATAAAAATTAAACTTTCATATATTTTAGATTCATTGCACACCAACTGAAATATTTCAGGTCTTTTATTGTTTTAATACTGATGATTTTGGCATATAGCTCATGAAAACCCAAAATTCCTGTCTAAAAAAATTAGCATATCATGAAAAGGGTCTCTAAACGAGCTATTAACCTATTCATCTGAATCAACTAATTAACTCTAAACACCTGCAAAAGATTCCTGAGGCTTTTAAAAACTCCCAGCCTGTTTCATTACTCAAAACCGCAATCATGGGTAAGACTGCCGACCTGACTGCTGTCCAGAAGGCCATCATTGACACCCTCAAGCAAGAGGGTAAGACAGAAAGAAATTTCTGAACAAATAGGCTGTTCCCAGAGTGCTGTATCAAGGCACCTCAGTGGGAAGTCTGTGGGAAGGAAAAAGTGTGGCAAAAAACGCTGCACAACGAGAAGAGGTGACCGGACCCTGAGGAAGATTGTGGAGAAGGACCGATTCCAGACCTTGGGGGACCTGCGGAAGCAGTGGACTGAGTCTGGAGTAGAAACATCCAGAGCCACCGTGCACAGGCGTGTGCAGGAAATGGGCTACAGGTGCCGCATTCCCCGGGTCAAGCCACTTTTGAACCAGAAACAGCGGCAGAAGCGCCTGACCTGGGCTACAGAGAAGCAGCACTGGACTATTGCTCAGATTTGCATGTCATTCGGAAATCAAGGTGCCAGAGTCTGGAGGAAGACTGGGGAGAAGGAAATGCCAAAATGCCTGAAGTCCAGTGTCAAGTACCCACAGTCAGTGATGGTCTGGGGTGCCATGTCAGCTGCTGGTGTTGGTGCACTGTGTTTTATCAAGGGCAGGGTCAATGCAGCTAGCTATCAGGAGATTTTGGAGCACTTCATGCTTCCATCTGCTGAAAAGCTTTATGGAGATGAAGATTTCATTTTTCAGCACGACCTGGCACCTGCTCACAGTGCCAAAACCACTGGTAAATGGTTTACTGACCATGGTATTACTGTGCTCAATTGGCCTGCCAGCTCTCCTGACCTGAACCCCATAGAGAATCTGTGGGATATGGTGAAGAGAAAGTTGAGAGACGCAAGACCCAACACTCTGGATGAGCTTAAGGCCGCTATCGAAGCATCCTGGGCCTCCATAACACCTCAGCAGTGCCACAGGCTGATTGCCTCCATGCCACACCGCATTGAAGCAGTCATTTCTGCAAAAGGATTCCCGACCAAATATTGACTATTGAGTGCATAACTGAACATAATTATTTGAAGGTTGACTTTTTTTTTTTGTATTATAAACACTTCTTTTATTGGTCGGATGAAATATGCTAATTTTTTGAGACAGGAATTTTGGGTTTTCATGAGCTGTATGGCAAAATCATCAGTATTAAAACAATAAAAGACCTGAAATATTTCAGTTGGTGTGCAATGAATCTAAAATATGTGAAAGTTAAATTTTTATCATTACATTATGGAAAATAATTAACTTTATCACAATATGCTAATTTTTTTAGAAGGACCTGTATTTGCTATATAGTACATACAGCTTAATCTGAGCGTACTGCATGTATATAATATTATATTATTTGTATAACTCAAGCCAATGTTTCTGTTTGGCTTTGAAATGTATATCTGAGCAGAGAGCTTACATTACATTCATCAGTTATAGAGTTTCAGATAAGCAATTGATATCAGACGCTTCTAGTAATGGCTTTAGCTTTAAAAATCCTGATCAGAACATCTTTCAAAAATAAGAGAATCGCAATGAAAGCAATATCGGAAAGATTTACGGTGGAACTGTTGAGATAAAGCTGCACCCCTGAGAGAAATGTTCTGGGACATGCCTTGAGTGCTGCCATCTTCCATAATATATGAACCATGTCCTCACACCTCACTTTTCGTCAACTCAATTCTCCCTGCTTCTCAGCTTCTGACAGTTTGACTTCTTTACACAGCCAAGATGCCCTTAAGATATGGTAGGGCACCGCTATCAAAGGGGTCCACAAATCTCAAATTTATGTACAAGTAGTTTAAAGATAGCTAACTTTTAATTATTATGCACACATCTGTTCCTTTTCCAACAATCATTTCAATACAAAAGCATCACAACGTGGAATTCACCAATAGAGGATGATCACTGGGACAGCGGTGAGGATCAAGTGCATGACACTTCTCAGAGAACTTCTATCAAAAACTAGATTTGCAAGAGCAAACTTCTCTTTGCTAAGCTGTCAGAGTCCTTGACATCAGCACACTCAGTTGCCCTAAATCTGAAGTAATCTGTACTTCTTCAAACAATGCCCTCCTGCAGTAATTTCCCGTGTAAAGATCTTGCTCTCTCTCTCCTAACCTACCTTTGTTTTCCCGATAGTACATCATCAATCACACACTGATGAAACCTTGTTTCGAATATAACTATGGCTGTGTTCCAAAACCTAGGGAGCTGCTTTGCTGTCAGACGCCAACACGGGAAGCTTCTGTTTGAGGCTGTATTCTAAGTGAAATGAAACCTCATAAGTGAGTGATCTGAAGCAGCCTACAATAGAAGAAAATAGTGCTTTTCATATAGCAGGTCTGACTCTCAACTGAGTTTGCCGTTAGCATGTTGCTAAATGAGCACTTTGATACTCTAATTTTGCTTTTACACTATACAATTTTAGCTCGACGTTATAATAATTTTTGACTCAACAGTAACTGGAGAACCGAATTCAGGAGACACATTAATAAAACATACTATGAACAGGCAAGCAGATGAACTCGGAATCTATTGAAATGAACGCAACAAAGTCTCCCGTTTTCCCATACAAAATAAATATTATTTTATATACTAAAAAAAGCACGTCTTAAACCATATGCTAATTTTCCACTGCTCTTGGTAAATTGCGTTGGTCATTATGGAGGGACCCTGCGTCTGTGTTCTTTAATTTGCGCATCGTCAGTACATCAAGCACAGAACTTTCCACTCCCATCGGCGTTTTTTTGGAATTGCGCTAGTGCGCTAATTTACCCTGTTTAGTAAATCTGGCCTTTAATCTTTTAATATCACTAGCTATGTTTTCCTCGCCAACGAGCGATGGAAAAGTCAAATTTAGGGGAAAAATCCCTTAATTCGCAAAAAAAGTTTTTACGTTTGCTTGAGGTGTGTGGCGAGCAGGACGAGGTCGAGGGACGTGAGAGGATGGCGCGAGGCCGGTGGCGTGATTAATGATGAACGACACCTGTGAGACGCACCGGTTTTATTTTATTTTATTTTTATTCACATAATGCTTACCTTTTATACCACTGTTGAATCAGATCGAATGCATTAATATTATGAACAGCAGCTACGCTAATTATTTCCCATCTGCTTTTCTGCTGTTATCTCGGGACGTTAGTCCCGACGTAAATAGCGTTCGTCAGCTCCAGTTTGTATCCAGCCTCTCACGGAGACTTCAGATGCCCCAACGCCTGCGATGAGACGACTCGACGCCTGTGAAGAGACGACTCAAAGCCGGCGATATGTTATGCCCTAAATGAATACATGATGATTAACTAACTGTATTTTTCTATGTACATTTCTGAAATGCACTTTCTGTAAAGCTGCTTTGAAACAATATGTATTGTGAAAAGCGCTATACAAATAAATTTGAATTGAATTGAATTGACTTTATTATATGTGACAGCAGTCGTCCGTGAGGGGCTGCTGTATTTTACTTTCGTTTTGTATTTGTTTTATTTTATATTATTAAATGTGTTGACTGTTCGCCAGTTCCCACCTCCTTCTACCCACAACAACGAACTTAGTTACACTGGTGACGAAACCCGGGAAGAAGGAGGAACGCGCTGTCAAAGAGTCCTCGCCGCTGTGGGGAATCCGCGGTGCCATCGAGCATGGTAGTCCGTCACCATGGACAACAGGCACAATGTTTATAATAATATTTTAATATAATAATAATATTTTTTTTCTATTTAGTGTCCATTTCATTCATTTAACATATTTAATATTGGGGGCATCCAAGTCATTTGACATATTTGAACTTTTTTTTTTTTTTAAGTAATGCAATAGTTACTTTCCCAGGTAATTAATTACTTTTATAATGATGTAACTGAGTTACTATTTGTGAGAAGTAACTAGTAACTATAACTAATTACTTTTTTTAAGTTCCATGCCCAACACTGGTTGCTAAAGATTGTTAGTCCATGCTCGATATGATAGTTTTACCTTACAAATTCTACGTTCTGCCTTTATGTTATCTATGTTATTAAAATGTATCTAATTGCTACTTCGTTTGCGTTTGTTACTCATCTTGTTTTAAGGATGATCTTTTCGCCACACTGCTCGACCACAGGCACAATGGAGTGACTGTATGTTATGTTAATGTGTAGCCTACTGTATGTGCGTGCAACGAATCGAGAGCGGCGCCTGTAATGTCATCACACGTGATTAGAAGCACATACACATCAAAATAACATTCAGCTAGTTACTACTTGACATGTGGCTGAGCAGTGTAGTGAAAGGATAATCATATATTATGTCTTGTATTAATATACAAAAAGGAAAAACGGTTCTCTCTAATCGTTCACTTAAAGGAGCCGGCTCATAAAGCAGACTCGTTCGCGAACAACACATCACTACTCCTTCTGGAAACGCACCTAATTTTATTAGCTTTTTTTTTATTTAGAATTTTGCAAAGATTCGCTTCACGTTTGGATGGAAACCCAGCTACTGTCTTAGTACATCAGGGCATGTTATGCGTTTTAGAATGTATTTAGTGACTGAAATACTGCGGCAGGGGGATGAATCGCAAGTGCTGATAAATTGCCATTTGTTCACCTATCTTTTTCTTCTTTAGAGAGGTTCTCTAAATATCCTTGGCTTGAAACATGGAAAATTGACATTGACAGGTCTGTGCTGCTGTTCAATGGATGTTTTGTCCTCCAGGTCTCAATGCCAGTCACTTTTTGATATTGAATGCGTTATATTTAGAGTTCTTGTTTTGCCATCTTGTATTGATTTTTTTTTTTTTTTCACTGACCTTGTCACACTGATCCTGGTGGTATTGCCTTCTCTGCAAAGGATACATGTGATGCTAATTTAGAATTTGGCCAAAAGAAGATTTTTCCACGCTCAGGGCGACAATGATGCTGCCAACATTGACAGCTCACTACATTTTGAAACACATTGCATCTGTACATGGCAATACTTACCAACACACTCTGGTTGCATCCCACTCCATGTTAAATTTTCTAAACACGTTCTCGTTGTTGAGCCGAGGATGTGATAGTTTTTCCGACATCTGAAGAAGATTTTACTTCCGACCTGTAAGAAGAGAGTTATTGAGACTGAAACCCTGAAACCAAAGAAGCATAACCTGTAATTTACTCAACTGAAGGATAGGAAATGGTCGAATGTCATTTGTCCTCACCTCAAATCCCTGAGCCTGGACTGGAATTCCATATGCTGGAGTTCCGGGATCCTTACATGCACTGTTGGTTGGATCTACAAATAGATGTTCACACCTTTTATAAGAATTGATTCAAATTGATGGTTAAACTTTACAATAAGGTCCCATTATTTAACATTCATTAATGCGTTAACAATGAGCAATACATTTGTTAAAGTATATATCTTAGTTTAAGGGCCACTGTTTTTAACTAAAAAATTTTGGCTGTTCATTTAGAAGACAACAGCGTTTTGGGGGCCTAAAAATGCAAACTTTTAAAAACTGGTTTTGAAGTGCAAGTTTTAGAAGAAAAAAAAAAAGTATTGTGTAAACTACAAAAACACAAATTCAGTGATGTAATGCGCATGCATAGTATTTCTTTACAACGTGACATCGCCAACTACTGGCCTGGCATCCATAATATAGTGTTTTTGGTCATTTTCGCAGATTTGTGTAAACGGGGATCGTTTTGACAGCGTTGTCATCTGAACGCAAAATAAAACGCAAAGGAAAATCTTTTCTGTTTTTTAGTATAGTAGTTTTTTTAAATGTTCAGTACATTTAGTTCATTAGTTACATTGTCATGTAAATGTACCCTGAGTCTTTGTTAACGTTATTTAATAATAATACAACTGTTCATTGTTAGATCATGTTAGCTCAGGTTCATTACTTAATATCAACAGATACAACTTTTGAATTTAATAATGTATTAATAAATGTTGAAATGAACACGAACCAAGATTAATAAATGTATGTAAAGTATTTTTTATTGTTAATTCATGTTTATTAATTTGGTTAACTAATGTTGACAAATTGAACTTTATTGTAAAGTGTTACCAAATGTATTTTTATAAAAAAAATACTGTATGTATTATGTGGCAAAGGGAATTCCATTGTGTGTTTTTTTTTTCCAAGGTACATAGTGGCTCACCAATGCAAGAAGGCTGCATTCCACTCCAAGAGCCGTCCGCTTCACAAACTCTTCTGGAGGAGCCCACCAGTAGGAGCGGAGGTCTGCAGTAGAATGACACCTCTGATTTGTAGGTGAACTGCTGGCCCTCGATGTAGCCCTCTGCAGGGGTGCCTGGGTCTCCACACAACACAGCTATAAAGGACACAAGACAAAAAGTAAGTCTGCTAGGTCTCACAGTGTCAACATCTCACTTAGTGGTGAAAGGTGTTGATGTTTTTGAATTAGACAAAGACAGCAGTCAAATCACATTTCAGCTGTCAAACTGTTATAATAGTGCTGTTTGCTTGCATACTTCACTTATTTTTGAGGTTTGTTTTTAAAGCATTTAGAAGCTAGCATTATATTTGAGACCACCAGGATTAACAGATGGCAAACAAAAAGTGCTACTAGTAAATTACAGCTAATATAGATACAACGCTATATTGTGGAAGCAAAAATAAAAAAGAAAAAGAAAAAAAGATATATGACTTTGTATTAAACCATTTACTGATGGGTTTAAAAACCATTACGCCAATGGAGAGTCCACATAAACCATATATGCAAGTATGTGTGTGTGTGTACAGGTTGATCCGATACAGTAAAACCTGAGATCACCGATATTGTGGGGACCAGCCAGAGGTCTCAACGAGGGAAATGGATTTATAAACATACTAAATGATGTTTATAAGAAAATGTAAAAAGATTCCTGTAAGGGTTAGGTTTAGGGATAGGGTTAGGGGTTAGACAATATTGTTAAGTCAGTATAAAAACAAAAGCCTCTGGAAAGTCCCCACGAAGATACCAAAAATAACCTTTTTTGGGAAGCCCACATTTGTCGATGTAAACAAGGAATATTATTTAAAAGTTTTCTGTTTTTTTGTACTGTTTATTTCAATTTCAAAACACTTTATTTGTCCCCAAGGGGCAATTAATGAAGCCACATAGAGTAATGTAAACATTATACATAACAAATCCTACATTAAATAAATAACACAATGTGCACGGAATACCTAATATATATATATATATATATATATATATATATTAAATAATAAATTAAAATCAAGGCATGATAAACAGGGGGGCTAGAGATGGTTGAGAATTTAAAAGCTGCACCGATTTGGGAACAAAGGTTTGCCTCCTCCTTTGTGTCCTACAACATGGACCACGAAGCCGTCGCCGTGAAGGAAGCCACTCAAAAGCAGAGAACATTACATGTGAAGTGTCTGGCAAAATCCTTCCAGCCAACCTCAGCATTTGCTGTTCACTTATAATAGAAAGAGCCCTAATAGGGAGTCCAATAATTTCTGAGCAGACTTTAACCGAGCGCTCCAGACTATTTCTATTTTGGAGGCTTATAGAATGAAACCAGCAGACAATGGAGAATGTAATGACACTTTCAATATAGGAGTAGTAGAACATAGTGAGCAAGTTCTTACTAACTCCAAATGAATTGAGCTTCCTTAAAAGGTACTGCCGCTGCTGGCATTTCCTCAGTATCTCCTCTGTATTAGAAGTAAATTTTAACTGATTGTCAAAAATTGTCCCAAGGAACTTGTACTCTTTGACAATCTCTAGGCTTTCCGTAAATAAGAGTAGGTAATGCCATAACCTGCCTCTGCTTATTAGAAAAGGTTACTACTATCTCTTTAGTCTTATTCAAGTTAAGCTCCAAACAGGAGATGTCACACCACTCAACAAACTCCTGAAGGGCTGGGCCATGATGCTGTGAAAGGCCTGAAAGCAGAGACAGTAAAACGGTATCATCGGCAAACTTAATCAGATGACAATTAGGTTGAGTGGATCTACAATCGTCGGTATACAAAAGGAAGAGCAGAGGTGAAAGGACACATCCCTGGTTTATTGATGTTGCACTGAGCCGCAAACAGGTCTGGTTTAAACTAAGAAAAAATATCATGCACTGTGTTTTAAAAAATAAAATAAAATACACAGCATGAAAACAGCTCCTAGTCTCTGTTTTTATTTCAGCTCTATCCGATGTGCTGTATTGTCAGTGCAGTCATGGCTGAAGGGTTTGCAAACGCTTCGCTACCACTACAACGCTCTTCAGCTGTGACTGTATTCACAATACAGCACAGCCTCTCATACCTTATGGCTTAATTTACATGAAATCAAACATTCTAAATAATACATTATTTAAATGGAAACATATATGACAGCTTGACAACCTGACATTTAAAAACAAAAAAAAAACCTGCAGTATAGTTCTCAGAGCACACTTTCATTTTAAATACATCTTTAAACCTTATAATTAAAGGAGCTGTATGTAAGAAATTTATTTCAATTAATCATAAAATGGCCCTGAAATGTCACTAGACATTAAGAAATCATGTACATTTCAAATACTTATATCACTGACAACAGTAGTCTGGCCAGGATATTGTCATTTAAAAAGTGCAGTTGCAGCCCTCAACTGATGTTGATGTTGTCATGTTGTGTTTTGGTCTGATGCTCCACCCTCCACCTATCTACCAATCACGAAGTCAGTAGTGTTGCGGCATCCGGGTTGCCAGCTCTGCTCTAGTTACCACAGCTGCAGCTCGTCACGTTCCTGCTGGATCCTGCAGCCGATCTGGCAACCACGAGTCAGGGAGGAGGGGGAGGGGATTGCAGTACTAGTTTTGGCCTTTGGTTTGTAGTCCTTTGTTTTTTTTTCCTTCTTGTGATTAGTTCTTTGATTGTTCACAGGTGTGTCTTGTTTGAAGATTACCCCCTTGTGTATATTTCAACCCCAGTGTTTCTTGTATTCCTTGTTGAGTCTTGTCCTACACAAATATTATGTTCTCCGTTCTCTGTCTTGGATTTTTTATATTTATTCTATTATTAAACTATTATAAAACTATGGATCCAGCTCTCTTTTGTTTTTGAGTTCACCATTCATACCAACCCAACAGCTGTTACGAAATTTAGTTTGGAGGATAAAATTCACAAAAAATGTTTCTAATTGAAGATAGTTCTGAACAAGGAGTTTAAAACCAGCATACAAAACCACTGCTGGAGAACACAAACATATGTGTCTTTTGCCTCCAAACTTTTAGTTACTGTGACATTCCTCATGACATCTTTCCTGTGAGACTTGCTGAGACAACTAGCCCCGTTCTCCTCTATATAATAGTGCTTCTTGGCGTGAGTACTTGCGCTATGGTTCTTTTTTTTCTGGCACTTTTAACGAGGATTTTTTGTTGTAACAGCTGACATTGTGTCAAAGGCTTACAATAAAAGCCAGAAGGATTGAACAGCAGATTCTGTGCATGCACCTCGTACCTTTCACACTGGAAACCGGAAAGCCAGGCTACTTGAGGGATCCATTTGTGATGTGTTGACACTTGTATTGAAAATGTCAAAACAGGTTTTATGATGTGCTGTAGCTGCGTTTCACACAATTTCATGAACTGTGAAGGTAAAATGTTACCATAAAGAATCGCATGCGCAGGGTGATTTGTGGACGTGTACATAAGATTGTAAGTGTAAATCAGGGGCGGTTCTATGATTTCAATATATATTATTGGGGGGGGGGGATGAGGGTATGATTTAAAAAAATTATAATATATTGTTTGTATACAAGGGAACAATACAGTAGGTTCTACACTACCTATCAAGTCAAGCCCTAAATATTGATTTAATTTCAAATCATTTTAAATAACCAGCTAATATTCATGAAATGTATAGTTCACACCAACAAATATATATATATATATATTTGTCATCATTTACTCACCCTCAAGTTGTCAGTAACCAAACAGTTGATGGGGCCCATTGATTTCCATAGTCATTTTATTAAGTCAATAGGGCCAATCAACGGTTTGGTAACTGAGATTCTTCAAAATATCTTCTTTTGTGTTCAGTAGAAGACATACAGGTTTGGAACAACTTGAGGGTGAGTAAATGATGACAATTTTCATTTTTGGGTGAACTATCCCTATACGAACATAGAAAAACCTGATATTTCTAGAATTGTCTAGATTGACAATATGTTTAATCTTAATTAAAAACCACAAATGTCTTTACTCTAATGCTAATAAAATCATTAGAGCAGGGGTATTCAACGTTTTTCAGGGCAAGGACCCCTTAGGTGATAGAGACATGGAGCAGGGACCCCCATACAAAATGTGTCAAACAAAGCTACATATTAAGCATATAGCCTTTGATATTAACAGAAATCAACCATATTATGATTAACAATAAGTGTTATGTTAAGACAGTAGATCAGAACTATGCACATTATTGTTGTTGCACATGCATCACTGTCTCTATATTACGTGCTGCCTGAATCATAATCATACAGTGTTTGTTCGTTGGCCAGAGAACTGGCCCCTGACTGACCCTGGTTTCTCCCAAAAAAATGTTTTCTCCATTCTGTCACCTGATGGAGTTTGGGTTCCTTGCCACTGTCGCCTCTGGCTTGTTAGGTTTGGGACACATGTTATTTTTAATATTATTGATCTGCCTGCTTTGACAACATTGTATGAGAACTGAACTGGACAATGACATCACTGCTTTCTCCAGAGCTGCTATGTCGATAAATGAACAAAGGGTACGTTTACACGACAACGATGTACTAAAAACGTACTCTGTACACATGACAACGTTCTCAAAATGATCCCCGTTCACACGGATCCGCGAAAAACTAAAAACACTGTATTTGTCATGGTCGGTGGCTGTAATGAAGCGCATGACGTAAGATACACTCAAAATAAATCTTTAGAATCAAAATAATAACCAGGAGAATAAGGAACCACGACACTGTGACACACACTGACAACAAACAACAACATCGCTGGACAGGGAACAGACAGAAACTGAGGGCTTATGGTGCTTATGTTTCAATATTGACCCGCGTTCTGTTTTCTATCATGCGCCGTGCACGTTTGGGATGACGTAATATGCACGCAAACGCACCAGGGTTCGATAGAATCAAGTTGAGTGTGAAACCAGACAGACGCTGCGGACCGCAGCGAACGAGCCCAGTGTAAAAGCCCCCTTAGATTAACAAAGAAACTCAAACATGAACAGCACAGGAAAAACAAACTCAAAACGTGACAGTATTATGCATGCCAGACAATTAGCTGGCAGTCACTTTGTAAAAAGACTACACATGTAATACGCATGAGCATGCTGTCATCAAAGTGTGCGTTCTCAGGCCACCAAAACAGCGTTGTTGTGTAAATGAACGGCCAGAAAGCATAAAACGGTTGAAAAAGATGTCGTGTAAACGGCCACTAAATTAATAACTAATGATTTTTACAACGGAAATGAATCAAAGCTGGACAATGACTTTCTTCTAGAGCATTAATTTCCTGTTATCATATTAAACAATCTGTTTTGTAAAAAATGTATACGAATATTTTTAATCTATTAGTCAGCATTTACATTACGTATCTATTTTAACATGCCATATTTTTTGTCCCGTGCCACACTATGTCAATTGCAATTTCGAGAGTGAATCCTGCTTTTATATGCAGATGTCACTTCTAAAACTTTGCAGTGTGTAATTGTCCATCGGTCCTCTTAGCAGCATGAAAAACAAAACATTTCAACGAATTATATCTATAGCCTCGAAAGCGTGAAAGAGCGTTCACTTTACAATCACTAAAAAGCTGTCACTCATCTCAGTTCGCGATCTCACAATGTTCCATTAAAATCAATAAAGTTGTCTACACTGCAAAATGAATCTCTTACTTGTGTCTTTGTTTGTTAATGACATGTTTAGCAAGAGCGAGTAGAATCGGATACATTTCTCACCGCTGCAAAAATATGTTTCGTCAATAATATCATACTATTACAGTATCAACTGAGAGCTCTCTTGCTTTCGTTTCAGGTTGCTTATATTTAAATTTGACTTTGCGATGTATTTTACTCATGTTTTAATTTTTTTAACCGAAAATGATTTGTGATCAAACATTAATTGGCAGACCCCCTGCAGTACCACTCGTTCAAAGTGTACATTAAAAGTACCATTCCGGCAGTGAGAACGATGCTGAACTAAATGAAGATAAATGGACAGTTCTGGACAGTTTATTGAACCAATCAGAAAAGAGTAAATCAAGAGTCAGAACCTCATTTGATTGGCTACAAGAAGGTGGACCCGCCTTCCTCCTCACGTTTTACAAACTCAATGAGAGAGAAAATCTTGACAAAACTGTAAGTGCAACTGAAAGACGGAACAGTACATATCGGGTTATTTCGCAAATTTTTCCCCTACTCTACACAACAAGTCATTTTATATTTGCAACAGTTTGCTTTTTACACATATAGTCAATCTGTTTTTCAGTTCTTTAAACTGTTGTTTTCGCTTGTAAGCACGGAAAAAATGGAAGAATACAGATCATACTTATTATGCGTTAGCATGAATTACACTTACGAATAACAGTAAACTACTGCAAAACTTTGTTTCTTTTGCTTTAAACGCAATTTACACCTTTAAAAAGCTTCTCTAGCTCATGCAAATTAAATTTTATGCTTACAATCTTATGTACACATCCACAAATCTTACTCTGCGTATGCGATTCTTTTCTTACACTGCGATCATTTTACTTTCCATCATAGAGACACAATACTCCATACACAAGCTGGGAGGTATGAGGGTGTATATGATGTGATGGCAGAAATTTGTCAAGATGGTAGAGATTTTGCTATTTAATTTATTCTGCAGAAGATTCATTTGCATGGGTATCAGTTTTTATCGGGATTTGTTTTTATTTTACAAGTGAGAGCGACAAAGAAACGTATACTTTGCACATTGTAAATACATCCTTTCACAAATGGCAAAAAGAACTGCAGAACTGTTAAGTATATTAACACAAAACGGACTGTACTTATATCCGTCACAGCCTCATTTTTGTTTGTAATTAAATATGCTGTCTACTGAAGCAAAACATATTGTTTACATCCTCTTTTCATGGATGTGCTAATGGGGTTTAATTCTGTTTTCTGTTAATGGAACAGAGCAGTACTTACGCAGACATTGAGGGATTTCACCACGCCATGTGCCGTTCCCTTCACATGTGGCTATTCCAGGAGAGGACAACTGGTATCCTTCAAAGCAGCTGTAGGTAACACTGGAAGCCCACTGCAGGTCTGAGCCCTCCACTCGCCCATAGCGGATAGCTGGAGGCTGGCCACACATGATGACTGAAAAACAACACCGCAACCAAGTTGGACAGAATTGAATATTTAAGAATTGGATCAATTTGATTTCATGAGATGGAATAAGAATTCGCCACAGCACAATGGAATTACAGAAATTTAGTGTTTGACTTGATTTAGTATTTTATTTAATATTTTTAGGGGATTTTATGGTATTAAATTATATATATGCAGTAGTTATAATCGATTTATTACCTGTTAACTACTTTTTGAACATAGACCTAAACATTTAAATTTCCAACTTAAACTGTCATAAATCTTGAATGCTTTAGAGCACAGACTTAAGTTTGGCCTCTTTTTGAAGAAGACACTTAGCAGATTATTGCTAAAGTGAAAATAAAAAAAAGTGAAAATAAGTTATAGAAAGTTATAGAAGTTTAAGTTTATTGTTATGAAAAGTGCACAAAAATACTATTGCACAGATAATGCACAAAAATACTATTTAAAAAAAAAAGAAATACATATTTTCCAAAACACGTTTTACTCGAAAACTGCAAGAAAATCAAAGCAATAAATCTAAACAAGTTGTGTTCCAAATTTAAAGGTTGATATCTTGAAAAATTGCTTTCAGTAAAATTTGTATTGGGCGCAGTACCAACCGTTTCCACTAGTTGAAATTTGTTTCCCATTAATTTCCTATGCGCTAATTTTTGACTGCAAGGAGTACAAGTGTGACTTTTTTTCAGAGCCCTTTTTGTGTTCACATAGCAAGTGACAAAACCTTTCCCAATTTTCTTACCATTCTGATATCCAACATCTAAATATCTTGGTCAAAAATGACCGAAGAGCACCAGAACATAGTCCCACTACAAAGGATTTTCATTAGACCAAGTTTTGTGATGAACATGATTAAATTGACAGTTTTAACTAGTTGTTTCACAATGTACTTGGTGATATGTACAATAGATCTTAACTGATTGCACATATTTTTCAATACTAGAAAAACAACAACAACAGAAAAAAAAATTCCAAAATAATTTAAAAAGATTTCAATTTGGCTATAAAGCATCGCTTAACTTTACAACTGACATCAAAATTTTGCACATATTAGAGAATTATGGAAATGCACTCTCCCACCATGGTCCTTAAAATTAAAATACATTTAATAGATATAATTAAATGTATAGTGTAGACATGCATAGAATGTATAGACATGAATGTCCTTAATGTAGGTGTGATGAATTGAAGTTCCATGTAATCTCTATATTAATGAGGTCATAAAGCTGCATGCATAATCATTATAAAATAATTAGAAGCTTTTTTATATGGCATATCATGTTGCAATATGTGTCTCAAAATATTTTGTCAATTATCCATAAAAAAAATACAAACCTCTATAAGGTGGCACTTCAAACACTGATCATCACTATAAACTAATATTTCTGCAAATACTACATGAAGCTTTAAAACCTACACTTACATCAGTGTATTTTAATTTAATTTCACTGTCCTACATTCAAATTGAAATTCCACATTCTGTTTGCTACCTCAGTTCAAATGAAGGGATGGAACTGGAAGGCATTCTGAACAGCCGACAGCCCTGATTTCATCATCATCATTATTATTGACTGAAGATGTGTCCAAACTCAACACCTCCTTCTTTCAGTTGTTCAGACTATGGAAAGTGAGATCTAAAAGCACTGTATGCTAACAAGGGGCTTTAAGAGTTATTTATTTTCTTTCCTTGATCATTACGTTCCGTTTGCTAATGGGAGGAAGTGTATTGCTAACAGGAGGAAATAATGATTAAATGAGACACTAAAATCTCTCTGAATAGCAAGCATGCATCACATTTCTTCCTGTTTCTGAAAACAAATATCTGATATTTTCCAGAAATGGTCGTGAGGAGGCTGAGCTGTCGTCATTGCACCACTCACTAATTTCATTCTGACATCTGATAACATAGATCCTACACATTTCATGGCAACATCTCCTTGGAGTTCGTAAGTGAATAATCTCACTTGCCAGGCAAGTCAAAAAACAAAGATCAAAAACATCTGAAAGGCTTTTGATGTTGAGACGCTAAGAACTCCACAATATTAGTATATCTTTAAAAAGATCTCCTGATGCTGTTTGTGGAGTGACTGGAGATGCTGCCCTCACTGCCTGCAAAGAAAGAATTGTAAAAAAAAAAAAAAGAGTTGAGTTTACCTCTGCAGCTCGGTTTGGTCTGATTCCAAGAGCCATCTTTGCTGCAGCGTAGAGTAGATGAACCAGGGTGCTCCATCACGTACCCAGGGTTACAGTGGTAGTGAACGGTTTTGTTAAATATGAACTCTTTTCCAATGTAAATTCCATTGGGAATTGGACCAGGATCCCCACAGCTGATTACTACAAAGGGAGAGAATCAGCTAGACTCAAACATTATACAACATTCTTTAATAATTTATAGGGCTTGCACTTGAAAATAAAATTGAATAAAAAAATTAAAAAAAGTGATTTCTTGGCAATTAAATAATTTAGAACTGGGCATAACTACAAAAATGTACAGTGCATTCAGAATGTATTTTGGCACCTTCCTTTTTTCCTCCACATTTTGTTATGTTGCAACCTTATGCTAAAATGCTTTAAATTGTTTTTTTTTTATCTACACTCCATACCACTTCATATGCATTGTCAACTTTTATTATTATCTATTTATTTTAGAATAATGCTGACATATCACCCCCTCAAGGCAACACATTTGAAAAAAAGCGGTCAGAATACTTTTTGAATGCACTTGGGGGGGGGGGCTCATTTGTGTGCACATTATCTTAATGTTTCACTGTCTTGTAATTTCAAATTTGGGACCAAAAGTCTACATGTGAAAATGCTTACAATGTTCATGTTTCTAATGTTCTTGTATTTTTTTATTTTAAATGTTGTATTTTTCATTAAAACTACAGGTCCTTCTCAAAAAATTAGCATATTGTGATAAAGTTCATTATTTTCCATAATGTAATGATAAAAATTAAACTTTCATATATTTTAGATTCATTGCACACCAACTGAAATATTTCAGGTCTTTTATTGTTTTAATACTGATGATTTTGGCATACAGCTCATGAAAACCCCAAATTCCTGTCTCAAAAAATTAGCATATCATGAAAAGGGTCTCTAAACGAGCTATTAACCTAATCATCTGAATCAACTAATTAACTCTAAACACCTGCAAAAGATTCCTGAGGCTTTTAAAAACTCCCAGCCTGTTTCATTACTCAAAACCGCAATCATGGGTAAGACTGCCGACCTGACTGCTGTCCGGAAGGCCATCATTGACACCCTCAAGCAAGAGGGTAAGACAGAAAGAAATTTCTGAACAAATAGGCTGTTCCCAGAGTGCTGTATCAAGGCACCTCAGTGGAAAGTCTGTGGGAAGGAAAAAGTGTGGCAAAAAACGCTGCACAACGAGAAGAGGTGACCGGACCCTGAGGAAGATTGTGGAGAAGGACCGATTCCAGACCTTGGGGGACCTGCGGAAGCAGTGGACTGAGTCTGGAGTAGAGACATCCAGAGCCACCGTGCACAGTGGCAACAGTATTAAAACAATAAAAGACCTGAAATATTTCAGTTGGTGTGCAATGAATCTAAAATATATGAAAGTTTAATTTTTATCATTACATTATGGAAAATAATGAACTTTATCACAATATGCTAATTTTTTGAGAAGGACCTATATATTATCATAATAACAATTCATTCTGACATGTAATGTCACAAATGTGATTAGTGAGAAATCGCACAGAATCATGAGTTAAGTCATGTGTTCGTTAAAAAAATAAAATAAATAATAATAATATTTTGTTGCTTTATCTAGGATTAAATTGTTTTCTACAACCTAGATTTTCAATGAGTTATCAGACTTTTGGACCTCACTGTATATTTTCCTGCAACAAGCTATTACAGAAAACATATATCATACAGCTAAAAGTGCTAAACTTTATGGAAAGATTACTCCTGTTAAGATGTGAAACTTTAGTTGCTGAGTTCAATCTTTGTTAATAGTGGTGGATCTAGTGACATTTGGCAGAACTATCAGTGCAGCTCCTAAAGCACACAGGGTACAGTACACTGCATAAGCGATACTTGATTACAAAATCAGGGTGAAACATTTTGCTGAGATCAAAGAGAGTAAAGGTTGCTGTTCTGACCGATGCAATCTGGTGCTGAGCCAGTCCAGGTGCCATTGGTGGTGCAATGGCGAGTGGTGAGGCCAGAGGTCTTGTAGCCCTCCCAGCAGGCATATGTCACCGAGTTGGAGAACAGCATCCCGTCGCTGAAGATGATCTTGGCGTAGGCTGGCGTTCCAGGGTTTCCACAGGATACAGCTGGGAAGGGAATCAAAGACCAAAGACGTTAAAGAGAGAACTCCAATATGTTAGGAGTAAAAAGACTGCAGCCCGGCGGGACTGAAAACAGCAGTGGAAAGAGAAGTGCTTCTGTGACATATATCTAAGGCCTAGCACCACAAGCAAAACACTTCAAATTACACCACAAGCACCGTTTTTTTACAGCCTGCAGAGTGTTCTTGGCAAGGTAGATGAACTTCCAATTCCAATTAGGTAGCTTTTGACGAGTTTTTGTTTTTTTGCTCATACTTTGAAGTGTCGTTTACAGATAAGGGCAATAAAGATGATATGCTCCAACATGGTTAATCAGAGTTTGGATTCTAATAGCACAGAGACACGAGACAACATTAAATTGGACGCGTGTCCATACAACATTTTCACCATTATGACGACTAACATGCAACAGCCAATAAATTATTTATTAAATAAATTATTCATTTTCATTGCTATTGTGGAAACAAGAACAAAAACAATTAGGAGTGTTTCTGTGCATCAAGGACATTTTCTAGTGTAATAATTTCAATAGCATTTTGTGAATAAATAAATAGGAAACTGGATGTTGGTTAATTTGCATTGAATATTATCATACTGATTACTTTATTTTGCAGCTAGAGTGTTATTGGTATGGTAGATCAACTTAGTTCTTACTCCAATTAAAATAGCAGTACACAGTTTAGATATACTAGAATCTAAAGAGATGCACAGAGATGCTGATAACAGGCTCACATTGGTCTGGTGTCCATATGACACAGCTTTCACATGTGCTTTCTAAATTATGACCCACGTGCAACAGCCAATTGAGACTGCCTCTACAGCAAGACATTGACAAATACTTTTACATCATCGCACGATATATAGGCCCACTGCCGTTCAGTCGCTTTATGACTGACACCTGTCTACACCGGACACGTCAAAAGCAAAGAGAACCCATTATAATCACTGACGCTCTACAATTTATACAGTATTCAGATGTAGTCCATGCGCTTGAGCTACTCCTGACAACAGGACAAATGGAAGAGTAAAGGAATGTTCACACTGATGCGTCCTGTTTAAACGGCTCGCTTGCATCTCTGTACAGACTTCAGAAGGACCCCAGCGTCAGGAGTGTGTGTTGTTTTAGATGGCGTCAGAGAATTATGTTTGTTCAGAGCATTTGACTGCAGTTTTATACTTGACGCACAGTGTAATGGAGAATTTACTAAGAAACTGGCCCGTAAAAAAATAAAAATAATAATAATTTCAGACAGGGGATAAGAATGTGAAAATATATTATTATTATTTTTGCTCCAAGACCATATTCAAGATTAGAAGAACAACTGGTTGTTTGTTAAGTTACAGTTAAGAAATAATTATGATACTAAAAGTTATAATTATTCTTCCTAGTGTTATTTTAATCAGTAGAACTGTTGTTGAAATATAGTTGGAGACATACATGACTCACTTAATCTTTATTATCATCAAAATTTGTAGCTGTAATTTGGCCCTGATATCCTCTTAGATTAAACAATATACAACTGAAGTAAATAGAGAAAAACTGGACCAATTAAGAGTTAATGAGATCCCAGTGGAGGGCTGCTGTAAACAGATTTATTTGTAAACGTTCTTAATCATTATTTGTAAGTGACAAGACACTTGTGTTTCATGTCTAGTATCTAGAGTATTGTCTGTAATCCCCACAGCTGTACTTAAGCCCACCACAGCGCTCAATCTCATGTAGGCTATGTGCTAAAGCTATGAATATGCCCTTAATAATGAATCTTATCAATATATTTTAAGCAATCCCGTCATACTGTCTGTAGCAGAAAACAAACAAATAAATGAGTTATAAAACACCCTGAGTAGCAACTGGGCACATCGGTATTGTCCTCTAGAAATATGGTATAGATATTTCCTAGAGTGTTTCTGTATTCCAGCTTCCAGGAGGTTTATTTGCTGAGCGCTATTATTTGTTTTCATCTGAGAATAACAAAATTACAAATTGAGATATACTATGGAGCTCTGCAATGAAATTGGTGAATATTAAAAATGAATAGGTGTGGGATAATCATAATTTCCATTAATTATATATATAAACTTAATATAAATCACACACACAAAAAAACGGACAATTGCAAACAGTGTCAGCCAAGAGTGGGTGAGATTTAAATTATCATACACACATGGGACGGAAAAATTGGAAGAAAACTACACAGAATAACAAAAAATATAACATTCTTCTAAAAACGTTTATGGCAAAAAAGAGTGAGAAGATACATTTCTTTAAAGTCAAGAATTGTAAAAACAATAAAAAAAAACTTGATCTACACGAATGCTGACAACAGTAATCTTCATGTCAAAACATTTTTTTTTTTATGTAAAATTACCTCCTTTATGTTGATTGCCAAAATAATATTTTTTTTATCTAAAAAAGCGAACATCAGTGACCCCTAAAACTTGGCTCTGCATCCTTGCCAACACAAGATTCCAGCGACAAATGTTTATTTTTGCCCAAACTGAAAACTCATTGGACCAAATGTACACTTCTAAAAATGCTTGCCACTGAAATATTGCTAACACTTTAGATTAGATTAATTCTCACTATTAACTAACTATTAACTATGACTTTTGCCCCAATAAACTCCTAATTACTGCTTGTTAATAGTTAGTAAAGTAGTTGTTAAGTTTAGGTATTGGGTAGGAAACCTCTTTCTTCTCCCCTGGATGGTGGTGCTAGGATGTTGCCAATTATCGAAACTGTTGAAGATAGAGAAGCTGATCAACCAAAAAAAAAAAAAAAAAAACATTTATAAGTGTTGCCCAAGTGTTCAAAAGCATTTTGGGGGAAGTACAAACACTGATGGTTAGCATCAAAATATCTACTAAACTCTTTTCAGTTCAATTTACTTGCATATTGAACTTTTAAAAACATCATTATTATTGTTAGTTTAACAGGATTTAGAAAACACAAAATAGAAAAGAAAAATGTCACTAGGCTATACTGCATTCATGTATGTTTGGGTATCAGTCATTTGACATATCAGTTATCATACTGGAATAAGACTAAATCTCGCACATTGAATTTTTCACAGTAGCGATAACTGCCGTCTACAAGATTAATTTAATATTTCAGTGGATTGCCAAGGAAGTGCAAAGAATAAACTAAATTATTCGTTTTAAACCCAATAAGAAAACCAATTTAACTTTTTAACAACAATGAAAAAAAGAAAGAAAGAAACTTTGCTCAGACTCTGAATCATGTCAAAACGTTCAGTGTTTCCATTTACCAGTTAGTTAGAGTGGTCTATTCACAAATCCTTATTAGAGTGATGTATCATTATGCACAATGCTAATGACAGGGCCTTTTGTGCAGCTCCACTAACCAGAGTCATTGAGTTAACTGGCAATTACAGATTTCAGGCCGGTTAGCATCAAAAGATCAATTTTACACTAATTACAGTGTACAATTCAGGAAAAGAGTGAGCAAAGCAGGTTAAGAGAGGTTCAGAAACAAAGAGAACATGTTGTAATTTAAGCCTGCTTTAAGCCTGATTTTTTTTTCCCTCTTAGAATATACTTAAACCTTTTTAAAGGCACAAAATAAAAAACCCTAGTCTCTCAAGCATACATTTTTCTCATTAGGACATTGCTTGTACTAGATCACAGTGTGCTCGGGGGAACGTTTGCCTTTCTGATCATATTAAGCTCAAGTGCAAAGCAACATACTGGTGAATTTCAGCTTGTGTGTTTCTCTACAGGTATATGTGACCCTCACCTTCACACACGGGTTGGGTATTGCTCCAGGACCCATTCTGCAGACAGGTGCGCTCGGAAGAACCTATGAGCATGTAGCCTGCTTCACACGTGAACCTTAGGAGGCTTTTATGCCTGAACTCTTCCCCAAGACGAGAACCATGAGGAGGAATTCCTGGATCGCCACAGAATCCCGGATTATCACCTGAAAGTAAGACAGGGACGTGACTCTCATCGACTGCACACCTCCTCAGCGGCCTCAGTTCCAGAAATTGTTTTCCATTCATTTTCCCCTCAGGGATTTCAAACAATTATTCATAAAAAGTCATGAAACAAACTAACCAACTCAGGGAAATACGTCATTTGATTGAAATCAACTTACTTTAAAATCATTCAAGACTCATGCCATGATGTATTGCATATGACAATCAAATCAAAATTGATGGCAGACTATTGACTTATTTTATAGCAATTATATATAATGCTTATTGCAAAATTTATAGAAATGTAGTTGGAAAGTGAAGGGAGAGACTGACTTGAAAACAATTTGCATTATGATGTTGTTGCTACAAACCAATCTCATGAGATTGCTCAAATTTCACTAAAATCAATTTCTCTATGGACAAAATGAATGTGTGTTCTTCTGGAACCTTACCTCTATGCTCTAGTCCAGGGTTTACGTTATTATTTTATAAAAGCATCACATAAACATATAATGAATGAGAGCTGCATGATGTGCGTATCATCTGGACTTTGTCTGCGCGGATGTCAACAGCAGTTACTGTTTAAACTTTAAGATCTCTCTGGGCTCAGATTAAGTCTGAAGTGAGCTGAGCTGCTCAGACAGGGGCTTAAAGATCATCTGGCGTCTCTCGCCCCGAGGCTCTGCCACCTGCTGATGCGTGTACCTGAGCAGTAGGGCAGCGAGCCGCTCCACCGACCATCCTCCAGACACTGGCGCGTGGCGTTCCCCACCAGAGTTCGGCTCTGGCTGCAGGAGTAATGGACCACGGCTCTGTTGGTGAACTTCTGGCCCGACATGAGAGCAAACGGTGGTGTGCCGGGATCACCACAGGATATTGCTATGGGGGGCAGCAGGAAGAGAATGGATTAGTAGTGAATTTTATCTCACATAAAAACTTCAATGTTCTTTTGCATATCATTAAAAAAGGTTCGGAAACACTTTCTATGAAGTCCAAGCTTATAATGAATGATAGCCCCATTTATACGTATTGCTATCTATAAATATATTTATAAAGACTCATTAAGACCTATACTGCATTATATAAATAGTTATAGTTACATTTATATTATTTTTATAGTTACTTATAAGTCATGCATTTGCTTTTTCAATGTGCATGCTCATAATCCATTATACACTGATTTATGAATGATCAAATATAAAATAGTTCCAGAGACCCTTGTTTGCTGTACCAATTAGTACCAATCAATTATGTATTTAATGGCTAATGTTTGCATTAGAGGTCATGAATTATTTTGATTTGTTAAAATCTATATCTCAGCCATATGCATGGTATTGCTTATAGCAGTTTGGAATTATACTTTAAAAATACTGTTGGAGTGTTTTGCTAGTATGTAACTTTGAAAAAGAAAAACATTTCAACTGTTTGTATTAATGATTTCTGTTTTTCTTTTCATGATTTTATTACAGAAATGATTGCTCATTAATTACATTTACAAATAAACAATTTAAAATGTATGATGAGCACATCTTCATGAGCTGCACATTGAAAAAGCAAATGCATGACTTTGCAAATAATTACAAAAATAATCTAAATGTAACTATAACTGTTCATATAATGCAGTATAGGTCTTAATGAGTCTTTATAAATATATTTATAGAATAGTAATACTACTAATAATAAATATGTATAAATGGAGCTATAATTCATTGAAAGCATGGACTTCATAGAAAGTGTTACCAAAAGGTCTAATTGAATTGCATTGTCTCAAAATGGATGTGGTATGTCTATGCAGTGTTTCCGTTATTACCATAGAAACAGCCGGCATAAGCTACACTGTTGCCACATAACCTAACCTTTGTTGGCTGTTTAATTCAGCAAGTGGGTTTCAGTTAGCACCTTGGAAATTAATAAGGTTGATTTGCATTTTATTCTTTTTTTTTTTTATTTGTTTAAAAATGACATTTGGCAGTCTGACCAAATAGTCAAAAAAGGAAATGTTAAAACTAACAGCTGGTATTAGTTCCGGTTCATCCATTATTTACAAAGGAAAATAATTGTCAAGTCAACCACACTGCATTGTAGGATACGGTATCCCATGCAGTGCAGTAATCTGTGCTGAATAATGTTAAATTTGGCTAATTTTGTTTGGTCAGACGTCTGGGTGTTCCATGCATACAGTACACCGTATACAAACTATATAGCGCAGCAAGAGTACATTTAGTTGGGTATTATACTATTCCAAACATAGTCAGGTCCAGACACCAATCAGATGTGCTAGATCAGAGGTGATAACAGGCCGTATGCTTTCATTATGCCAGCTGGATGGAGAACAACAAAATGGAACATAACAAAGGAGGGGTGAGATGTGTTTTTAAAAGTTGAACTATTTTTAACTCGACATATAATGTGTCAAGTTAAAAATACACTAAAAAAAACAATGCTCGCAGCATGAGATGCTGAAAAAACACAGGTGCGAGACAATGGCAAAAGATGTCCGTCTGCATTTGTACAATGACCAACTATTTAGAGAACAGTTTGACAGTGCAGTAATTGTCTTGTTCACAAAAGTCACAAAAGTGGTTCTTTATGGCTGTAGTAGAGCTTTTAAGTAGATGAATTTAGAGATGCAACTTCTCAGAGATGACTTTAGTGTGCTGACAGTTGAACAGTTATTGTTACTTTTAGCATTGTAAAGCACAGCACACTGTCAGCCCTCTCTGAAAAAGTTACATATATAAACGTATTCCCTTTAGTGCGCAAACACTTAAAATATTAAAACTACAATGATGGGGAAAAATCAGTAAAATATATCTAAATATCTAAATTAATTGTGTATAATAGGCTTATTTCTTTAGAGAACATATCTCAGGTTTATCTTATCCCATTGGCAAATAATAAATACATTCTCAACCTCTTAATATCTTGTATAATTTTGCTTCTCAAATGATTTAGGCTTGTTATCAGCATGTTGGATATTATTGGAAATGAAACAAAATTCTAATTTAGATTTTTTTTTTTTTTTTTTTGCATTCCATCAGATGTATACGGCAGCAATGCCATTTTCAATACTCTATCCTTCTCTAGAAGAGCGTATTGGACGAAATATCAGACTATCACTCACAAAGGCACTTAGGAAGTGATCTGTCCCAGAAGCCATTTGACCGACAGGTGAGAACGGAGGAGCCGAGCAGATAGAAGCCTCTCTTGCAGTGATACATCACGGTGTTTCTGTAGTTGAAGCTCTCTGTGTAGCGCTGCTGAGAGTGACGAATGGCATTCTCCACAAAGCCCGGATCAGAGCAGTTTACCACTGCAAGATAAAAACAGCCAGATGCTTAATGTCTGACAGGGAAGCAAGAGTGAGGAAAGACAGAAGAAATCAATGGAGGAGACTGAACAGTAGGATTGCTGCTGCAGCCTCTGGAGCAATTTCAATCAACTACAAACCGCAAACCACACTTTCTTTTTGAAGATATGGATTATAAGAGCTCCTTCAGAACTTTCTTTGCCTTTTATCTCTGCACTTCCTCAACATTCAATGGGCTTTTGTTTTTCCCATGCATACCTGGAACACATTATGTGCATTCTGATCCAAAGTTGACATATCTGTGCACACAGTCAATGATATTTTACACATGAAGCTGATTCTTTCTAGACTGTCTCGTCAAATTTTGACAGATGTGGTCATATTACAGTTTCTGTGCCTGAAACAGGTACATGCTGTTATTGGCTGGCATGCTGTGTTGGCCATGCAGTTACAATTTCAGTTACTGCCCTTCACAATTAAAAAGAAAAAAGACATGTCCAGGGGAAACAAACTAGACTGCCTTGCCTCAGTGGCAGCTGTCAATGTCTCGGCACTCCATTAAGTCCCCTGGGAGAGGAAAAGTGGGCGGACAAGCAGCTAAAAAGTTGATAATTGGCACCTGTTATTGGTGTGTTGTTTTACTTTTGAGACATCATGATTTGATCTGGGCACTATTTTCAGAAGGACACAGCTCAGTGTAAGAATAAGACTTATAATGATTGACAGCTGGAAAACAATAAAAATTGCTTGTGACAATTTTATGGTTTTTTTTTATATTGATTGTGACAAGTGACAAACCCAACCTACGTCTATGATTTTTGTACGTCAATTCTACTTTTTTAAATCCATATGACAGTGCTACATTTCTCATGTGTGTGTCAATTCTTTTTGCAATTCTACAGTAAAAGTGTGTGTATTAAGAGTTAGGGATGGGCGATATATTATCGTTTGCAATATATATCGTAAAAAAAATTCCTCACGATAAGAATTAGTCTTCCCGCGATAATAACGATAAAGCCTATGACGGGACGCATTCGCAGCTCACGCGCATGGCGGAAGGCGGACGTGAAGCTGAGGTAAGTTTATCGCTAAACGAGTAACTACCTCTACAATCTGGAACTGGTACACACAGATTTTCATCCGCCCATCTCGCCGAACACTGACTGAGCGCTTGAGAGTGTCGCTCTCCGTCAAGTGATCCGTAAAGCCCACTATATCAGTTCATCTCAATGAATACACAGTGTATTTGACGCGCAGTAAACACTGAGGCGCATGACGTGCTGTCACTGCTGAGAGCGCTCCGTGTTTCTCACGCACTCGATGAGAGAGAGAGAGAGAGAGTCACATACAACGCAGAATCGAAGTGTACATGACGCTTACATGTAAATTATATTATTTGTTGTATTTTCCTGTAAAAATAATGGAGTTCATTTGGAATTATTCAGCTTTGAGCAAGCAGAAACTAATGCGCAAACGCAGACGTGATGATATTCATGAACCCAGCAGCTCATCAATCTGTGGTTTATATTGTTATTAGTATCAGAATTCGTAATAGTATTAGTATAACTAATCGTTGTTAGATTTTTTATATTTCAAACTTGTAAATGATTTGAATTATTACTGTGTGATGTCTTTCAGTATAGTTGCACTATTTAAACATTATCTGCAATTTTACAGAAGAAACGTATGCAACTTTTCCATTTCTGCAAGGGATGGTGTTTACTGTTTTACTGTTTTTTTATTATTATTTTATGTACGGTAATTGGTATTTTATAGGAGCCTATTTGGTGAAGGGTACATTTTACTTTGCATGCAGCTATCACTTGTAGCCAAAAACAGTGGTGAATATGGTATTGTATTTATATCTTCATTGATATCGTTATCGCAATAAATGCCAGAAAATATCGTGATATATTTTTAAGTCCATATCGCCCATCCCTATTAAGAGTTCTACCCTTTGTGTAATTTTTACACACATTTTTTTGTATACATTCTGTTGACTATAAGTAACATTGCACCTAAATGTCAACTAACTCTCAGTAGAGTATTAGTTGAGTAAAGTATTAGTAAAATGTTAGGATTTTGTAAGGGTCAGTAGAATTAGGGGTTAGGGTTAGTAGAATAAGTTGACAAAGTTACTTATAATCAATAGAACGTCTGTTGGGGAGCATCAAAATAAAGTGTTATCAGATATCAAGACAGTCTACTAATACTCAACTAATACTCTAATGCCAGTGCAGCGTTACTTATAGTAAAGAGAATGTCTAGAGGGGACCATCAAAATAAAGTGCAACCACAATTATATTCGGTAACACTTTATTTCGATAGTCCACTTTAGACATTCTACTAACTATAAGTAACTTTGCAACTACATCTCAACTAACTGTCATTAGAGTATTAGACTGTCTGCTTAATATCTGCTAACACTTTATTTTGTTGGTCCCCCAACAGACATTCTACTGACTATAAGTAACTTGGCAACTATAAGCCAACTTATTCTCCTAACCCGAACCCTAACCTTAACCTACCAGTCTACTGACAGTCTACTAATACTCTAATTAGAGTTAGTTGACATGTAGTTGAAAAGTTACTTATAGTTAGTAGAATGTCTAAAGTGGACTATCGAAATAAAGTGTAACCTTATATTCTACCTTTTTCAGTTGTATATGACAATTCTACACTACCTTTTTCATTTGTGTATGCCTACTTTTTTAACAATTGGATATGTCAATTTTAAAATGTCTATTATTATTATTATTATTATTCAACAACTTACAATCAACGCAATAATAAAGTTACCTCTTTTTCTACTAGTAAATGCAGTAAATGCATGTGTTTGTTTTTTTGTGTTTTTTTGTCAAAACTATTAACCTGGACCACAGCACAGCAAAATACAGGCACAAAGACAAAGCTAACATCAACCTAATTTTGGACTTGTTTTATGGAACAATGCATCTGGTCAGAGGCATGTCAGCTTTTCTTTCTGCTGAGTGCTTTGTCCCTGGGCTCTGCTTGTGCCAGTGGGGAATTGTCCATCTTAGATGCGTTGACCTGCCTCCGTTTGCCGTCACGATTCAATTTCACCAGGCCACCGTCAACAACTTCCTTTGCACATTAATTAATCATTAAAGTGACAAGATGTGCACGGTTACTCCTACTTAATGTCAGAAAGCATCCCACGATGTCACACGGGTTGCTGCAGACCCATTTGACTTTCAAATCAACACTTCAAGATGGGAAATGACACACAGAGAATTATTTGCACATTGCTTCTTGTCATTCACTGGCTGACTCAGACTGCTGAGCACAGATGCTGGTTTCGCTCTGTTAAAGCTAAGCCCATGAGCTGTGGGTGTTAAACAGCCTTCCTACGGAGCTTCTCGCATAACAAGATGGTGTTCAAGGCTGTGTCTCTGTTGAGATTCTCAACAAGGGAACAGGCTGCCTGAAAGCATTTGATATACAGTAAAATCCAGTTTCTTGAAAGGTTCGTACCCTTGCACACAGGAAGAGGGTTGCTCCACTGCCCGTTCATGCGACACTGCGCTCTGGGTGCACCGTGCAACAAATACCCCGTGCTGCAGGTGAAGTTGACCACGTCGTTAAGATTAAACTCGCTGCCATTTGTCCGACCGTTTGCAGGGTTTCCAGGATGGCCGCAAGTTATGGCTGTGAAGAAAAAAAGAACGATCAATCACTGCCTTTTTGAAGCTGCTGATAGGGCTTGTGGGTAACACTTTACAATAAATTAATAATTACTTTACTATGAACTAATGATGAGTTAAGACATGTACTAATGAGGAACTAACCTTAACTACGACATGAGTCATATGAATTCCTGCATGAATATACCATCTTAACTACACGTTAGTACGTGCTTGTTAATAAATGTATTAATTAACATTTCGGGGTAAACTAAATCAAACTTGCTCTAGAAAATGGACACATTTTGTGGCCCAAAAGAGCAAGAACCCTAACTGACTAACATCCAACTGCATTATGATATAAAGACAGTAAACCAATCCATAAAATAAGCACATAAATAACCATCATCTGTGCTAACACTGATTTTAATTTTGAAAATTGCATCTGTTAATGAATATGTTAGTGTAGGTATTTCACTCTTGATGGCAGCAGTGGAATCACTTAAACAAACAGAATGAGATTAAATAGTTTTTAATGATGAATGCATCATTGTGTGTTCAATGAGTAAGGTTAAATGTAAACATTGCAAGACATCTAGTGTCATTCACTGATGTTTGTGACAGTTGCTGGTGTCAAATTTATGAACAATTTTACATTGTGCCCTTTTAGTACATCTTTCTTCTGATCTAGAACATGTTTGATTTAGTTTACCCCGAAATGTTAATTATTACATTAATTAACAAGCATGTACTAACGTGTAGTTAAGATGGTATATTCATGCAGGAAATCATATGACTCATGTCGTAGTTAAGGTTAATTCTTCATTAGTACATGTCTTAACTCATCAATAGTTAATAGTAAAGTAATTATTAATTCAGGTATTAGTACATGATTATTCATGTACTATTATTGTAAAGTGTTACCGGCTTGTGTATATGTAGAAGTTACATTACACACATTTTTTGTTGGAAATTAGGTTTGTATCCGAATAGAGATACAAATAAGTTTGAGATTGTTACAGATACAGATATTGGCACACCCCTAATACATACAGTAAAACTGTGTTATCACACAACTCTTTATGTAAAGTTAGATGTATATAATATACAACTTTATTTGCATACAAATAGTATATGCACGTAAAGTGATATATGCAGATAGAGTGGTGCAGGTATGACATCACTTTGTAGACCAAAAAGCGGAAATCATTTTAGCTCTTCCGGTTCCCTTGTCCCGAAGTCAATGGGTTTTTTAATGGGTTTTTGGATAAATGGCTGAAATAAGATCTGTGGTGAACACAAGCTCAAGACATTTTCACATTTTTTAAAATACATAAGTATTACCACACTCATGATTTTTTTTAAAGCTTTTACGTGTCTTGGAAAAGGCGATTGCTAACAAGTGGCTAAAGAGGCTGTCAGGTAGTTGGAGTTGTGGGAAGCTTAGTGATGGTGACGTTGAAATCATGGGAACGTGGTGTAGTTCGTTTACAGCCTAACTTTAGCTTTTTACCTCTGGTGGCTGTATTTAGGCTTCAAAATTCATAAAAGTTGTGTAAAATTTATTTTGATTGACAAAACGTGTAAGTGTAAGTATCATAATCTGTTAATTGTTGATCACAGAGCTTGATTTTTTTCCCCGATAATCCAAAAGCCTATGGAAAAATCCAATTGGGTTTTTGTCAAGGGGACCTACTGTGATGCTAACTACCGGTTGGCCTACAAAGTGACGTCATACCTGCATCACTCTATATAGTCTCAGTATATAATCTCAACTGCTTTAAAACAATGTGTGTTGTGAAAAGTGCTAAATAAATAAATTTGACTTGACTTAATTGTAATTAATTGACAAAAAAAAAAATCAATTGACAGACCTATTATAAAAGGGATTCATAAAAATAAAAAAAATAAAAAAAAAGTGTTAAAAGTCACTTACGAACACACACAGGCGCTTGCCCTGACCACCTGTGGTCTTGTTGGCAGATGCGAACCGACGTCCCTATGAGGCGAAAGCCCAGGTTGCACTGATAAACGACCGTGTCCCTATAACTGGATCCATCACCACTGATGTGACCGTTAACAATTGGATCCGGAGAATCACAATGACCAGCTGAAAAACATTTAGAGGTCAGAATCAACAAACCTCCCATGAAAATGAAATCTTGTAACTAAACAAGCACAAATTCAACTTCGAGTTTTACAGGGCGTGTAGCACAGACACATCTGGTTATTTCCAGAGAGCAGTCCGGCGGTCACTGCTTGACATTTTGATGAAATGCCCTCCGTGCTGTTTGGTCAAGCAGCAGGTGATGTGTCTAAGGGTCAGCACCGATCGTCAGACAGTGGCATATCTCCGTTTAGCTGCACTCACTGCCTGTTCAAGGATTTTCCCTTTTTCTAGTATTATCTAACACTACAGAAGTCATAAATCAATATCGTCTATGTGAGTTTATGTTGTTTAGAGAAGAACAAAGGATGCTGATCCAGGAACATGTTCTTCTTATGGAAATCATATTGTTCTTAGTGTTGTACAAAAACTAGAACTATACAAGCATAATATAATAGCATAGGAAAACCTCAGGCTTTCCCTCCAGTAAACAGACCTGCTTTTCTCTACACATGAATGACTCAGTAATAAATAACGTCCAGTAACAAAAGCCCAGCTGAAAGATGCTACTTACCCAGACATTTGGTCTCAACTCCACTCCAGAGACCATTGGCCTGACACTCTCTCACGTGTGAACCCATTAAAGTATACCCTGTGTTACACATGAAGATAGCCGTGGCACCATAGGTAGTCAGGGTTCCCATCTTCTTGCCGTTAGCAGGGGATGGAAGCTCCCCACAGGAAATGACTGGAGGACATAGTCAGAACAATATCTTGATTACAAATATCATTTCATCTGAGAAAAAGGTCACATTGATGATGATGGACACAATATGCCACTCTTATTCCTAGTGACTACCAGGAAATGGGGAGGTGAAGAGGGCATGGCTAAAAGCAACACAGATGTGTTTATGTAATGGTGCACATGTCAAGGGAAACAGAAGTACACTGCCAGTCAAAAGTTTGGAAACATCTACTCTTTATTACTGTTCCCTAGTCAGTCACTGACGTAACGTCTCCGTTCCCTCCTTTAGGGAAATGGGGTTTACAATAGGTAACCTTGATGTTTTCTCACCTTGAAACAATGATGATAAAGCAAAGATGAATCACAGAAAAGACACTTTACAATAAGGTCGCATGTCATGTGTTAACATTAGTTAATGTGTTAACTAACATGATTTAACATTTATACATTTTTGTTAATTTTAGTTAATAAAAATACAGATGTTCCTTGATTGTTAGGTTCCAAGTGCATTAATTTATGTTTTTAACAATTGCAACTTTTGATTTTAAAAATGTTGAAAATTAACAAAAAATAACAAATGCAGTAGAAGTATTGTTCATTGTTAATTCAGAAAAGTCTTAGTCACGTTAGTATTTTAACCAGAACAAACTGATTTTAAGCCAGTTATTTATACATTTTGCTGTAGTGTGTCAGTAGGAAATGTCAGTTTACATTTCCAAACATTCATTTTGCCATAAATTGTAATAATTCATTAATCCAAATTTTTATATATGCGCAAGGAGTCTGACAACAGCTGGTGTGATCCACACGGAGATCTGATCTCCCCATCATCGAAGTCTGTCTGGGATTACATGAAGAAACTGAACAAAGCTGAGACAGACTAAATCCAGAAGAACTGCGGCAATGTCTCCAAGACGCCCGGCTAATGTCAGACTCCTTGTGCATACACAAATTTCACTGGATTATTACAATTAATCTAATGTAAACTGATATTTCCTACTGACACTCTATAGCAAAATATATAAATAACTGGCTTAAAAAAATGTGGGGGTCGAAAATACTAACGTGCCTAAGACTTTTGCATAGTACTGTATATGTATATGTTTTAGGGAGTTACACTTCGGTATACAGTTACTAAGGTGTTTCTGAGTGTTTCCGATCACTTAGTCTCTGTCTTCAACAATCACAAGCACAATTTGAGCTTTTATTCATGTCTGTAGCTCAAACAATGCAGGATTAATTACATGACAAGGCAAGTTTCATACTTAGGGTTAGGGGTTTGTTCACATCCAGTAACCCTGAGTATGAGCAACAGTAATAGTGATGGTTGCCTTAGCAAACAGCACTAATGATTCTTTAGGTGCATGGGCTAGTCATACAACCCACACTCATTTATTTTTACGACATACTAAGATAAGAAGTCAAATTACAATTTAAGCCCCAGCTGTTTGCATCTGTTCCTTTCATTAACAACTTACTCACCGTGGTGCGTAAACACATTAAAAATTAAGCTGCCTCTGATTAGAATATTTACATTTGCTCTCTGACCTCGAATTAGTTAAAGCATTTTTCACCGAAGACTTAATCACCATGATACTGTTTACACAGCCTGTCCCCGCGGTGGAAACCGGGCCACGATCAGAACTGACTAAGCAGTGGATGGTGTCTTATGCGTGCATGCTAAATCCAGAGGATTACACTTTGATCAGTGGAGAAATAAACGAGATGTGGTATAGAGAGCGGACAGATTTCAGACATATTAGCTACCCTAATGAATTTGTTTCATTAGCTCACAATGGACGCAGTTTGGTAATTAACAAACTGATCTTTTCGTGAAATCCCAAGAGTGGAATATGGAATTCAATTGTGTTTTTTGTGGGGTCTTTTTAAAGGAATAGTTCAGCCCAAAATGGAAATGTGATCTTCTTTCTTCTGTGAAACACAAAATATGATAGACAGAGCTTCTGTTTTCCATACAATGAGAGTGGATGCTGATTTATACTCCAAAATGGACAAAAACAAGGATCATAAAATGCATCTATCTTTGTAAATGTATGTGTTGTTGTGTTTGTGTAAAAGCATTCTTACTCTTGCACGTGGACTTCTCCTCCAGCCCTTCCCATGTTGCATTAGCTAAGCACTTGATGGTCCTCCTGCCTCCTAGATAGTAGCCGGGGGAGCAGCTCAGCATTATCCGTGCACCAAACTCATTCAGCAAACCCGAGATGAGACGCCACACCATGTGTTCTGAGAGCATGCTCTCAATGTTCGGGCACTGAATCGCTGCAGGACAGAAGGCAAAGAACGCATTAATGGAAAACCATGACCTTGTAGGTCCTGAAACTGGAATAACTAGAGCTTACAGGATTTATGGGATAGATGAACAATACGAGTGAAAAGTTTGGACGCACTTGTATGAATTCATTTTTCCTATGACCTAAAAAATGTTTTGATATAGAGACTTTCTTAGATGCAGGAAATTACGTTACACTAAAATGTCAGTTATTTAAATGAATGAATTATTGATGAATCCGAACATTGTGTTTACATGAAGTGAACGGGTTGATGTACGCGTTTATAAGTCACAAGCAAATTGATGTTTTGACATGCGCTCACTGCCCGAATATTCACGAGTTTCCCGCTGTTGGCGCATACTAACATTTACTAAATTAAATTGCTTCTTTTCTTTGTTTTAAAAAGCAGACTTTATATTTATCTATTTTGGGTCCTGAATAGGAGTATAGAGTTGTCAAAAATGCAAAAAATGTGACGCTTTGAGCACTGTTGAGCGGAATCGTAAACACCTCTGATTGGCCATTTTGCTCACGCGCTCATCAAATATTGTGATTGGCTACAATGATCAGCGCTTCAAAAACATGTTGTAAATATACATCAATGACACTCTTCACCGAGCGCTCACACAGATACTGACGGGAGTGTTTGAAAGCGGACCGGTCCGCTGATAGATGCCTGCTTGTGCTTTCAAACGCTCCCGCTCCCGTTTTTTTTAACCACTTTCAAACACTTCCGTGTGCTCTCAAACAAAACAGTGTGTTGATCATTGTAGCCAATTACAGACATATCCGATGAGCGTGTGAACACAATGGCCAATCAGAGGAGTTTATAATTCCGCTCAACAGCGCTCAAAGCGTCACAATTGAAAAATTTCAGTACCGACTTGGTACCAAAGTCAGTACTTTTTGAAAACTCTATAGGAGACGATGAGGACATGAAGCTTTGTGCCGTACTGCTTACATTTATCAAGCAGTCAAAATGCCCCTTTCTGTGCCCAAAACAAGGCGTCTGTGGATGCGAGTCTGAGGCAATGACTTCTGAGACGACATTGTCCTGCAGCACATCACAGACGATAAGTGGAATGGCTGTCATTTATGACACTATAGCTGTGTCCAAATTCTGAGGCTGCATCGTTCAAAGGACGCAGACTTCAATGGTCATGCCTTCGAAGGCTCAGTCCAACCTTCACGGCCTTCAAAGGATGCAGCCTCTGAATTGGGCACAGCCACCACTGTGATAAAATCAGCCTTGGAATGCGGCCTTTGAATATATATTCAATATAAGGATACAGCCTCTGAATTGGGATGCAGCTTATATTGAACAACAACTGCTCGTTCTGTGCATCATATGTCATTGCAGATGCGTCCAACTTACAAGTTTCGGTTTTCATATGATCGGTTCAAGTGTCCAATTGAAATAATTCGATTTGTTTTAAACCACCCCTTATGAAATTTCAATCAGATTTGGCCAACTCATTCCGATTGATGTGGTTACAGTAAATGTGACTCTTTTATTTCCGACTGTGCAACTAGTCCGATTACAAAATGGATTATTAGGGTCAATGTAAACGCTGCTACTGTATCATATGTTAAAGATAGTTTGAGTAACTTCCCGTTATCTGTTGTTCTAAAAATAGGTAGTCCTGCCTCAAACTCACTCCACTGGTTGAGTATGTTAGACCGTTCAAACAAGGAGAACTTTTGAAAGAGTTTTTTGCACTTTGTAAGTCAACCTAGGAATGACTTGGCTTTCGTTTCATTTCGTGAGCACATTCAAGATTTGAAAATGTTATTGATGTGGATTCATCTTGAATGTGTTTATATAAAGGTGGTTGAAAACTGTGAAAACATAAGGTTTCAGAGTAACAATATTGAAGCCAGCATGGAACAGATGGTCCTTTGATTGAACAGCACAGTGCATAGCTCAGATTCAAAGGAAGCTTGATTTGGTGTGGGCACATCTAATTTTGAGGGGGGGGGGGGATTGCAAGCTAGGTCAGGTATAATAAAAAAGATCTTAAGTAGACTAAAACATCTTTTCCTCACGTTTTCTCTCACATTATGTTCCCTCTCCATGTTCTACATGACAAAGGTTTCACATTCCTCAGCTCGCACTTGTTTAGATAATTATAAACACAAGACACATCGTAGCTCTGTAGCTTACAGCTAGTCTGGGACACCGTCTATGTGCCATACTATCATCTTTAAGCTTTAGAATGAAAGAACACCTTGACATAGTGTTATGTAGCAGGACAGAAGCCTCATCCTTTCTCCTTCCTGTCGATGATGACCTCTGAATGCATAATACACGGTTATTTGGATGTGGGCTCTTTACTTGGTTTTGTGGGCTAATGGTAATTCAGGTCAGAGGGGGGAGATGCCACATCATACCATTGTCTTGTTTGAGATGCCAAACCACAAAAAAATCAAGTCATTATTGTTAATTTTGCCAATTACCTGCCCTACAATACTCTCAGAGGGGGAGACGAGCGAGAACGCGGCTGACTGCAGTGGTTCAATGAGGCGGTAGATTTTAACATGCTGTTGGCATAGAAACAGAGGACTTGATTTGCTCACGTAAACAGCGGGAAGGATGTGCCACGTTGCTCCAGGTGCCATCCTCCAGGCAGACGGCAGTGAGCAGGCTGCTTGCGTCGGGCCTGTATCCCTCCGCACACTGATACTGCACTTTACTGCCCACCGTGTACTGGAAGCCGTGGAACGATCCGTTAGGAGGAGACTCTGGCACTCCACAAGATACAGCTGCGAATCAGACACAAACAGCACTGCATGAGGATACATGCTATACAGAGTAACTACATAACAGAACACTTAGCAATGTATATTAGAATACACACTCAGCAAGATTATATTCAGTGTTCAATACCTAGTGACTTGTCTTGCTGTGACATGCAAGCGTTACATGAGCAGCAACGCTGTGCAGGATAACACTCCTCATTTAAAACACAGGAACTTTCTTAAAAACCAGTTAAATAAATTAGAACAGTATTGGTCAAGATGGGCCAAATATACCTCTCCATGTGATTTACATTCTTTTTATTTTAAAATAAGTTGTACATTCTGAATTTGAATATCCTTGTTTTGTTTTGTTTGTATGTTTCTTTTGTATGCTTTTTAAAATGTGGAAGTGTGCACTGAAGAACTGAAACAGAAGACATGTTGAGTGATCAAATGCAAAGTTGATCACTCACCTTTAACGGTTAGCTTTACGCAAATACCATTTGTTAGATACCATGCATAAATAAGGGATAGAAATTGCATACAGGAATAAATGTTAAATATAATATATTCTAAAAATGACCATATTATTTTTTCCGATCTGAATGTGTGACATTGTAATAATGAATGCCTAACTTGGAAGTAGAAGCTTTGCAGGAATGCTTGAAGATAGTAAACCATAAATTGTAATGAACAATACAGTTTTATTTTATTTATTTATTTTATTATAAACCTGATGGAAATCTGATTTTATGTATGAAGAAAAACATTTTACAATAAGGTTCCATATGTTAACTGCATAAGCTAACATGAATTAACAAATGTTTTTTTTTATTTGTATAAATCAATCAAAACATGTAAAAAAAAATCCTAATAATAGGTTATTATTATTTAATGGACCTGAGCTAACATTAACTAACAACGTACAGCTGTATTTTTATTAACTAACATTAAAAAAAGATTAATAAATACTGTAACAAACATATTGCTTATTGTTAGTTGTAATGGACTAACTAATGTTAACTAATAGGACCTTATTGTAAGAAAAACTGACCTGAACCTGGCTTATAACCTGACAGTTTGTCATCTCCTGTTGGTCTCGGGTCATGTAGTAGACCTCTTACATGCAACCATTCATATGTGAAATTAGTTATTTTTAACAAGACAAAAAAAAACCTTCTTTAAAACTACTACAGGCACATACAAGCAACCATTCCGAAAAACCAATGGGACCAATTAAAGTTCTTCCTTATTAAAATGATCGCATCCTGAATAAAAAGCAGGCCCTGAGCCCTCCTCTGCCTCTGTTTGACCTGCTGGCAGAATGCATGGATTGCTCCGGCCACTTAAAGGGATTGGCCTTCATTAGCGCCCGTTCTAGATGTCCTTCGTTACAAATGGGGCCTTGCCAGGGCTACTCAGAGCTCTGTGCGATGGTAAAAGGATATTAGTGCTATGACCTCCAGTTCTTGGAATAGTTTCATTTACCTTTGTCTGATTAAGAGTAATGAGATTCCTTGAGTAAAATCTTTGTGCTGTTGAATGTATAGGAACTTTGGCTGGCGTTTTTGTGAAACGTCCTTAAAAGATGCTAATTTAATAGAGGCCCCGGGCAACGTTTTTGGGCAGCAGTCAGGAGCAGCTTTGCATTCACTAGAATGCTCTGACCCGTGGCAGACTGGGTAGCGCACATGCTCATGACATAAGAGCTCATAAGAGCTGTTTGCAAAAAGGAATGCAGTTTTGATGTCCTGACTCCATTTTCTGTCCTATACAATAGAGTAAAAAAAAAAAAAAAAAAAACACTCAAAGAAAAAGCATTGGGTGGTAGATAACGATAACTATTAGCAAACTTTTATGCCATTTATATATGAAATACTGTACTTTGCCAATAAATAGAATAATTTGATTGAATGTTTTAATTTTATGTCACACAGGGCGCAAGCCTGCATTATTTTCTCCACCTAAACAAAAATAGAGCATTCCTAAAAATGTCTCAACCATTGCGGAAAGACCAGTAAAAAATCTTATTCTAGTTTCACAATTGTTACACAAATCGTGACAAGCTCTATTTGAGACAAGCTCAACCATTACACTTCTATTACCAAAGTTATAGTAAGTAATAACTACAAACTAACATTTGATTCCAAAATAAGTTTTAGACTAAATATGCAACCTTGTTACTCTCAAACCTGTAATTCATTCTGGCAATCTTACTTATTTTTTATTTACTTGAATATTTTACATTTTTGTCTATTTATTTTTTATGTTTATTAATAAATGTTAATGAAAAAAAAACTTAAACCAGAGTTTTCAACAGCGTTCAGAGTCAAACAGGCCCTATTTCCTACATCACTCATGGAAAGTGCAGTATACTTAAAATCATCTTATATAACCTGCCTTAAACCTGCACAAATAACAGCTGTAACAACTAGACCTACAGTTCATTTGCTCTCTATTTATATGCACAGTCTGATATAAAGATGACTCGTCTTGCTAATGAAAGCACAGCAAACCTCCAAAAGAGACAATGCTCTGGAACAGAATACGCGAGGGCTCAGTGCGAAAGGAGAAAGGGCAGACAAAATGCAACGTGGGCTGAAGGATAAAATTAGCACCTCAATAAAAGAGGAAGGAGCAGGGAAGGAAGCATGAACAATGAAATTAAGAGAACCCGCGACACATCAAACACATTCAATTACATTTCTGTCTTAGTCTTAGCGTGACTGAAGAGTCCCCCATTATGACATTGGGACAAAGGACACTCGTGATCTCATTGCACAGTCCTCGACGGAAGTGTTTAATGGAATAAAAGCGGCTTCTCGTCGAGGCGTGCGGAGGTGCTTTTGAGCGCCCCGCAGAATGACACATTTTGTCATATGCGTGGAGGCTGGTCTCCTTTTCAAGGCAATTCCCAGACATCTGAATGAGGGGGAATGAGTCAGTGAATGTCTCTGAATAGTGTGATTTACCTTGGCAGAGTGGAGCCAGATTGTCCCACTGGTAAAGCCCATTGGGATGGAGTCTGCATGTGGCATTTCTGTGACCCACGAGCCTGTAGCCAGCGTTGCAGTAATACTGGAGTCTGCTGCCTGGCCGGTCTCTCGCCCTATTGATGACTCCTCCATTCTTGGGTGGATCGTTCACACTGCAGTATGCAGCTGCGGGAGACGGCAACAATCACAGTTCGTTACAGTATGATGTTAAAGCATGCATCACATGTCCTTGAATACAAATCATGGCCTTGATCAACCTTTCAGATATTTTTGAGTGTGGTGGTAATGCCACTTTTCACTTTTCAGGTAAAAAAAAGGAAAACAAAAACTAGCCTTAATTCATTCTTTTATTGTTTTTGTCCGTTTTAATCATAAATCTAACATACTTTACAAACCTTATCTAATATAAGTTTGCTTCCGAACTAAATGGGTTTAGACATTTTTACTGGAAAACAAAAATGCTGATTTTATACAGAGTGACATTCAAAAATCATCACCAAAACTACATAATGAATGTTTGCAACCCTGAATATGGCTTCAGCTGGAACAAGGATGAACATGGTTTGTTCCAACCTCAATTTGTTTACTGTCCTAAATTGGTAGCTTAAAAAAATGGGTAACACTTTATTTTACAGTGTCCTTGTTACATATGTTACATATTCAAACACGCATACCTATGGACTGAACACGTGATGCGCATGTGCGCGCCGTTTGCGTTTTCTCGGGAGAGATAATGGATAATCGTTTGTACCTTCAAACCTATTTCAGGGAGTGCGTTCTCGAGACACCAGACACTGTTTTGTGCTGATGAGCGGCCGGAGCGCGTTAAGGGTTTTTCTGTTAGAACGGTGTCGTGTTAGCGGCCCCTAAGTTAATAACTAATGATCTTCACAATGGAAGTGAATCAATCAAAACTAACTTTAGCTGGACAATAACTTTATCCTAAATAATGCTTTTGTAAAGCCTAAACAATCTGATACGGTAATTTCTATTTTCACTGTAAAGCTGCTTTGAAACAATCCATACTGTTAAAAGTGCTTTATAAATGAAGGTGACTTAGCAATAACAGTAAATCATGCATAATCACATGTAACTAACCCCAATCCTACCCTAACCCTATAGTAAGTACATTTTGTTGATTAATATTACTCAGTACTTAAATATATAATTACACTGTAACAATGACACCTTAAAATAAAGTGAAACCAATAAATGTATATTAAAAAAAATACAATTAAATGTTTGATTTTTAGGAGAGTTTGTTTACTTTTGTACAATAATTGTCCAATGTAAAGTCTGAGTACTAAAGCAAAACCTGTTCTCCACTTCTCTAGATAGCTTTTTATTAGACAGAAATTTGTATCCATAGGTTTGCTCCATTTTCTTGCAAGAAAATAATGCACATTTTAAATGTATTAATCCTCTGTACGTTCATTTTGTAAACTTTTATGGTGGTACGGTACATGACTATTTAGATGATATGAACTAAAAGTCATAAATCTCAAATTCTGATTTCATGTAGTCTTTAAAACTGTTTAAGTTTGATTCGGAGATTAAACGAATGGGAAAATGCAGCTTGCTGGTTATAAAAAAATCATTAGATCTTGTTTTTGATGTGACACAAATGCAAGTTTACCCATCATAAAAAGGAAAGAAGAAGCTCGAGGGATGTCAAAGCTTAATCTCACTTCAGACAGATCAAATCAAATGCATCATCACACCAACTCTGCTGAGAGGTCTAGACTTAGCTGCGAGTGATTAAACAGACCTAGCGTAAAAAAAAATAAAAAAAAACCTTCATGTGGCACTGAATTCTAATTTCCGAAAGCCCAGCGGACTAAGAAAGGCGGGAAAAACAAGGAGGGCTTGAAGTTGCTTCTGAAAGATGTTTTGTAGAGATAAAAGTGTTTTATTTATCAAAAAGTGTTACCTACATCCCGTGATTATTTCAACTCAAGAATCTAAATACACAGTAGCCACTCAGAGAGTTTCAAAAACACAATCCCTCTGAGCAATGTAGTCGTTTCTCTTTCTGTCTGCTCTTGACAAAATCCAATAAACAGGAAACATGTGGCAACACACTGGAATAATGGGCCTGAATAGGGCACAGCATGTCTGAAAGATCAACTGGAATGAACAGAGAGACCAAGAAACGTTGACAGAGAGGCAGAGGAACGGGTGAAGAGATGCTAAGTAATCATGGCCACTGGCTTTGCGGCCCATAAATCACGTTTAGCCATTGGTGGAAATGTCGGTCAGAAGAATACGACATGGTAGTTATTCAGCAAAATGTATTGCTGCATCTTTGACCACTATTACAGCCGACTTGCCAATGGCTCCCCGGAGGTAAGATGTGTCTGGTTCTAGCTTAATGAGGGCCAACTTAGAAAAGGCTGACTTCCTCACTTATTGACCCATTTGGATCCAAAGCAACTACCTTGAAGGGCTAAAAGTCCGGAATAAATCTGGCACACGTATTGATAAATACTACTGAATGTACGGTACCAACAGGCGACTTAGACAGAATTGTAAATGTAAGCCTGATTAAGATGTCTGGATGAATCAAAAGTGGAAATGAGAAATCAAAGAACCAAACAAATGGAGCTAGAGAAAAAGTATGTTATTCGCCAACGCATTCCGGTGCACAGGCCTACATCAGAAATAAAAGTATAAAGATTTTCTTGATTCTTTGATTTCTCCATTATACAAGTGTTGCTAATTTTCAGTTCAAGTACATTGTTTTTTCCAAGTTGTATAGAATAACTCTACAGTACTTCTGGATGCATAAAAAAAAGTGAAATTTGAAAAGATGTAAACATGTTTAACAAACCTGTGTAGCGTATTTTGAAGCCTTTCTTGCTGGTCGCATGATCGGTTGACCATCTGAGGTAAAGCTGGTTTGTTTTGCTAGTGAAATTCAATTGTGTAGAGTGGTTCCCACTCAAAGCCACCAACAGCGGACTCTGTCCAGATGGCCCTGGTAAATTAAACATCACAAAAACAAGTAAAGCTAAATATTGCAAACCACAAATCTGTTGGGCAGCAAGGCAGAAGAGACATTAACTTTTCAAGCCAAGGACCAAACTTCGAACAAAACAACATATCCAAGTTTTCAAGTTCCACCTACAATAGTACCAGTACACATTACACCTTTTATCCCTGTCCCTAGCTTCTTGAAGATCTCTAAAGAAATGCTCGAAAACACACATACACCAAAATAATAGCATTTAATAGTTTTACAACTTACAACACCCAATAAAATATATATTTATGAAGCTTAAGCAATATGTTATATCTTAAAACTTCTCCTGTCTATTTAGATGTGCTTGGATTGCTCAAATTGATGCTCAAACCCGAGTGCTAAATTCAGCGTTTCTGAGTCAAATGCAGGCCAACTGTAAGCATTCCTCCTAAATATCAAGCTCACAGCTTTTTTTTTTTTATAGTAGTTTTTGGCTTGACGTTTTGTACATTTTTAATAGTCTGAATTTACTTTTTAATTAATAGGTAAAATGCATCACAAAAGTACATTTTAGTTGTAATAAAAAAAAGGGGGGGGGGGGGGGGGGGTAAAAAACTTACCAAAAATAGTATTTTTTGTTTAGTATGTGTATAATATAATTCATATAATATAATTAACATAATATAATTATTTATTATTTATAAAAATAATTATATTATATTATATTACATCATCACTACAGCAACAGTACATAGGATAAGCGGAATAGAAATGGATGTATGGATAAAATAATCAATAACATTCCATCTGTACAGAGTAAACAAAAATAACGTTTACCATCAAAAATCTCCAGTTCGTCAAACTGCTTCTCGCTCTGGAACATTTCCACATAAATGGAGATGGTGAAGGAAGGCTGCACTCTGATGATCCAAGAGCAGGTCTGGGAGTTGGGGTAGTTTTTTGGGAAGCCCGGACTCAGGATCACACCAGAGGAGGCAGATCGCTCCTCATTTGCAGGACACTGAGCTGTAGGGTAGATACAGCATTCACAGGAATCATCGCTATTGTTATTACAAATCGCAATGTGGTTTTCCTACAAACAAAGCTGCAAGCTCCAGAGTATTCCAGTAAAGACAGTAAAGTTTAAAAACTTTATCTAACATGTGCAGTGCTTCTCCTGGATTCACCTCAGGGGCCGCGAGCCTTGGTTTGAGGAGGCAACAAAGTGAGTTGAAGCTTTTTTGTTAATCCGCCTTGTGGGTGGGAGGGTGAAGGAAACAAACCAGGAGAACTATCGCTTCTTCATGGCATTGTACAGAAAGTACAGACAAGCCAAACGGCTCAAATTTACAACTGAACGCTTTGCCGAGGATAACTGGATTTTTTTTCCCCTTGCTCCCAAGGCAGCTGTCGGCTATTGTCTATTTCATACAACAAAACAATGTTGTTTCTGGGGCTCCGTGCCATCTTTTTATGGATTATATTTTTATAAGCTTTGATTACAAGAATCACACTAATGATTCAGCATCTTTATTATTTCTGATTACTGATCCCCAACCGTCTTTAAATTATTTAAGTTAAGTACTCTCTTTTGGATGAGTTTTGTAATTACCATTATTCAATGGATTCTCATTACTGTAATATGGTGCTTTATTTCTGTGTTACCATAAAAAAAATAAAAAAAAATAAAACCTCCATATCCTGGAGTAACTGGACTTATACAATGTTCATAATACAATAATACATACAATAATCATGATGACGGTTGTGAAATATATACCTCACACATTTATGAGGTATTTTTTTCACTGACCTTCACATGCTGGTGGTGGTCCCTCAAACTGCAGGTGAGAGTTCAGCTTACAGGTGACCTCGTTGCTGCCAACCAATGTAAATCCAGGAAAGCATCGATACCTCACAATATCACCTGCATGGTCAGTAAGAAGAATTCAACATTTTTCAATATTTTTTGCATCATGTCTTTGATATTCTTTCACAAATGGCCAGCTGCTCATACCGATTTCATAGTCCTGGTCTTCAAATAATATCTCTGCTTGTTCAACCATAGGGGGAGGAGGGCATTTCTTGAGCCGATAAGCTAAGGAAATGAAACAAGAAGTTCTGAAGCAATTTGACTTTTCATTTACCTTTATAAGCATGACATGACTCCAAACAACCCACCTAGAGTATAAATTACACATGTGACAACATACAGTTCTATGAATCAACATACTGAGAGACCTCTCAAGAATACAGAGTTGTATTTAAACCACCCGTCTACAACTCACGAATATGCCAGACTTTTTCTGAAATGAAAGTTGAAAGATTAGATGAAAGGTTCATTTTCACATGATTTTCCAATGCTCTCCGACGCATGCCTGCATGCTGACACTGATATCAAAGAGGCCAAAGGAAGCTTCTATTTTTGACTCTTCTAATCTCCTGAAATAACGTGATGTCATCAGAAGCAGCCGTCATGCGTCCTTAGTGTATGAAAACAAGTTGAATCCCATGCTTCAAATATATTTCGAGCAGCACTTTACGGTATGCATTGCATTTCAGCTGCAACATTTTTCATTTGAAGGAGAAACTAACCATGGAAATTGAGGACAAAGAATCCACTTGTCGAGAAGTCGCTGTGGAACTTGATAAGAACCTGATTGAAAGTGCTGTAGGCTGACTCGAGGGCTGTGTTGCCGCTGAAAATCCCCAGCTGCGGGTAGCTTTGCTCTGGGCCATCCCTGGAAGAGGGAAACTTGCATTGAAATTACATTACAACCTGTGATCCTGCCATAATCTTCAAAAGTTACAGTAAGATTGTGCTGACTTTGGAATAAAAGCATTACATTACAGACCAGCTTGAACGAAAACAGTAAAAATGATCACTTCACAGACTAGTCTGCTTGTTTAATGACTTATGAAGATGAACAGCCGATATTGCTGGGAAAGCGCTGAAGATGTACATTTCCATATTATTTTAATAAACTCAGTACTGTTTCAGATTAATCAGTAGAAATTACAACATTTTTCTCTGTGGTCTGTTATTATTAACGAAGCGAGATTTAAATTCAGTCACTTCTGTAACTTAAGTAAAAGAAATGAAGGAGTTGAAAATTAAAAGAAAAAAATAATTCGAGTCAATCTTTATGAAACCTGTCTGTTCATATTTGAAACAGGTCAAATATAGGCTACACACACATATATATATATATATATAAACGAGAAAAACTAAACAAACAAAGACTTTATTCAACAATTTCTTCTCTTCCTACATTGTGTTTACAACGTGAACAATGTCAGATACTGACACGGAATAGAAGAAATTGTTGAATAAAGTTGTTATTTGTGTTTGTTTTTTCTCGTCGCTTCATAATATTAAGGTTGAACTACTATAGTCACATGGACTATTTTAAAGATGTCTTTATTACCTTTCTGGGCCTTGAAAATGGTAATAACGTTGCAGGTCATTGCAGGGGGGTCAGAAAACTCTTGGATTTCATCAGAAATAACATTAGGGTGAGTAATTAATTAAATAAATTTTTTTATTAGTAGTATTAAAGTATTAGTATTAAAGCCACAGTATGTAAGTTTCACCGCTAGAGGTCACTTATTCAAAAGAATAACAAAGACGTAGCTTGATGACACAGTGACTGAGCGTGAAATCATAGGAGTTGTCGTGTTCACCTCCACAGACATTTTTGCTTGATGGGGTTACCTTTGGCCACAGAACCCACAGCAATAGATAATGAATAATTGTGGTCAATCACGAATGTGCAAAACAAACAAATGATTGTCGGATTTGACGCTAACTTTTTTCAGGGAGCGCACTTTGTTCCCAAAGTGTCTACTGACAGCTGAGGGTAGGGGGGATATGACGGGCCACGTGTCACTGGTTAAAATTGCGGATTTCTCTGGATTTAAACACTGTTGGAAACATTTGGGATATTGTAAGTTCACACACCAATATAACAATGTTCTAGTGGTTTTGGGATATTTTAATGCAAAATTGTACATATTATTAGCCTGGATGCCAGCCGAACTTTGCCCCGCCCTCAACATTTGAGGATGGGAAGTTCGGTCTGGACTTGATCCGTTGAGATGCAAGTATGCCCGAACAAGAGCTGTTCGGACTAATCAAATTGTCAGGGCGGGCTTCAGGGGCGTCACTAGGCCCTTTTTAGGGGGGCTTCAGCCCCCCTAAACTTCTGCCTAGCCCCCCTAAAAATGTGAGATTAATGTAGGCTACACAAATTCGTGTTCGCTTCAGTCTTGTTATAATCAGATTCAGCGCGTTCTTCATCTTCAATCCGCAGCGGCGCCGACAGAGAGCACGTCAGAAACAGAGGACAGGGTGTATGTGTGTGTGTGTGTGTGTTCGTGTGTGTTCATCTGAGCCTCATTGGTCTGTCACTGCTCGTCAATGTCAGAATATTTGAGATGACCAATCAAATCAAAGTAGGCGGGCTTTATGTTCACAGACGCTGCTGAGCGCGAATTTTAACAGTGCAACTCGACGGTTACGGTCAAGTGCGAGATAAGATGTAAGTAGCTAAACTTAACATTTCATATTTTACTTTTTTTAGGTCATAAATGTTAAACAAATGACAAAAAATAATCAGGCAAACTAATATAGTTTTGTCTAATTTCGCCATTTTGAACTGAAAATAGGCTGTAACGTGACTCATGTAATGTAATAATTAGTTTACAAGAAACATTAACAAAGCCGTTTTCATCATGTTAGGCACAAGATTAATAATGAATGTGTACATATTCAGGATATAATACAAATTGTAGCCTTTAGTAAATTAAAAAAGCTCAGCTTTAGGAGGGGAAGAGAAAGGGACGAAGAGACTGAGAAAAAAAGAAAGAGTGATGGAGATGAGAAGAGAGCAGGTATTGACAAATAATCTGCCCACTGACATGGTTTTAAAGCTATTTCTTATCCTTTTTTGGTCTTCAAACGTCTTGAAATGCACATATCAGAGAAATAAAAAATTTGAACCCCCTACCAACCTCAAATTTAGGACCTCTGTGACTAAAGCCCTGTCTACGGCCCTGTTTTAGGCATAAGATCAATAAAAAATGTGTAGCCTACATATTGTGAATGCATTTAATAAACTTAATTACCTTTAGTAGCTTTCAGTAAATAAACGCGTCTGAGAAAATTATTCATAGGCAAAATCAACCTATCAATTGACCCTGTGTTTACTTTCTTCACTGACAGACAAAAATGAAAAGCCTATATCAGTCAAAGCTCAGCTTTAGGAGGGGAAGAGATAGGGCAAGATAAAAACAAAGAGAAAAAGAGTGTGATGCTGATGAGGAGAGAAAAATAATCAGCTGCCCACTATCCAAGTTTTTTGGCCTTCAGAACATCTTAAAATGCACATATGTAGATCAGAGAAATCAAAATTTTCTCGGGGAGACCCCGAACCCCCTTATTTGCCCTACCTCACATTAGGGACCACAGTTATTATAAAACCGTGCCTTTGCATCGTAATGAAAATGGTTAATAGTGATCTTTAGATCCTAAACTAAAGTGTTACATTTTTTTATTTAAAAAAAAAAAAAATCATATTGGGGGCTTAGCCCCCCTAAAATGAAAATCCTAGTGACGCCCCTGGCGGGCTTTATACGATGATAGACAGATGATCAACAGTAACGTAATCATCCATGTCACCAAAGAGCGCTTGGTTTGAATTCGTTTACAACAAAGAATGGCTGCCGCTGGAGAATTTAGATGTGTAGATTCAGCCATCGCTTCTGTTATAGAAGATGTAGACAGCGCATTCATTTTAAAAGAGGAACAGAGAACCGCGATCAAGGCATTTGTCGATCGGAAAGATGTTTTTGCCGTCCTTCCTACGCCATTCGGTCTATCCAATTGAGTGCAGAGGCATTTTTTTTCCTGGTTCAGTTGAAACACGCCCCATAATCACAGCCCAATGGAGCAGTATCAGACTCACATTCTGACTAGAATCTGAGTATGACGAAGTCAGGCTAACATATTGTCCCTTTAATTTTTATTGTAATTAATTGTCTAAAATGCATGTAAATATATATATGGTTTCTTTTTTTTTCTTTCTGAGAATTACCCCAATGCTTTTGAGTGAAAAGCTTCACAAATCTTGCTTTGCACAGTGACTACAGACTACACATATTGGTAAACAAAGCGGAACTCGATTTGCTTGAAGTACAACAACAACAGCAGCATTAGTCTAGTCGGCAAGCTTAAATAATTGCCTTGTCGTCATCTCAGTCTGATATTTGCCAAATGACTTGTTAAATGGAGCTGTGCTCACCAGACGGCGATATAGTCAGTCACAGGCTCAGTTTGGAGCAGGGTGAAGTTGATGTAAACTCCATGACCATGAGGCACGGTGATGAGCCAAGTGCAGTCCTGAGAGTCTGGGTACTCGTTTGGGTACTCTGGAGAGAAAACGGTGCCGTTTGGAGCCGTCACGTTGTAGCCACAGGGAGCTGTGTGCAGATAAGCATTACTCAACCATGACTGCATTAGTAATCTGTCTTTCAGAATGACAGCAAATGTTAAACACCAGGGAATGGAGCAAAATCTGAATGTTAGGGGAATGACTCACCCAAAAATGAAAAGTCTGACATTATTTACGTCACTCTCATGTTGTTCAAAACCCATATGCTGTAAACTACACACACACACACACACCCACCACCCGCCGGCCCACAACATTCATAACTCTCCAAAAAGGACCAAAAAGCACCATATAGACACTATAGACTTCAGGAGACTTTGAATCTTTTTAAGGTGCTTTTCTAATGTTTTCTTGTCCTTCTTTTAAGCTTTACAGACTTCACTATGAAGTGTTGTTGTATGGGGAAAAACACCGCTTACAGATTTTGGAATGACATGAGGGCGCTTAAACAATGACAAAATGTAAAATACTCCTATAAAGACTCCTGTTGCAGAGATTACTGTTTCATTTGCAGATGAGTGAAAACTGAAGAAGAGAACAAAACATTCCTGAGGCTGCAAGAAACAACATGGATAGAAGATACTGGCACAGAGTTCACAACACAATAACACAGTTAGGAAAGAAAAAAAGGCCCAATAGTCTTTGCAGTTCAGATCCCCTGCAAACGGAAGCCTGGGAGAAACAAGTTGAGCGACTGATCGATAATAGACAGGTCGGCTTTCACACTACACTACCCACGCTAATCATCAAGGCTACAATTTAGAACAGCTCCCAGTAGCCTATGTCTCCACTGTTCAGGTCTTCAAAGTCTGTTTTAAAGATGGTTTTAAAACACAATGGCTCTTATTGTACTAGCAATTCAAAGTAGTAACACTTCAGTTAAAGAGCATAGTTAAAAAGGCATTCGGGAGTGTACTGATAATACCTTTGTAAGTCTTGAAAAGTCAGAGCATTTCTAAAGCTTTCTGTTTCAAAGTGTGGGCAAAGGCGGCTAAAAATAACAGTGTGCTTATCACAACACAACTTGAGAAACTTAAAGAAATGCTGACAGGGATAGAAGAAAAAATAACACATTTCTTTACTTTCTTCCCTTCCCTTTACCTTCACAGCGAGGAAAGGGTTGGTTCCACTTCCTGTTGATCCCGTGCTGGCATGTTAACACAGGGTGGCCCACCAAAACATATCCAGGGAAGCATTCAAATGTTATCGATTGGCCTGCATTGAAATCGCCGTTGATGATGTATCCATTGTGGAATGGATATGGGTCTTGACAGTTTTGTAATTCATATGCTAAAATAACAAAACAAAACAAAACAAAACAGAACATATGAATATCTGTATGTCTGGAAGTGGAAGTATGATATTTTCACCCTCATGTTGTTCCAAAACCCATCTTTTTTGAAACATAAAATAAGATGTTTATGCGTCATAGAAAAAAAAAAGTCAAAGGTTTGGAACGATATGGAGGCGAGTAGATTATGACAGAACTTTCATTGTTGGATGCATTTATTTAATCCTTTATTTATTTGCACTGATAAACAATGATTCTTTAGTGAAGTAAATAAAACAGAAAAAAACTAAAGTCATTTCTACATTTAAGTTAGTTCAGGCAAGAATAAAAAATAAATAAATCTATATTAGTACTTGAAATTAAAGCTTAAAAGTATATTTTACTTGGAATTGTTTGTTATGTTTACATTAATGATTCTTCAAGTAAATATCAAAGTTATAAAATGAAGTAACACCTGCTTAACTTCCTGATACTAGTGTTCACATCATCCACTGAGGCATTCATAATTAATACGATAGAATTTTCCACCGTTTTTTTAAGTTGTATTTTCATTGTTTTGTCGTTGCTTTTGTCGTTAGGTTTAGTTCATTTTCTCAAACAAGAGTTCATTTTCCACTCAAACTGACCCAGGGACGGACTGGGACTAAAAAACGGCCCTGGACTTTGACTAGGCCCGGCCCAAAGAAATCGGCGCGCGGAAACTCGACAACAATAACGCCTGCCACCTGGCATGAGTGTCACATGACTTCAATTGTGGCTCATGATACTACCATCCAAATTATAGCTAACAGCATATTATACCATCTATTCCATGCTGTCTTAAAATGAATTTATTACTTAATAATCTTAATTAATGTATGCAGTAATTAATCTTAGCTACTGCACAAATAATAATACCACATCTAAATGAAAATAGGCTAGGCCCTACACCATACCAAATTTAACTTCTGTATTAAAAATCTTCAAAGTTTGTAAGCATTAACTGTAATGTTACCAACATTTTTAAAAGTAAAAGCACAACATATTTCTTAATATTAGCTACTGCATGTTGCATTTTACAGCTAAAATGTTGAAGTTTAGCTGTTTTAACTACTGTAATCATTAAAAATGTAGCAAGCTGAATATCACTTCCTAACATCATCCCTAGCAAGTAACTTGCAAATTAATTTCTGATTAATTCGGTTCGGGAGTAGTAAAGATAAAAGCCAGCCCGCACTGGTTGGGTCCTTGTATGCGCTTCGTGAGGCACACACACACACTAGCACACACACGCAAGGTCTCTAGCTCGCTCCCTCTCTCTGCCGTGCGCGCGCTACGCATGCGCGCTCTTGCTCGCTCTAGATTCCGGGAGATTTTAACTAATTTGCGGGCATCAGGGAGCCGCTATTAATATGCGGGAGACTCCCGGAACTTCCGGGAGACTTGGTATGTCTGTGACTGCGTGTGTGGCGGGTGGTGGGCCGGCCCACCGGCCGTCCTGGAGTACCGGCCGTTCTGTGATTCTCCAGTTCACACAGATGGCCAGTCCGCCCCTGAACTGACCCATTCATACTCAAAAATTATCCATTAAATGTTACCGTTATTGTGTACAAAGTCTCTGTGTTCGGTTGGGTACCTCATTGCCTATATTGTGTAGATATGTTGTCTTATAGATTATACAACATTCGGCTGGTTGAAAGTGTACAGGAAATCTATTGTATTGTTTACTTAAATGTTTTTAAGTAAAGCATACACTTTAAAATCATGGCTTAATTCTGTGCTACATTGAGTAAAATGTACAAAGCGTGAGTAAAATGTACTTGAAACTTCAAATGATTAAGTAGAAATTACTCAAACTCTGGTGACACTTTATTTTGATGGTCCACTTTAGACATTCTACTAACTATTAGTAACTTTTCAACTACATGTCAACTAACTCTCATTAGAGTATTCATAGGCCATGTCCACACTAATACGTTTTTGTTTGAAAACGTATATTTTTCTCTCCGGTTTGGCCTTCCGTCCACACTGAGACGACGTTTTAAGTCAATGAAAACGTAGCTTTTGGAAAACGCTCTCCAAAGTGGATCAATTTGAAAACGCCGTTTTCGCGTTGTAGTGTGGACTGTGAAGCCGGAGGTATTTGAAAACGATGACGTAAGTTTAGTCACGTGATCCATGTTGTACCAATAGATATTCATGTTTACCGGTATTGTGCCTGTTATGTGCTATTCACTTTCACACTGTTGCTAAAATATGTTACTTTGCACACTCTTCATATCACAGTCCTGCGCAGAGAGCGTCCACACTGTATCCGGATTAATGTGGACGGATTAATGTGGACGTAGCCATAGACTGTCTGCTTAATATCGGCTAACACTTTATTTTGATGCTCCCCGTAATAGACATTCGACTGACTATAAGTAACTGTAACTACATGTCAACTTATTCTACTTACCCGAAGCCTAACAGATAACCCTAACCAAACAGTCTACTAACCGTCAACTGCAGTCTACTAATATTGTAATGAGAGTTAATTGACATGTAGTGGACAATGTACTAATAGTTACTAGAATGTCTAAAATGGGCCATCAAAATAAACTAACCGAAACGGACCAAGTTAAATTTACTTATTCTCTTTGTTAATTTTACATAACTTAGTTAATAGATTTTACTTAATTCCACATTTTAATTCCATGTAAAATTTAAAATCTAAGTAAATTGTACTAATTGTTTTTTTCGGCATATGCATTTTTAGGAGTTTCCCTTTCAGATGCAACATTTAGAAGAGTTTGCACTCGTCAATTTACTGGTATTTGTGCCATTATTTACCGCCCCCCCCAAAAAAAACATGGGTATTTTGATGGTCCCTTTTGAACATTCTGATGACTACAAATAACGTTTCAACTACATGTCAACTAACTCATCATTAGAGTATTAGTAGACTGTCTGCTTAATATCTGCTAACTCTTTTTTGTGATGCTCCCCCAAATGACATTCTACTGACTATAAATAACTGTATTGAGAGTTAGTAGACATGTAGGTGCAACGTTACTTATATAGGCCCCGTCCACACTACTGCGTTTTCGTTTAAAAACGGAGACCTTTTGCTATGTTTGCACCTCCCGTCCACACTAAAATGGCAAAAACGGAGACCCAAAACGGAGAAGTTTAGAAACGCTGCCGATCCGTTTTTCGTTTTGAATATCTGGAGGGTGTTTTAGTGTAGACGGGTCAAAACGGAGGACTTTAGAAACGATGACGTAGTAGAGGCTCACGCTCGGCTCTATGATTAGGTGTCATCAGTGATGGCGTATATCTTTGCTAGCAGCTGTTATACAAGTAAATTCTGCATTTTACAACGCTATAACTGCCTACATGCGCCGGAGTCAAGCTATTATTCGAGCGATCTGTGACAATTCCCGTGTGCAGCGGCGGCGTTGACCGTACATGGAGCGTCGGTTTGGGGTTAACCCAGAGCATGGTGGGATCATTTTATCAATGAAGTTGTGTTTACACCGGCACGCGCATGCCCAGTGTTGGTGAATGGTCACGTGATCCACGTTTTCAGTCGTTTTAATGTGGACGGAGATCAATTCTAATACGCAGCTTAGAAGATCGAAGATCGGAGATCGTATTCGTTTTAATTACCCGTTTCTAAACTAAAATGCAGTAGTGTGGATGGGGCCATAGTCAACAGAATGTGTTAAAGGGAACATCAAAATAAAGTGAAATCAAAGCATGTCTTAAACCAGACGTTAATTTGCGCTGCACTTTATCATTATGGAAATGATCCGGCGGCGTCTGTTATTTGATTTGCGCATCGTCAGTAGATCACGTGCAGAACCTTCTACTCCCATCGGTGCTTTTTTGGATTTCCGCTAGCCCGCTAATTTCCCCTGTTTAGTAAATCTGGCCCATTATTTGGAGATATAGAGTGACAACTGATATGCATAGTTTGCTCAATTTGGGCCTCTGAAAATTTAGGGGAGTATTTTTCCTCCTCGAGTATGAGCTCCATATTCTTTATTGTCATATTATGTGGCCCATAAAAACCTGATGCATCAAATATGATACAAAACATAAAACACATATGCAATCTTTTATGTTAATTTAAATGCCAAGGGTTAAGATAGTGCTAATTTGATTAGTGCCCAAATTATAAAATTACTAAAACATTTTTTGATTTAATACATTTCAAATTGGGAAACATTCATTAACAAGACTAAAATAATGTTTCAAGGAATTTTTGACACGCATACAAGGAACATACGTGTTGCTAATCTGAGTATCGTCACCTGTTCTGTGAAGAAGCAGAAAGCTTGTCAAACTAGCATACGTGCATCTCCAGACAGCATTTCAAGTGCAGTGCTTATGATCAACAGCTTTATAATCATATTATTTCATTCTGCATTATTGTTTGTATATCAAAACATGGCATCAGTATTCCCCTCCATCTGGCAGCACAGATCAAGGCTAAGCCTGGCTCTTTTCAACTCAGTCTAGTGTGGATAAGAAACAGAGACAGACGAACGGTTTGACCTAAAAGTGAGGAGACCAGACAATGGTGAGTTATTTATATCGAGTGGAATCCAAGTGCACATCCAAATGCACCGTCTTATTGATTTTGAAATGCTTTCAAGACCCCAGCTGTCATAATGGAGTGTCCTCCCAGTGATCTCAAAGGAACTGAATCTTTAGATATTTCCAATGATCCTGGTAAAAGGCCGTCACTCCCACATGAAGGGCCAATACAAAATCAAGGACGGACAATGTCTACAAGAGAAGAGAGTGCAGTATGCAAATTGAAGATGGAGTGTCACCCACCTTGATAAGTGAGTTTGAAGCCCTGTCTGTTTTCAGAGTGGTCGCTGTAGAAGTGGATGACGGTTTCGTGCGTGCTGCTCAGCAGAGGGGGTGGTAGTTGGCTTCCGCTGAACTGTCCAATCAGAGAGCTGCTGTGGTGCGGCCCGTTGCGGACCTCTAAAAAATCGTGGTTATCCTCAGAGGTGAAGTTGAGAAATTGGATGTGTGCCCCTGCGGAGTGAGAGGTCACATGTTAGACTTTCACAGTATTAAACAGGCTGTGCATTATGTGCATAATTTACATAAGGAAGAAGGTCTTTAAAGTGACAGGCTTTTTTTAACCATTGACTCTGACAGGCCTGTACAGACCTGCTATTTCTGCTGCTCTGAGACACTGTTAATTGGTGAATCGTTTTTACCGCATTTTCATGTGTGCAAAAAAAAAAAAAAAAAACGTATTCATGTTTGCTCAGTAATTGGCTCCATTTGAACTGTGATATTGCTGGAAAACAGGAAGAAAACTAGCATATTACTAAAAAACTGATCTTGATTCAACAGAAGACATTGTACTTGTCAGAATCTACTGTATGTGGCCATCTATCTATAAAAACATTTCTTTCGACTTATAAAGCATTTTTAAAATATAAATAATACAAATTAAAGAAATGTATTGTTGCATTTTATGCTTATTCTTTTTAAATGCAGACCAATTGTCTGATAGCACAAGTGAATAATTTAATAAAATATTTCCATTAACAAATTAGTTCTAGTATTAAAGGGTTAGCACACACAAAAATTAAAATTGTGTCATTATTTACTCACCCTCATGTCATTCCAAATTTTTAAGACTTTTGTTTATCTTCGGAACATAAATGAATATATTTTCTATGCAATTTGAACTTTGACACTTCAAAAAGTTAATAAATACATAGTACAGTAAATGTAATCTATATGAATTAAACAGTTTCATTACAGTAATTTTGATTAAGAGATGATTGCTTTATAATGAACAGATTCAATTTACGCGTTTTGGTAGTTCAAAAGTGCTTGTTTGATACACAAGAGCAAATAAGGTTTGTTCTTGCATGTAAAAAGATATCTTTGAATCTTCCCTTTTCCATATTTCATGTGCTTTATGTATGTGTATATATATTAATAAACAATTAAATTAAATCAACATATTAAGCAACCTCTTAGTGTCTCTTCAGAAGACTTGCAATCAATCAGTTAAACTTGATTCATATGAATTGTGTTTATTATGTCTTCATGAAATTCTTTTTTTGGTTGCATGGAGTATCAAGGTAATAAACTAACAGCTTATGAATTTGGAATGACATGACCCCGTTTGGCTAGCGCACTTCCCATAATATCTACGCATCAAGGTCAGTAGGCGGAGAGTAGACAATCTTTTGTGGCTTTTCGATCCCTTATGAGCCGGTCAAATGCGTTTTCGACTTTGGAAGTGGTCAAAAGCGGACAAGCTCAAATTTACGTAAGACCCCGTTTACACTGGTATTTAGCATCATCCACTTGTGAAATGATCGACCAAAATGCATCTTAAAGGATTAGCTCCCTTTCAAATGAAAATTAGCCCATGATTTACTCACCCTCAAGTAATCCTAGGTGTATATTACTTTCTACTTTCAGACGAATATAATCTGAGTTATATTAAAAAAATATCCTGGCTCTTCCAAGTTTTATAATGGCAGTGGATTGAAGCTCAAAAACGTGCATCCATCTGTCATAAACGAACTTCACGCGGCTCCGAGGGGTTAATAAAGGCCTTCTGAAGCAAAACGATCAGTTTGTGTAAAAAAAATATTCATATTTAAAACTTTATAAAGTAAAATAACTAGCTTCCGGCCAAACGAACATACGGATTCCACCTAAGTTTAAAGCACAACTTATGCGAGTAATGTGACGTCCTGCTGACATTTACGCTTTGCCATGACGCACTACGCTACTTCTGACGTTACAAGTTTCGTAAGTTGCGGATTAGGGGCAAGTAGACTGCGTATGGCTGTTTTTTGCCGGAAGCTAGAATTGTACTTTGTAACGTGTAAAATATGAATATTTTTCTTACACAAACTCATCGTTTTGCTTCAGAAGGCCTTTATTAACCCTTCGGAGCCACGTGAAATTCGTTTATGACAGATGGATGCACGTTTTTGAGATTCAATCTGATGGTTGCAATCCACTGCCATTATAAAACTTGGAAGAGGCAGGATATTTTTTAATATGACTCCGATTGTATTCGTCTGAAAGAAGAAAGTCATATACGCCTAGGCTGGCTTGAGGGTGAGTAAATCATGGGCTAATTTTCATTTGAAAGTGAACTAATCCGTTAACACCAGGTGTAACAGGGCCAAAGTCTGGGCCGGCCCTGACTACACCAGAGCTCCATATTCCTGGTTCTGTTGCTGTCACTGAAATTCATTGCGTAGCTCCAAGCCGCACAGTTAATACACAAGTGTGACATTTTACAATTACGCACCATTAACTTCAGCGCACCTTCAACAATTATTCAGTCTTTGTCTCCAACTAGATGATTTGAACTTAATATTTGCGACATAAAAGAAGATGGTTAGATAATACGACAACAAAACTATCAAACAAGTCAGCCATTTTAACTGAAAGCATGTGTCGCTCCGAGACGCCTAGGGTAGCTCTTTTAAAGATTAGCTTTATTGTCATTCTGATGCGGTGCTATCCCCTAACTGCACTTAACTCTACCTATTCAGACTGTCCTAAAAGCTATAATCAGCACCCACAAAGCCATCTGTGTGTCTTATTCAAATGATTGTAGCCTGTTAACAGTGAAAGCTAATGCATTTTTGCTACACAGCACAAACATGATAGTTCTTGCTCTTGTTTGTGCAGTGGCTGCTTGATAAGGCAGAAAATTGCTTTTGGATATCTCAATGTTACATTGTTTTCTTCCAAGTTAGAGGGGGTCGGAGAAGAAATAGTTGTGCTCCAGGATAAGTGTGAATGGCTTTTTTTAAATGACATGCAATTGCCTTGTTAACAGCTGGAATGGTTTTCTTTGTTTTCAACTCATTTGAACTGTGAGGCGGGAGAGAGCAAATGGGCTACGACTAAATGACTTGCGTCGACTGCCAAAGTCTCAAACAACATCTTAAAATTTCAGATAAACGAAACCAAATAACACTCTTGTGTCAAGTGTCAGAACATCAGATGGAAAGGAAGTATTACTTTGTGTCTGTCGATATTCAGCACGATGCGGTCTGCTTTTTGGGTAAATACCAGATGCATGAGTCTACTCATGTAATTAGTCTGCTTAGTCAATCGGTGTCATTCATGAAACACGAGTGAATTTCTATGTGAAACGTTCAGGAAAACACTCTAGCGCAATTGTCACATTCAATTCAATGATTTTGTTCCATCAATGAGACTTGCAGAGTAAACAAACTCATGAACACTGTCAAAATAAATTGTGTGAGTTCAAACAAGAGCTAGATTTCATCAAATATTGACATTTTAACTATTATTTTCTGGAAAAAAAAAGGAAAAAAAAAAAGACGATGTAAGACTAAAATACTATGTAGGCTCTATTAAATGACTTCTCAAATACACCCAATTTTTTATCTAACAGTTCTTTAAAATAAACAAAACAATTAGCCAAAATCAGATTTTCTTGATGGAGGAAAAACATGCCGATTTTGCAGCCCTCGTGCTACTGGAAAACTTAAAGTCAACATGATCTTCTGTCCCCTACATAGGATAAGATTTTGAAGAATGGATGGATGGATTAAAGGCAGAGTAGGTGATTTGTTCAAGGAACATTTTTTGTTATGCTGGATGAAAGTCTTTTCTGCCTTCTCCTGATAGCAATTACTAAGCTAAGTGGTCTAAATGTATTTATATATATCTTGTCTGTGGAAGGAGTAGGACCATTAAATGTTGGTCCAATCATTGCATTCAGTCCGATGTCCTACCTGCCTGCCAACGTATGTATTTTCACACCTCCACGCATGAGCGCGTTTCATGCTATGCAGGGTTAGACAGACGTCAGTCACAGAGCACCGCAAACAAAACAGCAGCCACCTTTTACAGTACCTCCTGAACCAAAACAACCAGCTAATGCTGCGTTCATGCCTTAACTAAGGTAATTTGGAAGAGATGGAAACCAGGGACGTTATACTCAAGAGTTTGTGTCTCAAATTTATGCGTTTCAATAGCAACACTATCAACGCTGAAATGAATCTGCAGCAGACAGGTGGTACAGGTCATTGCTCTTTAAGTTGTTTATGTGCATTATTTATTGTAATGTTATGTGCTTTGAGACATGAGGTAGTTTAACGCCGCTTTTGTTTGCTCTTTGCTGTAGGCGTCCATGTGTTTTGAAGGAGGCATTGGCTTTGGAGAGAACTCTGAAAGGAGGGTGGGATCTTATGCTTTTAAAGCTAGTTCGCTATTGCTAGCCTCTCTGAAAATGACCTACCCTACCTTTAAATGCTGTTTTCAATTAATTTTACCTACTGGTAGTGAAACAAGACAAAAGTCGAGCAGGATTTGATTTTGTCCATTGAAATTGTCCGGATCAAGAAATGTTGGCATTATATACAAAAATGAGAAGTTGAAAAAAGTTGTGATTTCATCTGAAAATTAAACTTGCATCAGAAGTGGAGGTATTTTACATTTTAATGAAGAATTGTGACTATTTTATGTTCATAATTTGTTCACAACATGACCAGGAAAGCCCATTTCAATTCCATGTAGACTTTTAAGTCAGTAATTTCACTATATAAGTTAGTTTCTCTCCTCAATGCTGGTCATAATGTACCGGGACACTGCAGTGTACAAGATGAAGAGGACAAAACTTCTTGAGAGAAACCGTTTGAAGTTGTAATCTCCTGACAGCTGATTCAGTAGCAGCTCTCGGCGCACTCACCGTATCCAATGGGAAGCACGATCCTCCAGGTGCAGTCCAAGTTTCCAGGGTAGTTCCCAGGGAAACCCGGGCTCAGAACCACGTTGCTCATATCGTACAGACTCCCGCCGCACTTCGCTAAAAAACACAAGGAGACATAAAAGAGAATGCCAAAGGTGTTTGAAAATGAAAAACTATGAGTCGTATGGCTAAGAAAATGTGCCATCTGATTAGAATAGTAACATACCAATACAGAGTGGAGGGGGGTAATTCCAGCGACGCACGGTTCCTGGCATACACGTTATGTGAGAATGTCCCTGGAAAGCAAGAGGTCACGTGATGATACCATTTTCTACCACATGATTGCTCTTTTGCACCTGTGTGCAAAATGAGGCATACTGTATGTGTGTGTCAGAGCTGTGGAAAATCAACACCATACCTGAAGCACGTATCCCGGCTCACAGCTGAATGACACAACCTCATTCACCATGTACCTGTCGCCATTCTTAATGCCATTGGCTGGGATCACGGGTTCCGGGCATGTTGTCAGTCCCACAGCTAAATGGATCAGAGAAGGCATCGAGAAACAGAATCAGCATATTATACCATAACTCTCAAAAACAGATACAGTTATAGTGTCAGGTTTTTTCCCAATCATTTGAATTCATATGCTCAACGTAGTTTTATGCTGTCTTTTATCCACTCGATTTCAGTGCGTAAATTCAGTACCATAATAGACTGGGCAAGATGTTGCCATGGCAACGGCTGTGGTGTGGTTCATGAGAGCGTGCTTTCTGCATTTCTCTTGTTGAGATATGCCACACGACGGGTGGCTTTGTCACAGTGGTGTGCTTTTTCCTGTATTTTTGCAAACATCACTCATCGAGTGTTCGTTTGTGATAAAGTTACACTGCAGAAATATGTCTACAAACGAAAGAAGATGAAAAGAGAAAATTGCTTTTGTGATCTTTGATGGTCACTACAACTCAATTATAATACATGAACAATAATACATTAAGAAGTCAATTAGTTCTGAATGCAAGATGATGTTTCATGGTCAGTGTGCACCATTTCTCACATGTGTTTTACTGTGGGCGAGTGTTATTTTAGTATCAGATACTATTATAGTTTTTATTAATATTTGTCATTTTATATTCGCATTTTAACTTTGTTTTTTGTCCTTTATATAAATAATATGTTTATATAGTTATACTTTTTTCGTCAGTTTTAGTTATTTTAGTACATCAAGTTAAACCAAATAAAAATGAGAAATTTTGCCCTGATAACTAGCTGAAATAAAATATACACTTTTTAATATTTTATTTTATTTCAAGGAACAAAACTTGTTATTTTTACGTTTATGGTTTTAGTTAACTACGATGACCCTGCTGTGGGGTCTCTCAGAGGATGTACTATGAAACTGGGCAGGGAAAGAGCTTATGTTCTGAGAGCTGAGCCAAAGATGACAGCTCAAAGCTGATGGCGATGTAGCAAATTGAAGCGGTTTGCCAAGACCCTCTCTTTCTCACTCCATTTCATCTTTATTCATAGCCCTCCAGTACATCAGAGTCAACATGATTCTTACATTTTCAACAAAGCTAATGTTGCAGCATATATTAATCTGAGTGGTGTGGCCCTCTGAAATGAAAAGGCAAAGTTCCTCTCAGTGTCACCATTACATTCAGTTTGTGTAGTTATCATGGACTTTTAGTTTGCATTCAGTAGTTTCCATCTCCCTTTGTTCATTTTCCCGCCACTCCTTTCTGTCATTATGAGTTCATGTGTATCAGCTGTATATCACTAATTAGCTCATTTGTATTCACACTACTTAGGTTTGTCATTCAGTGTCCGGTCACGTTTATACCTATGTGTGTGTATGTCTGCTACCTGCTTGGATTATAAGTAAACTTTGTGTTGAAACCTTAATCTTCTGTGTGTTCGTCTGCCTGCCTGCACACACACCTGTAACACTCAGCATTGGAGGTTTCTTTTTTAGTTCAGTTCCATTCAGTAAATAAATTCTGTTCCCGTTCCATTTGGTGTTTCTGGGTTTGAAGGCATAACATCATTTACCTAACACTAACAAGAAAATAATAATATTTTATATACACTGAAAAAAAATGTGAAATGACCGTCTCATTTATTTAAAGTGAACATTATGGTTTCTACTACTTCTAACTTGATTTATTTATTTACTAAAAGCAAATAATACAACCTAGAGGGGGAAAAAATGAAATTGTCTATAAATAGTATTTTCACCTCACATCAGTGTGGATGTGGAGAACAAGCTTTACTGACTGCAGAAATTACTGTGAGTTTTATCTTCTTCTTTTTTTGGCACAAAACAGAAAATATGATATTTAAAATAAAAATAAAAACTTCACAATAAACATTAAGGTCTTTCAAAGTTGTCTTTATTTATTGTAAGTAAACTAAATTAAACATTGATTGACAAAATGTTTTTAGATTTTATCCTAAGTGAAAATTCTACTTTCATATTATAGCTAATTTAGCTTATGTTTTATGATGAGATCAAAATGTAAAAAGCCAAAAAAAGCTTTTAAAAAAATTTATTTTATGATTATTATTTTATCTAATTATTATTTTTGTATGAATGTATTTGAGAAAACAAACATTTTTGATTAATATTAAGTTAATTAATATTCAATATTAATATATTATACCAAACCATAAATACAATTTGAGAAAAGCTGTAACAAGTTAGAGTATTTTTTTAGTTGGCCAAAAATATCCAATAATAATCATAATAATACAGCAACAAGTATAATTTGTGTAGTTTTTGTTTGTTACTACTAACCGTTGGTCGGCTTTTATTATTAATCGTTTATTCAGACTATTAGTCATTACGTCACTCAATAAACATTGCAAATGTCACCATTAAAGGTGCGCCTTAATTAAACAGAGAGGTCTGATTGGTCACTAAAAATTAGTTTACTCACAGATCATTATTTTTAAGTAATTTAATTTTCATTTGGTTTCAGTGGTTGAGTTGTAAATACCAGTTCGACCCATTCAGGTTGATTTACAGACTGGTTTTTCACATGATATTCACGGGAATGATCGGATACTATATCCTTGACAGAGTCATCAGCCAATCATAGTTCAATTGAAGCTCAGTGAGAATGTGACGACCTTAAGCGAAAGAAAGATGATTTTACGTCTGCTGGTGTCGCTGTTGGATAGTGTTATTTAAAATGACTCATTTACACATGCATATTTCTGTTGCTTTATCTCTGTAGTTATTTTCTCGTCCGTTTTTTTGGAGGATATGCTTGACAGCTTGCTCCGCAGAAATAAAACATGTCCCTGATTAATCCACTGGAACACATACAGTAAAAGAAGAAAGGGCACAAGGAGGGAGAGAGTGATAAAAAGAGTACGAAAAAGAAAAAAGAGAGAAGCTAATCTGAGCTCACTCCAGGGTCAAAATCTCATAGAACACCAGAGAGATGCAGATACGGTATTAACTGTTTTTACTGAGGCTGCTTACACCGTAAAGGCAGCTACAGTTGTTAATGCTGCTTTTGATGGACTTTTTCACGCATAGTGGTCACTACAGTGGACAGTATTTAAAAAGCATTTTCTTGAATTTGCACATCAATCTCTTCAGTGGACCCTGGTGCATCATCCTATACATTGCAACCAAGTTGTAAGCCATTGTGTTTTGATTTTTTCCCCCTCCAAACCAAGATGGCCAATGGTCAGTCAGAAATGCCAAGTTGCTCCGGAATATCCACCCATTCCTTCTATCCTAGGAGACTCTTGTAGGTAAAAAAAAAATATTGCAGCATCAAGCAATATCTAATGAGTCATATCACAGTAAAATTTTCCAAGTTTTGATTTTAGATTGGGAGAAAAATCAGATTTATCATCTGTCCATTATAGTGGACCTCATGCATCAATGGCTATATTTCAGCTACAATTCATACATATACTGTGAATATTGTTTTTGAAAATACTTAATCTGCTGTAACTTTTTTTGACTGTAAATAAATGTATTTGTATTATTAGAATGTCATTTTCATTGACATCTAAAAAAGTTATTGTAATTACATAATTTATGAGACTTGTAATGCATTACTCATTTCATCAAAAAAGTAATCTAATTACGTAATGCATTACTTCTTAGATCAAAAAGTAATCTGATTACGTAATGAATGTTGCTTGTAATGCATTTATTTACTCGTAACGTCAAAAAGTAATCTGATTACGTAATGCATGTTACTTTTAATGCATTACTTGTTAGATCAAAAAGTAATCTCATTACGTAATGCATGTTACTTGTAATGCGTTTCTTTATTTGTAACAACAAAAAGTAATCTGATTACATAATGCACATTACTTGTAATTAATTACTTGTTAGATCAAAAAGTAATCTGATTACGTAATGCATGTTACTTGTAATACATTACTTTACTCGTAACATTAAAACAAATCTGATTATGTAATGCATGTTACTTGTAACACATTACTTTACTTGAAAAATCAAAAAAGTAATCTGAATGCGTTATGCCTGCCCCAACACTGCTCATTTCAGATGAGATTGAAAAAAACGTATCGCTAGGTCTTCTCAGAAGAGGGCTATGCTAGAAATGTGTCCATCTCTAACGTAATCGGAATTATCAGCTAATAAGGGTAAATTGACATACTCTGGCACACTGGAGGGAGCGTCTGAGTGGTTTCCACAGTTGGACCTTGACAGGCTGTAGAAATTTCTGATGGAATCACGTCCTCATGTTCTGATATCAAAGATACACGAAGTGCAACTTGTATGAAGGTCAATTGCCTTTGCAATATTTTGGATTTATATATATTTTTTTATATATATATATATATTATAGTTTTCACATGATTTGATATAATTGTATTGATTAGTTTCTTAAATACACATACTTTATCTGTTTGATTATTGTATTATGTTTAATACAGTATCTCTTCAGTTTAAACCATAAATGCATGATGTCCACTCAAGTGGACATCTAAAAATCTCTTTGAAAAATGTGTAAAAAAAAAAATATATATCAAATCAAATCTTGTTTTTCATGCCTTAAGAGCAATAAAAACACATAGGAAAAAAAATCCTGACTGAGGTTATCATAATTCATGCATGAAAGGGTTAATTAGTTTGGCTTTACAAAATCAACATACTGTTATTTAAGCTTTTTTGGGATCATTTTTTGAGTCTGAAATTTTCATATGTGTTTTTCGTATTCGTCATTCGGTGGCTGTGAATTGTCAAAACACCTCTCTAAATGCTTGCTACGGATGCGAAAAATCGAACCCGATACATATTTTTTTATGACGGACGAAATTTTCGAAAGCAGTGTGTAAACGTGATTGACACGTATTTATTTCGTCCGGACGAGAATTGTGTGGGGAACCAGTCACAAGCCGCACAGTATATTTGTGGCAATAGCCAACAATACATTGTATGGGTCAAAATTATCGATTTTTCTTTTATGCCAAAAATCATTAGGATATTAATTAAAGATCATGTTCCATGAAGATATTTTGTGAATTTCCTACTGTAAATATATAAAACATTTATTTTTGTCAGTGAATGCAGAGCAATCGTGAACATAAATGGACAAGTTTAAAGGCGATTTTCGCAATGTTTAGATTTTTTTTTGCATCCTCAGATTCCAGATTTTCAAATAGTTGTATCTCGGCCAAATATTGTCCTATCCTATCCTAACAAACCATACATCAATGGAAAGCTTATTTATTCAGCTTTCATATGATGCATAAATCTGATTTTTTTTTTTTTAAATTGACCCATGTGACTGGTTTTGTGGTCCAGGGTCACATATTATCAAATGTTCTATCTACCTATCTATTTTGTGACTAGTCATATATAACTTTGCTGCAGCCAGTGCGCCCTAAACTGCCCTTTCACAGACGAGAGAAAGAAACATGGATAAATTGGGCTGTCCCACTGGGAACACTGCCCTTAGAAATGGACAAATGGGACATGCAGAAAGTGAATTGGTATGGTGGTTTATGAGGCTTGGTTTGAGCACACTAAAGGTCACAGTCTGAAAGGCTTGAACACACACACACACGTGGCTTTGTCTCTAAAGATCAATACAACAGCAAATCTGCTTATGTGACATTGCTTAAATATTTTCCGTAAATTAAAACATTTGTAATAGCTATAGCTTATATAATAGCTGGCTTATATAATAACTGTTAACTTTGGTCAGTGTATTGATTGAGTTTAGAAAATGGAATGAGATGTTGCACACAGATTCAAATAAAAAATTGGCAATTAAAAGTAGGTAATAAAAAACAGCAATTTAATACAACTAAATAAATATCGGTTTAACAAATCATGTCAAAATAATATACATTTTGCATAGTTTCAATTGTTGGACAAAGTTAATAAGATATAGACCACTGAGGCGGGACAGGCTAAAACTACCCATTCAAACTACATACCTTTGATGCTATATATGAAAATCTTATGTTAGATCATAGTTTGCTGTATATACATGCACAATTATTCTCACAACAAAAACATGGGATTTGTGCTTGAATGTTTTAGAAAAAGTAACAAGACACCAAAGTGCACCTTATAAATGGAAAGCTACATAAACTAAAACTGCGGTCACTGTATGAAACAACACGTCAAGAATGTATATAAATGCATGCATTTGCGAGTGTCCAAAAATAAAAACTACTAGATACATAAACTTTAACAGTTATATTTTAGTTCTGAATCTTGAGTTGTAAATGTAATTATTCACAGCTGCCCATACAAAACTGATAACCGTCATCTGCAAAATTCATTTCATATTTTAGCGTATATTATCTGAGAACAGCAAAGGGTCTAATCTGTCGCTTTATTGATTGTTCAACACCCAGTCCTGCTGTTCTGTTAATAAGAAATTTATCAATTTCTTTGAAAGGAAAACTTTAATTACGTCAAAACATTCAGTATTTGCATATGGCACTTGCTTTGATATTTTGTATCTATTGCAATGGTTTTCAAGCCTGGTCGTGGGGATCCACTGCCAGTGTTATTGTATGAATGATATACTATTATTTTACTATTATAATATTATTTCATTCTGTTTTTTATTATTATTTTGAATTATATTTTATTTTATTTTAATATTTTCTATTTTGTTTGAAATATTTTCTTAAAGTTTTAGTAATTTTGTTATGTATTTTTGCTATAATATATATATTTTTGTTTAAATTAAGTAGTTACTTTAGCACTTCAACTTAAACTAAATGAAAAATGTTGCCTTGGAAACTTACTGAAAAAAAAAGTTTTTGTTACATATTTTATTTAATGTTAAATTTGATTACATTTCAAAAATTGAATTGAATTTACTTTTTTATAACAACCCTGGCCACATCACTGCACATGTATGTATTTAAGTATGTATGTCTCTCTTATCTGACACATTGGCTGTGTTCTAAATCACCCTCTATACCAGGGGTCTCAAACTCAACTTAACTGGGGGCCGCTGGAGGTAGAGTCTGGGTCAGGCTGGGCCGCATCAAATATTCCACAAAAAAAATAGTATTCAAGTATTCCAAAAAAGGAGCACACCTGATGAAAGTTGAAGTTCATTTTACAAACTTTCTTTGTCTTTTCCTTATAACACATCTTTGTGATACTTATATTTGCTCATGTCCTTTTTATTTTCAATATGATATTGAATTTTTTTTTTGGAAGGCACATTTCCCTTTTATTAGAAAAACAATTATTGCTTTTGAAATACAAATATTTGCAGTCATGTCTGCCCGTCTTATTGAATTCTTTCTACACATGTATAGTGTCTCAGGCAAATTACTGACTTTGCACAAATCAAAGCAAACCTTCTCATCATCCTGTTGGACACATATTACAAGCTCAAAATGATTATTCTCACATTGTTTTAGAGCAGGGGTCTCCAACACGTCACTCGCGAGCTTACCAGTAGCTCGTGGCCTGATTGGTGGTAGCTCGCCAAGGGGCCGTTCACATATCGCGCTCACATATTTTGCGCGCTCAAGTTCGTTATTTCAAATGTAGGCGCGCTCATAATTGAAGCGACGTGCTCATTTTTTCCAGGCGCAGTATGTTCGTCCGCGGTTGTCTATGACAACTATTGACAACAAACCCACCGTAAGCTGTCACGAGACTATCTATGGTAGCCTAACATTAAACTTTAATGTCAAGTAGGGGGCCACAAAATATCACCCCGCGGGCCGCGAGTTTGAGACCACTGCTATACCCTAGGCCTATAGGGCAATGCTTGAGGGGACAGCCTTTTGTAGTTGTGTCCGAAACCGTAGTGGACATTATCGAGTGCACTTATTCAACCCCACACTGTAAAAACTATTTTTCAAAGATTTATATAAAACAGATAATTGGAGTACATTTTACGACAAAATACTATTTCAGTATTTCTACTTCAAAATCTCACGTTTAATTCAATATTTGATTTGTCGTTTCTTTGTAATTATTTGTGAAATTTACTAGCAATTTATAAGTGAAAATTATTTTAAAGCAAATACTACACCAATTTTAGGGGGGTTGAAAACTACTTATCTATTGCAATGAATTTGAAGTGTGCTGTTGTCCAGATACATCATGAGGCCACTGTAGATGACATCGGTAAAAATAAATAAATACAAATGTACGGCTGAAAAAATATACGACTGTTTTTTTTTTAGATGTTTTATGAACCATGTAAGGTTCAACTGGATCCCCATCGTTTTCCAATTTTCTTCGTGCTGGTATCAGCAAACACAAACGCCGCAGCCGAGCAAATAATGAGAGCTGGGGTTCACAGTCTTCTGCCTTTACCTGACAGCAGAGCACAGAGAGAAGAAAGTGTGTGTGCATGTGTGTGTGTTCGTGTCACTGCCATGTGTGTGTTTGCCGGTGAAATATAGCGGCGAGTCTTGCTCTGGACTGTTACCAAGGGCAGAGGGTTCAGGATAATGAAAGCACCATAGTGACATGTTCTATACTCACTTTTGTACTCAAGGTGAAATCCAGCCGCGACGACACTGATATCTGTATGGAAGTGCAGGTAAAGCTGGTTGGAGGTGCTGTTTAACAAGGCTGGAGCCGTTGTACCTGGAAGATAACACCAGAAAGAGGCCTGAGCAGGAAAAGGGCTAGAGTTATCACACACACGGACATTGTGTTCTCATTCCAGCGATCTCTCTCTCTCTCTCTCACACACACACACACACACACACACACACACACACACACACACACACACACACACACACACACACACACACACACACACACACACACATTAGCTAAATGATGAGAGTGTGCACACAGAAACAAAAGGGCAAAGGGAGGTAAGCAGCTGTTAATCACGGCAGGCGTATCGCACTCATGAAAAGACTCGGCCGTTTTGGACATCAGCCAAATGAAACGGAGTCGGCAAAAAGGAAATGTTTGACAGGCGCTAGTCATTGAAGTGTGTCGCTATCCTTCCGAGCTCTCATGGGGGAACTTTCCTCACAGCTCAGAGGAAAGAGTCACTTATCATCCGACTAAAAAGCAAAACAGCTACTGCCACTCTGGATTCAAAGCAGAGGATTTTCCGTCTGCTTATACATATATGGACAGAGCTAATATAGAGTGTGACATCTTTAATACGTGGAGAAAATGTCATGAATACTACATAACATCCTTAAAGTCAACATGAAACAGTGCTGCAGTGCAACTTTAATAATCTGATATATTTCTGAGTGAAATGGGAGAGAAAATCTGTTGGCCGGGACTTGATTTTATCCTTTAGGAATTGGTTGGATTGTAAAAAAAAAAAGAAAAAGAAAAAAAGAAAAGGGCGTTATGTACCAGAGTCAGATAATTGAAGAGGTGCACCAATGAATTGTTCACATTAAGACCGGAAATCTGACATTTTGATATCTTTAATATTTCACATGAGGGCTATTTTCTATCATTTCATATTTTGGACTGTTACTTTTTTGACACTTACACTTTTAGTAAATGTTACTTTGCACCATAGTAGCATTAGTTCATTTTGTTCTACCCTTTCCGTTACACACACAATTCAACAAGCTGTATCATTAGGAAATTCCTGCCAAGTCGCAGAATACTGAACAGGCACTGATAAGTAATGTGGGCGGACATGTGTTAAAGAAATGTTCTGGGTTCAATACAAGTTGTGCTCCACTGACATGTGGCCTGATATCAATTACCACAGAAATAATTCAGTCACCCCTCAGTTTATAAAAACAAAGCAAAATCACATTGTACAGCAATACCTGTACAGTTGCACCAGGGTAAATGTTAATACACCGTTTGGAAAGTATCCGAAGACCTAAACCTAAAGTTGGCATGAATATCAATCCATCCATCACTCTATCCAATTGTCCATCCATCCATCCATCCATCCCTCACTCCATCCAACTGTCCATCCATCCATCACTCTATCCAATTGTCTATCCATCCATCCATCACTCCATCCAACTGTCCATCCATCCATCCATCTATCCATCCATCCATCCATCCATCCATCCATCCATCCATCCATCACTCCATCCAACTGTCCATCCATCCATCCATCCATCCTTTTATCCATATCATCCATCCATCCATCATATTGTTCATCCTATGCGGTTCATGGTAAAATGTGTTAATGTAATGTAATATTTGATTATAAGGACATTTGTGTAACCTGTTTTGTACAATAAACATGTCTTGTATTGTGTTGGGTCCCTAATTGGGTCCCTAAATACATTTGTTGCACTATTAAATGATCTTTGTTAATGTTACTTAATAAAAATACAAATGTTCATACAAACATTGTTAGCTCACATTAGCTCAGGTCTATTACATACTATTAACAGTTACAACTTTTGATTTCAAAGACCCCCTGTTGTGAAAATCAAGTTTTTAATGATGTTTATATATCTATGTGGTGTTTTTAATATGATTTAAGACAAACAAGGTGCAAATTCTTAAGTCAACACTATTGCTGAATATTTTGTACTTAAAACTGCAGTGAAAAAAACCTTGTAACCAATCACATCAACGTGTGGGCGGGCTTTAGCATATCATCACTACTATGCTGCGAAGCGGAGGAGTCTCAAGATTAACCACGTTATCCCGGCTCTTTTTCTGTTGATATGAAAAATCGGGTACATTTAGCAATATAGCGAGTGAATTATGTATATGATGTATAGTAAGATGTTATGATGAACTATATGCCTTTCTCCGCTGATGTTCTAAGCTGCTCAAAGCGTTCTGCTGATTTGTATAAGGTGTCTGACTCTGAGGTGGCAAATGGGAATGTGGTTTATGTAACATTAGCAACACATTATTCGCTGTTTGATTACATAATCAAGCAAAAGGCTAATCATATTAATTACCGTTATGTGTCCGACGTGGAAAGCGATCTGATTCATCGACTTGTAGGCTATGAGTGAGTGGAGGCGGGGCTCATTTACATGGTTCCACATATACTAAATGAAGCAAGGGTGTAGAGTTCAAATGAACGGTAACACTTTATTTCAATAGTCCACTTTAGATATTCTACTAACTATAAGTAACTTTGCAACTACATATCAACTAACTCTCATTAGAGTATTAGTAGACTGTGTGCTTAATTGCTTAATATCTGAACACTTTATTTTGTTGGTCCCCCAACAGATATTCTACTGACAATAAGTAACTTGGCAACTACAAGTCAACTTATTCCACTAACCCGGACCCTAACACCCAACCATAACCATAACAGTCTACTGACAGTCTACTAATACTCTAATGAGAGTTAGTTGGCATGTAGTTGCAAAGTAACTTATATTAAGTAGAAACTCTAAAGTGGACTATCAAAAAAAAGTGGAACCAAATTAACTTACAATTTAAAAAAAAAATGCTCTCAAATCTCAACATTAATAATACTAATATAAAAAAAGTCCCCCTGTAGTCAATTATGATGAAATAACTTGAATGTTTGAACGACTTGAATTCAAGCTATTTCAAGGCATGAATAAAACAAATACACAGGAACAAAAAAATGTAAATAGGCAATTTTGGTGAGTTTTAAGGGACATTATTATTGTTGACTGCAGGGGGACTTTCATATTAGTATTAGTAAATGTTGAGATTTGGAAGCAATTTTTTTTTATTGTTAGTTCTTTGTAACTAATATAACTAATGTTAGCAATTGGAACCTTATTGTAAAGTGTTCCCATCTCACCTGTAGTAACATTACAGTTTGCATGGTTAATTCAAAGCATTTGAAGAATCTTATTTATGGTGTAAAAAGATGGAAAACTGAATCTCCCAACAAGACGGTAATAAATGAAGTAGAGCTCTGGCAAAAAAACAACAACAAAAATAAAAATAAACTGCAATGCATCACATCAGAATCCAACATCTCCCTGTGGGAATGAATCAATGTACAATTCAAATACCGTGTAAAAGTAAATAAGGCTGGAGTCAACACGATTGTAAAAAGAATCAACAAATACAGCTTAGAGTATTCAGTGTCTTATAGTACGCCGCCACACCGCGACTCGGGATGAATGCTTAAATACACCCACATCTGCTCTTAGAGAACTGTTTTGTTTGAGAAGAAAGATTTCTTTCAAACTCACATCTATAGCATTTATTCATACATGGATTTTTTATGTCTTTACACAAACGCCCAAAATGGTGTCTTGCATTTGCCAGGAAATGGTTCCCCGGCATGTTTCGCATTTAAAACATCCTGCCCATCTGACTGCTCATTTTCCAGTCGATCCAAGTCCACGTACATTAGACTGATGACCGAAGCCTGAAAAATGCTCCTTTGCGCTTGAATGATTTGACTAATCATTTTTGGATGAAGTTTGACAGCTGCGTAGAGCTCATCCAGTGTCCAGCTATTCAGCAGTCTATCATCTCTATTAGGGCCGAGGCAATCTGAGAAGATCTTAAAAGCCTCAGAAGAGCTTAAATGGACTTTGCCAGACAGAATATGTTACTCTTAAAGTACTGCATCGCATTGGTTGCCAAAGAGGACAAGGAGAGATGCCTCCTCACAGATTAGGGGGATTTGAGAAGAAGGATTCTTTGTGATATACATGCCCATGATTCCCTCTAAGATGTGCACTGATGTTGCTCCCGCACAGATGGACAAAAAAGTTGCACATTCATCAGACTCAAAAATGTGAGGGGTAAAAGATGATTGGGCAGCGTTTGAGTCCAATCACGTCTATTGATTTTTGGTACAGAACTGAAGCTTTGGGAGATATTGTGAAGCACTGACTAATTTGCGACATGAGCAAATGCATAAATACATGCATAACTAACACTAAACCAAACCCTATAGTAAGTATAGTAATGTTGTTAATTAATATAACTCAGTATTTAATATATAATTACACTATGACAAGGAGACCTTAAAGTAGTGTAGCCAAAAATAAAATTAAATATAAAAATTATATTACATATGTTACATATTAATCATGCTTCATCAAGTGGTTAAAATGTATTCATTAGTTATTGATTAGTTTCACATTAATTATGAAAGTGTATATAGTTTCATAGTAAGTTTCTGTGAGGTATTAAAACATGTAGTTACTGATCGTAGTGCTATTACTGTACTTAATTCGGTAATCAGAGTTTCATGTTAGTTATTAGCACTAGCAGTTACTAGAATGTTAATATTGCATTCCACTGTTGCCCTTTTGCAGATATTCATTGATGTTGGAACAATATTCAAAAGTGTTACATATAAATTAAAAAGCCTCCTTTGGAGAAATAGTGATTATGGTCTGATCTCAACCATGTTTCATCTTCAGAATCCTGACGTGCAGTCAGAATTATGTAAATAATGACAGCAATATCTTTTAAAGACACACGAAAAAATGTGTGCAGTTGTAATTAAATTGGTATTTGTTGAGCCGCAATTAATCCCACATGATGAAATGTGTGGGGAGACAGAAACACAAAACATATCTGACAGTTTAATTAAGGGTATTATCCTAATGGATTTGTGACTAGAGGAAGAATGAAACGACCGATTGTGATGGGCGAGTGTGCGAGGGATATAAAAGGCGATCACGCAGGCGACAGGAGAGCGAAGAGTGCATTTTAATGGGCAGCCAAACACCATGCCTAATGACGCTGGCTCCTGATTCCCTGCCATGTCTTACCAATGCTCACAAATGACTCCAGGCTTGTATAATTTGGACCATTGAGATCTAAATGAGGGGAAATTACCGTTTTATCATCAAATTCAATCATAGACTAGCATCAGGTGTCTCGGGAGATGGGGTGATGATGGTTTAGCATTTAAAGTGCTTCTTAGCTTTTGAGAATATGGCTTGGGGAAGGTGAGGAGTCCTAGACAGTGTGAAGTGCCAGTGAACACATGCCTTAGAGCAGCTGGAGCTCCCTGGCTGGGTGACCTTTCACCAGCATGCTAGTGTGGCGCAGAGGCGAAGTTCATTATAGCCGTGTTGAAAGTATAGCTAGAGGCCTGGACACAATTCTGTCTACTGGGAGAGACCCAAAAAAGGTTAAGCCTCCTCTCTCAAAGGAAGATTCTTGCCCCCTCTTCCTAATCCTGCTGTGAGACCTTTTTGTAAAAAATGTTTTCCTTTTTATTTTGTAATGTTATTTTTGTAACCTTTTTTTCTAAATAGCTTTATCGAATCAATATTTATTTGATTTGTTTGCTCTGTTTAATCCTCATTAAATACTTTGTATATTTTAACATACAATTTATTATTGTTTGGGCAGTTGGTGCATAATGTGCCTTTTTAGATTTTTGAGCTCTTTTTAATCATGTCGTATTTTTAGGTTTATGATATAACATTTATAATAATGTATAAGGGAATGTGTATATCTTAGGACATGAAACTGGTCACTATCTTTTATTGTACCATTTTAAATGCTGGTCATTTTTTACATTTTTACATATCGTCACTGTCAGACAGAAACCTTGTTTCTCAACGTTTTTTTTTTTCTTCATAATATCATTACTATTGGTCACCCTTTTACGTCTGTCTGGGGGTTTTGAAATTATTTAACTAATAAAAAGTATTAAAAAGAGCTTGCGACTAAACCTCGTAATTCATTGGATCCTCAAACTGTTGGTAAAACCTCATAACTCCAACACCACCTCTAATGTGAATGAAGTACCAAATGTCTCTGCTTGTTTGTAATGCAAAAGTTAATAAAGAGCTGGTTCTTTGAATAAGTACAGCACTTTCTTTACTCGAGAAACATGATATATATAAATGCTGATGTTGTATGTATTTGAGGAGCAGAGAAGACTGTCTAAGTCCAGAATTTGTTGTTGAGTCATTTCCAGTACTGTCTTAAAAAGCCTTTGCATAGCACTTCATCTTTAATAACATAAGATTTTGGCCAAATAACAGGAAAAAAACAGCATAGTTACAGTAAACTTTATAACCTGTAAGTAAATGAAAACGTAATGCGATGCACTTCCTGCCTCAGATGCGGTCGTTCGGACAAAGCACATGTCAGAAATTCTCAAAAATGTGCTGGTCAAAAACCTCATAACTCCATTTGAGCTTGATTTTGGTAAAATGTGAACAATATAACGACACATGCAAGTGTCTGACCATTTAAAGCCACAATATCAACTTCGACAATGCGGTTCATTTATTGTTTAATCGTTTAAAAATACAGTGTTTTTTCAATTTTCTTAAAAGTAGCATTTTTGGAGATACAAGTTTTCCACCTGCCAGCGACGATATGCAGTCTCTCAAAAGCATTAAATAAATATGAGATCATAAAATGCTAGCTTTCCAGAAGTATTCATAACCACTATGAATAACTACAAAGGAAACTTTTCAGTAGAGTAAGAAAAAGCTACACTCTACATAGTAAAACACAAGCTGTAATTATGGCATTTAAAAAAAAAACTCAAAATATTCAATCTTTCAGTTTTAAACATTCAAATAGAATAAATGTGGGTGGTGGTTTGCCAACTGGAACTCAAAAGGGTGTAATAATTGATACTGTTAATCAACCAAATGTAAAATGAGGACATTCATCTGTTATGTAAGGGATGGCACATAGACAGCGTTCCAGGACTGGAGCTAATTTCAGCCCTTCCAAGAATCCAGGGGCATAAAACCAGTGGCGGGGTTTGGCTCTCAGTTTTATTGCAATATGAAAGCGTAATGAGCTATAAAGAACTACATGATATGCAAATGAGCTGTAGGAGGACTTCTGTAAATCAGATGCTGTATCACTCCAACAGACTATTATTGAAATGAGCAGTTAAAAGGGGATTAATAAAGACAATACAAACCTGAAAAGCTCCCGAGCTTTGGAGCTGTCATATCGCCACCATCATAGATTTCTAACGAGTCCCAGTTATGCTCGGTAGCAAAGCTCATGACTTGGATCTGCCAAGAAAATGGAGACACACATCATGAAATGACAAATTTATGTACAATGAAACAATTCATTAACAAAATGGTCATATGCTATACTTTTGCAGCAATGCTTATAATCCTAAGCAATCTCTCTGAACCTAAACAGGTGGTTTCTGCTAATACCTTTAAGACATCAATATGTAAATGGTTATTGGTCATATGTTAATGTACTCATGGTGTTAATACCATGACAATTTCTGAAAGATCCAAATCCCTTTCAAGGGAACTTGCGCTGCGTCAAGAATTGACGCTGTGGGAGTGCCTCTGCGTGATTGCGTCCTGAAGCACGTGTGAAATAAGTCCAATGGCCTGATGGGACATCATAGGCAGATGACGTCATGACCAGGAAGCTATAAAGCACACCCAGACCAAACGATGTCAGCTTCTATGCCTTCAGCAATCGCTCTGTGTGAAATTCTCTGTCTATTCATTGTTTGTTTGTCACAAGCATATACACTCACCTAAAGGATTATTAGGGACACCTGTTCAATTGCTCATTAATGCAATTATCCAATCAACCAATCACATGGCCGTTGCTTCAATGCATTTAGGGGTGTGGTCCTGATCAAGACAATCTCCTGAACTCCAAACTGAATGTCAGAATGGGAAAGAAAGGTGATTTAAGCAATTTTGAGCGTGCCATGGTTGTTGTTGCCAGACGGGCCGGTCTGAGTATTTCACAATCTGCTCAGTTACAGGGATTTTCACGCACAACCATTTCTGGGGTTTACAAAGAATGGTGTGAAAAGGGAAAAACATCCAGTATGCGGCAGTCCTGTGGGCGAAAATGCCTTGTTGATGCTAGAGGTCAGAGGAGAATGGGCCGACTGATTCAAGCTGATAGAAGAGCAACTTTGACTGAAATAACCACTCGTTACAACCGAGGTATGCAGCAAAGCATTTGTGAAGCCACAATACGTAAAACCTTGAGGCGGATGGGCTACAACAGCAGAAGACCCCACCGGGTACCACTCATCTCCACTAAAAATAGGAAAAAGAGGCTACAATTTGCAAGAGCTCACCAAAATTGGACAGTTGAAGACTGGAAAAATGTTGCCTGGTCTGATGAGTCTCGATTTCTGTTGAGACAGTCAGACGGTAGAGTCAGAATTTGGCTTAAAAAGAATGAGAACATGGATCCATCATGCCTTGTTACCACTGTGCCGGCTGGTGGTGTTGTTGTAATGGTGTGGGGGATGTTTTCTTGGCACACTTTAGGCCCCTTAGTGCCAATTGGGCATCATTTAAATGCCAGGGCCTACCTGAGCATTGTTTCTGACCATGTCCATCCCTTTATGGCCACCATGTACCCATCCTCTTATGGCTACTTCCAGCAGGATAATGCACCATGTCACAAAGCTCGAATCATTTCAAATTGGTTTCTTGAACATGACAATGAGTTCACTGTACTAAAATGGCCCCCACAGTCACCAGATCTCAACCCAATAGAGCATCTTTGGGATGTGGTGGAACGGGAGCTTCGTGCCATGGATGTGGATTCATCCACAAATCTCCATCAACAGTTCTGAAGGCGAAAGGGGGTCAAACACAATATTAGTATGGTGTTCCTAATAATCCTAATAATAGGTGAGTGTATATATATATATATATATATATATATATATACTGTATATATCTCAAGACAGGAGTATAATGGCGAGCAAACAGCATTTTGAATCGTGTGTCCCTCCCTGCCCTCGCTACATCACGCAATTTATGTGTTGTTTGTTTGGGAGCGGAGCATGCACATCTGCTCTCGTGTGGGCTGACAGTGTTCACTCATAACATTTCCTGACGTGTTTTAACAATTTTACTGTTACTTTTGTCCCAGTAGCTTTACGTTCATACTATATTTAATCATGTCATTAGGGGGCGTTCTAGCCGGTTAGTTAAAAACATAAAAAGGAGAAGAGAAGATGCATGAGGCAGGAAGGATTTTTTAACCACATGGAGAAGCTTTCTCACCGATGCTATCTTGTGTTTGTGCCGTTTTGAGGAACTTGTGGTTCCATAACTCACTGTTGTACTATTGTTAGTACTTTGTTTGTATGTATGATGTTTGGTAAGGTTTATGTTACTATGTTATTGGTAAATTTGTTAATGGGAAGGACTAAGCACATTTTGTATGTTTGATTGATGCAGACGGTCTGTGTAAGCTTGAGGAAACAGTTCAACTATAAATAGACCAAAAAGGGATTAATTGTCTTCATTCTGCCAACAACACTCTTTCCATTATTTGTTCATTTCATGAGCTACAATTAATCAACGATACCAACAGCCGCTTGGAGACTCGTTTGCAGGCTGATGTGGCTTCATCATTTGCCCAAATTTACCCAGTGGCCTCTGTCCATCATGGCCTCCTAATCATCCCCATATATATATACTAATTGGCTTCATCACTCGGTCTCCTCTCCACCAGTTAGCTGGTTTGTGGTCGGCGTTCTGGCGCAGTATGGCTGCCGTCGCATCATCCAGGTGGATGCTTTACATTGGTGGTGGTTGAGGAGATTTCCCCCTTCTATGTAAAGCATCCACCTGGATGATGCGACGGCAGCCATACTGCGCCAGAACGCCGACCACAAACCAGCTAACTGGTGGAGAGGAGACCGAGTGATGAAGCCAATTAGTATATATATATGGGGATGATTAGGAGGCCATGATGGACAGAGGCCACTGGGTAAATTTGGGCAAATGATGAAGCCACATCAGCATCATTTGTGGTCGGCGTTCTGGCGCAGTATGGCTCCATCAGCATCGTTTGTGGTCGGCGTTCTGGCGCAGTATGGCTGCCGTCGCATCATCCAGGTGGATGCTTTACATTGGTGGTGGTTGAGGAGATTTCCCCCTTCTATGTAAAGCACTTTGAGTGCTGAGAAAAGCGCTATATAAATGTAATGCATTATCCTCATTGCACTTAAGTGCTGTTTCATCTCACTCTTACATCTCCAAAGATTGAGCTCTTGGTAGCCAAACTGCTACTAAAAAAGTCTGAACTATTTGGTGTTTCCTTCGCAGCTGAAGGGCTGTGTATGTTATGTGTTTGCTGGCTGTATGTTGATTTGAGGTGTCAATTTAATACACATGGCTCATTAAAGCGTGGAAGTTTCTGGTCCCTTAATTCTTTATGCAGCATGAAACCAGGTGTTACGGTGTAAAGAAAAGCTTGCACTATCAGGAGTTTTAGCTCCGCTCCTGTTGGCTTTCTTCTCAAGGGAAAAACGTCTTATGCAAGTGGCTCGGATCTCGCGTTTGCCGAGGCAGTGTGTAGATTACGGGTCTGCAATAAAGAATCTAGTGGCTCGGATCTCGCGTTTACCGAGGCAGCGCTTAGATTAGAATTCTAGTGGTGAGATCTCGACGGGCCTGCAATAAAGAATCTAATGGCTCGAATCTCGCATAGATTCCTTTTGTTTTTGAGATTCTTATATAACATTCAGCCTGTCATTCAGACCGTGTATACTTGTCTGTTTGTTTCTTGGCTGCATTTAATTTGAGAAATTAAATGGAACATTTGTCTGGCTTTGAGAAGTTAGATGCCTGTGTGAAAATACTATATTCAGCCTTTCATCCAGATCATTCTTTACTTGTCTGGTATATATTTGGCTATATTTAATATAGATAAGACTGGTTCCCTAAGTAGATTTTTTTAGCAGTGTGGACACTACTACCAAATATATCTCAATGGGTCCTGCACACAGGGGGGTTATGTCTACTGTTGTAGGCCCTGAGCAGCCTTTGGTTATGGAACAGGGGGTAAAAGCTATGCTGGGAAAGAGGATCGTAGAATGCTCTTCCTTTCGGCCTAGTCTTGTCCCCCAGTATTTTTATTACATCGACGTTTGGTCGTTCTTGGCTCAATGTGGAGCAGACGACGGTTTGGCATCAGGATGTCGTCCTCGCCCACATGAAAGTATGGAGGGGTCAAGGCTGAACGCAAAGAAATGTCTTTTTCTCTATTACAGAGGACCACTTTTCAGGTGTGGTGTGGGATTCAACAGCATTGCAGGCACATCTGTCTCCTGCTCGTATTGGTTCGATCCTCACAGCTGTGTGCAAGATAAAGCTAGGACAGGCACTCACTGTCAAACAGTTTTGAGACTGTTAGGTCTGATGGCAGCTGTGTCAAACGGAATACCTTTTGGGCTGATGTACATGAGACCTTTGCAGTGATGGCTCAAGACCAAGGGGTTTCCCTGAGGGGCAACCCGTTCTGCATGATCAAGGTTAAGCGCAGGTGCTTCATACTTTGGTTATGTGGAAGAAGCCTTGGTTCTTGTCCCAGGGTCAGGGACAAGATCAGGAAGAGTATGGCGCCTTTGTAAGCCTTATAATAGGGGTATCCCTATAAGAGGTGTGTGATGCGGTGAGTATTACAACCTATATCTGGGCTTCACCCCTGGGTCCCAGCTGCTTCTGTCTAAGTTGTGCTCACCTGATTTCACACAAGACAGGCACTGGTCAATACGGCAGCATGGGTATAAAAGTTCCCACAGTGTCAATTCTCGACGCAGAGCGAATTCCCTTGAAATGGAACGTCTCGGTTACGACTGTAACCTTGGTTCCCTGAAAAGGGAACGCGACGCTGCCTCACCTAGCCATACTTCCAGCATAACTGTGATCGACTTGCTTCAGCCTATCAGAAGCTGACATTGTTTGGTCTGGGTGTACTTTATAGCTTCCTGGCCATGACGTCACCCGCCTATGACGTCCCTTTATGCCATTGGACTGATTCCACACGTGCTTCAGGACGCAATCACACAGAGGTGTTCCCATATCGTCAAATCTCTATGCAGCGTCTCATTCCCTTTTCAGGGAACCAAGGTTACAGTCGTAACCGAGACGTTTTTCAGTTTAATTTTCAATTTTCAAATTAACACAAAGTTATTAATAGGAAATAATAATAGAAAAAAAGTCCTCATTTTTTACTTACCTCAAGACATGCTTCAAATTCTGACAGGATACAATTAGTATTAATGAATTATGTATTTTACATTTGATTATTACTTTATTTTTATATTTTTTTCTGAATGCTTACTCTGATTCTTCATATAGCTTTCAGATTACCTGAAAAACTTTAAGAACTGTAAATGTGGATTTTTGTTCTATGGCTTTCATTTCCCCTATAATTTGTTCTTTACTTTATTACTAACTGTTTACTTGCCTTTACTTGAGGAAAAGTGTGAAGCTATGTTTGGTCAATAGAGAAATACTAAACATTGCTTTAATTTTACAGAATTTGGTTGTTATCTAATTAATTGTTAATATTATATTTAGTTAATTTTCATATAATTTTCTTTTTAAAAAAAAGAACAACGTGCTTAACAGCCTTTTCCCCCCTGTTGTCTCGAAATACCACGGCTGTCAGGAATTGTAAAGCTATTGTATACATTTATTAAAAATACAATTCATATAAATGCCACAATAAAAATGTTACGGATTTATCTTGACTTTCATTCATGGCCATACTCTACATTTGGCATCACAGTTAGATTTTCTATTTAAAACAAACACCAGTTTGAACCGCACAAAACACAATGCTTAATTTAACTTTTGTAATCCACTCCCTTGCAGCGTGAAATGGAATCTTTTCCATCTCATCATTTCAGCAGGTGTAGCTTTACTGCATTTGATGAGTTCACACATGGCTCTTTTGTACTTGCCTGGATACCGGCTCCTTCTGTTACAATGATTTTCCACACACAGTTCAGGCTGTTCCCATAAGGCTCTGGGAACCCAGGGGAGAGGATGGTACCTCTCCTTTCTGTTAGATTCCCACTGCATGGAACTGTGGAGCAAAACGGAGGCAAAATTGAGCTTGTGCTGAAGATGGAACAGTACAAGTGCCTGAACTGAGTCCTGTGAGAAAGACGGCCGTCTCCTTTGACACAAGATGTGATTACGCCTAAGGTAACATGAACCAAAGCCATCATCTCCCTGCTAAAACATACATTCTCTGCATGAGAAATGTCTTTCTGGTACCACTTTATATTTACCAAGAAACAATCTTATATCATTGCATTTGTAAAGATTTTCTAGCCATAGAAGCTAACCACATTTTTAATAAGTCAACATGACCAACAATGCAAGTTTAAAATTGACAAATTACGGTAGTTAAATGGGTTGTATTTTCTTGTGTTATGTAGTACTTTTTTTTTTACATATTAACAATGTCATCCTTTATCCTTGCTGGTAGATTCGACATTTTTTCTTCCATTGATGGATGTTTAAAAAAAAAACATTCCATTTTTATTAAAGATGATGTTTTTCCTGCATCTGATTTTTGTGAAGGGCTCTTAAAAGCATTAAAAAGAGTATATGTGTATCCTAAATCGCATACTGTCTGATTAGTATGCTACATTTGAATTTGAACTTACCGTTAAAAAAGTGTGTTCTATATTGTATGAACATGAAATATTAATCTATATATTAATGAAATTCAGATATACTACATCGGCCATGTTGTTACAGTTGTGTCCCTTCACTGCAAATCCTCTCCAGTGGCCTCATGGGAAAGTAAAGGCGGTATAGTAGGTCATCCGGGGACCTTTCGTCAACTGTTTTGCGAATACTATGTATTCAGACATACTACTCTTTTAGCGTACAGGTTTATTTATTTTTTTCATACTACAATAGTAGGGAAGTATTAGATTTCGGACACAGTGTATGTTTCCTGTCTGATACCTTTGGCGTCACATAACTTGTGAAGGATTGTCATGACATCACTTTCCTGCAGCTCCAGAGCAATTAGTTGGATGACATTTATGGCTCAATCTCTATTCAGGTATTACAGACTGACCGGCAAACAGTGTTTCATGTTGACTTTAATTCAGATGAAATGGATGAATGTGGAATGATTTTTATGTTGCAGCAGCTAAACATATTTAATTTCTATTAATATTTAATAGATATCTACCTTTCAGTTTGTAATACTTATGAAAACTGGGGAATTGAGATTTGAAAGCAGACTGAAATGAGGATGTGCCTTGGGTGTGATAAAATCGTGACAGCACTATAGAATACAGCGACAGTTAAATGCTCAGTATTAAAGCCTGGAGGTTAAGGCTTTGAACTGAAGGCTGTGGCCCAGAGGCCCTTGGATTCAGCTTTCAGCCCCTTGAGGATGGCAGTATAGAAGGAAATATTAACTAGAGGCCTGACATTTTAAATCCTCATAGAGGCCACTGCCATTTCGTCCTCCAGCAGGATTCCTAACCCTTATTACTTGCCTCAAGGTTACAGAAGATCATGGGAAACTCGCACATTTACATTCTCTATATGACTTGATAAAATACGGGGCTATGAATACCAATCTGAATGATGGTATCTGTTAGCACTGTACTGTCTGTATTTTTTTGTATTTCTAACACTCAGTCACAATGAATTGTTTAGTCCTGAATAAAACATGACTAGTGTGCATTTTCCTTGGATAAATCCAGGCTAGCTTACCTATACAATTTGGGATGGTGTCATTCCACTGTGCCAGAGCGTTAGGGACCGCGTGGCACTTGATGGCTTTGGATCCCTGGAGAAGGTATCCGGGGTTACACTCGAAACGAACAATGGAGCCAGCTGAGAATTCTGAACCGATCCGCCTGCCGTATCTGGGCTCTGGGATGGAACTGCACTGTGTATCACTGGTGCGAGGAACAGCTAGTGGACAGGAAACAGATCTCTAATCAAAATGGGGCAGATGTGCCAAAAGCTCAAGCTCAAGCTGCCTTTACAATATAGTAACAATGTACAAGGTTACAATATAGTCATTTACTAGGTTTTTGTCACAATATATATATATATATATATATATAAAAATCAAATAAATGCTGTTCTTTTGAAATATATATATATATAAATCAAATAAATGCTGTTCTTTTGAACTTTCTATTCATCAACCAATCCTGTAAAAAAAATATCATAATTTAAACAGATATCATATCATCAAATATTAAACAGAACAACTGTTTTCAACTAGAATAATACGAAATGTTTCTTGACCAGCAAATCAACAAATTAGAATGATTTCTAAGAATCATTTGACAATAAAGACTGAAGTAATGATGCTGAAAATTCAGCTTTGCCCAAACAGGAATGAATTACATTTTAAAATATATTCAAATGGAAAAAGTGTTATTTTAAATTGTAATAATGTATCACAATATTACTACTTTTACTGTATTAAATTGATGCAGCCTTTGTGAACATGAACAAACAAACGTTTGAACAGTATGTGGCGAACAGGACGAGGCAGCGGGCCATGAGAGATATAGTAGTATAGGCAAATAAATACAAATACATACATACATAAATAATGCTAACACAACCCATATAGGCGACTCAACTCAGTTGATTTCAAATGAGTTTTATTTTTACCATGTTGCTAAGCTAATGGCTCAATACTTGAATAACCCCATTATAAAAATATTTACAGCAGCACACATTTATTGGGTAAAGTCCATTTATATTTTTGGTATAAAGTGACATGTTTTTTTTTCCTACCCTTTTCAGTATTGAATGAATTAAAAACAACATTTAGCTTTGAAACACAGATAACGTTCCATATTTCTTTAGGCTTCCCAGTGCAGAAGTGTACACTGTGACTCTTTTTTATAGAAAACCCACATATATATTTTTGTAGTACATTTGTACGAGCATCTTCGTGACCCTAGCACAGAGAACTTTGCTGGTTTTGTTTTCGAACATTGCAGCAACTTTGGTTCTTTTTGTCTATTTGTGCCTTAACTTTCATCTGACGGCTGTGGATATATAGGAAGAGGCTGGTAGGACCATCCACCATCACCTGGATACCTCCATGAGCCAAATGAACTGTCCTAACTGCCAGAGAACATTTCTCATACACCCGCTGTTCTCTCTGCGCCCATTGCTGTACGCTATAAAATGGTAAGGAGATGTGAAAAGAGACAGAGCAGGCTTGCCGCGGTCTGCGCTGTGTGTGTGTGAAAGCTTGCTGATGCCGCCGTGAAAAATTCCTATTGTATCTTTTTATAAGGCAGCTGATAAAGGGAGCTAAAAAGAGTCGTTTATATACTCTTTTATGACACATTTTAAAACGAGGGAAAATGCCTCACACATCCTGCGGCACCCTGCTGCTGTCTGGGAAATCTGAAACCTCGGAGGTGAGTCATTTAAAGGAACAGTTCACCAAAAAAGTATTTACTCACCCTCATGTCATCCCCAAAAATAGCTCACCCAAAAATGCTTTTAAAAAATGTTTTATTATTATTATTTTTAGGGGTTCAAGCAAGTAGCACTGAAACCCTATTGTATTTGTTAGAATTACCAAGGATCAGCATTGCCCCCTAAAAGTGATCGGGCAGACCAAACCGTAATGCTGGGTGCACACTACAAGATATTCTGAGCGATTTTGGACCGATTTCTCCCCTTCTGATAATTCTAGGTAAAGTCCCAGACGCAGAACGTGCATGCTACCTGACAGTCGGCTGTAGTCCTTTCGGTGTGTTCAAGCACAGATTTTTTTCCTGGCGCGAGGTGACAACACAGTCGGCTTTCATCAGCGCCAGTTCATCAGCGTTAGTTCTTTAGCATCGGCTTGGTGTGTCCATACCTTAAGTGGTTACTAAATAAAACATAATATATTTTCACGCAAGTGCCTAAAGGCCTTAAAGCGCTTGAAGCCAGTTAATTGCTACTTGCAGCTATATTTATTATTATTATTACTATTTTAAAAAGCACCTACATAAAACCAAGGGGCAAAGCAAAGCAAAAAAATAATCCATAATCCATTATACACTAATTTATAAGTATTAATTAGTCAGTCATATGGTTCCATGAATGTATTTATAAAGATGCAGCCTGCATTGCTATAATGTTATTATATTATAGTTACAATTACATTTTAGTAATACAGATATATTTCGTTCAAATAAGTGAATATAGTGTTATTAATATCTGTGTTGTGTTCTTATAAATACATATTGTGAGTAATAATACAGTTACTAAGCTCTATAAATGCATCATTGATGGCTTTAAGTAAAGTGAAAACATAGGATGCAATTTTCCTAAAGCAAATGTTAAGAAATCATGAAGATGTGCTCATCGTACATTTTAAGTTGTTTATCTGTAAATGTAATTAATGAACAATAATTCCTGTAATAAAATAATGAAAAGAAAAACAGAAATCATTAATACAAACAGTTGAATTTTATATATATATTTTTTAAGTTACATACTTGCAAAACACTGCAACAATATTTTTAAAAGTATAATTCCAAACTGCTATAAGCAATACCATGCATATGGCTGACAAGATATAGATTTTAACAAATGATTTCATGACCTCTAATGCAAACAGTAGCCATTAAAGACATAATTGATAACTAATTGGTACAGCAAACGAGGGTCTCTGGAACTATTTTATATTTGATCATTTATAAATCAGTGTATAATGGATTATGAACATGCACATTGAAAAAGCAAATAATTATAAAAATAATATAAATGTAACTATAACTGTTCTTATAATGCAGTATAGATCTTAATGAGTCTTTATAAATATATTTTTAGAATAGTAAACGTAAATAAGTATAGATAGGGCTATAATTCATTATAAGCATGGACTTCATAGAAAGTGTTACCGAAAATGTCCCCAAGCATAAAACTGTGAGGCAACTCTCAAAATACTCATGAGAAAAGCGTGCAAATCATTCTCCTATTCGGCTTTACTCAGAGCTAAATGCATTACAAATTACATCAAATTCAAGCCCCTTCCTGATTTGACTCTATTGTGTATTGGTTATGACATTGTGATTGCGCTGTTAACTTCTCTGTGTGAAATATAAAGGCTATTTCCCACAGTAAGCAGGCTCAGGCATACTGATCAGCAGGCCGGCTCTACACTACACAGCCGTGATTTCACTTTATACACGCTGCTATATACACTTCACCCTATACACGCTGCCAATATATACACGACACACAAACACACCAAAGGCTAACTGAATGTTTTGGAATTGAAGATTTAAAAACAAAGCATTGGCTGTGCATGATGACCTGTTATTGACTGAGGGTTGAGCGTGTGCTTACCTTGGTAAACAAAATGGAAACCTTTGGCAGATGGACCACTTTTTGCGCTGAATCTCAGCATGATTTGGTTTGAAGTGGCCAAGGGCAAGGTTTCTCCTGCAAAAACACAATATGGCAGACATTAAAATCTGTCAGAGTTGCTTGTGGAGGCAAATGTGCCACAACAAACTGTAGCCTTAAGGTAGTGTACATGACGAATGGCTTAATAACTCTGATCAGCCTCCAAGGCAAAGGGTGGAGAGAGCAGGTCAGCAACAATGGGCCTAAAACTGATGGATACCCAAAGAAATACTCAAGCTGTCTTCAGCATGCTCATAGATGCAGTGGGAAAATTAAAAGAAAATCCCCAACCGAAAGGCTGACTTACCCTTGAGCTAAACTATGAGCTTTTCCAAAATCAAAGTGTACTTTTACAAAGTTGTATCCAAAGGAGGAAACAAAGTGCTGATATAGATGGCAACTGAACACTACAGTTGAGCCTGGAGGGTTAAACACTCTAACTATGAATTGAGTGGCCTGTCAAGATTTCTGGCCCACTGCTCACAAAGCTGAGATAGAAATGATATGAATTTACAGCGCTTCCCATGGGAATATAATGTTGCACAGCAGACCATGAAGATATACAGTATAAAAATGCCATACAAACAGTTTGTGTGCAATGGCCGCCATCAATCCTACAAAGACTGAGGAATTAGCTGTGATTTTCTTGTTCTTGGCATTTTATTACCTTTCACTCAATAATACCGGCAATAATTCAGCGGGAAGCTGCAAGGATAACATTTTCTTTTTAGAAAGAATTAAACAAGTCTAGAACCAAAGGGCAAAAACGACAACATGGATCCAAGATTTAAGATTTAAACCTTATATAAATACAGTGGTCCAAAAAATATTTGAACACTTAAATGTTCTACCACACTTAAAATGTCATTAGCAATAAATAAAACAACACAATATCAAACCAAGCTGCATTTTTTTTTTAAAGAAGATAGCAAAAACTTGCTTTAATGACAAAAAAATATTTTTTTATTCTTTAGGTTTGAGATAATAAAACCAATACATATGCTGTTTAAAACAAGGACAACAAGTATGTTGACACTTTCTGGTTGCCAGACATTAGTGGATCATGTTGATAGTGGATGTGATTCTCTACACCTGTGGTTCCCTTTCGTTGTCACTCCGAGTTCCGTCGGATGACGACGAATGGGGTTTCGCTTAGAAAGCCTATCGACTTCGAGTATACAAAACGAGCCAATGGCAAACAAATGCCATGGGTCTGCGGAATTTGCATGGCGCAACTCCGCCCCACCTCGTGGGGATAAAAGGAGAAAGCCGGCAAAATGCAGATATGTTTTTGCTTCGGAGCCAAGATGTTCTCTTCACTCCTGCAGTCTATTCTCTGACTATCTTCGAGAATCTTCAAGACGAGCAGCTTCCAGTCGGTGTTGGTGTGATGGCGTGTTCCAGCGAGTTTCACATTCCTGCCTGCTGATCTGAACAGCTGTGTGCTTCTCCCTGGGCGCTTCAGCACTGCTGCAAGCTTTTCTCACACAAAAAGAGCGTGCACGCGGCGCGTCTTTTTAAAGACGATCTGCCCGTGCATTTCTGAGTGCGGTAGTCTGATAGATTCAGCTGATGGGCACGAGCGCTGTTTTGACGTGTTTGGGCTTCGATCACGTTCGAGCAGCGCTCGCGGATGCGTCACGTTCTCTTAAAGGAACATGACCATCGCAATGTAACGGTCAAGACTCAATGAGCTCAACTGAGTGAGAGTCCCCTCATCCACACCCCGATCTATTTTCTCCACGTGAGAGAATACTTTGGCTGGTGGCCAGGGTGACCTGAGATGGCTGGTGTGGAACTAAACCGCCGATTAATATCCGTGGTCCACACCCCTCTCTTTAACATTGCAACCCACGCGGTTCTGGATGAGTTAGCTGGTCAGAGCCGCGTCCTAAGGACGCCGGCGGGCCGGCATCTCATTCAGTTCCCCGGCTGATGAAATCATGTCTATCGCCGCGTCACAAGGTGAGCTGGAGTCCTTTGGAAGTGAGGGCTCGTCTATGTTGCCACTCTCGGGTGTGCAACATAGCGAGTCTGATCCAGAGTTGACAGCTATGCTTCCCGGGCAGCCGCGAGTATCGGGCATGTGTGGATTACTCTGCCATGTCTCGAGCACTCAAGGCTGATGATTGGTTTTGGGGAGGCGAACCCAAAATCCTTTCTACTCGGATGTGCATGAAGAGGTTATGAGATCGTGAGAGTCTCCTTTGACTTCGCGACTGCTCAGCAGCCTCTTCCACCTTCTCTGCCCTCGAGAGGCCGCGGCCATGGGTACACTGGGGTTCCCCCCGTGGAGTGTTCTGTGGCAGCACGTCTGTGCCCCCACAGCGCCTCCACCTGGCGTGGCGACCCTAAGCACCCCTCCAATGCCTGTAGGTTTTTTGTCTACTCCGGTGGCAAAGACCTATAGAGCAGCGGACAGGCTGCCGTCTCACTGCATGTTATTGCCATCCTTCGGGGTGCTCAATGACATGCACGAGGGTAGGGCTGATTCAGGGCTCATCTAAGAGACTGCCTGCCGCCACCGACCTCGCTCTACGAGTGACGAAGGTGACCGCACGCTCCCTGGGTCAGGTGACGTCCACTTGTGTGGTCAGACATTTCTGGGTTAACCTGGTTGATATGCGCGAGGCTGAGCGAACCCGCTTCCTCAACTCCCCCATATCCCAGGCTGGCCCTTCGGCGGCGCGGCCGAGGACTCTGCCCAACAGTTCTCGGCCGCCCAGAAGCAGACTGAGGCTACCAAACACGTTCTGACCCCGCGGCCAGCTGCTGCCGCCGGCTCAGACGCCTCAGTCAGCTTGCCGCCGAACGCGCCCTCCTGCGACTTTCGCCCCCTCCCGCCCGGCCCCAGCAGCTCCGGGCCGCGCCGTGGAGGTGGTCGCAGGAAAGCGCCCCAGCCCGTACCAGCCCCGCAGCCTGCCAAATGCCGGGCAAAGCGGCGCTCCCGCTACGGGCAGCTCAGAGATGGGTTGCAGTTCTCCAGGAGGTGGTTGCAGGGCCACTCCTTTCCCCGGTGGAGGGCCGGGGGAGAACCTCTTTTACCAGAGAGCTGACTTCCCATCTCTAAGCACACAGAGTTCTCGGACGACACGGTGCGCCGCCCCCGGGCCGTGCACCCCTCGTCCTCCTCTGTCCCAGAGCCGGATGACAGTGCGCGCCGTCCCCGGACCGTGCCGCTCTCATCCTCCTCTGTCGCCAGACCCCTGGCAGAGCAGACCCCGTGGAACGTTCGTCCTTCCCTGGTCTCCTCTGTCAGGACTCTGCGGTCTATGACTGTACCCTCACACCGGGCCGCTATGCCGTCCACGTCTGGGTCAGCCATACCGCCTCGCTGCTCCACCGACGGGCAGTCTGTGGTTCGCGTGACCCCGCTGGTACAGTCCTTGGGAGCCTGGCTAGAGCTTCCCAACCTGTCCCGCTGGGTCGCACGAACGTTCAGGCTCGGCTACGCGATTCAGTTCGCGCGGTCTCCTCCCCGCTTCAGGGGAGTCCGCTCCACTATGGTCGGTGGCAATGCCCCTATCATGAGAGCGGAGGTTGCTACCCTGCTGGCGAAGGGTGCGATCGAGACTGTCCCTCCAGCCGAAATGAGGTCCGGGTTTTACAGCCCCTACTTCATTGTCCCGAAGAAAACCGGTGGGTTACGGCCAATCCTGGACCTGCGCGTATTGAACCGCTCCCTTCACAGGCTGCCGTTCAAGATGCTCACCGCCAAACGCGTTTTCGAATGTGTGCGGCACCAGGATTGGTTTGCAGCGATCGACCTGAAGGACGCCTACTTTCATGTCTCCATTCTCCCTCGACACAGACCGTTCCTACGGTTTGCTTTCGAGGGGCAGGCATATCAGTACGCAGTTCTCCCATTCGGGCTAGCCCTGTCCCCTCGCGTCTTTACGAAGGTCGTCGAGGCAGCCCTTGTTCCCCTCCGGGAACACGGGGTTCGCATTCTGAACTATCTCGACGACTGGCTGATTCTAGCTCACTCTCGAGATCAGCTTTGCGAACACAGGGATTTGGTACTCCGCCATGTAGCCCGTTTGGGCCTTCGGGTCAACTGGGAGAAGAGCAAACTTTGCCCCGTGCAGAGGATCTCTTTTCTCGGTATGGAGATCGACTCGGTCGCCATGTCCGCGCAGCTTACGAGCGAGCGCGCGCAGTCACTGCTGACTTGCCTGAGACAGTTCGAGGGCAAGAGTGCGGTTCCACTGAAACTTTTTCAGAGGCTCCTGGGGCATATGGCATCTGCAGCCGCGGCAACGCCGCTCGGATTGCTTCATATGAGACCGCTTCAGCTTTGGCTTCGCGACCGAGTCCCGAGGTGGGCATGGCAACACGGCACGCTCCGAGTACCAGTTACTCCGACCTGCCGTCAGACCTTCACCCCGTGGGGGAACCTCAGCTTTCTACGGGCAGGAGTGCCTCTGGAACGAGCTTCCCGGCATGTTGTTGTTTCAACAGATGCCTCTGCCACGGGCTGGGGTGCCATGTGCAATGGACGTGCTGCCGCGGGCTCCTGGACAGGACCCCACCGCTTATGGCACATCAATTGCCTCGAGTTGCTGGCTGTACAGCTCGCCCTGCGCCGCTTCCGAGCCGTGCTCTCGGGCCAGCATGTACTAGTCCGATCAGACAATACCGCGACTGTAGCGTACATCAACCGTCAAGGTGGTCTGCGCTCCCGCCGTATGTCGCAACTCGCCCGCCACCTCCTCTTATGGAGTCAGAAGCATCTGAGGTCGCTTCGAGCCATTTTCATCCCTGGAGCCCTGAACTGCACAGCCGACGAGCTGTCGCGGCTTCAGCCCCTCCCCGGAGATTGGCGACTCCATCCCCAGACGGTTCAGCTGATTTGGGACCAGTTCGGGGACGCACAGATAGATCTGTTTGCCTCTCACGACTCGACCCATTGCGCCCAGTATTATTCCCTGACCGAGGGCACGCTCGGCACGGATGCTCTGGCGCACAGCTGGCCGCCGGGCCGCAAATATGCGTTTCCCCCAGTGAGCCTTCTTGCGCAACTCCTGCGCAAGGTCAGGGAGGACGAGGAGCAGGTCACTCTGGTCGCGCCGTACTGGCCCACCCGGACCTGGTTCTCCGAACTTGTACTCCTCGCGACAGCACCTCCTTGGCCCATACCTCTGAGGAAGGACCTACTTTCTCAGGGACGGGGCACCCTATGGCACCCTCGTCCCGATCTTTGGAACCTCCACGTGTGGCTCCTGGACGGGACGAGGCAGGTTTGAGTACCCTGCCACCAGCGGTGGCGGCTACCATCACTTCCGCTAGAGCGTCGTCCACGAGACACCTCTACGCGTTGAAGTGGAACCTCTTCGTCAACTGGTGCTCTTCTCACCGAGAAGACCCCCGGAGATGTTCGATCAACGTCGTGCTTTCCTTCCTTCAAGAGGGGTTGGAGCGAAGGCTGTCTCCCTCCACCCTCAAGGTCTATGTCGCCGCTATTGCCGCACAGCATGATCTTATAGAAGGTAAGTCGGTGGGGAAGCATGACCTGATCGTCAGGTTCCTGAGAGGAGCGAGGAGACTGAATCCTCCTCGCCCTCCTCTCGTACCCTCTTGGGACCTCGCAGTGGTCTTAACTGCCCTGCGTAGTGCTCCCTTTGAGCCTTTACAGTCAGTCGAGCTTAACTTCCTGTCAATGAAGACGGCGCTTCTGACTGCATTGGCCTCCATCAAGAGGGTAGGGGACCTGCACGCATTCTCCGTTGACGAAGCGTGCCTGGAATTCGGGCCGGCGTACTCTCACGTGATCCTGAGACCCCGGCCTGGATATGTGCCCAAGGTTCCTACCACTCCCTTCCGGGACCAGGTGGTGAACCTGCAAGCGCTGCCCCCGGAGGAGGCAGACCCAGCCTTGGCACTGCTCTGTCCAGTACGTGCTCTTCGCATCTATGTAGACAGAACGCAGTGTTTCAGGACCTCAGACCAGCTCTTTGTCTGTTATGGTGGGAAGCTGAAGGGAAAGGCTCTCTCCAAGCAAAGGTTGTCTCACTGGATAGTGGACGCCATTGCTTTGGCATACCAGCAGCAAGGTCGACCGTGCCCCCTTGGTGTGACTGCCCACTCCACCCGGAGTGTGGCATCCTCTTGGGCTCTAGCGCATGGCGCCTCGCTAACAGACATCTGCAGAGCTGCAGGCTGGGCGACACCTAACACATTCGCCAGATTCTACAATCTCCGAGTGGAGCCTGTGTCCTCTCATGTACTCGCTTCAACCAGCTAGTACCGGACCCGCTCAGGTGTCTTCGCTTGCTCGCCATTCCACTCTACGGACTGGATACGTGCGATATTCTCCTCAGGTGAGCTTCTCCGAAAGCCCTGAGTTCCTCCAGCACTCCTGACGTCGGCGCCAGTGTCTCTTGCCTGCGCGTCGGCTAGGTGCCTCCCGTGTGCATGGTACCTCCCGGAGCTACCCCCACATGTGTATTCCCACTGTAAGCCTCTCTGAGCATGTGTCTTTCCCTCGGCAAGCCACCTTGCCACCCCTGGGGTTGAAATATTCCACCTGCGGCTGGACACCCCAGTGATTCCCCATATGCATCCCTCGGGTCATATGTGTATTTTAAGTCCCCCCCTCTGGGTTGGCAGTAATTGCATACTTCCCTAAAAGATCTGGGATATGCTCCCCAGTGTACCTTGGTATTCCTGTGTTAAATAGGAGTCCTTCGTCCGTGCAAGTCTCACGACAGGGATCTCAGATTTACGCAGGGCACTGGAAGACAGCTGAGAAGTGGCGTGATTAGACTGGTATCCCCATTCGTCGTCATCCGACGGAACTCGGAGTGACAACGAAAGGGAACGTCTCGGTTACGGATGTAACCCTCGTTCCCTGAGTAGGGAACGGAGACGTTCCGTCTGTCTGCCACTTCCGCTGTACCGCTGGAACAGCCGAGTTCAGTCTTGGCTCCTCAGCGAAGAAACATATCTGCATTTTGCCGGCTTTCTCCTTTTATCCCCACGAGGTGGGGCGGAGTTGCGCCATGCAAATTCCGCAGACCCATGGCATTTGTTTGCCATTGGCTCGTTTTGTATACTCGAAGTCGATAGGCTTTCTAAGCGAAACCCCATTCGTCGTCATCCGACGGAACGTCTCCGTTCCCTACTCAGGGAACGAGGGTTACATCCGTAACCGAGACGTTACTCTGATAGCACACCTCTATGAACTTGAAGAGAACAGACTTATTTATCTACAAAAAAAAAAAAAAAAATATGGGAAACTGAATTGTTTTTGAGAAGAACTTTAACATAATTTGCCGATTTCATTTTTTCTTGACAGGATTTATCAGAACTCATTTTTTATCTTAATCTAGACATGGTTAAAATTAAATAGATTCTAAAGGTGGAATAACTTATTACTGTAGGTTACAACTTTGGTACCGTTATACTTAAACATTTAAAACTGCATTTTAACTTAAGTTTTTATTGTTTTAGTTGTATTTATCAACTTATTTTTGAAATATTTTAATTGCTTCAAAAAATTTGATAGTTTTGTTGCAAGAAAAAGAAAATTAGCATATACAGTAGATGACTCCAAAGTCCAAACTGATTTAATGAGGTTTTTCTGGTTGACTTGCAAATATGTATTTTTATTAAAAAATTTTATGATTTAGTGAAAATATTACTTGCAAAAAGAAGACTTATGTTTGCTCGAGCCTGACAAAGTGTGTTCACTATACTGTATAACAGAAATTTGAAACAATAAATACAAATACAAAATAATCAGCAAACGCTTTCCAAAAATGATACTCCCTCTGCATTTCCCCTTTGGAAAGAAGCCATTAAACCTCACTTGAGACCTCGTTCACTGCTCAATTGTCTTTTCACTGATTTAAAAAGCCATATATGCCTGTTTGCTTCTTTTCAACGGGTTCTGTGCATTTCAAAGCAAACTCAAAGCAACAAAACTGTGGTGAATGTAAAGCCATTACTTACCAGAATGAGATCCAGCCAGGGAGCTTAGCAGCCTAGAATTCTGATTGGGCCCATCAAATAACTCAACGGAGTCGTTCATGGCAGTCTGGAAATAGGCAAATTGCCCAAACACCACTAAGGAAACACAATGAAACACACAGAGCGTGTTACTATCATCACCACTGCTGGGAAGAGACACTATCAAAAGTAGTACAATGAGATAAGAATAAAAGAAACATAAATTTCCCATTGACACTCGTATTTCAGGTTGATGGTTTTATAAGTGTCCATATGCAATCTGCACAGAAGTATGTATAGCCTAGACACATCAGCCCGATCTAGATAAAGTGGCACATGAGATTAAATTCATTACAATAGAAGGTTTTGATTACAGAAATCATGCCGTGAAATTGTGAATAAACCGTAAACTCATACCGCAGAACACCACTTATACTACTGCGGCAGCTGTCCTGAAAACAAATGACAGAGCTATGTGGGAATCACGAGCACATTTTTTGCTTGTGATTGACGAACAAATGGCTGAGCTGGTTCTTTTTTAATGAAATAATCCAAATGACTCACAAATCAAACACATGGGTTGTTGACTTACTACAAATATTCAAAGGGGCTATATGTACAAGTCAGAAACCGTTGTTATTAGCGACACTGGTGGCCATAAAGTGAACTGCTGCAGCCAGCAACTTATTGTATACGTACAAACAACGAGCGCATTTTGCTCGGCACACTGCCTTGTTTTGAATGTTCGGTAAGTTCCGTGGCGAAATATACATAATAAAAGCAGAGCAATCAGGTTGTGAACATATCTGTTAAAATGCAAATGTGAACGCTACTAGGACTAAATGATTAGTTTTCTTGTTTTTTGGGTTTTTTTGGACCGGACCAAATGAACCAAGCGAACCGAACTGTGAAGTGTGAACACACCCTGGATGTGGTTAAGGTTAAATGCTTTTTCGTTCTTTGCTTAGAAGTAAAAATATGTTTTAGGAAATACCTTTGCAGTGATATACTGATAACAGACATCCAGACGCCGTCCACACTGCTGAAAACGATGTTCAGATGAATATGTAAATATGTGCTGCGCGTTTTTAGCCTGGGAAAACCCAGACAACTTCCGGCAAATTTAGATTTGCTCTGAAAGTTAGTCTGGCAAAGAGCGCATTCAAGCCCATTTCCAATCCGTCGAAATCGCGGCACCAATCAGAAACGTTGGGGCAGGCTTTACACGATGACGACAGTGCTGGGATTTTGAAGCAGATTTTGTAGCCTACATTAAAAAGATGGATGCTGCGTCGAACATCACTCGTTCGAATCAGCTGTCGCGTCTGTTTTAAGCGATTTGAACGTTTCCTTTTAGTTAAAAACCGAGCAAAGAACAACACTCGGAGATGTTTCTCCGCCGCTCTGCATACGTCATCTCCTTCATCGCTCTGATTGGGTTTAGGTCTATCCGCGACGTCCGTTGGTGACGCCCCTCTGGAAATTATTTGTCTATCATGATTTGCCAGACCATAACTGATTTGCCAGTTACAACTGAGAATGGTCTGGTTTTAACCAGGCTAGCGCGTTTTCCTCTCAATGACAAAATAAACGCTCAACAAAAATGACAGCGGTGAGAAAGTAGCCGTTTAGAAAGCATCTGATCATAGAGAAAGCTCTGCCATTCACCAGCATCATGACGACAGATGAGTTCATTAAAATTGCACTACGATAAATTGATTATAAATTATATATTTATATGTAAGACTATAGACTATACAGATTTGGCTATGTGAGACTTTAGTTTGAATTAATGCCATTTCTTTGCATGATACATTGACATGACAGTTGAGAATGGCTCTTTAAGCATCATAGAAAAGAAGAGAGGCTCTTGGGAGCGAGCGTAACCGTCCATGATTGATTTTCCTAGAAAAAACGTCCCTATTCCTTTACATCACAATCAGTCTACAGACTTTCACAGACAACCTAGGAAGTCGGGGAAGGTCTCTTTTTTTTTTTTTTTTTGGTTACAAGCTGTTCACACATTGGCAAAAAAGGCAAGTAATACATGACAATCCTTACATATAGCCCTTTTAATGTTTAGTTTAATGACTGACATTGTTCAAAGAACAATGTAAAGTTGAAAAATCAGTTAGAGCTTTTGTGTGCTTTTACTGTTAGTGTACATCCAAGTACGAGAGTGTTAACATCATTGTACACCTTTTTATTGTTTTAAAATCATGAACCTCTTTCTGTAATGTATGCAATATGTGTATGTTTGGTCACGTCTGGTCTCCATACCTTCTGACCTGAGACCAGTGATGAAGCTGTGATGTGTTGGCTTGCCAAAAAGGACACATGGTTCACACGGTAGGGAATGAAAGACTAGGGAAATCACAGGGGCATGCTGTGCATGTCAGGTGCTGGTGTGAGAGCCAGCTAAGCAGAGAGGGGTGAAAGGGGTCACACGGGCCACTGCGATGACTCTATTATCTCCTCTGTAATGAGATGTCAGCCCTCGCTTCATACTCAAACAGTACAGAAAACCTGAAGGGCCACTGCTAGTGGCTCTGCAAATATCAGTTCGACTGGATTTCTGTTGGCTCACAAACACTTCCACAAACTTCAAATGTTAAAGCCTTATTTACACTGCTATTTGTTATGCATGAACTGCAGTTTTTTTTGTTGTTGTTTTTTGCAATGAATTTAGTAAATCAGTTGTGTATATGATGTAAGTCCAAAAATGTATTTAAGTTTACTCACATAAAATGTCTGTATATAATAGAAAATTTGGATCGAAGAATTCATCACTTGAATTAACTCTTTCCCTGCCATTGACGGAATTTTCCATAATTTATGACACAACGGTTCCCCACCATTGACAGAAAAACAAAAAAGCTGACGGGGAAACGTTAAACAGATTATTCAAAATAATTAGAGTTTATTTATTAATGCTTCACAAATGAATTTCAGGCATGTAAAAATTAAATAAAAATACTGAGTAAAATTTACTTGAAACAGAGATTATACCAAATAAATATTACTTGAGAATTTCTAACTAAAACCATCAACAATTGTATGCAGTCTTTACTTGAAAACATGATTTGTTACATTTACTGAAAAGTGTTTCTTAACTTTGTAAGTAAGTCCTACTCCCATTTTATTATGTTCAATGTATTACTCAGTATTACACTAAAAAGAACTGAACTGTGACCTTTGTAAATAACTTTATTTACTTACCAAACTCTCCAGATACTGTGATGTAGTAGGAGCATGTCTGGCCTGTCGTGTAGTTGAGAGGGTAATTTGGGGATAATACCACTCCCTCTGATCCAGTGTACTGGCCACCGCATGGAGCTGAAAAGAGAGAAACAACCCAAAAGGCTTGTATTTACTCTTGTTCAGTCCATATGACACTAGGTAATAATGCCATTTTTAGTACAGAATTAGAAATGTGATGACCAGTGAGACTGGGGGAGCTCTCCAAATGTCAAAAGAGGGAGAAGAGGAAAGCACAAACTAAGTCATTTTTCCATTATGATAAGTCAGATCTAATAAATGTACCATACTTTGTGCTTTCTGGAGTCAGTATGTCACATGTCTGAGTGTTATAGACTCTAATGTTTCATGCCATTCTATGTGCTTGAGGTAAGTTCCAATTGCTCGTTAGCGCACTTCCAAGTCCACATTTGACCAATATAATTTCATTCTAAATTGTACATGCTATACGTTCAAAGAGCAAATCAAAAGGCATTGGGATTAAGTGTGCATAGATGTATCAGTTGACAGGTGCACAGGGGATTTACCCGTCAGCAGTTGCATATACCTTAGTACTACACAAAGTTTGGCTAAAATAAACTAATATAAACTGATGCTAAAAATAAAAGTCATATTTACTTTTAAATTACACATCTACCACATTTATCACTTAATTTAAGGGTTTATGTGTGGTGAATTATGCATTTTGTTTATAATATAAACACACTTGGATGCATTGTATGCATTTATATGAAAGTATAGTGATTTATATAATATTTATTTACATGTGAATATCCTTATATTTGAAACCCCTAATCTGCATGATGACTCAATTGTTGCCTGTGTTTGATGACGTTGAAGGGCATTACAAATGAATGAATGTTGCCAAGAAAAAAACTTCAACAGATATTCCCTGCTGAATGTGTAGGTTTAAACAAACAACAAAACCACGATTGCAAGGCAGACCTTATTCAAAAACAAGGCACTGTTTGAACAACAGGAGTAATTACCAGAGGAAATTGAAAAAAGGCTGTTTTCACTGACACATTTTAAAACACACTGCTGTTTTAAACAATAAATTAATAATCAATCACTGTAGATGATTCACATCAAAGACAGAAGTAGCCCTCACTAATAACAACTCAACAGTAACCGTAATGCAGGCCCTGTGGGTCTGAGTATTGTGTGGACTCGTACAAGCTAATGACACCAAATCATTGCATCCCGCAGCAAGCGGTTCACTTAACTCCTAAACATTTATTGCAGCAAGAAAGTCAATAACAAGATATTGGAAAATGTACATACCTTTATACAAGCAGGGTTAATTTGCTTGAGCTTGACATTAATTGCACAAACCAGCTTTATGGTAGCACTGCTAGAATGGCATACAACACATCATACAAACCGCGTGGAAAGGTTGTTGGAATTGCTATAGCCTCTGACAGGTATTTTAGTCAAACTGATTCGTAATTCAGGTCTGAGCATGAGGAGGGAGTATTGAGGAGGAGCAGCCAATGAAGACTATAAATCATCTGTGTGTTGGTGCATTGGCGTGCGTTATCTCTTTATCATGATCGTAATGGGTAGAGGCTAAACACTCACTGTAGGTGTTTGACTGTGCATGACAGGAAAAACAAGTGAAAATCAACCACAAAGGTCACCGAGAGGATTACTGAGAGTGCTAAGTGTAGAAATTTGAGGCTGAGAAGGTCAGCAAAGAGTATTTGTGGAGATATTAATCAATGTCAGTGCTTCTGTCACACCTGGCCCATTGCGTGTGACCTTGTAACCGATGGACCACCTGTAATAAGCAATGTTGGGGAACTTAACTGTTAAAAGTTATTGTAAGAAATCAGCCCACATTTTGGCGTTTAGAGATAACTCTGGTCAATAGCTGAGCCTGCTTGGCCGATTAACAGAAGTGCTAACAACCCGTTCTATTAGTTTAATCATTTTCAGTTTTTTTTTGTTTTTTTTGGGGCGGATATGAAAAAATAAGAGTTTATAATAGCAAGTGTCAATGTTACTTATGGATGCAATTTTATCATTAATTTGCATGTGCAGTATATCAGTGTAAGACATCCTGTCTCTACATATCAGCAATCATATTGGCCATTAAAAAAATCATCAGTCAACCAATAATAATCGTATTACTCATATTACTCAAAGTTATTAATTACCAGGCCCAAATCTGCAGATGTTTTGCTGCACTGACTGAAATTCATTATTTCAATGAGCTCATCGTTTCTGCCTTAAATGATCGAATTGTTAAAAATTATTACAATTTTAGCTAACTGTGAATAAATGCGCTAAACACATAATGTGAATTGAATTTAATTTAAATTTTGCCATAAAGATAGAATGTGTTAACTTTAGCTAGATTGCTAACTGAAAGTATAATCAAATTAAGCACAAAATATTGCAAACAAGAGGCCAGGGCTTTGTAAAGCTATGCAGATGGTGCAGAATCAATGCAAGCCTTATATTTTTGTTACTTGCATCCATCTTATTTTTAACGTAAGAGCGGACAGCCGTTTTTACCTTGAATGTGCAAGCTTTCCGGTGTCAGCCATTTCCAGTTATTTTAGCTGGTAAAAAAACACCTAGTTTACGACAGGAGCCTTGGTTCCCTGAAGAGGGAATGAGGCGCTGCGTTGACGCTGTAGGAACGCTCTGTGTATTTGCGTCACGAAGCACGTGTGAAATGAGTCCAATGGGGTAACGGGACGTCAGAGGCAGGTGACGTCACAACCAGGAAACTATAAAGCATGCCCAAAGTGGAATGTCAGCTTCTAATAGGCTGAAGTAAGTCACTTGACAGGCAGGAAGTATGGATGGGCGACACAGCTTCTCCTTCCCTCTTCAGGGAACCAATGTTGCAGTCGTAAGCGAGGTGTTCCTTTCAAGGGAACTCTCGCTACGCGTAGAATTACGCTGTGGAAACGTTTATAATGACAACTGTCTGTCTTATGTGAAATCGTGAAGAGCAGCACTAAGGCGAGAGCACCTGGGACCCCAGTGTAGAGTCCAGGTTGTAGAACATCACGAATGTGTGCGGAGAGGACCAGCCCACCACATCACAAACATCCAGAAGTGAAACTCTTGACAGAATAGTCTTAGAGGCAGCCATACTCCTAGTGGATAGGTTTCCAGAGCAACAAATCAGCATATTAGAAGGATTTCTTAACTCTTTTCCACTGTGAGAGTGTGTGCATCAATGAAAGCAGCGCATTAATATAGAACAGTGGTTAAACTGACTTGAACTAACTGTGCATCAAACGGTTTTAATGCACACCTTTATCAGAATGAAGTATTCAGATAGACCATGGTATAACATGATATTATATATGTAATATTAAGTTGTTCTTAAGGGATATTTCAGTTAACATTTGAAAAGGTACCAATGTGTCATAACTAACATGTTACCATGTCATTAATCAAAATATCTATTTGACCTGTTTATTACTGGTTGGTTTTATTATGGTTGGTGAATGCTAGGACAAGGTATGAGGCTACCAGGGTGCTCTAGGTTCTTGTCATAACATTGCTGGATGGTTGCAAGTGTGTTGCTAAGGATGTTCTGGGTCGTGCTACATACAGTAATTTTTAAGAAGTTGGTTTTATTAATATTACTTGTATTACTGGTTGGTTCATTTACTATGGTTTTATTATAGTTACTACTAAACTTTAATATGGTTTGATTTTCAAAACAGAATGGCTTTCTGTATGGTGGGTACACCACTAATGGATACCACAAGTCATTTTTAAATATTAATACTGTTGTACAAATATTTCAATGCTTTGCTTTAAGAAATAATAATAACCTAGATATTTTTGAAGAATTTTAATTGAGAAAGAAGTCATTTTATTTATAAAACGCCCACCGACTGTGGCGAATAACAAAAGAGTGTGAGATTAGAACTAAGCAAGTTCTCTGTGTATCTAAACCCCGGAATAACTCCGCTCGTATTTGCCTTTATCTCAATGCCAATGAATATCCCGGCCTTCCAAAATTGCAGTCCATGTCATCTGTGATCTCTCTGCTCTGGCTGTGTTCCTTTCATCCCTCAGGTCTCAGTAACAATGATCTTCAATTGAGATTCCTCGCACATCAGTCCCATGCTAAAGCCTCTGGGCTCTGGCACCCACAGGTCTGTTGCTTCATCTGCTTCACAATGCTTCTGTGAGCTCATGAAAAGCTGGTGTCAGAATGCAGCTGAGGCTCCCTGTTTTCTGCATATCAAACTCACTCCTGGAGCTTTGATCGCATCACCTTCCCTTCACACTCGCCATGAGAAGACTATCTGGAGCTACACACACACACACACACACACACACACACGCACACAAACACAGAGTGAGTTGAGCATGTTTGTGTGCAAGTGGGCATACGCAAATACAAGCACACACATACTGTGCCTTTTGTTCGGAGATTTGCCTAGAAACCTACATTTTCACACTGAGATGGAAGAAAATTTCAGGTTTTTGGAAATATATATATTTTTTCAGCTTGACTGTCTGGAGTTTCTTTCTTTCTTTCTTTCATGTGTGCGTGACGTTCTATTTTCGTGAATAACGGAACGTTTTAGACATCACTTCTGCCCACCTTTACTCCAGCCATTACCATTCAGCATGATGGGACAAGAATCCATACAACATTGACAAATAATTAAAAATGTTTTGTTTTTTCGACATGAAGAAGTATCTGGTCTAGCACTTCTTTGCTCGGAGTAAAGGATGCTATAGGAATCTGAAGAAAATGGGGAAAAAACAAAGTGCTCCTGCTAAATAATATCAATCACAATTCCACCTAAAAATGGTTTCTATAAGGAAGACCAATAAAATAGCAGATTTAGTAAACTGGTAGTAGCAGACTACAGGTACAGGGATAAAGTCACTATCATACATGACAACCACCTTCTTGAGAAAAATCAACAAATCAACCTCCGGTTATAATCTAATTTTCAATTCGGTTAATGCATGTTAAATAACTTAATCAGCAGGTCCTCTTACTTATTTTTTTACATTTACCCAAAACTAACTAACTAAATAAATCATGGTTGAGCTCTAATTGTACTGTAGCTGTAAATATTCAGTCCCCCCACCTTACAATTAGGTTTCATTGGTTAAAATTAGTTAATTTTAACTAACAGTGAACAATATTTGTACCACATTTAGTAATCTTAGTTAATGTTAATTTCAACATTTACTAATAATTTTTTTAAGAATAAAAATTTGTATCTATTACATAACATAATTTAATGCACCGTGAACTAACATTAACAGAGTTTAATCAATGCTGTAAAAATGCATCGCTCATTGTTATCTAATTTTATTTAATGCATTAGCAAATGAGACTTTATCGTAAAGTGTTACCAATGGATGTGATGGTTTATAGTTTAAAAAGTTTAAAATATTAGGATTTTTCTTATCTACACCTATTTATTTGCTTCAGAAGACATTGATTTATCAACTGGAGTTGTATGGATTACTAACATGTTTTTGCTTTGTGTGGTTTTTATTCAATTCAATTCACATTTATTTGTATAGTGCTTTTCACAATACACATCGTTTCAGCTTTACAGAAAATGCACAAGTCCACATTACAATTTAGAGTGATCTGTTATCAGAGGTAACTGTCTAAGTTATGTATTTCAGAAATGTACATATACAAAATCACAGTTAGCTAAAAATTTATCAATTTAAACAATGTAATAATTTAAGGCAGAAACAATGAGCTCATTGAAGTAATGAAAATGTAGCATTGGTGCATGTTGATTTCAGGACTTTTTATGTCATCTTGCATTATATGGACTCACAGAGATGGATTATTTTTCTAGGAAAAATATGAGGAAAGTAAGTAATATACATTTTTGGGCAGAATGATAGTGAACAAATAATAAGAGCATTTCTGGGCGAGTATCCCTGCATGTTTTAACATTACAACAACCAAAAAAGTCTATAATTTATAGTTACTTAATTACATAGAACTTCTGTATTTTGCTGATGTATTAAAGCAAAAATGAATGCAATCTACCGCTTTCACAAGTTCTCATTTTGTGTTCCATTAAAAATTTAAAAAACAACAACAATATGAGGGTCATACCACTTTTGGTTGATCTATTCCTGTAAAGTATGACATCAGAATAATTTATGAACAGCTGACAGTGATTCATATTGATGCAACTCAAAATGTCAGTGCAATGATCTTGAAAAATAAGACACCATCGCTACAGAAGGACGGAAAAAAGAAAAGAAATTTGGATCATAAAACAGAGAGTGCTCAAAAGCTTGTGGTAACCTACATACACTAAATTCAAACATATCCACGTTTGGATTCAGCCTTTTATCTTTTTATGTTCTGTAAATATCCACTGAGAGCCCAAAACTGCTCGACAAAGAGCGCATGACATCAAAACAGGCATTAGCCTACATAAGAACAGGTCACCGCGGGATAACTGTATCTTCCCTAAGACGGCAGCTCATTAGCTGTTGTTAGCGGCGCTCTGTTGTGCCCAGACTGCATGCGTGGCTAAATGTAGCAGCCCATGTGTTCCTGCCTCACATAAGCATGGAGACAACAGCTGTGGCTGCCACCTGACCAACCCCAACTTCCCTCACAATCCAGCGCTCAAACATAGTTGAGCAAAATCACGCATCCACGAAAAGGAGGTTTCCTCGGGATTAGAAACAGCCGTGTATCTGTACGGCCTCTGAGAGGCGCCATGCCACCGCGCTCCCAACCCCCACGCTTCTCGCTATTTACAGCCAGGGAAGAGTCCTCATTCAACAGTACTGAGACAGTCTTTTAGTTACTATGGAAACGAATAAAAGATCTGTTTGGGTGAGAGAACCAAAGAAAGAGAGGAAAATCCTTCATTATTTAAAGGGACCTCACCTCTTTCTAATGAGTTTTGTCTAAAAGCTTGGGGACATGGCTCTGGGCTGCATCAGTATTCCAAACGTTGGTAGGGAAATGACAAGCGTGTAAAAAAAGGGCAAAAAAAAAGAAAAGAAAAAAAGGCCAGCAGTCACTGCCTGCTCGTCAGCGACTTTTCCAACGTTTAATGTCGCAGCATTTACTTGTTAAGCTGTCACTAACCATATTCAAATCAATCTCCTCTTAATTAAAAATGTCCATTTTGCAAGCATTAACTGTTAAAGAGGCAAAAATGCACTTGGTAAAAGCACGATTATTGGCTGTTAGTGGAGTTAGTGGAGTTGAGTGTTCTGATGAAACCCCAATAACACTGCATGAGCTACTAATCCAGCATGCCATTTCATTAGAAAGCTGATGCTGGACTGATGCTTATGGTATATTGCATATAGAAGCCATTTCTACGTGTGCAGTCTTTGGGAGGGAGAACCTTAACATTCAAACCGAGTCTTTCCCAGCCCTGCTCACCCTGATCTGCATATCTGCCACAAAGACCTTCACTCAGAGGCATAGAGCACTGCACTCTCTACTTGCACTCTCAGAGAAGCATATGCACTACAATTTTTGGGGAATGGTTGACAATCAGTGTCGTTTTAGAAGAGGGCACATCATGTGTATATGTGCATAAGGGAACCCCAGAGTATGAAGCCAGGCTCAGACTACAGGCGTTTTAGGCTGATTTATGCCAGAATTATCCCTCCCGACATTCAGAGAAAAAAAAAAAATACGTCCAGGGCATCGGTCGGTTTCGATGTCCAGCCCAGATTATCTGTTAATAGGGGCTTTCACAACAGGTAGTTCTAGAAACTTAGTTCGAGGAACTAGCCACCAGGGTGGTTCCCCAAGAACTAATGGTTCCCTTAGGAACATTTTCCTGGTGGCATTCACACCGCCAGTAGGAACTCTGAAGTGACGTGAGCCACGCTTGTTATTGTGACCTTTATTTTGACGCAGCTGAGAAAGCCAAAGCCTGAGCACACAATGCTCGCATTCTCCGTGTTCATTAGTTTATGGTTGATATCCAGTGTTGCTAGCTGAGCAGAAATACATAATCATGTTTCTCTTGGTCCCCTCAAAGTTGTGTTGGATTTTCTCCTCCGCGTAAAGGTTGAGAGGCCCATCTATCACTGTTTTCCATGTTCGTATAATCTGTGTTTACACAGCTTTTTTTTAAATGGCGGGTGCTGGTGTTTCGCATGCGTTCGGACAATCAGCGTACACTAAGGTCACTGGTAGTTCCTATAGTGCTGGTTTAGACCCTACTCTGAAGTAGGAGCTAAATAAGTTCCTCCAAAAGGAGTGTTCCTAGAACTAAAATCGTTCCTAGTTCCTGCGGTGCGAACACGCCAAAATCCGTGTACTTCCGCCAATAGTTCTAGGAACTGATTCCTCTGGTGCGAGGCGTATCTTAAACCTCCCAATCTGCTTGCGGACACATCGGGGCCACCCCAACAATATCAAACATGTTTGATATATAGGATTTTAAATTTGGGATGATTACGACTATGATTGCAATGAGAGACACGTCTACAAGGAGACGAAAGCGATGGAACTTTTGAAATGGCGACTGTGAAACAACAAGCAGCTGTATGGGTCCGGTGGACAACAGAGATTAAGGAACAGCTGGAGGAAATGTGGAAACAACACAACTGCCTCTATAATGTCTCCTCATATAATGTCTACAGGAAGTTGCCTGACACAGTATCCATTTTGTTTACATCTGCTTATCCGCTTTACATACATAATCTTAAGAAAATCTTGTAGTGTGTGATGCGCCACGATTTTCAAATCTTGAAGTGTGTACAGGTCTGAGATTTGAAAGAAGAAAATCTGTGAAGATTCTCCTTATGTGTTGTGATAGAACCAGATTTCACAATCGGTTCAGTTTTATGAACTCATGTAGTGCCATGCTCTGCAGCAGCAGCACCTCAAAGAAATGATGCTGTGGAGAATGCTTCTGACTGAGTGAAGCGTATGTATACGAGAGTAAAGTGTGTGGAAATTATATATATTACATATTCATAACATATATTGTTGAACCAAACGACGGAGATGTGACAATGCATGAAACACATTTACAGTGTGTTTTATGCATGGTCACATTAATGCAAGTCTGTTAATGCATGACATGGGCACGTCCAAGTTTACATAATGAAAATGAACAGCAGTTTAAAGATTGATTGAAGGGATGCAGGCTTTGCTGTTTGTTCTAAGTGGATGTTAAGTAGTTGTTAGGGTATTCTGGGTGGTTTATAGAATGTTGTTATATGGTTGCTCTGGTGTTCTAGTGAATGCTAGGACAAGGTAGGAGGCTACCAGGGTGCTCTAGGTTATTGTCATAACATTGCTGGATGGTTGCTAGTGTGTTGCCAAGGATGTTCTGGGTCGTGCTACAGAAAATCGCTACATACAGTAATTTTCACCAAGTGGAAGTCATTCATTTTCAATGTGTGACAGCAATGGTTGCTGTTGCTCATAGAAAATAAATGACTTCCCATCACTACAAATCATTGTGTGATGTGGGTATGTCCAGTGATGTGGTAAAGTTGAGAAAAGTTTAGCTTTACACAAACTAGCAGTAGTTTGAACAGAGATTTGAAGTTTGACAGTTGTTATGGTGTTCTTGGTTGGTTTCTTGAAAGCTGCTAGATTTGTGTGTGGTGCTGTGTGTTTATGGTTCTTTGTTGTTAGATGAATGTATCATAAAATTAGCCAAAATATGTAATAAACAAAAAAGCAAAGGGTTGAGGGACATGTATCACTGTAAAGCTGCTTTGAAACAACCTGTATTGTATAAAGCGCTATATAAATAAAGGTGACTTGACTTGACTTGACTAGATCTTACAGGTGCTCTTTATCAGGTGCAGATTTTGCCAGTGTCTTTAAGAAAAGTAATTTAATTTGGTGATCATCTTGTTTATGTACCTGGACAGCTGTTTCTGATGTGGGTAATAGCCGTACAACTACAGCTCCTGTCGACTTGAACAGCAACTGTTTGTCAAAATTAAGTGAAATCAGCAATACAATCTGACAACAATGGTATGAATGGTAGTGCATAAATGCATAAATCAGCTAAAAACTCTCAATTCATCAATAGTAGATCATATAAATGTGTGGTATTCATTGACTGGTTTTGTTATACCATTTAAGATACTTAAGACTTTTTATGGCCTTAAATGTAATTACTGAAATGAATTTTAAACTGTTTAGGTCTTTTAAACAACACAAGCTTATTGGAAAAGTGTGCCTGTACCTACATTTTTGCAAAACATACCTACATTTACAATTCCCTGAAGTTACCAGCTGAATTGACAACTTTTTGAATTGACCACAGTTCCCGTATGTCTTTTTTGACGTATAAACTCGATCGGTAGCTCACTTGGTAAAGCATTGCACTTGTGAGTCCTGTGAAACACATGTCACAATAGGTGTCTTTTCAAGACAGGTGATGCCTGTCTTGAAAAGGGACGTTCATGCCTATAGCCATCATGTTGAATGTTACGATTTCTTCTATTTGTTTTCCTACAAGGGGTTCAAGTGGTTAAATGGCAATATGAAATCAGTTCATAATGAAGTTTATTACAGCCATGTGTCACATGTGCATTGTATGTATGCATCTGCTTGTATGGCTTAAATGATGTGAAAGCATCACACTCCATTAATTCTTAAACGATCTTGTTAAAGTCATTATCCTGGCCTAAGGCTCCAGTATATTAGTTATGCTTTGAACACTATGTGCACTGTGTATCGCTGGAGGTCGACACAATGGATAAATGCAGAGATGTCGCGCTGCCTCTCCTTGCTGAAGGTGACATAAATAACAGATTTTGGAGACTAGAAATAAACTGAAGTGACAGACAATATGATGAAATGGCCCGTGAAACGGCAACACTTGCTTCACATCTCCCTTGGTTTTCAGAACGATTTCCAATTGTGCCAACTGCATTCTTTTTAAGCCATCGCCCACCCCACAAAGTGAAACTCCGATACCTCCGTTCATCCGTTGCCGCCCCCCAATCAAATCTGACTCATTCTCACTGGACTACTTGGAAGCGCCCACTTTGGCTAAAAGGTCATAAGTACTCACCAAGCCATTTACCTCATTAGCTGTAAGCATGGACTATTGATAAAAGGAAGCTGCAGCGGTAGTGTATAAAAGCATTGCAAATGGCTCACAGTCTCTTTTCTACTTCGTCTAACCTCACACCTCTGCATTAAAGGGCTCTGACTGAGGACGGCTAAAAGGATTAACCTCCACAAACTGCTGTCTGTGAATCAATGCGTCATGACCACCACAAAATACTTATGGATGTCAATGATTAGTGACGTCTGACTGATAAACGAGAACAATACTGAGCAGGGTTCCTGTAGGTAACTAAAACTAAAAACGTGATATTTGTAATCAAATAATCTTTAACTAAAATAAAAAATAAATCATCTAGTTGACACAATTTTTCATTTTCATTTAGTTTAACTTTATGTATTAAAATAACAAAAACTTCAAAATAGTAACAAAAACCATAATAGTATATCAGTGATTATAAAGTAACACTGATACTGAGATATTAGTGGGGTCTAAAAATCAGAAATTATTTTTTTTATTTTTTTTTACAAATATTAAATTAAAGAAAACATTTGATGGACCTTAAAGACAATCTAAATATAAAAAATAAAATAAAAAGTTTGAACAATCAATGACCAATTATTCAAATATCGATTGATAAACATCACACACCAAAAGACAATGATTTTGTTAGACATGTACTGTTTGAGCTACAGAAATCTCTAGTAAAAAAAAACGAATATTGATTTAAAATCAGAAGATATCCAATATAAAGTCAAATTACATGTATTTGTATATCGCTTTCACAATACACACTGTTTCAAAACATCTTAAGAGCAGAAAATCATATTGTTAATGTTTATAAAATCTTAATATTTGCATGCCTTATAGTCACATTTAGCAGATTAGAGCTGGGGGATAATATAGCAAACAAGCAGTTGGGATGTGCAATATAGTATATCGCCCTACAAAAGCGCTGCATGTGGACATACGTATACAATTGTACATGATTCTGATATATTGTGCATCCCTATATGATCACTACGGTCTGAGACCTACTGTTTATAATGTCAAGCTGAAAAGGATTCTGGTGAAGCTTAACTATAGATTATCCACAAGACTTATTTAGTCAGCCAGCTTCACCACAAAGACTATTCTGTTCAACCACCTTCACTGGATAAGTTTTACTGTTGGACAGGATTGCTATTTTGGTTCACCAGCTAGACAAGGACCAAACCAGCACTAACCACAACTAGACAAGTCAAGTACAAAACAAAATTTGGTAGCACATTATTTTACAGTCCTGTTCCCCATCTACATACTATGTACTTATTATAGTAATTACAAATACTGGGGTAAAAACTAGGTAATAACCTTGATCCGACCCCAAACCTAACCTTAACCCATGTAGTTATCTTACATTACCCAGTACTTTCTTAGTTAAGTACACTGTAAGTACACACACTGTAAAATAAAGTGCAACCCAAAATCTGAATGTTGGGTTCACAGCCTTGCCTGGAAGTTTTAAATAGTCTGAAGTGTGAATCAGTTGCTGTTGTTGTGAAGTGTTGCAGTTGCTGGGGTTTTAGCAGTTTGTACAAAACTGTACTAAACCAGCATGCCGATGTTTCAACAGAATTGCCTAACCGAAGCAGCAAACGGTCTCTGTTGAACTGCAACTGACTGCAACACTTCATTATTTAAAAAAAATGTTTATCCCTGCAACAGTTATTTAAAGAGGCTGATATCGACTGAGTCAGGCTGTCCAACCTCCAGAATCCAGTTGTCTTTGGTAGACATCCTCACTTAACTAATAGAGGAGCCGGGGGGGATTCTTAGCAGGCAGAAAGCTAATGGATTGTACGAACGTGGGCTTGCGTACACTCTGTGCGGATGATTAAGTTCAAATAAAGCATCTCTCATGACACAATCAGATGATTATGTTAGCTCAACAATGACCTGTATAGGAATATGTCTCTGCCCCACAGTTACAGCTCATGCATAAAGATGGGCAAAGCAACGTGCTGGAAATTCCATCAGTGAGGACAAACAAAATGTTCCTGGAGTGCGGAAATGAGGCTGTCTCGCAAAGGGCATCGGCGGCTTTCCATCTCCATCAAAAGAGGTTAAATAATCAGCGGATGCTACTGAGGTGCAAAAACCCTTGCTTGACCTTCAGATTGGGGTCAATGATGTTCATTGCACGTTCATATCTATAACCTTGTGTTGTTTTTAAACATGCTGGGTTCAGAGGGAGCACATGCTTCTTTTGTCATGTGATTTGAGCTATTATCACCGAAACACTGGGAATTACATAACAGTGAAGTGTGTGATTTCTGCATAGCTAGCGGCACGGAATGAAATTGCAATCTGTTTATTTGAGCGGATGAACTGGGCTGGACATAACAACACTGACTCAACCATGGCAGGTTTGGATTATAATTGGTGGGATATATATCTGCTATCCCTATGCTTTGCCTTGACTGCTAGATCCCTGAACAAACCCAGAAGGTTTGAAAAAAAAAAGAAACGGAAGACAGAGGAGGAAGCTGGAGAAAGGAGAAAGGTCTCGGATTGACAGGAAATGTGTGAATGAGTGGCACTTGTCACCACCCAAGCTCTCTCTTCTGTCACTAAGGGACAAAGACATGGGCGCTGTTCTTTTGAAGGCCTCTGTCCGCTTCTGTCTCTCTCTCTCTCTGAGTAAGCCAATGGGAGAACCAGATGGTTTCTCCAAACCCAATAAATAATGGCAGTGTGACAGAGCAGAACTATGCATATAACAATGGCCTAATCAATTAACTCTCAAGATTGCAAACAACACAAGGAATAATGTCTCTGATAAGGAGGCTGCTGCTTATTTCTTTAAACGAAGAAGTGCTTAATCAAATTAACATGCATCAATACTTTGCATTTAAAACTGCAGGACAAAAATGAAGGTTCTAAAATCAATGCACCAAACAATCTTTTGAAAACATTAATTCATTAATAAAAACACAGCAATAATTCAAAATGTCCTGTATTGGTGGGTAGTATCCAAAGGAGAAAAAAAATGTATGCCATGGTATGAATAATTTATGAATAATGATTTTTGGTAATGGAACGAGAAAAATGATTTATGGATTAAATATTCATGACATAATGTATATTTTTGAATAATCCAGTGAAATAAATACTTGTGTTACAGTGTTGGTTATTTTTGTCATGTTTCTGGTTTGTGGTTCACTGGCTTTGGTTTTTTCATTCTGTTTGTACCTCGTTTCTCTGCCTTGTTCTTTGTGTTCTGTTTTCTCCAGTCATGTCATTATTAGGTCCCTTGTTTCAGGTGTGCTGTCTTGTTAGGTTGTATGGTCCCGCTCGTTGTTCTGATTTGCCCCAGCTGTGTCTTGTTCCCTGATCCCCTCTGTGTATTTAAATCCTGTCTGCTCTTTTGTTCATGGTCAGTTATTAAATGTATGTCTGAATGTATGTATTTCCGAGTGTCTTGCCTGTTCTGAGTTTTCCCGAGTCTGTATATCATTAAAATCTACTGCTGCATTTAGATCCGACTTCTGCCTTTGCTTCCACGCAAAACGTAACAGAATAACTGACCCACTAGGATCTAGCAGCCATGCCTACCTGGAGTCCTGATGTCCAGATCCTCCGTCTTCGCCAGGAGAATCGCGCCATCGAGGATTATGTCGCAGAATTCCTCGAGCTGGCATATCTCGCGCAAATGAACACCCACGGCCTGAAGATCTTCTTCCGCGGAGGATTATCGGAACCACTCCGGTCTCTGATGCCCGAACCTGGTCCTCACGGATCTTTAGAATGGTACGTTGACCTGGCCCTGTTGTGGAGCGGTTCCCCGTTTACTGTGGGCGTGGAGGAGAAGCTGCGAGAGCCTGCGCTTAACGTCAGCCCGGTCGCGCCCGCGCTTCACTTCAGCTGCTCAGCCGAGACCACGCTCCACAAGCCTGCGCTTCACGTGAACCGAGTCGAGCCCGCTTTCCACGACATGCCTGAGCTTCTTCCTGCCGACACCGACATGCCTGAGCTTCTTCCTGCCGAGATCGACATGCCTGAGGCTGAGCTTCTGTCTTCCGAACCCGCACGTCGCTTCAGCCTCGACGAACCCGAGTCAAGTGAGTCAAGTGCCGCCGAGTCAAGTGAGACCGCGCTTCCCGAGTCAAGCGAGTCAATTGCCGCCGAGTCAAGTGAGTCAAGCGCCGCCGAGTCAAGCGAGTCAATTGCCGCCGAGTCATGCGAGTCAAGCGCCGCCGAGTCAAGTGAGTCAAGCGCCGCCGAGTCAAGTGAGTCAAGTGCCGCCGGGTCAAGTGAATCAAGTTCCGAGTCAAGTGAATCAAGTTCCGAGTCAAGTGAGTTTACCGAGTCAAGTGAGTCTTCTGAGTCAAGTGAGTCTACTGAGTCAAGTGAGTCTACCGAGTCTTCTGAGTCAAGTGAGTCTACCAAGTCTGAGTCAAGTAAGTCTACCGAGTCAAGTGAGTCTACCGAGTCAAGTGAGTCAAGTGAATCCAGTTCCGAGTCAAGTGAATCAAGTTCCGAGTCAAGTGAATCAAGTTCCGAGTCAAGTGAATCAAGTTCCGAGTCAAGTGAATCCAGTTCCGAGTCAAGTGAATCCAGTTCCGAGTCAAGTGAATCCAGTTCCGAGTCAAGTGAGTTTACCGAGTCTACTGAGTCAAGTGAGTCTACCGAGTCTACTGAGTCGAGTCTACTGAGTCAAGTGAGTCTACCAAGTCTACCGAGTCAAGTGAGTCTACCGAGTCAAGTGAGTCTACCGAGTCAAGTGAGTCTACCGAGTCAAGTGAGTCTACCGAGTCTACCGAGTCTACCGAGTCAAGTGAGTCTACCAAGTCTACCGAGTCAAGTGAGTCAAGCCCAGTGACGCGTCGTCGCAGGAGGCGAAGGAGGTCTCGTTTGCCTCGCCGGGCTCCGAGGGGCGTTCCCGGACTCCTCGCCCTGCCGGCCCCGCCTCTGCGCCTCGCCCTGCCGGCCCCTCCTCTGCGCCTCGCCCTGCCGGCCCCTCCTCTGCGCCTCGCCCTGCCGGCCCCTCCTCTGCGCCTCGCCCTGCCGGCCCCGCCTCTTTACCACCTGGAGGTTCCTCCCGAGGATTTCCCCAAGTATTTTTTGGGGGGGGGCAGAAGGTACTCCGTGAGGGCCATGGAGACGACGTCGACATGGTCCTCATCCTCGTCTGAGTCTGCTCCGACCTGGCCACCATCTCATCATGCTCCACCCTGGCCTTCGCCACGCCATGCTCCGCCCTGGCCTTCGCCTCGTCCTGCTCCGCCCTGGCCTTCGCCTCGTCCTGCTCCGCCCTGGCCTTCGCCTCACCCTGCTCCGCCCTGGCCTTCGCCTCACCCTGCTCCGCCCTGGCCGCCGTCACATCCTGCTCCGCCCTGGCCGCCGTCACATCCTGCTCCGCCCTGGCCGCCGTCACATCCTGCTCCGCCCTGGCCGCCGTCACATCCTGCTCCGCCCTGGAGGCTTCCTGTTCCGGGCAAGCCACGCCCTCGTCAGCCTCCAGGGCGCCCACCCTCCCGCCCCTATTTGATGTTTATTCGGCGCGAGGTCGCGCCTTATGGAAGGGGGGGATAATGTTACAGTGTTGGTTATTTTTGTCATGTTTCTGGTTTGTGGTTCACTGGCTTTGGTTTTTTCATTCTGTTTGTACCTCGTTTCTCTGCCTTGTTCTTTGTGTTCTGTTTTCTCCAGTCATGTCATTATTAGGTCCCTTGTTTCAGGTGTGCTGTCTTGTTAGGTTGTATGGTCCCGCTCGTTGTTCTGATTTGCCCCAGCTGTGTCTTGTTCCCTGATCCCCTCT